>JBBGZY010000115.1:1002500-1602500 GCA_037952925.1 Lithobates clamitans | reverse complement strand
CTCCTCCTGGGTCACCAGTGTACCACTCCACCTATGTGCCAGGTCCCTCTTCCACTGCTCCTCCTGGGCCACCAGTGTACCACTCCATCTATTTCCCAGGTCCGTCTTCCACTGCTCCTCCTGGGCAACCAGTGTACCACTCCACCAACGTACCAAGCCTGTCTTCTAGCAGCCCTCACACTGGTCAAGGTTCCTCTTCTGCCTACTCATACAATGTGCCAGGTCTCTCCTCCTACATACAAAATGTGCCTCCTGCAAGCATGCCACCCCCACCTCAACACCAGGGACATTGATTTAGCACCACTAATCCCTCCAAATCACCACGCCAGGAATCACAGAGTGAATATCCTGTTTATGAACAATTATGATTTTATTTTTATTAAGTTTGCATTTTTTGAAGTTGTCACCCATTTTATTGACCTCAGACAAAAAGTTATTGGCCAGTTGATGGTCAGTTGTTATATTGGCTAACATTTTTGAGCTCTTTTTTTTTAAAACATTACACTATATGAAAGAAGTAATTTGCTAAAATCATAATGTTTGGTTGTCTTATTTTCCATTGCCAAATAAAAAAAGAAGCAAAAAGATCTGAACTTTATTGTAATGTAATGAACTTTATTTAAATTTACTTAACTTGATTGAAATGAAAAAAAGATATATAATTTTTTTAATCTGTGAAAACATTCAAGGTAAGTAACTAAAAGGCTAATCTTAAGAAAAATTAAACTAAATATATTGGTCTTGCCAGGCCAAACTACCCGCAGGGTAAAATTGGCAAGCTGATTTTTAATGTTTATAATTCTAGCAGAGCTGCGCAAGTCCATGAATTGCATATCATATCATTTTCTCGTTCACAATTAAAAAGTAATGCAGCATGCAGCATGCTAGGACGACTTTTATAGCGTTCTCCACATCAAGCTGAATGGCGGAGAGAAGTACAAGCCACTTTGCTGTACATACTCCAAAGGCGCACTCCACAACACGTCAGGCTCGGCTTAGTCTATAGTTATAAATTCTCTGCTAGTAAGTAAGCCCGCTTCCACTATATGGGCGCATTAGATGTTCATAACTTTATGTGTCAATAAAATTTCTAAATTGGGAAAAAAGTTTCAAACTAACACTTTTTCTATCCAATACTTTTTATTTGAAAAAAAAAATATTTAAAAAAAAATATATATATAAATAAATCAACAAGCCAGCAATTTTTTTGTGAATAAAACATTGTCCAAGCAAAAAAAAAATCCCCATTAAAAATAATTGGTTGTGTAAAAAAGGCAAACAATATTTTCCAAAAATTGTATATTTTTTTAAATACAATTGCGGAAAACATGACTGTTTAAAAAAAATGAAGAAAAAAAAAAAATTAATAACATTAATAAATACACATGACTAAAATAATGAAATACCCGAGTGTCACCAGGAGACATTCCTCAGGAAACACTCTCATTCTCATCTGGGTGTCCATTCAAGTAAGATGTGGTCGCAGCCTCTCTAGAAGATTGTCAAATGTGCCAACAGACATCCTTGTAAAGTTAAAAAACTTTTCAGGATAGTTACGCAGCTGAATGTATAGCCTGGTGAAATATCCGGAAGATATGCGTTGGTCCATCAATGGATGGGTCCAGTACCGACAAACTCTGGTCCTCTCATTCAATTCTCTCCGTCTTCTAATACAACGCAACAAAATCAGGAGGAGTATTTCCTGCATTGGATCCATAGTGAATGCAGCTAGCAACAGTAGACAGCTCCCTGCTGAAGACAGTGCTCTTTCTGCTCTAAAATGGCTCCTAGGGTAAAAAAAATCTATTTTTTCAATGCATTGTGGGAGTTTGGGAATGCATAGTGGGATTTTTGGAGTGTCCTTTGTGTAATTTTATTAAAAACGCCCATAAACGTTGACACTAAAAAACATGCATAAATGCTATTACAAAACGCTAATAAAAGCGCGTTTTTCAACCAGCATTTTCTGCCAGCAATCTGACATCCAGAAAAAGTTTTTGGAGCGTACAGTCTGCATGGAGCCAATGTATTATAGCATTTTTTTCAAAATTGTTGGTCTATTTTTGTTTATAGCGCAAAAAATTAAAAGTGCAGAGGCGATCAAATACCACCAAAAGAAAGCTCTATTTGTGGGGGAAAAAAGACATTAATTTTGTTTGGGTACAACATCGCATGACCGCGCAATTTTCAGTTAAAGTGATGCAGTGCCGTAGCGCAAAAATGGCCTTGTCAGGAACTGGGTAAAACCTTCCGGAGCTCTTTCAGTGGTTAAAGGGAGCTTTAAGATTCCGATAAGCTCCCCGCACGCAGACCCTGAAACCACTGGCCAGGGTTGTCGGGAAGAGGCCCTTGTCCCCATCAACATGAGGACAAAGTGCTTTGGGGGGAACCCCCCCATGTTGAGGGTAAGCGGCCTGGTATGGTTCAGGAGGGGGGCGCTCACTTGTCCCCTCCCTTTCCTGGCCTGCCAGGCTGCATGCTTGGATAAGGGTCTTTTTTTTTTTTTTAATTGTCTTGGAGTTCCCCTAAAAATCTATACCAGACCCAAAGGGCCTGGTATGGATTTTGGAGGGGACCCCACACAGTTTTTTTTTTCTTAATTCTGGAAAAGGGTTCCCCTTAACCACTTCAATACACTGTATTATATACTCTGCACTGCACTATATACCCTGAACTGTATTATATATACTACACTGACTGCACTATATATTATCCACTGTATTATATATACTACAATGACTGCACTATATACTCTGCAATGTATTATATATACACTTTACTGATGGCACTATATACTCTGCACTGTATTATATATACTACACGGACTGCACTATATACTCTGAACTGTATTATATATCCTACACAGACTGCACTATATACTCTAAACTGTATCATATATACTACACTGACTGCACTATATACTCTAAACTGTATTATATATACTACACTGACTGCACTATATAATCTGAACTGTATTATATATACTACACTGACTGCACTATATACTTTGAACTGTATTATATATACTACACAGACTGCACTATATACTCTAAACTGTATTATATATACTACACTGACTGCACTATATACTCTGAACTGTATTATATATACTACACTAACTTCACTATATACTCTGAATTGTATTATATCTATATATACTACACTGACTGACTGCACACTACACTAACTACCTGCCTAATTTCTATTCATTCACTATATATGGCCGCCATGTAAGCAGCAGCCTTATATAGTGTGGGGTGTAGACTTAGCCCCTGAGCCATGATTGGCCAATGGCTAATCATGGCTCTCACAGCACAGTGCACTGTAATTGGCCAAAGCATACAGGTCAGGTGCATGCTTTGGCCAATCAGCAGCTGTCAATGCACTGTGATCTCGCAGTGCATTATGTAGCGCTCTGCGGCGGGTGGACTTCTATGAAAAAACAAACAGCCGATGTTTGAGTCGAACTTACATTCGACTCGAACATCAGGACCATCCTTAATAGTGTGCAGTGAAATGAGTGTAAGCAATCTCAGTACAGGAGAGGAGTCTGTACAACTGTGCAACATGGAAGGTAAGACAAATTGCTCAGGTTAAGACTAATATACTGTAGCTCACCATTGTTTATCTTTTGAGGATCAGTCCCTCCTTAGGAACCAAATTTCTCTGTCCCTTTTTTCTACTAAATGGTGCTATATTGTACTGTCATCAAACCCCCAAATTATTGCACTTACTATTTTAAAGTGTTAATATAAGAAAAATGAAGTAGTCAACAAAAAAGCCTCAGTGGGTTTAGCCAATCATTTCCTGTGCATGAACTGCTTCATGGTCTACTTTAACTGAGGACTTAAAGTAGAAGTATAGGCAAAACTTTTTCTTCATTTTGGATAGAGTAATAGACTGTCCTAACCTATGTCAGTTTATTTTTCGCTATCTGTGTCCCATTGGGGAGATTTCCCTTCACTTTCTGTCCCAAAGCCAAACCAGGAAGTGAGAGGAAATCCCTGCAAATTAAAGGAATTCCTTGGGGACTCCCAGGTCAGCTGAACTAGTGTCCTGATTGCAAGATCCCCCGTCTGTTACTTTTTTGGGGACAGCACAAAATTTGGGACTTTCTTTTACTTTCACTTTCAATGATAATGGTAAAGAAGACAAATAGAGAGGGTGACTCTCCCCAACGGGGGGCACAGACAGCAATAAAAACTGACAGGGGTTCTACACCATCTCTACTATGTCCAAAACTACAAAAAAAAAAGTTTTATCTTTAGTTGTACTTTAATTGGGGAGTGTTTCCTTTGCTGATGTTAAAAGATGTTCATCTTTTGTATCTCAAAAAATTGAGTAGTATGGGCAAATATAGTCATCCTGCCCAGTACTGAATTGGCATAGTGCCTGTCAAAATTCAGGTTTGGTTAATGCTATTCTTCTATGCAGAGGGGGTTGTGAAGTGTCAGTCTGGGTTAGCAGCTGAAAATCCACAGGTAGCCTAAAACAGTAGAGAAGTCTGTTTTTATTTACTCATGTTTGTATTCATAATGCTGTTTTCATATTATTTATTAACCACCTGCCGACCAGCCGCCGCAGTTTTACTGTGGCAGAATGGCACGGTTGGGGGAAACGATGCTATATAACATGGCTTCGCCCTGTGGCCGTTAGGGGCACGCGCGTGCCCGCTGCTCGCCCCCGGAGCCAATGCAAGTGCCTGGAGCCGATGCAAATGCGATCACCGCCGGGCTACCGCGATCGTTGGGGACACACCGAGAACTGGGATCTGTCTGTGTAAACACACAGGTTCCGGGTTCTCTGAGGGGAGAAGAGACTGATCGTCTGTTCATACAAAGTATGAATAGCGATCTGTCATCTCCCCTAGACAGTCTCCTCCCCCCTTCAGTTAGAATACAGAGAGGGAACACAATTAACCCCTTGATCGCCCCCTAGTGTTAACTCCTTCCCTGCCAATGACATTTTTACAGCAATCAGTGCATTTTTATAGCACTGATCGCTGTATAAATGCCGATGGTCCCAAAAATGTGTCAAAAGTGTCTGATGTGTCCGCCATTATCAGTTAAAAATTTAAAAATAAATAAAAGTCCATACAGGATCAGCCAGGTATGTCAGGTGATGCAGGGGGCCAAATTACACAGCACAAGCACTGTACTGTATATCATGCTTTAAAGTAACAGGATCCAATTTTTTTTTTTTTTAGGGTTACAAACACTTTTAGGACTAATTAAAGTAATGGCCCCACTTCTGTTAAGCTGAGACCCATCCTTTTCAAGCACAAGAGGAGGAACCTAAAAGATACATAGAGCTGCAGTTAAAGTGGACCTAAACTCTCTCAATCAGATTAAAGCATGTGTTACCCCAGCATTTTAAATTCCTGAAATGTGCCTGCTGTACCATGTACCTGTATGAAAAAGTATCCTTTCCTGTTAAAAACTGACTACACTAAGCAGGTGAACACCCCATGGTCAGTTCTCTAGCCATGCTAGGAACTCAGCCTGCTCTAGTTATAATGTTTTTTTATACCTATATGCAAATGTTTGCCTTTATTTTCAGTTTTAAACTGGATGGATTGTTTTACAAGGTGATCATTTTTGTATATTTCTTCAATTGATTCCTAGTTTCTGGTCTAGGCCAAAATGATGCCATACATCCCATAAGTCTTCATGGGCATTTTTTTCTGGAGGAGGGGCAGCTAAGCACATCCTCCTGCCTGCAAGGCCTGAGCTAAGGGCAGATGGATTTGAGGAAGTCAATGCTACAGCAATCATCACCCTTTACTCAAGTTGGCCATGACTAGAAATGCCTTGGGGGTGTTTTTCCAAATGATTTCTCAACAAAATTAAGTATGGGGACGTGGATGGATGGGCGAGTTTGCTTTAAATATTAAAAATGAATTAGATAGATTTTTCAGTTTGTGGTGCTCAGATACATTTTATTTCACCAATGGTAATTAAAAAACATGCAGATATACGGAAAGACTAATTAATATAGATATTTATGCATTGAAGATTGAGGCTGGGTTTTACACTAGTGCAAATTGGATGAGGATTTCCCCTCATCCAATTCGCTTGACAGGAGATTGTGACCGGCTCTCTATGGAGTCGGTTCACATATCTCTGGGGCGGCTGCAGAGCGGATTGCACAGGAGTCCTGTGCGTCTTTGGCTCCATTTCAGGGCGTCCTGTGCGTTCCTGTTTTTCAATTCAGGAATGAATCAGGGCCGAATTTGTGCCTGAATTCGGCCCTGAAATGGAGCCAAAGACGCACAGGACTCCTGTGCAATCCTAATTGCACAGGAGTCCTGTGCGTCTTTGGCTCCATTTCAGGGCCGAATGCAGGCACAAATTCGGCCCTGATTCATTCCTGAATTGAAAAACAGGAACGCACAGGACTCCTGCTGCAACTGAAGCTGCATTCCGGCAGTGAGCCTACAGGTTTCTTTATAATGAAGCTCATGTAGGCTCCTCATATGAACTTCCTATAATCTTCTGTATAGCAAGCAACAGTCAGAATGATAGAAAGAAGGCCAGCACTATATGGCAATCAGGCTCTGTAGTAGTGACTATGTGCTGACTGTGTTTCTACTGACAGGAGCAAAGAGTGAGAGATGTTGCTGCTTTATTGTACACTTGGGAAGCTGGGGTAGTGCTCCTAAGTAAACCGTTTTGCTGCTTCAGTGGAGTTTAACGACCTGGATATGCTGTCTGACATGGTTGCTTGGATTAGAGGAAAGAGAAGCTAGAGAGAGTTATAATTATTTTCACAGGTAAAACAGTGCTTCTGCCTGCTCTTAGTTAGGCCTTGAATACTATATAGACTTATTGACATGACTGAATCTTGATGATTAATTTGCTTATTAATATACAGTGTTTTCCTATTATCCAAAGCTGGATAATATTGCTTTTTATACAGCAAAGAAAAAGTGAAGCAGACCATTTGAGGATTTTTCAACAATAACTGTAACCTCGAAAAATGGGTATAATATGCCCTTAAGACCCAGTGGGTACTATGTTGATTTCTTTTCTCTAATCCCAAATGCTCTAAAGAAAGCTCTTGAAAGAAAACGATGTAAAAGTAATAGATGACAAAACTAGAGAAAAGAAAAAGAGTAATGTGGGCTACCATTGTTGACCACTCCAAGAAGCCTGGCTATCATGCTTTAATGCTTTCTTACTTAATGACCAAGATAAAACTTGGCCAGGTGTTTTGTTTTAACTTGTCCTATGCTTGTTCCAGGTCTGGGACTTGAAAACAATTGAATCCATTAAATCAGAATAAGAACTAGGCTGCTTACATTTTCAGAAGGAGGTGAGCGATGACAGCTTACATATTATATCTCTCAGGGCAGCTTTCTTTTAATAGGCCTACACCTGCACCATCTACCTGAAAGAGGGTACACCTCTAAAGATTGTTTTCAGAACTTCATCAACAGGGGACAAGTTGAAGAGTTTTCTTGGTTCACTGGGATAAAGACTAAGCAAAAGGTTCCTACTGGTCCCTGTCTGTTGTTTGCTAACCCTGTTTTATAGATTTTGATTGTGGCTTTAATTATAACTTCAGCTTGATTTTTGGATTTCGTTGCTCATCGTCCTGTCACCTGCCTCCACTTTTGTGGGAGTGTCACCTACACAGGGCCGGCGCTACCACTAGGCGAACTAAGCAGCAGCCTAGGGTGCACTGCTGCCTAGGGGACAGCCACAGCTGCTGGTTTTCCCTACTAGCCTGGCCGGGGAACATGAGGGGCTGAAGGCTGCCACCCTACATGGGGCTGGGCCGCTGACTGACTCTCTGCTGGCCAATCTGGAGAAAGCAGCAGCCGCAGTGGATGCCTGGCATGGGGGCTGTGGAGAAGGTCAGCAGCAGCTCAGCGTGTGGGAAGGGCAGCACTGAGCCACCTCCTGGGAGTCCGAGGACAGCTGGGCGGGCAGAGGAGGTGGGCACCATGTCCCCTCCCCAGTACACAGCTCCCTCTTACCTGCCAAGCCCACAATTCCCCACAGCCACGTCTGCACACCTTCTCTGCCCAACTGACAGCCGCTGCTCTGCCTGACAAATCACTTCCAGGGCAGGCTGGCCACCTCATTGACCTCGGTGCTTTGGTGCTAGGTGATGTAGCTGCGTGGGCTCCCCCATCCCTGGTGACATCATAGCAGAGGAGAACCCCAGATGGCTGTTGTGCTTCACACAGGTAATGTCATGTGCCTCCACCTGCTGGAGAACTACGATCCTCTACCAGGATACTAATCCTCTTCTATTGCCCCTACTCCCCTCTGAAAGTGTCATGTCTAATGTATGCTATTATATATTTTATATATGTCATAGTGGGCACAGGGACTCATGCCTAGGGAAGGATGCCCCTACTTGCTGTCACATTTATTTTGGGGGGGGGGGGAGTGCAAGTAGCTGGTCTTACATAGAGTGCAAAAGAGTCTAGCATCAGCCCTGCACCTACATGACCTCCGTCTGTTTTTGCTCTTACCTTAAAGATTCAGTAATTTGCTTTGGTAGCCAGTCAGCTGTTTCCAGTGGGAAAAACCCAAGGTAGACAACCTGGGAATGGCATGCAGTGAGTACATAAATCCCAAAATTTTGAAGGGGTCCCTTGGACATTATGGTATGGCAGTCCTATTGAATGTGGTAGGTATTAAAATGTCGCTGTATTACATGCTAATCATACTCACTCAGTCACTATGAGATTCGTTTACTGTATTCTGCAAAAAAACCTGGTTGATCCTGTTGTTTGCTATCTCCCCCTTCTGTCCAAGTCCCCAATGCAGCTTGGGATTTTGCAGAGCAGTGTTGGCAGCTCTGCACATCATCAGCATTTCCTCCCTATCACATCTGAGCAGCCCATGTGATTATAGAGTCACACATGTGGGCATATACACAGTGGAAAATGATAGGCCACTCCTTCCCTCCTCCTCCATGCTTACTAACCAGCTAAATACAAATACTGCAGCGGCTGACTTTGAATATTTGGACACTTATCTGTCCAGGGATCACGCAAAGTTGGCACCCCAGCCGATTTTTTAATCGGCTCTCGGGTGCTGCCGCTGCCGTTTCTTGTAAGGGAAACCTGCAGTGAACCCTTGCAGCTTTACATCCGGTTCCCTACTGTGCATGAGCGAAGCGCGCGGCACTTTCTGAATGGCGACAGGGGAAGGAGGAAGGGGGCCGAACTTCTGAGTGACTTTGCCTCGGTTGAAGTCATCCAGGAGTGGCAGCAGGTACCTGTCAAAAACAGGTACCCACTCCCCCCTCCTTCCCGAAAGGTTCCAAATGGGGCAGCGGTGGGAAGGAGGAAGCAAACAACCAGAGCTTCCCCTTTTGGGTGGAGCTCCTCTTTAAACAGTGTGTGTTTAGTATCACTTTAGGTGTTACACCGAATTTCGAGTTATAATCTTTTATCGTAAATAGGCAAACAATTGTCCCCAAGATTTTACATGTAGACAGAGGCCATTATGACTGAATGAAAAGACATATTTTCTGGTGAAATGTAGCCAAATCAATTACAGTACTAACATTTCTAGAAAACAACATACATTTATCATGTGTTAAATTGTTTTATATTTGTAGAAAAGTATTTCTGTAAACTCATAATTTAGGCATCTTATTGTTGTGCTGTTTTTGCTATGTATACAATATTCCATCTATGTCTTGTCTTTCATCCGTATTAAAGCACACTGCTCGTATTTAGAATGTTATTTGGAAAGATAAACAAATACAAAAAATAGAACAACTCAAGTAAGATTAAAAATATTCTTGGTATGCCCAACATGTTATTGTGCACAATAGCTAGCAGCTATTTATATAGACGGTATACTGCCTAGATGCTATTCCTCTTATCTGTAATCTGTTTCACATTGTTACAGTTACATATATTGTTGTTATATGCGTACTTACCTTCTATACTGGCATAGAATTAGAATGATTATGAAAGAGGCTACCATCTTTGCTGTACAAACAAAATTGTGAACAAAGTGTCAGCAGTATTTCACTCAGCCTTATTATGGTTGCTCTTAGCCACTTCTCCTTTTTTTCTCTCTTTTTGAAAAAGCAATTACAGAATAAAAGATATCTCTGGAAAGAAGAATTTAAATACATTACTCCCCTGCTGACCATGCCCCTGAGCACTGTTCTGGTGCACACAAATGGCCCACCAAAGAATCTGCAGAAATTGACACTTCTGGGAGTGTCAATGTCTTGTTTCCCCTTTAGCGTTTAGTGGTTCTGCCCACCAACCCATAAGCCATTACTGTATCCTGCATCGTTTTAATTCTCTGCATCTGAGTGGTGCTCAGCAGTGAGATCAGCAGGGGGGATTTTTATCATGTGATTGCTTTTTTGAATTGGAGTAATTTAATAAATTAGTCTACTCAAAACTGGTATTTCTGGTATTTTATTTTTTGGTAGATGTTGAAGCATTCAAACACCTGACAGTTTCTTATATTTCAAGTCTTCTGCTGGTGAGATTTCTGTGCTTGAGCTACTGAGTCTGTACACAGGCGTAGCCCATTATGGAAGGGGTCCCATGATCAGTGCCTTGCAAAAGTATTCACCACCCTTGGCTTTTTTACCTATTTTGTTAGATTACAGCCTTCAGTTCAATGTTTTTTTAATCTGAATTATATGTGATGGATCAGAACGCAATAGTCTAAGTTGGTGAAGGAAAATTGGAAAAATATATACATAAAACTATTTTTCAGAAATAAAAAGATGATAATTGGCATGTGTGTATGTATTCACCCCCTTTGTTATGAAGCCCATAAAAAGCTCTGGTGCAACCAGTTACTTTCAGAAGCCACATAATTAGTGAAATGATGTTCACCTGTGTGCAATCTAAATGTCACATGATCTGTCATTACATATACACACCTTTTTGAAAGGCCCCAGAGGCTGCAACACCTAAGCAAGAGGCACCACTAACCAAACACTGCCATGAAGACCAAGGAACTCTCCAAACACATAAGGGACAATGTTGTTGAGAAGTACAAGTCAGGGTTAGGTTATAAAAAAATATCTTTGATGATCTCTAGGAGCACCATCAAATCTATCATAACCAAATGGTAAGAACATGGCACAACAGCAAATCTGCCAAGAGACGACCACACACCAAAACTCAAGGACCGGGCAAGGAGGGCATTACAAAGCCATTACTTTAAGAAAAAAAACAAAATGGCACGTTTTGAGTTTGCAAAAAGGAATTTGGGAGGCTCCCAAAATGTATGGAGGAAGGTGCTCTGGTCTGATGAGACTGAAATTTAACTTTTTAGCCATCAAAGAAAACGCTATGTCTGACGCAAACCCAACACATCACATCACCCAAAGAACACCATCCCCACAGTGAAAAATGGTGGTGGCAGCATCATGCTGTGGGGATGTTTTTCAGCAGTCAGGATTGGGTAACTGGTCAGAGTTGAGGGAAAGATGGATGGTGCTAAATACAGGGATATTCTTGAGCAAAACCTGTACCACTCTGTGTGTGATTTGAGGCTAGGAGGTTCACCTTCCAGCAGGACAATGACCCCAAACACACTGCTAAAGGAACACTTGAGTGGTTTAAGAGGAAACATGTAAATGTGTTGGAATGGCCTAGTCAAAGCCCAGACCTCAATCCAATAGACAATCTGTGGTCAGACTTAAAGATTGCTGTTCACAAGCACAAACCATCCAACTTGAAGAAGCTGGAGCAGTTTTGCAAGGAGGAATGGGCAAAAATCCCAGTGGTAAAATGTGGCAAGCTCATATAGACTTATCCAAAGCGGCTTGGAGCTGTGATAGCTGCAAAGTTGTGGGCATGTTCTGTAAATTAAATGATGCAAATCCCCAAACAATCCATGTTAATTCCAGGCTGTGAGGCAACAAAACACAAGAAATGCCAAGGGGGTGAATACTTTTGCAAGGCACTGTATGTTTGATTTTTTTTCCTTATTTTTATTATGGTGATTGAAAAAGGAGTGCCTAAAACATGAAAACATTGGTCAGAACACACAAAACTTCCAGGTGGACAGGAAAAGAGCTTGTAATGATCTCACTGTTAAAGTATAAAGCCCCATACACACTATCAGTTTTTCTGCTGAGTTGGTCCTTCAGATTTACCAAAACCATGTAGTGCAAGGGCCTGCCTGATTGCATACACATTGAAACTCCTAAGGTTTGACCTCATATTATATGGTTTTGGTAAATCTGAAGGACTAACTCAGCAGAAAAACTGATAGTGTGTATGGGGCTTAAGAAGCTATGGCTGACTTTGCCTAATAGATTACATATAAGCTAAAATATCACGTTTGGGTGGACTGACCCTCTAAAGACCATTTCCATGGAAAATATTATATTCTGGCAACTTTGGAACTGCTACCTTCAAAATTAATTGTAAGTAGAACAAGAGCATGGTCATAATCTTATGATTTGCTTTGTGAATTAAGTGCCAGCTGTTGCCTTAAAGCAGGAATCCCCAAGCTTTTGAAACTAGAGTCACATTGTATATTTTACAGATATTCATGGGTCGAAAAAAATCTTAGTTTTAGACCCTTGTCCTAAAAAGTGGTTGTAATACCCAGTGTAGTGACTGGCCTTAGGTGATACACAACAATGAAATAAGTCCTCCTACATAATTTGTACCTGTTTATCTGCAATCTTCTTGTCTCTACATCCGTTAAAGTGCTCAATATTTAAAATTTGTCTGAGAGTTTAGGAAAAAGGGGGAAGAGAGCTGAAGTCACACTCTGCAGAGCTCAGTGATGAGAGGTCTGGGAGCAGGTTGGAGGGAAGAGATAAACCCCCCTTCACACAGCACACAGGAACATAGCCGAGGCTGTCAATCAGCTGGAGATCCCTCTCCTGTTACCGTTTTCTTTTGGTGTCAGGAAAACTTGTCAGAAGTGATTCATGCTGATAGCAGACATATGAAGCAGCAGACAAAAGTGACACTTAGTGCTCTTAATTGAGAGAAGTACAAACTATAGAGGGATATGCTTTGTTCATATTTCATATCTAAGGTGTACTCTTTTAACTAAACCAGAGACAAAAACTTCTTAACTAAGCTTTGTTTTAAAAGCAATTTTTTTTCTTTTTTTGTGTGTAAAAACAGTTTTTAGACTTTCCTTTTAATTGCAATTTTTCAAACTTATTTAGCCTGCAGAGGGCACCATGTTTACCTTTCTCTCTATCTTTGTGTATTCATTGTAAATAGAGAAAGAGATACTCTTTTTTAGTATCATTGCATTGTATCATTGCAGTGTATATATTCAAAATACATAGTCATAGTAAATAGTCAAAATGCATTTTAAAACTTTTTAGTCATTTGTAACCTTGCAGTAAATAACATGAACAGGGTATTTATTAAAACATAATGCCAAATTAAAGCAGGGCTTCACCCAAAATGGGAAGCTCCACATGTCTTCTTCCTTCCCCTCCGCTGCCACATTTGGCACCTTTTGGAGAGAAGAGAGTACCTGGTCCTGACAGGTACCCGCTCCTACTTCTGGCTCAGTTCACCGCTGCAAACTGAGGAAGAAGTTCAGCCCCCCCCCTCCTTCAGCTCGGGTGAGGACACTGCTGAATACCTGAACAGGTAAGTGCCCTTAAGTAGGTAAGTAATCTTAAGCTGCCGCCCCTTTAATAGAGCAAAAACAAACACTATACAAATAGGTTAATCAAAAAAGTAAGGCACTGCCTTATGTATCCCAAGACAATTTTTTTTATGTCAGTCCACAGTGTAGTAACATTTCTTCAAAACATAACATACATAAATATCAAATGTCCATAAATGATGATAGAAGACCAATCACCATGCTCTTCATAAAATTATAATCTGTGGCCAAATCTTTAATAAACAATGCCACACCATGTGTATGAACAAAATGCACGCTCGCCAAAAACAAAAAGGCCAACCAAGTAACCATCAATCAGGTGGTATCTTAATCCTCCTCCTCTGGGCTTTATTTCCTGAGGACAGGCGCATGCAAGAAATGCATTGAGGTACGAGCCGTTTATGGACATTTAGTATTTATTTATGTTATGTTTTGAAGAATTGTTACTACACAGTGGATTGACATACAAAAATTGTCTTGGGATACAAAGGTAGCTACAGTATTTGTAGCCGCTGATTAAATTTTTTCTGAAGCAGCCTGGAGCTCCTCTTTAAAGTGGTTGTAACCCTAAAACATTTTTTTATCCTGTTCCTTTAAAGCATAAATAACAGCATAGTGCTTGTGTTGTGTAATTTGGCCCTTTGTATCATCTAAAATACCTGGCTGATCCTGCTTGGTGCTGCCCACCCCTCTGTAAACTGACCACGTTTATCATGGCTGCTGATCCCTGATACAGTGGTCAGTTTACATGCCTTCGTCATCCCTCTGTCTCTCCTTGCTACCTCTCTCCCCCTCTCTCCCTGCCTGTCAACTAGTATCAGTGCCTGCCTCTCTCCGCCTGCTGCTATCATAACTGTGTGATATTGCTAAAAATCCCCTGTGTTCAGGGGTCACGTCTTGGGAAAAAAGTGTGGGAACTCACCCAAGATTCCTCCTACCTTAAAAATGAAGAAGTGTGTGTGTGTATATATACAGTATCTCACAAAAGTGAGTACACCCCTGTAAATATTTTAATATATCTTTTCATGTGACAACAATGAAGAAATTACACTTTGCTACAATGTAGTAAGTGTATAAGTTGAATAACAGTGTTAATTTGCTGTCCCCTCAAAATAACTCAAAAGACAGCCATTAATATCTAAACCGCTGGCAACAAAAGTGAGTACACCCCTAAGTGAAAATGTCCAAATTGGGACCAATTAGCCATTTTCCCTCCCCGATGTCATGTGACTCGTTAGTGTTACAAGGTGTCAGGTGTGAATGGGGAGCAGGTATGTTAAATTTGGTGTTATCACTCTCACTCTCTCAGACTGGTCACTGGAAGTTCAACATGGCACCTCATGGCAAAGAACTCTCTGAGGATATGACAAAAAGAATTGTTGCTCTACATAAAGATGGCCTAGGCTATAAGAACATTGCCAAGACCCTGAAACTGAGCTGCAGCTCGGTGGCCAAGACCACATAGTGGTTTTACAGGACAGGTTCCACTCAGAACAGGCCTTGCCATGGTCGACCAAAGAAGTTGAGTGCACATGCTCAGCGTCATATCCAGAGGTTGTGTTTTTGGAAATAGACGTATGAGTGCTGCCAGCATTGCTGCAGAGGTTGAAGGGGTGGGAGTGGGGTCAGCCTGTCAGTGCTCAGACCATGCGCCGCACACTGCATCAAATTGGTCAGCATGACTGTCGTCCCAGAAGGAAGCCTCTTCTAAAGATGATGCACAAGAAAACCCACAAACCGTTTGCTTAAGACAAGCAGACTAGGGACATGGATTACTGGAACCATGTCCTGTGGTCTGATGGGACCAAGATAAACTTATTTGGTTCAGGATGGTGTCAAGCATGTGTGGTGGCAACCAGGTGAGGAGTACAAAGACAGATGTCTTCAGACCTAAACCCTTATTGAGCATCTGTGGGGCATCTTCAAATGGAAGTTGGAGGAGCGCAAGATCTCTAATATCCACCAGCTTAGTGATGTTGTCAGGGTGATAACCGTAGGACGGGTAATTCTGCCAGTATTCCTCATGGTGGCGCCCTTCTGCCTATTTAAGCCTGCTGCTGGTTCATGCTGGTTGCTGGATTATCATCAGCTTCCTGTTTTCCTTGTTCCTGTGTTCCTGGTTCCTGTTGTGATATCTGCTTCCTGTTACTACTCGGCTTGCCTGACTGCTCCAGTATTCCGCCTGCATTGACCCCGGCTTGTATCTGACTATTCTTCGGCTCCGCATTTGTACCTTGATCGTCCTCCTGTGTTTGACCCCCGGCTCGGCTACCTTCTCTGTTCCTGATTATCCTGCTGTACCTCACCTTGGACTGATTCCTGTGCTGAATGACCATTGGCCTGGCTCTGACTCCGCTCCTGGTTGCTCCACGGCTCCATACCTGGAATCCCTCCTTGCACGGTTGCCCTTCAACCTTACCAGCGCACCCTAGCAGCTCCCTGCTATCTGCTACTCAGCAACAGCGATCTGGCAACCCGTGCACCTTTGGGCACCGTACTCCCTGTCTCACTCCCAGGGTTACGCTGCACTTAGCCGCAAGGGGCGCCCCCTCTGCAATTCGGCCTCACATCCAGGACTTTGACAGTTGTCCTCATGGAGGAGTGGAAGAGGACACCAGTGGCAACCTGTGAAGCTCTGGTGAACTCTATGCCCAAGAGGGTTAGGGCAGTGCTAGAAAATAATGGTGGCCATATAATATATTGACACTTTGAGCCAAATTCGGACATTTTCACTTAGGGGTGTACTCAGTTTTGTTGCCAGCGGTTTAGACATTAATGGCTGTGTGTTGAGTTATTTTGAGAGGTCAGCAAATTTACACTGTTATACAAGCTGTACACTCACTACTTTACATTGTAGCAAAGTGTCATTTCTTCAGTGTTGTCACATGAAAAGATATAATAAAATATTTACAAAAATGTGAGGGGTGTACTCACTTATGTAAGATACTGTATATATATACATATATATATATATATATATATATATATATATATATATATATATATATATATATATATATATATATTTATTTATATATATATATATATATATTAGGGGTGTTGAATTTAATCGCAGCATAACATAAATCGATGCATCGCGATTCGGCCGTCTGCGATTCGGCATCGATGCTGCGACCGCTAAAAATTGATTTTAAGATGACCTCATCTATCTGCGTGCCGCGCTATGCCCTGCCCCGCCACTCCGAACGGAGCTGAAGGCGCTGTGCCCTTCCTCTCCACACTGAGCCGTGCGCGTTAGCCGCGCCCCCCTTCCGCTGAGGTCATCCCCAGCCACGTCGGGAAACACAGTGTTTGTTGGAGCCTGTGTGAGGTGTGACACAGCTGGTCAGGTGACGGTAGCTCCTGGAACCCTGCAGCAATCGTTAGTTACTGTATGCACAAGTAAGTTACTTTAAAATAAATAAATTTGATGGTTTACCTAACAAGTGACAATGCCATTTCATTGTATGGTTTATGTATGTCTTAGTGACTGATTCACATCACAACTTCATTAATAAATTTTTTTTGTATTTTTTATGGTTTCGTTCATCACTGACCCCACAACACATGCAGCGTTGCATGTGTGGGATCTGTGATGAGCGAAACCATAAATCATACAAAAAAAATAAGAGGTATCAATGAAGTTGTGATGTGAATCAATCACTAAGACAAAAAGACATACATAAACCATAATTAATTAAATGGCATACATTATCGTTTGGGGGGACGTTATGGGGACATTGTCCGCAGTCTCTGACCCTCTCTTGTATCATGTCCGCAGTTTCTGATCCTCTCTTGTATCATGTCCGCAATCTGACCCTCTCTTGTATCATGTCCGCAGTCTCTGACCATCTCCTGTATCATGTCTGCAGTCTCTGACCATCTCCTGTATCATGTCTGCAGTCTCTGACCATCTCCTGTATCATGTCTGCAGTCTCTCACCATCTCCTGTATCATGTCTGCAGTCTCTGACCATCTCCTGTATCATGTCTGCAGTCTCTGACCATCTCCTGTATCATGTCTGCAGTCTCTGACCATCTCCTGTATCATGTCTGCAATCTCTGACCCTCTCCTGTATCATGTCTGCAGTCTCTGACCCCCTGTTGTATCATGTCTGCAGTCTCTGACCATCTCCTGTATCATGTCTGCAGTGTCTGACCCTCTCTTGTATCATGTCTGCAGTCTCTGACCCTCTCCTGTATCATGTCTGCAGTCTCTGACCCTCTGCTGTATCATGTCTGCAGTCTCTGACCCTCTCCTGTATCATGTCTGCAGTCTCTGACCATCTTCTGTATCATGTCTGCAGTCTCTGACCCTCTCCTGTATCATGTCTGCAGTTTCTGAACCTCTCCTGTATCATGTCTGCAGTGTCTGACCCTCTCCTGTATCATGTCTGCAGTCTCTGACCCTCTCTTGTAGTATTTTGGGAGCAGTCTGGAACTCCTCTATAAGTTGTCTGCTGTAATTTACACTTTGCTACATGCAGGGAGTGTTGTCTTTTTTTTTTTTTAAGAACAGATAAAATAAAAAAAATTGAGTTCTTCTGACTGCTTGAATTTTTTTGATGAAAACCGAGCGCAGTAATCGTGATGCATCGTGATGCATCGTGGAATCTAATCGAATTGTGGACAGGATAATCGTAATCGAATCGAATCGCGAGGTCAGTGAAGATGCACACCCCTAATATATATTATATATATATATATATATATATATATATATATACACACACACACACAGTATATAATACCTAGTAGGGCTGCAACTAACATATATTTTCATAATCGATTAGTTGGCCGATTTTTGTTTTGATTAATCGATTAATCGGTTTATAACCTTAAAAGTGTGGTGTATAATTTAGTTAATATGTAAAGTTTTACAAAAAAGGCAATTTATTCTTTAATATCTCTATGCAGTGATAAATATAAATAACCAGCAGCTATATGGTTAGAGAGCAAAATCTCTAATCCACTCTGAGAATAACAGACAGAAGAGATATACTGTATATACTATTGGAGGACATATATACTGAATATACTATTAGAGGTTGAATCTGGTAAATATCATCAGACTCAGATCTTTTTTTATATAAAGAAAAAAAAGTTAGACTGTTTAGCAGATTTTCAAACAGAACTGTAATATATTATATGCTGGCCATACGAAAACAATGTCTTTTAAGAACGTTTGTTCGATTTTCGACCACAGTGATGGGAAAATTTAGAAATAATGGAAAACGGCTTGGTCAAAGGAATTTTCAGACAGTATATGTGGTTTTCGTTCAGAAATTACATTCATTTTAAAACAGAATATTAAAAGCAAGTGAAAATTTCAAACAATATTCTATCATTCAGCGAATGTACAAAGATTTTTCGTATGAATATTCTCGTCTGAAAATTGATCTGTGCCAGCATAAGGCTCGGTACACACCTATGCAGTTTGCTTTTGATCTGTTTCTACAGTGCTTTTTTTAAAGTACAGTATAGAGTACCCCAATAGCAAGGTAAAGAAAACTTCTGCACTGCTCACTTCCTGCCCAGGACTACATGTCCCATGAGGCATTTCTCCTCACACCTTCACAAGTTCTCAGGCACTTAGGCCCCTTTCACACTGGGGCGGTGGGGGCGTCGGCGGTAAAACAGCACTATTTTTAGCACTGTTTTACCGTCGTTTTTGCGGCTGTATTCGGCCGCTAGCGGTGCGGTTTTAACCCCCGCTGGCGGCCGAAAAAGGGTTAAAACCGCTCGCATAGCGCGGCTATAGCCGCAGTATTGCTGCGGTATAGCCGCGCTGCCCCATTGATTTCAATGGGCAGGAGCAGTTTAGGAGTGGTGAATACACCGTTCCTTCACCGCTCCAAAGATGCGGCTTGTAGGAGTTTTTTTCTTCTCCTGCCAGCGCACCGCTACAGTGTGAAAGCCCTCGGGCTTTCACACTGAACAAACAGCAGCGGCTGTTTTGGGTCAGTTTGCAGGCGGTATTTTTAGCGCAATAACGCCTGCAAACCGCCCCAGTGTGAAAGGGGTCTTACTGACATGTATGGATGCCAGGGTACTGAGCTGTGTGTGTACTGCACTGTATTTCCTGATATATAAACAAATAATGCATTCTGTATGCAGGCCAACTAATCGGCTGGCCGATTAATCGATTATGAAAATAGTAATCGATTCATTTCATAAACGATTAGTTGTCGATTAATCAATTAGTTGTTTCAGCCCTAATACCTACTCCTTTTTTAAAAAAAATAAAGTGCAACATTTATTGTAAAGTGCCAGATTTTATGAGGACACCTCCAAAATTCACATGCATTAAACAAATAAATATAGAACAGATGTAATAACAAAAAATGTAACCTGTATGCTATACTAACAAAAAAAAACACCACAATGTGTAATAATGGTTCCCTCACAGGGCATTTCTAAAACAAGTTGCAATGAATGGGGCCCCCTTCTGCACTATGTCTCTATGCAGGGTCTTTCTGAAGTCTGGGGGCCCCTCCTGCACTATGTTTCTATGCTGGCTCTGATATGTGGGGCCCCTCCTGTCCCAAGGTGTCCGCACACATGTGTTGGTCTGTGCAGAGGAGTGAGGCAGGGAGTGCTAAGTGTGCCGCCTGGGGCTGCCTGTATTGATTGAGCAAAGTGGGGCCCACCGGGCCTCTCACTCCTCAGTGCCCATCAAATGCAGCCTATTCAGTGCCCATCAATGCAGCCTGATCAGTGCCCATCAAATGCAGCCTTGCCAGTGCCCATCAAATGCAGCCTTACTAGTGCCCATCAAATGCGGCCTTACCAGTACCCATCAAATGCAGCCTTACCAGTTCCCATCAAATGCAGCCTTACCAGTGCCCATCAAATGCAGCCTTACCAGTGCCCATCAAATGCAGCCTTACTAGTGCCCATCAAATGTGGCCTTACCAGTGCCCAGCAATGCAGTCTTATCAGTGCCCAGCAATGCAGCCTTACCAGTGCCCAACAATGCAGCCTGATCAGTGCCCAGCAATGCAGCCTTACCAGTGCCCAGAAATTCAGCTTTATCAGTGCCCAGCAATGCAGTCTTACCAGTGCCCAGCAATGTAGCCTTACCAGTGCCCAGCAATGCAGTCTTACCAGAGCCCAGCAAATGCAGCCTCACCAGTGCCCAGCAAATGCAGCCTCACCAGTGCCCAGCAAATGCAGCATCATCAGTGCCCATAAATGCAGCCTCACCAGTGCCCAGCAAATGCAGCCTCTACAGTACCCATAAATGCAGCCTCACCAGTGTCCAGAAAATGCAGCCTCACCAGTGCCCAGCAAATGCAGCCTCTTCAGTACCCATAAATGCAGCCTCACCAGTGCCCAGAAAATGCAGCTTTACCAGTGCCCAGAAATGCAGCCTGATCAGTGTCCAGAAATGCAGCCTGATCAGTGTCCAACAATGCAGCCTTACCAGGGCCTGGCAATACAGCCTGAACAGTGCCCAGCAATGCAGCCTGATCAGTGCCTAGCAATGCAGCCTTACCAGTGCCCAGCAATGCAGCCTTACCAGTGCCCAGCAACGCAGCCTTACCAGTGCCCAGCAGTGCAGCCTTACCAGTGCCCAGCAAATGCAGCTTTACCAGTGCCAAGCAAATGCAGCCTCATCAGTGCCCATAAATGCAGCCTCACCGGCGCCCAGCAAATGCAGCCTCATCAGTGCCCATAAATGCAGCCTCACCAGTGCCCAGAAAATGCAGCCTCATTGGTGCCCAGAAAATGTAGCCTTACCAGTGCCCAGAAATGCAGCCTGATCAGTGTCCAGCAATGCAGCCTTACCAGTGCCCAGCAACGCAGCCTTACCAGTGCCCAGCAACGCAGCCTTATCAGTGCCCAGCAACACGGCCTTAACAGTGCTCAGCAACGCAGCCTTACCAGTGTCTGGATGGACCTTGGAATTTGAATATTCTGATGCGCCTGTACTCCCTCGGTCCTCCTCCTCCAGCGACAGCTGTAACAAGGTCCCGCCTTCTATAATACACGTCACAATGATTCAATTTGGCATTGGATTAGCGTTCCGCTCACCACTGAATCTAGGAGGTGGGACTTTGTTACAGCGGCTGCTGGAGAAGGTGGACCGAGGGAGAGGAGGACGGGCACGCTGGGATGACACCCCCCAATGTGTGGCACCCGCAGCGGTCCTCCCTCCCCTTCCCACACACCCACACTGCCTGCCACAGTTTGCAGTCCTGCAGGACGCGGCTGCTAACAAGAACGACGTTCCTGTTGTGGAAAAAGTACAGGAATGCCGAGGACTTGAGCCCTGCCTGTGTTACATTAAATGAGTGCACAGTGTATGTGTTTTTAAAAAATATGTTGCTGTATAGCATATTTCATTGCACCGCTCACGTGACTGCCCGCCGCTCTCCTTCTCTCCTCCCCTCCTTCTGGCTGATGTCAGTTGGGGGATTCTCAACCCCTCTCTCTGTAGTTGTTAGATCAGAAGAGGAGAGTGGCGAGCAATCACGTGGGTGCCAAGCGGCGCTATGACAACCACTTTAAGGATATGTTTTGGTTCTTGTATTATATTAGCAAAATTCATATAGTACTATTTAAATTGTATGTCAGGGTAAGGTTAAAAAAAAAATTATATATATATATATATATATATATATATGCAGTATATACAGCATATACTATATATATATATATATATATATATATACAGTATATACTGTATCTACAGTATACATACACACACGCACACAGTATATCTTAGCACTATATGCACAACAGCAAAACATGTTTTTAAAGACCCTGTAAGTACAGAAAAACATACTGATCTGCCTAAAGCAGCCCACAAATGGATCATTTTTTTATGTTTAACCAGTGGGTTGAATGATAAAACTGACCCGATTCCCCCATCTACACATTCGATGTGGATGAGGGAATGAGGGAATCCTCATTTTTGCAACATTGTATTATGACGGCGGGGAGACTTCCACTATAGCCTTCAGTACTGATTGAGCAGGGAAAATCCGACAAGGTGGTTGTACAGAAGTCATTTGGTAAACTGATTTCTGTTCCACCACAGTGCCCATGCATGGATTTAAATTCAGCTGGTCCCTGCTAAACTGGTTGAATTTCGATCAATGTATGGTCGGCTTAGGTCTCCTCCTAAATCCTTTTGTGGGCTCCCAATCGACAGCATTTTTGTGAACTGAGTGCTTCCAGCCCTGTCAAGCTTTCTTTAACTAATCTGCTCATCATTCTGTAGTCCAAAGGTAACAATTAGGCTCCATGCACACTGAGCTTAAAAAAACAGTTCCCTTGGCAGATGAAAAACCCTCATATAGTGCGTTTTTATATACATGTTTAGGCGCATTTAGGAGAGTTTCACATTTTTTTCGCTAGAATGCTCCAATCAAAAATGCAAACCAGAAGGTTTTTTTTCCTCCCTCTAAACGCTGAGCCTAAAATATGCCTTTAAACTTCCTAATGTGCAAGGACACATAGAATAACACTGAGCTGCTTCTACGGGCAAAACACAAAATTCCTGTAGAAGCAGCATTTTTTAAGCCAGTGTGCATGGACCCTTAGGAGGGCTAATTAAACCCCTTGAGATAACACCAAAAATGTTCACAAGACACGGGACAGCTTTGAATTTTTCACATGATGAACAGGTATTTTTTGCACTTATCAAACAGATTTAACATTGTGCTTTCTATGGTACTTTTAACAGACCAAAAGGTAGAAAATATGAAAAGTTATTTGTTAATTGTAAGGTAAGGGTACATTTTAAGAAAAAAATGTGCGGTGAAAATAATTTATCTGGAAAAAAAGAAATAATTCATAAGCATTTTAATGCATGTTAACAAATTTTGTCCAGCCTTCTTGGTTTTTAGCAACCATTCTAAGAACCAATGGCACATAACTCTTGCAGCCATACAACAAGACTCTGGAAGCTATTATAATCTCTCACTTACAACCCATGAAATGCTCAATTTGTGCTGAGCTTCAGATGTCAGTAGTTTCCTCCCAAGTTGTCAGAAATCAGGAAGAGGGGATTTAGTGTCAGCTCTGAAAAAAATCATGCCCCATGGGCATACCCCTCCCAGAACTTACTGCTAGTCAATTATCCCTCCTCTGAAATGCACATTCTTCTTATTTAGATGTTTTCTTAGCAACATGGTATGGGGTTACTTTCTAATCAGTTCTTAATACACCGATTAACTTCTATTCCCAAAGGTCCTATGTAGTCCATATGACAAAAATAAATGTTTTCACTCCGCAAAGTATATACATGAAAGTAAAACAATTTCAGAAATAATTAACTTCTTCGAAATGTTCAAAAAAGTTTAAAATTAACTATTACCTTTACCAAATCTTTCTATGTGGCAATATACAGTATTTGCAATTTTTTCGGTAGTCCTGTAAATCTTTGTTGATACCTAACACCAAATCAAAATAGTGAAAATAAACATATAGTGTAGCGCTAAAATAGCAACTGAATCACCTTGAAGAAAATTTTTTTTGTAATATACGAATAAAAATAAAAATCTGTGAGCATAAATTAATGTGATATAATAATGGACTAGACTGATCCAATAATCAAATGTCCACATATATAGTGTCCAATGTAATATTCCCTCCAATCTTCAGTGGTAGCAGGAAATACGTGGTCACACTGGATCAAAACTGTACCGAAAAGCATATGAAAGCATTCAGATGGAAAGGGTGGGTACTCTTACCGAAATAGATGGACGCACCTACCATACAGCAGGGCGTCTGACAGACATGGTACTGGAACTCCAGTAGTGTGTTGATGCCAAGCTGGATGGTAGTACAACAACCACGAACTCGGATCCACCCAGGTTGGATGGTGGTTTCAAGATGAAATTTGCAAACCGATCGGCCACTGAAACAGTCCACACTGGCAAGGATCAGGGAATGGTCCACAGCACTCAAGCAGGGGGAATAGAGGAAATAGGGAAGCTCCGCATGGTCAGGTCAACCAACCTCGGTTTATTGGAAATAAAAAATTGGCAAACAATAATAGATAAAAGTGATCACAGATAAAAACAGCAATGTGAGAAGCAGGAAGTATGGGCCCAAACACCAAACTGCTCAATATGAACCTCCCAAGTTAACATTAACCCTTTCTCCTTCTGGACAAAAACATTGGCGCTGCCATTCAATAGACAATGCCAGAGTTTCAGTGGCCAGTAACAGACAAGGCCAGGATTAAAGTGGCTCAAGACTCTTTGCCTTCATGCATTGTATGCATGAAGGTAAAAAAACCTTCCCTGTGCAGCAGCCCCCCAATACTTACCTGAACCCCATCACGACCCAGCAATGTCCACAAGAGCCTCGGCTCTCTGGGGACTATCCCTCTACATTGACTGAGACGGCAGCGGGAGCTGTCAATCACAGCCAATGAGGAGAGAGGGGGCAGGGTCTAGCCATGGCTCTGTGTTTGAATGGACATGCATGAGGTGCCCCCATAGAAAGAAGCTTGCTCCAAGGGCACTCGGCAGGAGGGAGGGGCCAGAAGTGTCGGTGAGGATCAGAGAAGAGGAGGATCTGGCTGCTCTGTGCAAAACCACTGCACAGAGCAGGTAAGTATAACATGTTTGTTTTTTATTTTTTTTATTGCCTTTATAATCACTTTAAACCCAGGAGGTAACTCAGCTGATCAATTATATGGATGCTATTATGAATGATAGTTGAAGACCTATGTAAAGTGCAGGTATTTCCTTTACTGTATTGTTGGGCATGTTTTTATTAGGGCTTGGCAGGTTCACTCCGAAAGAAAAATAGTTTTTAGTAGTTTATTACATGGCATACCACTTCCCTCCTGTGTATGTGACTTATTCCTTTATCTGCATAAATAACCTATCACCATTTGACTATATTGGTCTGTTTCTCTATTTAATTTATTACATTTATATTGTAAATATAATGCAAAAAGTTAATTGTTGCACATCATATTTACAAACAATATTTTTTTGCATCTACCTCGAAGCAACAGTTTATACAGATCTGTCTGTAAAGCCATTTGTAGAAGAATAATGCAAGATTGAGCTATATCTGTTTATTTGCATCTATTTATTATAGATGTGAAGGGTAAGGTTATACATTAGTGCACCAGTACAGTTGTGTTTCAGCATCAGCATACCCTATTAATTATCCTAAGCCTTAGAGGTTCCACATGTTTTAGATAACATCTAGTGTTTATTTTTTTAATTACCGGTAAATGATGACCTTCACAAAATTAGTCCAAAAGCAAATTACTAAACACTCAACCATTGAACAGTAATGTTTGCCAGTACTCAGTTGTCTTCAGTATGTACTGCTTTTGAACCTCAGGCAAGTGTAGCCGTCATGATCTAGATCAGTGTTTCTCAACTCCAGTCCTCAAGGCGCACCAACAGGTCATGTTTTCAGGATTTCCACTATTTTGCACAGGTGATTTGATCAGTTTAATTGTCTTAGTAATTACCACAGCCGTTTCATCTGAGGGAAATCCTGAAAACATGACCTGTTGGTGCGCCTTGAGGACTGGAGTTGAGAAACACTGATCTAGATGGTGAGAGGGAACAGAAAAAGCAGATTATCAATAAATGGGCTCAAGTTATACATCAAACTAAGACAGAAAATCACCAGGTTTAACAAAAAATGAAACAGAGCCAGATATAATATAAGCATAAGTAAGTAGTAAAAAAATAAACAAGTTGTATGAAAAATACAGAAGTTAGAGTACACGTTAAGAATAAAGGTAAATGGTTTCAAAATACTGCTTTGAAGGACAAAAAGGGGATAAACTAATAGGGGTCATTAACACTTATGCCTGACTGTAAAAAGCAATCCAAAGTTAATTACTTTTTAAAAATGTATTTATTTATTTCATTTTTAAGAACAAAGGTACAAGTATAGACCGGGGTCACAGGAAGTGATGGTACAGTGCTTATTTGAAAAAAACAAAAACAACTGCAAAGAGCAACTTACAAAATACAGTCTTGAGTGATATACTCGGGTTACATATCACTTGAAAGTATACAACTAACAGGGTTATTTTGGGCTCGAGTAGTGTTATTTAGACATTATAGTTCTCTGTCCAGATACTGCATTGTTTGTTGAAGGATTCAGACGTTAGTGAGTTGATAGCCATCAATTTTTCATATGTGTAGTTTTGGTGGGTCAGGCTTAGAACAGCAGAGAGGTTTGGAGCTTGGGGTGATTTCCAGTGTCTGAGAATGATAGAGCATGCAGCTAAAAGGATGTGGGTGACCACTGGTCTAAATCTGCTTGGGTATTTATTTATGCCAAGACTAAGTACGGCCATAGCAGGGAAGGTAGGTGTTAATATCCCTGTACAGTTGGAGATCAGTTGGAAAATCTGCCGCAGAAGCTGGTGACGGTAGGGCACTCCCAAAGGCTGTGCAATAAGTTACCCACTTGTCCACAGTCCTGCCAACACAGAGGGGAGTGGGAACTAAAGAATCCTGCCAGCCTAAATGGGATATAATACCACCTGATGGTAATTTTTAGAGTTGTTTCCCAATGGGTGGTGCGATAAGTTGCTTTGGAGATAGAGCTGAAGGCTGCTTGGCATTGGTAGGGGGAGAGATTGGACTTAAGGTCTTTTTCCCATCTAATCATCATGTTAGATTTAGAAAAGGTATCTTTGGCCTGCATGATATTATAAAATAGGGTGATTCCCTTTGCCTTTCGTTTAGTAGAGGTGAAAAAACACCATATCTTAGGGTGTATGGCCAGAGTCGGGGGTGGGTGTGCAGTAAGAAAGTGTTATGTGCGAGCACACGTAAACAATACTTTGTGTGGTAACTTAAATTACTCTACTAGTTTGTTTATAGATTTAGGTATACCCTGGGAAAAGAAGTCAGTGACCTCAGAGATGCCACATTGTAGCAGGGGTCCTATGTTAAGCATCGGTATCATGGCTTCCAGGATGGTGGCAGGGAAAGACACATTTGGTGTTGGGTCATGTCCTGTCTGCTGTTTGCTGAAGCGTCTCCAGGCAATCAGTGCTCCTGAGTTGTCAGAGGAAGGGAACTAAGTTCCCAAGGTTTACACATGTCGCTTAGGAGGAGTAGCCTGAGGTCTGCTCTAGGTGTTCGGGCTGTTTCTATTTCTACCCACAGTGGGGTTTCCTCTGCTGGGAACCAATGTTTTATTTGGTCTAGCTGAGCCACCCAGTAGTAGTCTATCAGGTCCGTTAGCCCTGCACTGCCCATTGTTCTGCGTTTAAGGAGGCAAGTTTGGGCACAGCTGGCTCTTTTCCCTTTTCAAATATACTTTATGAGGAGTCTCCACAGGGATGCTAGATTTTGCATTGTGAGAGGGATAGGGAGGGCCCTGAATAGGTATAGGAATTGAGGTAATATAGTCATTTTAAAGGCTGCTAGTCTACCATACCATGATAGTTCGAATTGCGATAAGTGTTGAAGTTCAGTGGTGATTTTGGCAGTCAGAGGTTTAGAGTTAGTGACAGCTAGGCTAGCTGTGTCAGCTGTAAGAATGATTTCTAAGTATTGTTAGACCCCCCTGCTCCATGTGAATGGGAGCTGTTGTTTGAGGCTGTTTCTAGTTTTGGAGTTTACTCCTTGGTCTAGGATCAGGGACTTCGTAGCATTGATTTTGTAAATTGGGCTAGAATTTGGTATGCATGGGGGAGGGAGGTATCTGGCTTGGTCAGGAAAAGAATAATGTCATCAGCAAACAAATTGATTTTGTGTGAGCTAGCGCAAAACTCAAACCCCTTTATGGAAGGGTGGGAGTGAATTATTTTGGCCAGGTGTTCAATTGTTAAATTGAATATCATAGGGGAGAGTGGGCACCCCTGTCGAGTTCCATTATATATATGGAATGGTTTGTATAAAAGACCAGAGGTGCAGAAAGAGTAGAAAATAGTGCAAGTATAGCAGAAAAAATTGTGCCTTGGAAGCCAAACTCAGTCCATTGACATGTATTGCAATTGAACCCTATTGAACGCCTTCTCTGAGTGGATTGACAACAGCAGGGAAGACGTTTGGGTTTTTTCAGCATAGTGGATGACATTTAGGATCCTTATGGTAGCACCTGAGGTCTGCCTGCCAGAGATGAACCCCATCTGGTCCCTCTTAATCAGAGTAGGGATAACATTCGTCAGGCGCTTGTCCAGAATCTTGGCAAAAACCTTAATATTTGATTTTATTAAAGATATGGGGCGATATGGGAAATTAGCAGGTGTAATAGGACCCTTCCCAGTTTTAGGATGGTGACCACATAGGTTTTCAACATCTCCAGGGGGAAAGATGATGTTTGGGAGGCTTTATTGAAAACGGCAGTCATGTGTGGAGTGAGAATGATTTTAAATAACATAGTATTCATTGGGGGGGCTGTCTGTACCTGGGGATTTTCCATTAGGGTGAATGAATTTGTTTAGTTTTGGACACCTCTAGAGGTGTAATTGGGGGTGTTCCAAAGCTGGAGTTGTTCATCAGACAATTTAGGAAGGTGCGCTTTTGCCAGGAATTGTTGAATATCTGCATAGGAGGGCTGGGGAGTAGCAGAGTATGTTTTTAAATTATATAATGCACCCTAATAGTTAGCAAATTCATCCGCTATCTCTTGTGGATTAGTTATCTTGTGGTTTAGGGTGAGATGAACGAGATGGGAGATTGTCAATCTGGCTTGTAAGGTTTTTATTCTATTAGCAATGATTTTTCCTGCCTTGTTTGCTTGTGAGTAAGAGTTTAATTTGAGTCTTCTAAGATGTTTATCGTATTGGTCAGTCAGCAAGGATCTTATTTTGCCTCTGAGTTTACAGAGGGAGTCTGAAATTTCTTGGGTATGGCGCTCTATATTTTGCGTCTCCAGATTGTAGATCTCTGAGAGTAGGCTAGAAAGTTTGATGTTATATAGTTTTTTGGCTCTTGCTCCCTGTTGGATACATATACCTCTTATGAAGGCCTTATGGGCATTCCAGAGTATCCATGGGTCCTCAACTGACCTGTCATTGATCTGGAAAAACTACCAGAGATGCTGAGTTGACTGTGGCAGTTTTGGGATCCTGCAGGAGTCTTACATTGCAACGCTAAACGGATGCTTTATCTGGAGGTGCCTGCTACTCTATTGACACTGAAATCATAGCGTGGTCGGACCAACATATTTTATGTATATAGGTGGAGGAGATCCTCTGAAGCAGCCATTTGTCGTAGATAAAGAAATCTATGCGAGAGTAGGTATGGTGTCTGGATGAGTAGAAAGTATAATCTCCCTTATCGGCATAGTGACACCTCCAGACATCGTAGACCTCCTCAGCATGAAATAGTGACCTCGGGAGTGGACTTGGCCCTTGGTGGCAGAGTTAGAATCCAAGAGGGGGTCAACCGTGAAGTTGAAATCCCCACACATTAGAAGATGTCCATATTTAATAGACGTTACAGTTTTAAAGACTTTTCACATAAATTGGAGTTAAGTGCATAAATATTTCCCAAAGTATAAGGTTTCTCATCTATATCACAGGTAAGATTAATATAACGTTCTTCACTGGCCAGAAGAGATCTTTTTAGTTGGAAAGCAACAGTGTTCCTAATGGCCAATTGGACTCCCTTTTTTTTCAGGAGTGCAGGCTAAGGAAATGTGAGGGTAGTCTCTATGGGTGCAATTAGGAACCGCCGATGCCTGGAAGTTGGTCTCTTGGACACTTACTACATCAGCTTTGACTTTGGATGCCTCTTTCCAAAAGAAATCTGATGATTCAGGCCATTCGAGTTAATGGAAATACACTTAAGCGGCATTGTTAGTTAGGAGGGGTTTCACCTGTGAAACTGTGGATCCTGAAGTTGGGGAAAGGAGAGGGCACTCTGATAGTGCAGCAGATCTGTGTGGTGCAGTTCAGTTGATTGTGAACAGGTTCATTCAGGGAGGCAGCACTGATACCAATAAGCCAGGGATATAGAAGAACAAACAGTTGAAAAAACAAGAACATCAAAAATAACTTTAAAAAAGGGCTTCGGTGACTGTTGCAAGGTTTCTGTGGCATTGAAGGGTGTGTTGCAATAGATCAAGGAACAGTTGCAGCATGGAGCATCACTCTGGTTTAGCATCAGCTTGCCTAAAGGCCGATATGATTTTTTCTTTTGTTTGGTAAAAATGCACCCTTAGGAGAACATCTGTTGGTACATCAGCTGATCTTGGTAATCTGTGGATCCTGTCTATGGCCAGCTCAGCCGCTGGAAGAGACGGAACCAATAATGAGAAGATTTCATGTACATAATGCTGTAGCTGAGTGGTAGGAACAGATTTGGGGATCCCTCTGATCTTAATATTGTTCCTCCTTGATCTGTCCACCAAAACTTTGCCTTGAGCCATGAAATTTCTTCTGAGTCGGCTGCATGAGCATCAACCAGCGTGTTGTATGATGTGGTGCATTCACCCATGGAGGATTCCACGTGGTCGATTCTATTTTCTAACTCATGCAGATTTGGCTCACACAGGACATGAGGTCTGATTGAAGGGGGGACCTTAAGGAGATCAACATCTCCTTCATTGTGGTGTCCGAGATAGGTTGTCCCAGGGTAGGTAAAGCATCTATGGGGTCTGCGGCAGATGGATAGGGAGAGGGCCCAGTGTGGGAGGCCTGCCCGACACTCACCTCCATGACAGGGTCTTGTGGTGTCCTCTGTGGGGAGTCCTGGTGTGGCTTAGACTTAGCAGGGCTCCTGGTGGAGGGAGTGGAGGTGCCAGGTGATCCCCTGCTGCTCGGATTGCCTATCATTTGTCCAGATGGAGCCAAATTGGGACCGGTTTGTGTATTCGCGGCAGTGCCATGGAGCTGTTGAGGCCACGGACTGCCGCCATTCTGTCGTGGCCATCTTGTCATTGCGGGACGGGTCAGATCCGCAGTGTGGAGCAGTGTTCTGGGGGCTGTTGCGGGTGTCAGTTGCCCCGAAAACTGAATTTGTCCCCGGCGGCCAAGCGGAGCTACTCTCTTTTAGCCACACTCCCCCAAAGTTAATTGCTTTTTTACAGACTGGCAAGGGGACAGCTGATAGGCATTCATGAAGCAATATTTCCACCCCCTGAATGCCTGTTTGTTTTTGTTTTTTTATAATCAGCTTTTTCATTGTAAATACTGTACCATAATTGTGAGCTTAGCCCCATCAGCTATCAACTATCAGTGTAAACTAGGCCTTAAAGTGTAACTTAACTAAAAAAGTGATTTATAATAGTGATTAAGCGAGTTAGAGGGAAAGTTCTGCAAAAATGTATCTTTTGATGAATACCCGTGAGAAGTGGAGTGCTCTTATAACCTCTGCAGCACTGGAAGATGACAGTTGGTGTGTGTGTGTGTGTGGGGGGGGGGGTCAGAGAATGGAAGATTTCAAGGAATAGAGCAGCCACGGAACACTTGTCATTCATGTATGTGCCTTCCTTGGTACTGGAAAACAAAAACACTAAACCTCTTCTGGACCTGATAGTATAATAAGTGACATAAAGACCCTATAAACATAGGATAAAAAATATACCCAAAAAATAAATGAAAACCACAAAATACCCCCACCCATTCCGTAAAAGAAAAGTTTTGCAGCAAAAAAAAAAAAAAAAAAGTGTGCTATGGACAGGCCAGCAGCTTAAAGTGACTACTGACCTTACTATAAATCAAAATTAAAAAGGTCTGGTTGCCTGATGAGCTACCAATTATAATTAAAGGACAGTTTCTCAACCAACAATAATCTCTCTCTTCCTCTCTCTCTCTCTCTCTCTTCCTCTCTCTCTCTCTCTCTCTCTCTCTCTCTCTCTCTCTCTCACTCTCTCTCCCTCTCTCTCTCTATATATTATATATGCAAATATATATATAAATGGCATATCTCAAGAAACAGGACACTCCTCAAAGACGCTTGAGTCTGGGTTCACACTAGATGCAATGCAAATTTGCTAGTTCACAACCCATCCATGCAAACCGATTGCAGAGTGTATGTTAAATTAAGGACACCCCGTAATCAGTTTTCAAAACGTAGAGTGATTTGCAGAATCGGATTGCATGGGTGTGAACACCCATACGATCCAATTCTGGTGTGGACAAAAAAAGGGTCCTGCAACAGTTTGGTGCAAACGTGGTGCGATTTGAGCCATACAAATTAATGGCTTAAATCGCACCCTGAGACACTGCATGTACTTCGCACAGGAATGTGCTGTGATTCCTGTGTTAATTACATGTGGTGTCCGGCACTGCAACATTATTAACTCAGGTTTATTGTTAGCTGCTATGCATGACAAATTCAGTAGATGATTTGTGTTAGTATTGTTCTGCAGGAGTTTGTGATAAGCATGATACAACTTCAGCTTGTTGACAGCCCTATTTTTAGTGTGAGAAACACAAGAAGATAAAATAAGCTGCATACTAAATTACATTGTTCTCCCAATCACTGAGAAGTTTCTTAGATTAGAGGTCATTCCTTGCAAACACTAAATTAGAAAAACTGCATATAATTTAGAATGTCTCAGGTGTTTACTTCCCTAATGGAAAATGTATCATTTCTAATTAAGAATGATACCAATACTTGAGTCTTAAGCCTCGTACAAACGGTCGGATTTTCCGCCAACAATCTGTCATCACATAATTCCGATCGTGTGTACGAGGCTTTAGGCTAAGTTCACACTATGCCGGTTTCCCTGCGGCTGCGTTTGCATGGGCACAGCAGCCCATTCTTTTGAATAGGCTGCTGTACCTATGGAAAAGGAGGGAAAAGGTCCCTGCACCTTTTCCAAAATCGCAGCTGTGGGGCAAGGCCTTCTATGATAATCCAAAATAATCAGTCAAAATGAATACATATATAAGAAACTGGGAATTCTAGGTATTTCCTTAATTTGGTAGTTTTTTTTCTTGTATGTGTTCTGCAAAGTCATGTTATTTATTAATCTAAATTATTTCTAGCAGGGTACAGAATGTGTGGCAAATATGTGGTGGGAGCAAATTGGAGCAAGCTTGTCAGGTCCTGCAAATTAATCAATGATGAATCACTGATGAAATCTTTGGTTTTCAAACATTCGCAAACAATGAACATTACTCAAACCTGGATTAGACGTTAAAAATGGTAAAATCAAAATGTGACACTTAAAGTATCTCAATCCAGCAATAGATGGATAAATGTGTTTTATCACAAAGGACATGTTCCCAGTGGTGAAAAATGATCCAATTATTAGCAAACTGATCATTTATTGCTATGTTGTAGATAAATATTCCTATTCCACAAGTAATTTAATGTTTTTTAGTCACATATTAAAATTTAGACTATATCCAGAAAAGGGTAATATTTCTTATAATATGCCATACATTTCAAACTGTACATCGGGCTCAAATTTGTTGTTTGGTTATCTGCCCCCACACATTATCAGCTACAAAGCAAGGAGTCTCAGGCTTTCTGTTGCATTCTCTTTAATGTATAATCATAATCCAGCAATAAAAGTGAGGCTCCCTTTAACATTTCTGAAGCTGGGACACCAGAGAAAAGATCACACCACTGGAGCCCCCCCCCCCCCCCCCCTTCAGAATTTAAAAGCAAATAATCAAACCTGCTACAATCTACCCAAAACCAAATATTGGTTTAGAGCAGACACACCTCATAAAGGTGATATGAGCAATTTAGTAGTGTGATATTCTTCACAAAAAAAATCACATTTTATACATGGACTGATAGAAATGAAATTGGGAATGTTTTTTTATCTGTCACCTGGTCACTATGGAGGGCAACTGTCCTTAGAAAATACTGCATTGCAATTCACTTTATGTTCCAGGCTGGGATTCCAGAAGCTTTACATAATGATTTTGCTCCATTCTGGTTCATATACTGTATATGACCTTTTAAATCACTCAATAATTTGCACTCTATACCCCTAGCACACTTCTTTTTATACGTACAAATTAAACATTACATATCTTCTTTAAGCATACTGAAACTTTCCTATGGATTATTCAAACACATTTGTTGCAGAGACCCCCATGACCTGGGTATCATATCCACCATTTATCCACCAACATTGTCTTCCTGCTCCCCATGAGGACTCAAATACACTAGAAACTGGAACAAGATTTTAGGGTTCCCTATCCCACTGGCAAGATAATTGATTAAATACTGCCAAAAATGTGATCAATGTCCTAGCCACAGAAACCATTTACAGTATATATTGCTTGCATATTGATGCCTTGTGCCCTCCCAACACTCACATACAATTCCTGGGGACAGTTCAGTTTTGGTGTGGAAGCACCAAGGGCACCTTCAGACATATCTGGTGCGACTGCCCAAAAAGCAATAACTTCTGCTCCTGTACCTACCAGCTAGTCTATACCCTCTTAAATAGATTCCCCTAGATGAATCCAATGGAAGATCCCTTTAACACAAAACCGGCAGATTGTACCAAAATTAAATTTTGTTAACTCACACATGTCTTACTACCACAAAGCAGACGACGATGGCTAAGTCCTGAAAAAAGCAAATCATCTCTCTTTCCTTACCTTCCCCTATATTTCCCAGCTGTTCACCACATTGTCTCTCTCTCTCTCTCTCTCTCTCTCTCTCTCTCTCTATATATATATTTTTTCTAACACCACAGAGAATAAAATGGCAGTCATTGCAATACTTTTCTGTAAAACCTCTGTCATTGCGCAGAGGTTTTACAAACGCACTTTTTTTTGGAAAAAATACAATTTTACATTTTTAATTAAAAAATAAGACAACAGTAAAGTTAGCCCAATTTTTTATTTTATTGTGAAAGATAATGTTACACCGAGTAAATTGACACCCAACATGTCACGCTTCAAAATTGCACCCGCTCGTGGAATGGCAACAAACTTTTGCCCTTAAAAATCTCCATAGGTGACGTTTAAAATTTTCTACAAGTTACCATTTTGGAGTTACAAAGGAGGTTCCAGGGCTCCTTCACATGTGCGTTCACTTCTGCAAGCTTGTCGGGGCGGGGCGCTTTCAAATTAATTTTTAAAAAAAATGATTTTACTTTTTATTTTTTATTTTGACACTGTCTTTTTAAAAATAAAAATTGGGTCACTTTTATTCCTATTACAAGGAATGTAAACATCCCTTGTAATAGAAAAAAGCATGACAGGACCACTTAAATATGAGATCTGAGGTCAAAAAGACCTCAGATCTCATATTTACACTAAAATGCAATAAAAAAAAAGATGTAATTTGAAAAAAAAAAAAAATTCTCCTTTAAGAGCATTGGGCAGAAGTGACGTTTGACGTCGCTTCCGCCAGTCAATCCTATAGAGCCGAGTGGGGGCCATCTTCCCTTCACTTGGCAGTCAGCCAAGCAGGGCAAAGGACCCGATCATCTCCGGTAGCGGCGGAGACCACGGAGCGTGGGGCCACCTCTGCCGTCAATGATAAAAGTGATCTTGCGTTGAATCCACTACAGAGGCGTCTTTTATCTGAAAGAGAATCGCCCGATGAAGAAGACGATACCGGGGTATGGAAGCTAACTAGATAAAAGAAAAGCCAGATAACCAGATAACCAGATAACTAGAAAAGTTATTTATTTGATTACTTGCAGGGCATGTGCAATCCAATATGTTAGTCGCACCACTAGGAGACTCATGTCTTTGACATAGGGAAGGAACACGGTACTAACGTAGTGAGACATTTTAATGGGGCACACGGTGGGGACACTGCTTTGTTGCAGATGCAAAGTATAGAGAGACTTAGCACTCCCAGGAGAGGTGGAGATAATTTCAGAATATTATGCAAGCGAGAGGTATTCTGGATATTTTCCTTACAAACGAGAATACCAGGGGGCTTAAATTTTGAATGGGATTTGGCCCATTTTTATAATTGACCTATTGTTTTGCCTTACATCACCATTCAATATAGACCCAGTTATTTATTACACATTTACGGTAGTGATGTGGCAATATCATTTAAACAGGATTGTCATGTCAGTGGTGTGCAAGTTCCTGTGACAGGATTGTGTGCTTTATGTTTTTATTGTTTAATTTTTTGTTTCTGTTTTTCCTTTTCCCTATTTGTGTTTATATATGTACGTATATGGTTGTATCTTTTTTCCTTCTTCAGATACAATTTTTATTTACATTTGGGACCTACACCTTTTGTTAATCTATTTTAGGATCATTTGTGTGCTCTCTAATGGGAACAAAGAATGGATTATGTGGGTCCAATCACTGGAGTAATTACACCTGTTTTGAACTAACTGCATTTATGTGATCATGTGATATTTAATATATACATGTGTTGGTGTTTGTACCCTGTATGGTTTTGACGACGCACGCTAGTAGTGTGAAATGCATCAACTTGTATTCCCTGCCCGTATGCCACACGTCATCTGTGCTTGTTTTTATAATCTCCTGAATAAAACTACATTGCATTGTATGGGAGTGTGGCCATCCTATTACTTGTTTGTCTATGTGTGTCTACAGCAGTGACAGGGCATGCACCCCATCCAGGAGCTTTTTCATTCATTTGCAGGACTAGGTTTTTGTTAATTGATGTTTTTATCACTTGATCCTTCCTTTAGGTTGTAAGTGCTCACAAGCAGGGCACCATAACCCTCTTTAATTGACTTTTATTGTGACTGTACTGTCTCCCTTTCCTTTTTTTGTAAAGTGCTGAGCAAACTGTTGGCACTATATAAATCCTGTATAATAATATTAACCAAGTCAACGATATAGAACAGTGGTCTCCAATCTGCAGCCTGGGGGCCATATGTGACCCTTGCTTGCCTTTGTCTGGCCCTTGGGGTACTATTCCACCCAGTGGCACTAACAACAGGACATAATTACTGTCACTGACACAACGATGGGCTACTATTCAACTTACTAATATGAAAGATAGGGCACAAACAATAGGGCCCCATTGTTGGTGCCAAAAGAAGGAATTGTGCCCCAATTTTGATGTCATTGGGAGCAGTGGCACCGACAATGGGGCACAATACCTTCCTCTGACACCAATGATGGAGCACTATTCCTCCCAATGACACCAAACATGGGGCATAGTTTACTCCCCCTGATGCTAGGACATTTTCTACTCCCCCTGCCACAATCCAACCCTTCTAAAGTCTGACAGTTTTTTTTTTTTTAAGTTTGGAGATCCCTGTAATAGAAAGTACGCTTCCCTGAAGAAATACATTTTAAAGGATTGCCTAAAGATAGTCAGAGTAGAGAATATCCATACAGATTGGGGTAAATAGTACAATGAAATTGCATACAACAGTTGTTTACTTTAAGACTGGATGCTCCTAGAATTATTCCCTTAGTTAACATTATGGTTGCCAAAACAGAATACCTTTATATACTACTATATAAGTTATGAACCTTGCTAGGTCTAATTTCAGTACCATGGACTTGGTTGTAATATGCTTCTTTCATATGAGCGCTGTGGCACTATTATGCCGCATACTTATCTGATTTCATATTTATCACAGGAGTATGGGGATTACAGACAGAGAATGGAAAAGAAAAAAAGAGTGCAACATAAATCATGTAACATTCCATTAGTTTTCCTTGACCTGCATGGGCAAAGGTTAACTACTTATCTTCTTATTGATCTCCTGCCACTATGTTTGATTAGGCCAAGAGTTAGAACTAAGAGTCCAAATATGGACATGATGTCTTTCTTCTGACTTGCCAGCGCTGGATCGGATACTGTGGGACATCATCAGCCATTGCTGGAACCTGGAAAGGTAAATATCAGTTAAGAAAGAATAACAAAATTATTTTTTTTGTGTGTGTTATTTGTATATTCCTTACCAGAACACAATGCTTTGCTGATTTTAGGGGTCTCATAGAACCCTAAAACCAGTTTACCAAGGAGAGGGAGACTACCTACTTGTCCTTCCTCGCTGACTCCCCCCCTTGAGTACAATTAGCATTGGGCCTGATGCTTTGGCAATGGGAACCCATTTTTTGGGGAAACCCATTTAAAAGCATCCATGCAACACTGAAAGGCATGTGGGCTGGTATCCACATAGCAGATTAAAAGCAATACATTGAATAACATGGATACCAATTTGGTGTAAACAAGTCCCTAACTTAAGTTGATAATAGCCTTATTTAATTTAACAAAGGCATTGCATGATCTTCTGACAGCTAACTCATGTGTAGCGAGCAGGAACATCTGCTTCAATTGACTTTTCAGCTTTGTGTTGTCTATTACAGTGGTCAAATAAATCAAATGTTCTGACATACTGTATGTAGTGACAACTGGTTGTTTTTGTTTGTTTGCCCTTTGCAGCCATGCCAAGCTTCAAGGACAATGAAGATTACTTAGGTATTACCTACTGCCAGACTTAAAGCAACTGGTATGTTAGCAACGATGAAGTCACTGTTTCTGTTTTGATTCAATCACTCACAAATAATTTGTGTAATGGACAGTGTTCAAACAGAATAAAGTTGATAAAGAAAAAAAAATCTATTTAAAACACTGGATCACAAAGTCTCTTAACAGATATATTAATGTTCTTGTTAAACGATGCTCTAATACACAGTAATTCAAGTATACAAATATGCTTTTTAATTATATAGCAACAAGTGCAGCGCTATAAAATGATAGATATGTGTATACCACAAAATATTAAAATGTAAAAGTGCAAACAATATCCATGGTGTAAACCATAAATATAAAAATCAATAAAACAGTCAGTAAAGTGCACAACAATTGATTAAACAATTGATTAAAAAAATAAGCATTATGTCAATAGTGCAAAAATGTGCATAAATGTGTATATATGTGTATACCACAAAATATTAAAGTCCAAAAGTGAAAACAATATTCATGGTGTGAGTATGAGCATGAAAATCTATAAAACAGTCAGTAAAGTGCACAACAGCAGTTGATTAAACAAATAAGCATAATGTTTGTATTAAAATTAGTAAGTGACTTAAATTCATAAACACTAGTCCTGGTTCGCTGATGCGCTGTGAAGTGATTAATTCATAAATAGTGGGACAAGCAAAAGACTTGACCGCGTGAGACCACCACCACAGATATACAGGAGGCTTACCAGAAAGCCATTGACCACCCTTATTCAGGGGGGTCATACAAGGCTTGTTGGATCTGAGATCCTGTTGTAGATGTATCCTGATAACTGGAGCCTGGAGAGATGTCCCAATGTACCTGGCCTTCACCACTGGAAGGTTCCCGCAGGCGATAAGAAACAGGTAAAAAGTGAGATAAAAAAATGAGCAGCGAGCTTGTGGCCTGACGTCACTTCCTGGTGCCTGTTTAATCCAATCCAAAGCGTATTGTCACGGTTATGTGACTTCTTCAGGGAGAAGTCACGTGACCGTGAAGAAGTCACTTCACAGAGCATCAGCGCACCAGGACTATTGTTTATGAATTTAAGTCACTTACTAATTTTAATATGGACATTTTGCATTTTTTGCACTATCGATTTTTTGTTATTTGTTTAATCAATTGCTGTTGTGCACTTTACTGACTGTTTTATTGATTTTCATGCTCATGGTTCACACCATAAATATTGTTTGCACTTTTGCACTTTGATATTTTGTGGTATACACATATATACACATTTATGCACATTTTTGCACTATTGACATATTGGTTATTTTTTAATCAATTGTTGTGCACTTTATTGTTTTATTGATTTTTTATATTTATGGTTTACACCATGGATATTGTTTGCACTTTTACATTTTAATATTTTGTGCTATACACATATTTATCATTTTATAGTGCTGCACTTTTTGCTATATTTTTGCTTGCGTGCCTACTATCTGGCTTATAGTGCTTAGCTGCTGTACGTTATTTTTTGTCTATCATAGCACAGATATATCTTTAACTTTTTATTATGCTTTTTAATTGGCAGCTTCATTTTTTAAATAAATGTAAACAAACATTTTAATACTGGGGATGGGGGGGGGGGGGGGGGCATATATAAATTACTTATAGCTATATTTTTATAGCAATTATTTATTCTTACACAGGATAATCAAAAATAAATTTTTCCATTAGTCATTCATAGCTTATGTAGAGATATTTTACATTCCAGAGAATGTATCAAGGGAAGTATACCTAAAGAATGAGACTTTGTGGTACTGGGGTACACAACCATGAACTTCAATAGAGAGATCTGGCAGCTGGAGTGTCTCAGAAATAAAAGGTAAGAGAGTCATGGCCACCCATCTATAAAATATTGATTTTGGATGGATAAAACCTTTAAATTAAGAAACCATTACATTTTAAATGTGCTGTTTGGCCACAGATTGCAGTTAGCATGTTAGTGTACTGTAACTAAGTAAGTCTCTCTGCTGTCTGATTTGTGTGGCTACATTTTGAATATAAAACACCTGTCTGCTTAGTCAACATTTACACTTTTTGTGGTGCCAGCTCGGGATGAGGTTTGAGTTTGCCGTTAGCATGCGTTGGAGGCAAAAAACCTGTGTTTTGGAAATTCGTTGTGAGCAAATTAAAGCAGGAATTCACCACACCAAATTCTTTGTAACCATAATGCACTACCTGGCATTTGAACTTAGTTCAATTGGCTTAGAAGGGCCAACAATGGGGCTTTTGCTAGGCCTCACTATAAAAGGGTGATGTTACAATAGCCATAGGGAAAGCATAGGGGGTGCTGCTGATAAGCTGCATAGGAAGAGAATTGAGGGGCGGGGGAGAGAAGGATTTTTACCGTCTTTCATCCTTTGTTAAACCTAAATGTTGCCCATGTGCTGAAGCATATTTACTAAGGGCCCTTTCACACGTGCGGACCATTCAGATCCGCCTGTCATTTTTTTTCAGGCGGACCTGAATGGACGCTCCATACATCTCTATGGAGTGACGGATGTCAGAGGTGACATGTCCGCTGACATCCGATCCGCCCCAATCCGATCCTCTAAATCCAGACAGATGGAAACCCTATTTTCCATCCATCTGGTGGGTCGGATCGGATAAAAATGGACAGGTGGTCCGTTTTCATCCGATCCCCCCATAGAGGAGAGCGGAGATCTGACAGGCCCGTTTCTGCACGGTGTGCAGAGACGGACTTGTCATCCGCCTGCTCAGTGGGGATCAACGAATCGATCCCTGCTGAGCAGGCGGATGTCTAAAAACGGATCCGCACATGTGAAAGGGGTCTTAAGATGAGCTGCCAGTTTTGCTTGTTCGGCAAACTACTGAACTAAATTGATGTTTAGCCAAATTGAACCTCTATCAGCAGTGGGAACTGATATATTTAGTAGCAGTATTACTTTTGCTGATAAATGTAACAGCTTTCCCTCTGGCTTGTTGTTAGGAAGGCAGCAGTCTTCAGTGTGCTAACAACTCCTCCCTGCCCAGCCCATTTAGTTTTCAGCTGGGAAAAAACAACTGACAGTGTACTGTAAACAAAGGGGGATTGTGAAAAGAAATATTTGTAGCCAATATTCATGCCAGACCCTTCAGACTTCCTGTGACGACACAATGATCACATATTGTAATTTCCATATTCAGGTCAATGACCTGACTAGGGAGACCCCGTTGTTTACCTTTAGTGGTGAGGACTGGGAGATGCCAGTGGGTCAGTGAATGCTGCTCATCATGATTGATGTGGATCTGCATTACTGAACAACATAATTGACAATAGTTTTACATAGTTGGCCTTATAAAAAAAAAAAAAAGTTAAAAAATAAAGGACTTGTAAAAAGCTGTCAAATCAGTAGCAAAGAAGTGTTTACTTAAAGGAGTTGTAAAGGCAGAAGGTTTTTTATCTTAATGCATTCTATATCTACTAAGTCGATTGGGACAAGAACGTCGCTATCCTGGCTGGGAGTGACATCCAGAGCCCACCAACCATCACTCGAGTCATGCAGGAATCTGCTACCCCTGTATCAACAACTACCCCAGGACCCAGCGCACCAGTTACTCCTCGAGGCTGCGGTCGGGCCCAACTGCTCACCTTGATAACCGAGCCACCGGGGAAGAAAGTACCGGAGCCGGGTAAGCCAGCGAGGAATGAGAGCAGTGTGCCTGTGGGGGAGGTGATGACGGTGGCTGTTAAAGAGGATAATATAGTTGTGCCAGTAAAAGCAAGTGCAACTATATCCCGGTCGAAGAGTGTTCTACCATAACGGATTCAGACGTTCTGTCTGATGAGTTATCCAAACTGTTTTCGGACACTTTGTCCTATACGGGGAAGTGGGGTGACAGCAACGAGGAACCAATGAGTGAAGGCGAAGTTCCCTCTGCCATTGCTGCCAATGTGGAGATCAAGCTGTCTCCCAACGCGGCTCCGCTGGTCAACATTTCTAGGTCTTTTGAGGAGGTTCATTGCGTTAAATAGGTCCCCAAAGCTCGCCCTGTTATGCCTATGCCCAACATTAAGCCTGATCATAAGCCCGATGTGGTTGCTGGGTGTTCAGTTCAGCATGCTCCCGACGCACAGGTTCTGCCCGGGTACGGAGACCCTAAAACCCTGCCTCGGCTGTCTAAAATACAGCATATTGTGATAAAGTAGGTATTAGAAGTCTATGGGCATCTATACCCCTATATACCGGCTCACCTGGAGGAAGAGATTTTTGATAAAGAAGTCCAGTGGGTGGATGAGGCTGTGCGCAGTTTTCTCCAGATCCTCTTCAGTTGGACTTTCCAAAGTTGTCACCCAGGGTAGCTGGAAAATACCTCTCAGTGCTAAACACCTGGGGCTATGGCAGTAAGATAAATTTGGACAGTGTGATCATTCGCATTCCAGACAAGAAGGACATTAAACCCTTTATCACTACGGTGGATGCAAAAGGAGAGTCCTTAAACATACCTGATCCTGGGAACTACTGGTAAATACCATAAAGATGCTGCTATTACCCTTACCATGGATTACAAATGTGTGTTGTGTGATGTCAAGGACGCTACGCTAAGAGCCACTTCACACTCACTTACAAGTTGTTGTGAGTAGAGAAAATTCCAGAGAGCTGTACTGCCCGGACTGTGCTGGACTGAGTGCTGCCGGCAGATACAGGGAGTGCCCACCTGAGCCACGTTGGCTAAAGTTGAAGTTGTTGGGGTGCTCCACCCTGAAAAGCGACCTGTGACCTTCAGCAGGTTGTTGTTTCTCAAGTGATGAATAAAATATTTTTTGTCCCTGGCTGTCATGTGGACAGACTTAGGATACTTTTGCAAGGGGACCTATGTCCCAAAATGTGGTCCCTTGCACCATGGCCTGGCTGCTTGTTGCCTGAAATGCAGCTGTGCCTTCTTGTCCCCGGAGTCGTCCCTAAAAAAGTAGGGAAAGTCCTGGGAAGTATTGTCCACCCCGAGTGAAATTGATAGACTGTGACACGTCATGGACACTGGGTGTGTAGTTAGTTAGAATAGGTTGTGATAACGAGGAAAATCCCTATCATTCATGTGAATAACGGACTAACTCATGCATCAGAACTGTCCCTAGTGGTGGTCACCAGGTGACGTGAGTGGCGCTGACCTGAGTGAACATAGGTGTGCGCAGCCTATTGCATTAGGGTGTGCACCCCAAAGCTCAAACACATAATACCGATCGCTCACGATGAAAGGGAAGGGGCCGGTAAGTTACATATTTACTGGCCCCTTCCCGTACTCATCCTAAAACATCCCCACAGCAACAGCCAGAGGGAGAGGAGAGTTGGGAAGCTGACAGCACTGCGAGGGGAAGGAGGGGGGAGCCAGGGCAGTAGGAAGGGATCTGTGCTGCACAGTGTGATTAGGGTGTGCCTGGGCACACCTGGCACAGCCTGTGCGCACGCCTATGTGAGTGAACTTTATTCACATAATGAGCATTTAATAGAATGTGCTAAGTTAAAGTTTTTGATTAGCAAAGGAGGTGGCATTGTCGGCTGAGAATGGGGTTTGCTTTCAATACGTATATACCGCAGATATTTTATAGGGTGTATTTACCCTACTATGCTGTCTTCGGCTGAGGACAATTAACCACTTCCGGACTGCCAAACGGCGATATATGTCCTTACTTTGAGGACGGATATCGTTGTTATGTCAGCAGGTAGCTGCCATAACCCCGGTATCCTCGTGTTCGGCTGGCGGTCTGCTACAAGATAAAAGTGGTCTCTGCGGCGGATTCACCACAAGATCACTTTTATTGGCGGCGGGAGAGGGCCCCCCCTCCCGCAATGCTCCAGTGCCCTCCGCTGCTTTAAGGAGCCATCGCCAGCAGCGGAGGCGATCCGGTCCTTCTCCTGGCTAGACATGGAGACGAGTGAGGGGAAGATGGCCCCCACCCGTCTCCATGACATTGCAGAGCGGAAGCAACGTCAAAACGTCACTTCTGCCCATAGCTCTTAAAAGGGCCATTTTTTTTTTAAATGATATTTTTTTTTAATTTTATTGCATTTTAGTGTAAATATGAGATTTGAGGTCTTTTTGACCCCAGATCTCATATTTAAGAGGTCCTGTCATGGTTTTTTACTATTACAAGGGATGTTTACATTCCTTGTAATAGGAATAAAAGTGACACAATTTTTTTCTTAAAACAGTGTAACAATAAAAAATAAAAGAGCGAGAGCAATAACTCTAGCCCTAGACCTCCTCTGTAACTCAAAACATGCAACCTGTAGAATTTTTTAAACGTCGCCTATGGAGATTTTTAAGGGTTAAAGTTTGTTCACAAGCGGGCGCAATTTTGAAGCGTGACATGTTTGGTATCAATTTACTCGGCGTAACATTCTTTCATGATATAAAAAAAATTGGGCTAACTTTACTGTTGTCTTATTTTTTATTTCAAAAAAGTGTATTTTTTCCAAAAAAAGTGCGCTTGTAAGACCGCTGCGCAAATACGGTGTGACAGAAAGTATTGCAATGACCGCCATTTAATTCTCTAGGGTGTTAGAAAAAAAATGTATAATGTTTGGGGGTTCTAAGTCATTTTATAGCAAAAAAAAAATGTTTTTAACTTGTAAATAACACATCTAAAAAAAGGCCCGAACCTTAAGTGGTTAAAAAACCATTCAATCACATATGTATATATTGCACCATGTTACAATAGGATAGGATGCATTTGCATTGCTGTTTATTCTCTTTCGGGTGTTGCTGTGTCAGTGTGTCTTCCTTGGATAAGGAGAGACAGGGATCTAACCTGACGACATCACTAACCCTTTTTATACCTTGTTATTACTGTATATATTAGATAGTTAGGAAGCAATGCCGTTGCTTTTGCTTGCCTTTAAAACTGGATATAAATATTTCTGATATTCCATTGTCATATGTGATTTACCATTTCTCATGTGTCTGATACTATGTTTATTTCATGTGGTACGCCACATGCACTGTTACCTTGTTATTCTTTTCTTTTTTCCCAACCCACCCCAGTTTTTGCCAGGACATTCCCTCTCAGGCTTGAGAGCTCAAATAATTTTTCTGAATACTCAGAAATGTCGTTTTGTGGGCGGGGGAGGATGTAGCACCCTGGTGTTTAGTCTGGGTTGTTCCTAAATTTACCTGCCAGTTATAGCTGCCTCGGGTAATTGTTGATAATCAATTGATTTCACTCTAAGTCTGTAATTGCTGCACTTCTCTCTTTTGGTGGCATTAGATATGAGAATGTCAATGCAAGGTCAGATTATGGGTATATGGGGTATCCCAGCCAATGGGCAGGGGTTTTCTTGGATCCCTTGGCTTGCTGGGACAGCCTATATATTTGGGTGGAGTCAGGTGATCGGTGTTCTGTGCTACGTGGAGGGTTGTCTGGGAGGATGTGTGTTGTATTGGCCAAGCTGCTAGGCCAGAGTTTGGGCCTATCCCGGGCACGTCTGGCTGCTAGGCTGTCTGAGGCCCTATCCAGAAGCAAGAGAGCAACACAGGGTTGGGATTGCGGCTTGCAGTCCAACCAGAAGTGACGGTTCTGCTGGCCAGAGAACCTTTCGTGGTTGGAGGTGGAGGGGAAGCTGTCTCCACTAAGGGACCAACCACCTTATTACCAGAGACTATGGTGAGCAGCTGAAGCAAGTACCAGAGCAGTATTCTCACCAACCAGGAATCTGAAAACAGCAGGCATTAAGCCAGGGACCCAGCCAGAGGAAGTGACGCTTGCAGAGCAGCCTTGTGTGTCAAGCCAGGGACCAAGCAGGCCAGTGGGGTAAAGCTTGAGAAGTATCTTGAGTGCCAAGCTAGGGACCCAGCAGAGAGGTGGGGGTGACGCTTGAGGAAGATACTACCGTGAAGATTGGAGGAGCTCAAGGGATTCAGTGGCAGTGAATCATCTAGTCTAGTGAGAGACTGGGAGGTCAGTGGGCTGAAGAACTTCAAGAAGTGATTGTAGTGGAAGCGTACACACGGTCGGACTTTTCGTCTACCAAAGTTCCGACGGACGCCGACGGACCAAATCCGGCGGACAATCCGATCATGTGTGGGCTTCCCCGGACTTTCAGCGGACTTTTCCAGCCGCAAATCTGACGGACTTTAGATTTGGAACTTGCTTCAAATCTTTACGTCGTAACTCCGCCGGACCCAGAAATCCGCTCGTCTGTATGCTAGTTTGGCGGACAAAAAAACGACGTATGCTCAGAAGCAAAAACTAAACAGAAGCATTCGGTCTAGTAAAACTAGTGTTCGTATTGTAGGTAGCACATTCCTCACGCTGCAAATTCTGTGATCGTTGAATGCAGCGCATTTAATATCTTCTTTATTAATGCTATAAGAACGAAGATGTTTTGCTGTTCCTATTCACACATCTATAGATAGATAGATAGATAGATAGATAGATAGATAGATAGATAGATAGATAGATAGATAGATAGATAGATAGATAGATAGATAGATAGATATATCTATATATAGATATATATATCTATCTATATAATATCTGTGTGCTAAGTATATATTTTGTTTCATTCACATAGGGGAGAAAAGACTCAGACAAGATGAACCCAGTCCCCCCCAACCGCAACACCATAATTGGGAAATCAGCCCAAGCCCCACTGAGAATGTGGAGGAAGGAGAGGTGGGCGACATGGGCACCCCACCAGGTGAGTGTCTGACACACCAGCTTATGTTTATCTATGTATGGCTGCATATTTTGTAAAAAAAATGTTCTACTCTATTTTAGGTGATCTGGTTGTGCTTGAGTCAAGCAACAGCGCCACCCCCGAGGATGTTTATGAAGTATGCGACATGGACACCCCGCCAGGTCAGTGTCTGAGACACCAGCTTATGGTAAGTTAATCTATGTATGGCTGCAGATTTCTAAACACATCTTTTTTTCATTCAATTTTAGGTCTGGTGAACATTTTAGCACAGACAGTGCACAACGCCTAATTGGTCAGATAATGGCCTGGAATGGGGAGATTGACTTAATGCGGAATCGGCTGGATCGTATGAAGCAGGAAATGAAGAACATGATTGATGTTTTGGGGAGAATCTAAATGCCCTTTTTCAACCAAAAACCATTGATCATGTTCTTCATTTCCTTGTTTGCTGACCCCATTCTGGGCCTTCTCTTTTAGATTCTTAAAATGATATGCCTGTTTCAAAAAATTAGAATCCAAAAAAAGGACGCCTGTTGTTTTTATTACCAAAAAATAAAAAAATAGAGGCCTGTTTTTACAAAATAAAAAAACCAAAAAAAAATAGAGGCCTGTTTTCACAAAATAAAAAAACAAAAAAAAAATAATGAGGCCTGTTTGTTAAAACAAAAATAAAAAAAAATAATGCTCGAAAAAATGACATAATTATATTGTTGAAATTTCTAAATATAGATATATTTTTGACTATCAACATTTTTTCCAAACGCACAAGTGAATGTACACCGAATATTAAAAAAATCTGTTTAGTAATGAACAAAATGTGTGGTTTCTTCTTTCAATGCTCAATATCAGTTTGTTTAAAGTTAATAGTTGTTTACAGTGACAATGGTGCTTATTTACTAAAGGAAAATACACTTGGCACTACAAGTGCTCTACGATAACCTAGGAGAAAGCCAAAAAGAAAGGGAAGCAATAAATATAATTCAAGATTTGATCAAGATTTTTAATTTTAACAAATTAAATATTCTGGGGCATTGCAATGGCCCCCCTACCCATAAAATAATCGACATATTGATCACGAACTTGACGGGCACTTTGGAGGGCCAAGCCAGTATGGACAGTATCCAGGCCCGTCAGATTGTCAATAATAATAAGTCCGGCCTCAGGCCCAACTGGCAAAATATAATTTGGGGAATGTTTGTTCAAAAAGTTGTGCAGGAAGCAGCACACTAAAATGATGTAATTAAGTTTGTATTCCGCAAGGTTTATCAATGTCTGAAACGGGCGGAACCGGCTGGCCAGAATCCCAAAAGCATTCTCAACAACTCTTCTCGCTCTGGCCAGCTGGAAATTAAAAACCCTCCTCTCCGGGGTGAGGGTCCTTTGGGGGAATGGCCTCATGAGGTGCTTGCTCAGAGCGAAGGCTTCATCTGCTATGAAGACAAAGGGGAGTCCTTCCACGTTATCCGCATCAGGTGGCAATCCCAGGCCACCACTCTGGAGACGCTGGTAGAACTCCGTCTGGGCAAATACTCCTCCATCCGACATCCGGCCATTCTTCCCCACATACAGAAAGTCATATTGTGCCGACACCACCGCCATTAAGACAATACTATGGAACCCCTTGTAATTAAAATAGCATGACCCCGAATGGGGTGGTGACATGATGTGGACGTGTTTCCCATCTATAGCCCCTCCACAGTTGGGAAAGTCCCAACAGGTGGCAAAATGGGATGCCACAGTCTGCCATTCTTGTGGCGTTGAAGGAAACTGGGGAATCAAACAAGAAACCAAAACTCAGTAATTTGGAAAAGAACATTGCAAGAACATTACACTTAAAACATTATTGCCCAGCATTAGTATAACATTAAATAATTGAAATCTTCTTTAATAAATAATATGGAAAGGCACACTTACCAGATTGCTCACCCCCTCTGATGGCACATTGTTATGCCCCGTACACACGGTCGAATTTTCCGATGGAAAATGTCCGATCGGAGCGTGTTGCTGGAAATTCCGAGTGTGTGTGGGCTCCATTGGACATTTTCCATCGGATTTTCCGACACACAAAGTTTGAGAGCAGGCTATAAAATTTTCGGACAACAAAATCCGGTCGCGTCAATTCCGACCGTGTGTGGCCAGTTCCGACGCACAAAGTGCCACGCATGCTCAGAAGAAATTCCGAGACGGAACAGCTCGGTCTGGTAAAATTAGCGTTCGCAATGGATACAACACTTTCGTCACGGTGCAATGTTAAAAATGGTTTAATACAGCGCACTCTCTTCTTCTTTATAATGTGAGAATAAGGTAGTTTTGCTGCTCATATTCACAGACTTCTCACAAACTTCTTTCTTTATTATTTATCGGGATTCCCTCAATATATTTTGATTTGTCACATCTGACAAAATTATTTTTGTGTTGTTTTATTTTTTTTTTATTTTAAGGCATATTTTTTTTTTTTTAGGTTTGTATTTTTTTAAAGGCTGATCTTTGTTTTATTTTATTTTGAGTTTTACTCCAGAATATTTTTGTGTGTGTTTTGTGTGTCAAGTTACCACAACACCATTGATATCTTGTATTATTTAATCTCAAGGAGATTGTTTGGTGTTGGTGTCTCTTGTTAATTTCACATTGTACTTTAGAAATGTACCTGAATCCTCACAAACAAACTGTCCTTTTTGAAGGAAAAAACACATAGGCAAGTATAATTGAAACAAAAATTCCTTTATTAAGGGCTCAGAACCAAACAAAGAGGGAGGCAACGCTGGAGAAACAGCAGAAATTATCCAAGCCTTGGACCCCCAGGGCAGACATCAATTCTTTAACATCAAAATTGGTGGCCTGAGGAGTCCATATGTAAGGGAGTGCAGTCTGGTCCAGAAGTCCCCGAGATCCGGAAAGCAGCAGATGACATGTATGTCCCCAGGCTGTGGTACCACAAGAGGCTGCATCTTTTGCCAGACCAGACTGGACCCAGGGTCATCACTTTCTGGTCTTCTTTCCACGCTTCCTTCCTGGCTGTGGCTCTGCTGTTGGAGATGTGGCAGGAGGAGGAGTAGGACCTGGAGGAGGAGGAGGACTAGTAGGACCTGGAGGAGGAGGAGGAGGAGGAGGAGGAGTAGTAGGACCTGGAGGAGGAGGAGGACCATTTGTGAGGTCACAAATGTGGGTAGCAGATGTTATTTGGCCCCTCAACCCCTTATTGAGAGCTACCAACATTAAGCAATTATGCCAGCAAAGTCCTCCTCCACAGTGTGGGGGGCTCTCAGGGCCTCAGTAGCCTTCCAAAAGAGGCCTATGGCAGCCTCCTCCAGGGTACTCCTCTTCCTGCCACTTTCTCTTTGCAGGTGTATGGGAGGGACCTGCATAGCAGGCAGCCTGCTCGGCCCGGCCACCTCCTGGCTGAGACTTTCTGTGTATGAAAAAGGGACATGGTTTTACTTTTTGCATCATCAATCACAATCATAAATTAGTACTCCAAACTAACATCTAGTTAACATCATTGATTGGACAAGCAGAAATATTTAGAGAAATGCTATACCTGGCTCAAGCTGGGCTCCTCCACATGTTGCTGCCTGGAAGGCCCAGGTTGAGCCTCAGCTGGGGGGGAAGGAAGCGTGGAAGGAAGACTGGAGAGTGATGACCTGGGTTCAGTCTGACCTGCCAGAAAATGCAGCCTGTCATAGTACCACATCCTGGGGATATAGATGTCATCTGCTGCTCCGGATCTCTGGGAATCCTGAACCTTCTTGTGCTCCCTTAGATAAGTGCTCCTCAGGCCACCAATTAGGATCTTCAAATAGGTGATGTCTGCCGTGGGGATCACCTGCTTCACAAATTCCAACAACTGATCCAGCGCTGCCTTCCTCTTTGTTTTGTTCTTATAATGTGGGTGGTTTATCTACCAAAGACAAGGCAGCTGGGGGGCGTGGCCAGCACCTGAGATGTGAAGACGTGCTCAGCCTGAGCTCCGTCCATACCGCACAGATCCTGCCATAATCCTGCGATCCAGGCCGACATCCGAGGGTCTCATATACCCCCACAGCACCCGGAGAACACTGAGACCATCCGGGGATGGTCAAATACGGCCCACCGATGGAGGAGGCCCTGGAAATCGGGCCGTCGGTGCTGCCATGCAGGCCGCACCAAAATGGCGCCGATCAGCATGAGGGAGACACACAGCAGCAGGCGGCCTCCACATCCACACCCTGGAAGCAGCTCAAGGGGAAGGGTGAGTTACAAAGATCCCCCCCTACCTTAAGCCCAGAAGACCCTCTCTCATTCTCCCCTGCAGTGGGACATGATCCTCAATCACCCAGAGCAGACAGGGATGAGGCAGACCCTGCAGAGCCATCACTAGCCCAGATCATGGCAGCCATCCAGCACAGCCATGCGTCTCTTACTACACAAATGGACACTATCAAAACAGAATTATCCTTTCTGAAACAGGATGTCCACAATATTCGCCATAGAGTGATTAATGCTGAGCAACGTATTAGTGATATGGAGGATGAGACACGTCCATTACAGGGCTCTGTGAGGGAATTACGGCAGGCTCATGAATATACTACAGATAAGCTCACAGATATGGAAGACCGCCTAAGAAGGAACAATTTACGTTTTTTGGGATTCCCAGAGGGTGCTGAGGGTAAAACACCAGAAACATTCATGGAAAGATGGCTACTAAATGAGTTCGGGGCAAACACCTTTTCACCAATGTTCGCCATAGAAAGGGCACACAGAATCCCCATGCGTCCTTTACCACCTGGGTCCCCACCACGTGCCATGATCATAAAGCTGCTACACTTCCGGGACAGAGAGGCTATTCTCAGAGTAGCTAGAGAGAGGGGCAAAGTTTCCTTTAACGGCAACAACATCACCATTTTCCCAGATTTCTCCGTAGCTACGCAGAAACAGAGAGCCACTTGTCTGGCAATTAAACGCAGGTTACGTGAGCTTCATCTTCCATATGGCATGTTATATCCTGCACGTTTACGCATCATCTACCAGGGCAAAGCCTATTTCTTTACGGATCCCAGAGAGGCATCACAATGGGTGGACACTCTAGCACATCCGAATCGCAGGAACCAGGATAGGAGGTCTCCCCCCCGATAGAGCTGCAATCTACATGAAGCCCATCTAGCGGCCTTTACTACACCCCATTGCAGTTGTTATGGGACTCTCTTCAATGCATCCTCAATAGCAGAAAATATATCTCCAACTATACACAGTCATGATGGGACTATAACTCCTAAACCTCACTGAAGAAGAAGACACTTCTTACACCACCCCCGGATGCTACTCAGCAATCTATCACCCTCCTTGACTTTTATTTTTCCTTTTTCTATTATTCTTATTATTAGTACTATTTTTTCATCACCATAATTTTACAGGCCAAGAGACACCACACATTCTTTATTTTGTGCGGGCAAATACGGATGGAGGCCCAGAGCTGTGGACCTTTCCACGTCTCCTGAAATTAGTTGGCTAGGGGTCTGAGCCATGGCCCTCTTGCCAAATTGGTTTGGTTATGGGAACAAAGCTCTCATATGTTTGGGGATGAGAGCCGGGAGGGTTAGGGAGGGGGGAAAGTCTGTTGGGGTACACTTTGAGGGGTTTTGTTACAACGTCATGGTTATCTACAAAAGACGATGGTATTCAATGGTATATGCATACTTTAAAAATGATTTTTTGGTTCTACAGCTTTTGCAGTCTAGGAATAAGATTCATAGATTGATGAATAACATATCAAAGATAATTGTGTTTGGGTCTATTTCCCAGGGCTCGCTGGACCTTGTCCGGGGCTGGACTCTGGCGGACAATGGGAAATGGACACGAATAGTTATAAATTGTTTATACCCATGTCTAAGCTCCGTATAGTTTCATGGAATGTTAGGGGGCTTAACTCCAAGGTCAAAAGGTCACTGATGTTTGATTATTTGGCAAGACACGGTCCACACGTGATCCTCCTCCAGGAAACCCACCTACAGGGATCAAGAGTAATGGCTTTAAAGAGAGCTAAAATTGCCTATGCAATACATTCTACTTATTCCACATATGCAAGAGGCACGTCTATTCTTATAGCAAAATCGGCCCCTATCACCATAAAACATATTAAAACTGACCCTAACGGATGTTTTGTTATTGTAGTAATTGAATTATGGGGTAAGCCCTATACGGTCACAAGCCTATATGTCCCACCACCTTTCACTAAATTATTCTTTGAACGGGTAATGAGCTCCATCCTAGCAATAGCAGAAGGCCCTCTGTTGATAGCAGGGGACTTCAACACGGTACTCGACAATTCCATAGACAGATTCAAGTGTTCTACATTGCCCCCCACTCCCTTGTGCTCTTTTCTAACCCAATTTGATCTGGTGGAGACCTGGAGGTGGAAGCACGCAGACGGGAGGGAGTACTCGTGTCAGTCTGAAACGCATGGTACTCTCTCCCGAATAGACCTATGCTTGGCTTCATCCGAATTATTGAATAGAGTGGCTGAGGCCAGATATCTCCCAAGGGCGGTATCTGATCATTCCCCTTTAATGGTGGACCTTGCCCTGGGCCCCCCCACCTCATACCGCATGTGGCGACTGAGCCCACTGTGGTTAGCAGACCAGATGGTGGTGGACCAGGGCACAGTAGAAATGAAAGCATACTGGATACATAACCGTCAGAATGTCTCTATCCCATTGACCTGGGATGCCTTTAAGGCCACCACGCGTGGCATTTTTGCTGCGGCTATTGGGCAGGCTCGTAAGGCATCCCAATCCAAATTAAAGGACGCGGAGAAGGACCTTAGGGTGGCCGAGGCTGCTTACTCGGCCACTCCTTCCCCAGCAACACACAATACCTGGAAACATAGATCCAGAGACCTGGATCTTGTTCTTTTAGAGCGCACTCAAAAGAAATTGCTGTATCAAAACCAACGAATCTTTGAGTTTGGAGACAAAAATAGCCGACTATTAGCATATTTATCTAGGCCTGATTATCAACCATGCAGTATCCCAAGAATTAAGAATACAATAGGTATAGTGGTGGAACAGAGTGGGGAAATAGTTGATGCTTTTGTGAAATTTTACTCCTCATTATATGCTACTAAAGCTCACTATACTATTGTAGAACTAGATGACTACTTGGCCGGCATCACGCTACCAAGGCTCCAAGAAGAACAAGCCTCACTTCTTGATGATCCTCTAACGGAGGAAGAGATTGGAGAAGCCATACAGTCCTTTGCCAGAAATAAAACACCGGGACTGGATGGCTTCCCCATAGAATGGTATATACAGTTTAAAGAACTTTTAATACCCCATTTACTGAGAGTCTATAATTTTGCTATAAAAACGGGACAGTTACCACCCTCTATGTCAGAAGCATTGATAGTCCTCATTCCCAAGCCTCATAAAGACCACCTATTATGTGAATCATATAGACCAATATCATTAATTAACTCAGATGTCAAGATTTTAGCCAAAGTGCTCGCCCGGAGATTAAACTCAGTTATCACCACTATTATTGGGGCGGATCAGACTGGATTTATTCCAGGACGATCAACATCCATAAACTTACGGAGACTGTTCACAAACCTGCAGGCCACTCATGATGTCATAGGGAATAGAGCGGTACTGGCCTTAGATGCGCATAAGGCATTTGATTCGGTCGAATGGCCTTATCTACTGGAAGTCCTGGCGAAATTTGGGTTTGGAAACACCTTTATCAAGTGGGTTCAACTTTTATATTCGCGGCCTACTGCCAGGTTGCGGATAAATACATCAGTAACCGATCCATTCCTGATTAAAAGGGGTACTAGGCAGGGCTGCCCCCTGTCGCCATTGCTATTTGCAATTGCGATAGAACCCCTGGCGGCACTGATAAGATCCAGTGGGGAAATAAAAGGACTGATGATTGGGGGCCTAGAAGAAAAAGTATCTTTATACGCTGATGACATGTTAATATACTTGGCGGACCCCCAATCGTCTCTCCCAACCCTGCTGGAAATTATTCGACAGTTCGGCCTCTTCTCAGGGTTTCAAGTCAATTGGGACAAATCCCTTATGTTTAAAATAGATCAGGAAGCAGTGTTTACTCCCCCTTCCTCTTGCCCGTTACAAATAGTCGACTCTTTCAGATACCTGGGGGTCATGATCCAACATCCTCTGTCCTCCTATAGCAAATATAATCTAGACCCACTAATTAATAGAATGAAGACCACACTGAAGACATGGACCAATCTTCCCTTAACGATATTAGGTAGGATAAATATCTTTAAAATGATATTCCTCCCACGTTTCCTATACCTACTATGCAATTCACCAATATATATCACCAAAACTAAATTTAAAGAGATTGACTCTATTCTTATCGCCTTCATTTGGAAGGGGGGAGCAGTGAGAATTGCCAAAAATACTCTTCAACTGCCGGTGTTGGAGGGAGGATTGGCACTACCATGTCTTCAGACATATTACATAGCCGCACAACTGGTTCATGCCCATTGGTGGTTCTTCCCTGAAGCCAACAATGCGGCTACCTCCCTAGAAGCAGCCATACTCACTTCGTACGAATCCCTGCAGTATCTGGTCCACCGCCTATCTCTTAGAGGGAGGGCAAGCACTAAAATCCTTGAAATGACCCTACGGATTCTCAAACTAACTAAAATGCTGCCGGATACTGAGCACCGCACCTACTCTCCAAATACTCCATTATGGGGGAATCCAAATTTACAGGAATTCGCCCGTAGGACAGATGGGGAATATTGGTCAAAAAAAGGGATTAAAACCATAATGCATTTATTCTCAAACAATACGTTTAGGTCATTTGAGGAATTTCGCCAGGACTACCAGCTGCCACGCACAGCCTATTTTCATTACTTGCAAATACGCCACACAGCAACCACTCAGTTTGGGTTGCGAAATATAAATGTTCGATTATCTCCGCTAGAGCAATTACTAACAGATCCTTCCCACGATAAACTGATCTCCACATACTATAAGAATCTACTGCACACCACAACGCACAGACTCAGCAACACGCTCACTAAGTGGAAAGCTGATATCCCTGAGCTGACGGAGGATATCTGGCAGGACATACTTCCCCTCCAGGTCCCCTCTGTCATCTCCTCCAGGGATAGGATCATACAAACCAAACTATTATACAGAGCATACTTTACGCCATCCTTATTATTTAAACTCAGAAAACTGCCATCGGCCATGTGCTCCAGATGCAGCATTATAGAGGCCACCTTCTTTCACTTGATGTGGGAATGCACCGAGATCAGGCGGTTCTGGTCAGAGGTTACTGCTTTTATCAGTTCCCTGACCCAGCTGCCTAATATCTGCAACCCCCTGAGATGCTTACTGGGATATGTGGACGATGAGAGTATATCTAAAAACAAGCAAACTTTCCTAAGAATTGTGTTATTTTATGCCAAAAAATCTATTACTATTCATTGGAAATCACAATCTCCACCTACGATAGCATTCTGGCTGAACATGGTTAATCAGGCTATACCATTATATAAATTAACATACGAAGCCAGAGGATGTCCAAAAAAATTTCACAAAATATGGGGTCTGTGGACTAGCTCCGAAAACACTATTACACCTGCCATATAAAGCTAATAAAGAAACTCCAGTCAATGATACCAAGTTTGATGAAAACTGAATACCAATATGCAGCTGTACAACATGAGAACATGTATGCCATATATATACCATTGTCTTATACTATGTATTGCAATGAGCAATGTTTGCTCGAATTGTGTGTTTTTATGTCTGTATGTCTGTTTTGTAGCAAAAAACCAAATAAAAATTTACCTTTAAAAAAAAAAAAGACAAGGCAGCTCCCTGAACATATCTATGAAGACTGCCATAAAGTCGGTATCTTTCAAGATATCCATTTTCACTGCAAGACACAACACAAGACAAACCCTAATGTCAGGGAAAACTCTCCTAATCTTGTTACAATATAGGCCTCAATCTAGAAGCAGTATAGGCCCAAGTTTGGCTCTTACCTTCGTTATCACAATCGGCGCCTCCGATACTCCTTCCTCTGCTCACAGATCGTACGTACTACGCACGCGTGTTACGCTTTATACACACTGCGCATGCGTGTAACTCCGCCCGCCCCTGACATTCTTTCTAGTCTATTCCCCGCCCCTTTTCGTTCGGCGCAGTGGGGGAAGAGCACATGGCGGAGACACAGCAGGTGCATGCTAATTATAGCAACGAGGAGGAGGAAAGCCCGGATCCGGAAACGTCCTGATCCAGAAGGAGACAATTTAAGGCCTCAAATATGTCCTTTGGGGAGATGTTGGAGATGGTGGACATCCTGAAAAAGGCTGACTATGATGGAAAGTATGGACCTTACCCCAACCCCAATGTCCGAAAGGCCAAGATCATGGCGAAAGTGGTCAAAAGTCTGCACCGGAATTTTGGGGTACGACGATCGAAAGATCAGCTCAGGAAGCGGTGGTCGGACCTGAAATTACGAGAACATGATCAGTACAGAAAGATCCGGAGAGTGCTGGAAAAAAGTAAGTAGTTGTGCTGTGTTCCTATTCTTTAGGTTTATTACGTTCGTGCTGCTCCATGTGCTTTTCTTAAGTGTTGTACAGTTTAAAATGGCAACTTTCATGTTCATGGGCACATTATTCGTTCGTAGGAAACATTGTTCGTTCGGCCAATAAAACACCATGTTTTGGCCATATGCATTTGCCCACATTTTTTAGGGCCTACTTATATGAAAATAATTTGGTGTGTAGATGGGTTTGTTACTAGAATGAAATGCAAACTAGATTCTGTGTAAGGAGAGGACACTCAGCAGCTGTTTTCACATCTGGACGCTGGAGCACTAGTGTGGGACACAAGAACACCCTTTTTATTAGGGGACCCACACAGGTGCTCCAGTGTATACTATAGGGGTGTCTCCATCTGTGAAGCTTGTCCCAAACAGGTAAAGTATTGAAGCTTGACAAAGGACACTCAAAATTCTACATCTTGGAACTCTGCCAAAACAGACAATTGTACCCCACTTCCAAGCAATGTTTCCTATTTATAGTCCTGCCATCAGATATCTGTGTGCTAAGTATACCATTTTTGTTTTACATAGGGGAGAAAAGACTCAGAGGACACCCCTCATCCGAGGAGACCAGAGACCCCTCACCTCTGGAAGAAGGGGAAATACCCCCAACACAAGAAGAGCAGGAGGAAGAAGACGTGGTGGAACTAGTCACCACAACAGGTGAGTGTCTGCGACCACAGGCTCAGGTGAGAGATGGATGCCGCTATAATTATAATACATTCGGGGAGATCATGGGGTGTAATTTAGCATTGAAAAACCTCAAGAAAAACATCAATAATGTTATTCAAAAAAATAAGAACATCATTGATGTTTTGGGGAGAGTTTAAAACCACTCCAAATCCCTTTGTTTTTTTGTGTGCTACAATGTTCAAAATGTTTTAGCAATTTTTAGAAAAGCCAAATTTTGAGGATGCACACAGTGTGTCAACATGTGCTATCTGCCATCACGGGAGATCAATGGACGCGTTTTGGGGGTGCAACCCCTTCCTCAATAATAAAGTAGCTGAGAGGAAGGTGTTGCTCCCCCAAAACACGTCCCCTGATCCCCTGTGATGGCAGCTAGCACATGTTGACATTTGTAAATTGGTGTGCATCTTCAAAATTTGGCTTTTCCTGGGGTGACTTCACCCCATCTGAACGCAATATCAAACACAGTTCCTAAATACTCATGTCTGATATTGCCTTCAAGTTCTACCAAATGTGAACTTTGTAAGTTCAAGATTTGTGTCTTTCTTGTTGTTTTGAAACATGTCTGTTTTATCTTAAATGGACATTTCTAATTTTGATAATGCCACCCCAAAAATTGTTATACAACAAACATGTTGTATAAAAACCTTTTCTAAATGCACATGTGATTGTGCAGGTATTAAAAAGATTGTTAATCAAGAATGTGCGTATTATTGTCTCAACGCTACAACACTTTTGTGGTGATGTAATTGCTGCTTTCTGTGACAATGGGGGTTATTCCACTTTGCACTACAAGTGCAGTTTCATTGCATTTTCAAGTGCACTTGTAATGCAAAGGGTCTTTGCCTTTAGTAAATAACACCCAGCAGTGCTTTGTATAAGGTTACACAATCACGCCATTTTCAGGACTCACCACATTTCGGTCAGGGTCAGCTAAAACAAACACAAGCAGTAAATGTCACCAAAGATTTGCTTAATATTTTTTTTATATGATCAAGGTTTCACAAATTGTCTGGCATATTGATGGCCTACCTACCCGCAAAGAACTCAAGGTATCTTAGCCGGACATCACGGGCACTCAGGGAGGGCAAGCCAGGACGGCCACTTTCAAGCGCCGTCAGGGTTGTTTCAATTATAATTCCAGCCTCTAGCCCAACTGAGCCAGCATAGTTGGCAGAATGTTGCCGTAAAAAGTTATGTAGAACACAGCACGCCAAGATTATATGATTCAGTTTATACTCCACCATATGGATGGGTGTAAGAAATAGGCGGAACCGGCTGGCCATGATTCCAAATGTGTTCTCCCTCACTCTTCTGGCTCTGACCAGCCGGTAATTAAAAACCCTCTGGTCCGGGGTGAAGGTCCTCATTGGGAATGGCCGCATAAGGTGGTCCCCCAGCGCAAAGGCTTCATACGCAACGAAGACGAATGGGAGTCCTTCCACATTGTCTTCTGGAGGTGGCAAGTCCAAGCTGCCATTCTGGAGACGCCTGTAAAACTCCGTCTGGGCGATGACTCCACCATCGGACATCCGGCCATTCTTCCCCACGTCCACATACAGGAACTCATAATTAGCCGACACCACCGCCAACATCACAATACTATTGAACCCTTTATAATTATAATAGTATGACCCAGAGTTGGGTGGTGGGATGATGTGGACGTGTTTCCCATCAATTGCCCCTCTGCAGTTAGGAAAGTCCCACCGCTGGGCAAAGTGGGAGGCCACAGTCTGCCATTCCTGTGGCGTGGAAGGAAACTGTGGAGGAAAAAAAAATTAGTCTTTTTGCACATTAAAACATAGAAAGCAGATTAGACACAAACATTCTTGACCAACATCAAGATAACATTTATTAATGGGGATTTTTAAACACCAAAGTATAAGGTACACCTATCAGATTCCCCCTCCCCCACCCCCTCTCATGGGCCATTTCTAACATTATAGGGGGGGACTCTTGGACAGGTAACCCTCTCCACTTCATTGAGAGATGAATGCCTAAATAATGGGTATTACTTTGAACAGCCCCTCCTTAGTTACACTATTGGCAGCCCACTGGATAGGTAAGAAGTGTCATAATACAAAGATATAAATACACACTGTACACATGTGAGCACATTTGGAAATTCTGCTATTACCTATCAAGATAATAATAGGATACAAAGACTTTAAACAGTACCATTTGAAAGTATACAGGCAGGCCCTTGCACTACATGCTTTGGGGAATTCATCCATAAATCTGAGCACAAAAGAGATGGGTATAGTGTGTATGGGTTTGGCAAAGTCAGCAGATAGATGATTGAGGATAGATAGAGAATTGGTATCAGCTGACTTAGCAGTTGAGGGGAGGGAGGGTTAAAAATGAATTGGGGACACCCCAACAAAAAAGCATCTGGCACTCTGCCTGAATTTAAAGCACAAATCACATTTAAAAACCTTTTAGGGGGTGTTTGGGGTAAAGCACTACTATGGAGCTGATAAAATACATTGTTAAGTGACTACATGAGGTGAATATAGGGCCTGTAGACCATGCTGGGGAGGTAAGTGAAGGCAAATATGTATGAAGGACAAAAAAAATAATTAGCTAAAAATCCAGCATGAATGAGGACAAAGGGGACATTCACAGCATATTACAATCATGGTAATTAGGGAATGAGGAAAGAAATACAATACATTATCAAACATTAAATACAATAAAATGTGATATTAAAGGTTAAAAATCTTACCTTTATATACTCCTTCTGCAGGACCTGGATGATGGCAGAACATGTCTCTGGGATAATGATACCCAGAGCCTGGGGGGTGATGCTTGTCGAGAACCTCAAGTCCTGCAGGCTTCTCCCCGTCGCCAAGTACTGCAGGGTAGCGACGAGCCTCTGCTCCGGAGTGATGGCTTGCCTCATGCAGGTATCCTGCCTGCTGATATAGGGGGTCAGCAAAGCCAACAAACGGTGAAATACGGGGCCCGTCATCCGAAGAAAGTTCCTGAAATCATCAGGATTATTCTCACGGATCTCACGGAGCAAAGGCATATGACAGAACTGGTCACGCTGAAGCAACCAATTCTTGGTCCATGAACTCCTCCCCACCCTGTTCATGGACTGGACTTGTGTCAAGGTCAGGACCCCAACACCAAGCCCCCGCACAGCACGAACTCTACGAGGAGTACGTATACATGGCTAGAAAACGGTCGGCTGCTCAGAACGAAGTAACAGAACGCACTGAAGAACAGCAAGGCCTGTGAAGAGCGACCTGAAAAACAGCAACGAACGAACAAGAACACAATGACTAATTAAAGTCACGCGTAGCTTGCTTGCACGCACTGAAGAGCAGATACAAACCCACAAGCACAAACTGAACCGCAGAAAATGATCTGAAAGCCTCGAGTCTGAAAAAGCGCGAATCGTCTCTCACCAAACTTTTACTAACACGAGATTAGCAAAAGGAGCCCAAAGGGTGCCGCGCTTGGTTCTGAAATGGCCTTTTCTAGTCTCGTCGTACGTGCTTGACGTCACCGCGTTCTTGGCGATCGGAAATTCCGACAACTTTGTGCGACCGTGTGTATGCAAAACAAGTTTGATCCAACATTCGTCGGAAAAAATCCTAGGATTTTGTTGTCGAATGTCCGATCAATGTCCGACCGTGTGTACGGGGCATTACATTTTAGGGGGTGGTGAAATTAGAAATTAAGTTTAAGGATACGTAGGATTTGATTTACTAAAGGCTACAAGATTGTACAGTTTGAAAAGTGCAGTTGTTGCACTCTACAAGTGCAGTTGCTCCACAGCTTAGTAAATGAGGTAAGGTAAAGGCTTCATGTTGCAAGGAGTACCTAATCACATGCAGGGGCAATTAATCCAAAAACTTTGTGCCTTGCACATGATTGGATGATGGAAATCAGCAGAGCTTCTGCTCATTTACTAAAGCCCTGGAGCAAATGCACTTGCAGAGTGCAAATGCGTTTTGCAAAGTGCAACATATATTTGCTTTTTTAAAATCAACACCACAGAACATTATAGCAAATTATTAGGGGGGGAGGGGATTGGAAATCGAGTTAATGACACACACACTATTTGGATGGAGTTGGGGGGGGGGATTGGAAATCGAGTTAATGACACACACACTATTTGGATGGAGTTTAGGGGGGAGGGGATTGGAAATCGAGTTAATGACACACACACTATTTGGATGGAGTTGGGGGGGAGGGGATTGGAAATCGAGTTAATGACACACACACTATTTGGATGGAGTTTAGGGGGGGAGGGGATTGGAAATCGAGTTAATGACACACACTATTTGGATGGAGTTCAGGGGGGGGATTGGAAATCGAGGTAATGACACACACACTATTTGGATGGAGTTTAGGGGGGAGGGGATTGGAAATCGAGATAATGACACACACACTATTTGGATGGAGTTTAGGGGGGGATTGGAAATCGAGATAATGACACACACACTATTTGGATGGAGTTTAGGGGGGGGAGGGGATTGGAAATCGAGTTAATGACACACACACTATTTGGATGGAGTTTAGGGGGGGGAGGGGATTGGAAATTGAGTTAATGACACACACTATTTGGATGGAGTTCAGGGGGGGGGGAGTGGAAATCGAGGTAATGACACACACACTATTTGGATGGAGTTTAGGGGGGGAGGGGATTGGAAATCGAGATAATGACACACACACTATTTGGATAGAGTTTAGGGGGGGGACTTGGAAATCGAGTTAATGACACACACACTATTTGGATGGAGTTTGGAGGGGAGAGGGGATTGGATATCGAGTTAATGACACACACACTATTTGGATGGAGTTTGGGGGGGGATTGGAAATCGAGTTAATGACACACACACTATTTAGATGGAGTTGGGGGGGGATTGGAAATCGAGTTAATGACACACACACTATTTGGATGGAGTTTAGGGGAAAAAAACTACAATGCAACTGACAAAATACATTTTGAGTAGACTAGGTGGATATGTGCCCAGCATTGCTGGGGAGGTTAGTGAAGGCAAATATACATGCAGGACAAAAAATAACATGAAAAAATTACAGCATGCATGAGGACAAAAAGGGGACATTCACACTATATTGCAATGATGGTAAGTAGTGTTTGAGTTAAGAAATACATTACATTATCAAACATTAAATAAAATAACATGTGATGCTAATAAAGGATAAAAATTCTTACCTTAATATAGTCCTCCTGCAGGACCTGAATGATGGCAGAACAGGTCTCTGGGATAATGATCCCCAGAGCCTGGGGGGAGATGCCTGTCGAGAACTTAAGGTCCTGCAGGCTTCTCCCTGTCGCCAAGTACCACAACGTGGCAACTAGCCTCTGCTCCGGAGTGATGGCTTGCCTCATGCAGGTATGCTGCCTGCTGATAAAAGGGGGTGAACAAAGCCAACAAATGGTCAAAAACGGGGTCCGTCATCCAGAGAAAGTTCCTGAAATCCTCAGGATTATTCTCACGGATCTCACGGAACAATGCCATGTGACAGAATTGGTCATGCTGGAGCAACCAATTCTTCGTCCATGAACTCCTCGCCCTGTTCATGAACTGGTCTTGGGCTGAAGAATGAACTACAGCACCAAGCACATACAATGCACAAGCTCTACGACGAGTACGTACACGTAACATGGCTTCAAAGCGGTCGACTGGTCAGAACGCACTTAACAGAACGCACTGAAGAACAGCAAGGCCTGTGAAGAGCGACCTGAAAATCAGCAACGAGCGGACAATAAAACAAAGATTGCTCAATGCCAACTGACCAAACGCACTGAAAAGCAGATTCAAACCTCACAAGCACAGACTGAACAACAGTTAAAACGAACTGAAAAATACGAGTCTCACAAGTGCGAATCGTCTCTCACCAAACTTCTACTAACACGAGATAAACACGAGATTAGCAGAAGGAGCCCAAAGGGTGTCGTACGGGCTATTGATCTTCCGTTTTATAGTCTCGTCGGACTTGGTGTACGTCACCGCGTACTAGACTGTCGGACTTTTGTGTGATCGTATGTAGGCAAGTCCGTTCGTTAGAAAGTCCGCCGCAAGTCCGCCAAAAGTCCATCGAAAGTCTGTCGGACGGGCTGTCAGACTTTTGTAGACGAAAAGTCCGACCGTGTGTACGCGGCATTACACTTTGTGTTAGCAACTGCTAAAGACTGTTGCCATAGGAGACAACATTCCTATACATGCAGATGTGGTGTCTTGCGCCTTTCCCTGCATGGCTGTCCTCCTACCTAAGGTTGTCCTGGCCCTAAACCTCTCTCCCAAAGTTATGTTAAGAGAAATAAAATCTCTTTTGCATTTAAGAAGTGTCTGGCGCCCAATCAACCTTGTATTACACCCACTATGCCATGCAACCCACCATATACAGAAGGATGTCAGCTATCTCTGGCCCTGGAGGTCCTCATTAGACTGAAGGAGGCCTGGGACTAGGGATGAGCTTCGTGTTCGAGTCGAACCCATGTTCGACTCGAACATCGGCTGTTCGGTCGTTCGCCGAATTGCGAACGATATGGGCCGTTCGCGCCAAATTCGTGTGGCGCGTCACGGCCCATAATTCACTGCGGCATCGCAGTGCATTGCTGGCTGATGATTGGCCAAGCATGCACTATGACCCGCATGCTTGGCCAATCACAGCGCCGTCAGTAGAGAGAGCTGTAATTGGCCAAAGCCAGGGTGGCTTTGGCCAATTATGGCTCAGGGGATTTAGTACACACCCCACACTATATAAGGCCGCCTGCACGGCGGCCCTGTGTAGTGTGTGTTCCGGTGTGCTGAGAGATAGAGAGAGAGAGAGACAGTGTCATTTGATTTGAGTTAGATAGATTAGGCAGAACAGTCAGTCAGTTAGCTGCACTTACAGTGTATTGTGTATATATATGCATCCCAGGTGTTGCATATATATATATACACTGTATTCAGTTTAGCTAGATCCGTTCCTGTTATCTTCTATCTAGACTATTTACATTTAGTGCAGTGTGTCCTGCTCACAGTGTTCAGCTAGATCCGTTCCTGCTATTTACATTCAGTGCAGTGCGTCCTGCTCACAGTGTTCAGCTAGATCCGTTCCTGGTATTTACATTTAGTGCAGTGCGTCCTGCTCACAGTGTTCAGCTAGATCCGTTCCTGCTATTTACATTCAGTGCAGTGCGTCCTGCTCACAGTGTTCAGCTAGATCCGTTCCTGGTATTTACATTTAGTGCAGTGCGTCCTGCTCACAGTGTTCAGCTAGATCCGTTCCTGCTATTTACATTCAGTGCAGTGCGTCCTGCTCACAGTGTTCAGCTAGATCCGTTCCTGCTATTTACATTCAGTGCAGTGCGTCCTGCTCACAGTGTTCAGCTAGATCCGTTCCTGGTATTTACATTTAGTGCAGTGCGTCCTGCTCACAGTGTTCAGCTAGATCCGTTCCTGCTATTTACATTCAGTGCAGTGCGTCCTGCTCACAGTGTTCAGCTAGATCCGTTCCTGGTATTTACATTTAGTGCAGTGCGTCCTGCTCACAGTGTTCAGCTACATCCGTTCCTGCTATTTACATTCAGTGCAGTGCGTCCTGCTCACAGTGTTCAGCTAGATCCGTTCCTGCTATTTACATTCAGTGCAGTGCGTCCTGCTCACAGTGTTCAGCTAGATCCGTTCCTGCTATTTACATTCAGTGCAGTGCGTCCTGCTCACAGTGTTCAGCTAGATCCGTTCCTGGTATTTACATTTAGTGCAGTGCGTCCTGCTCACAGTGTTCAGCTACATCCGTTCCTGCTATTTACATTCAGTGCAGTGCGTCCTGCTCACAGTGTTCAGCTAGATCCGTTCCTGCTATTTACATTCAGTGCAGTGCGTCCTGCTCACAGTGTTCAGCTAGATCCGTTCCTGCTATTTACATTCAGTGCAGTGCGTCCTGCTCACAGTGTTCAGCTAGATCCGTTCCTGGTATTTACATTTAGTGCAGTGCGTCCTGCTCACAGTGTTCAGCTAGATCCGTTCCTGCTATTTACATTCAGTGCAGTGCGTCCTGCTCACAGTGTTCAGCTAGATCCGTTCCTGCTATATACATTTAGTGCAGTACGTCCTGCTCACAGTGTTCAGCTAGATCCGTTCCTGTTATCTTCCTACTGACAGGCAGGCTTGTCTGGTTACAGTATATAAAGCTACCTTAAGAAAATTACAGGTGTTCTTTTTGATCCTATTAGTACCACGGTCAGGCAGCTAGACTATTTACATTTAGTACAGTGTGTCCTGCTCACAGTGTTCAGCTAGATCCGTTCCTGTTATCTTCCTACTGACAGGCAGGCTTGTCTGGTTACAGTATATAAAGCTACCTTAAGAAAATTACAGGTGTTCTTTTTGATCCTATTAGTACCACGGTCAGGCAGCTAGACTATTTACATTTAGTACAGTGCGTCCTGCTCACAGTGTTCAGCTAGATCCGTTCTTGCTATTTACATTCAGTGCAGTGCGTCCTGCTCACAGTGTTCAGCTAGATCCGTTCCTGCTATTTACATTCAGTGCAGTGCGTCCTGCTCACAGTGTTCAGCTAGATCCGTTCCTGGTATTTACATTTAGTGCAGTGCGTCCTGCTCACAGTGTTCAGCTAGATCCGTTCCTGCTATTTACATTCAGTGCAGTGCGTCCTGCTCACAGTGTTCAGCTAGATCCGTTCCTGCTATATACATTTAGTGCAGTACGTCCTGCTCACAGTGTTCAGCTAGATCCGTTCCTGTTATCTTCCTACTGACAGGCAGGCTTGTCTGGTTACAGTATATAAAGCTACCTTAAGAAAATTACAGGTGTTCTTTTTGATCCTATTAGTACCACGGTCAGGCAGCTAGACTATTTACATTTAGTACAGTGCGTCCTGCTCACAGTGTTCAGCTAGATCCGTTCCTGTTATCTTCCTACTGACAGGCAGGCTTGTCTGGTTACAGTATATAAAGCTACCTGAAGAAAATTACAGGTGTTCTATCCCAGCTTAGTGCAGCTACAGGCCATTAGTATGTCTGGAAGGCCAAGAAGGAGAGGCAGACAGTCACAAGCCAATAAGAGAGGGCAAGCAGGCTCTGTGTCTAGTGCTGGTCGTGGAGACGGTGCATCCTCATCAGCACGTGGCCATGGGACACGCTTGGCCTTTTTTTCGGCAGCTGGCCGTGTTGAGCCGCAACATGCGGAAGACTTGGTCGAGTGGATGACCAAGCCGTCCTCATCCTCCTCATCCTCTCTCACCCATGCCCAGGGTGCTTTGTCTGGCAAAGCAGCGGCCTCTTCCCTCAGCTCAATGTCATCAGTGACTCCTTCCCTAGCTCCACCATGTCCTCATGAGGATTCCCTCGAACTGTTTGACCACAGTGTTGGGTACATGCTCCAGGAGGATGCCCAGCGTTTGGAAGGCTCTGATGATGATACTGAGCTCAATGAAGGCAGTAACATGAGCACGGACAGAGGGGGTGCCCAAGAAGGACAGCAATCTGGCAGTCATGCTCCCCCTGCTGCAGCATACTGCCAGGTTTGCTCCAGTGATGAGGAGGGAGGGGATGATGAGGTCACTGACTCAACGTGGGTGCCTGATAGGAGAGAGGAGGAGGAGGAGGAGGAGGAGGAGGAGGTGGCACATCACCAACTAGGCAGGATGCCCTCCAGGGGCCAGCCTAAGGGCAGCACATTGACTGCATCACACCCCAAAGCTCCACATGTGCAGGGCGCTGCAGTCTCTGCGCGTTATTCAAAAAGTTCTTTGGTGTGGGCCTTTTTTGAGACGAGTGCATCAGATCGCACCGCTGCTATTTGCAACATATGTCTCAAGCGTATCTCGCGTGGCCAAAACATCTCCCGCTTGGGTACCACATGCTTGACCAGACATATGTTGACCTGCCATGCAGTTCGTTGGCAAGCGTATCTAAAAGACCCACACCAAAGAACAAAGACGATCTCTCCTTGCTCCTCATCAGCTGAGATTTCCAACCCCACTAGACCTTCAGTCCTCTCTGAGACCTGCAGTGAGAGGAATGAAGGTGTAGAATTAGGTGTGTCACAGCCAAGTACTTGTGGGCAATCTGCTTTTGGTACACCGACGTCAGATTGTACCAGGCAAATTTCCCTGCCCCAGCTGCTGCACCGCCGAAAGAAGTTTGCTCCCAGCCATCCACATGCCCAGCGGTTGAATGCTAGCTTGGCAAAATTGCTAGCACTTCAACTGCTGCCTTTTCAGTTGGTAGACTCTGCCCCCTTCCGTGAGTTTGTGGAATGTGCGGTTCCTCAGTGGCAGGTACCCAAACGCCACTTTTTCTCACGGAAGGCGATTCCGGCTCTCTACCGGCATGTGGAAGGCAATGTCCATGCCTCGCTGGACAGGGCGGTCAGCGGTAAGGTGCATATTACCGCTGACTCATGGTCCAGCAGGCATGGACAGGGACGTTACTTAAGTTTCACGGCGCATTGGGTGACTCTGCTGGCAGCTGGGAAGGATGCAGGACAAGGTGCAGTAGTGTTGGAGGTTGTTCCGCCACCACGCCTCCAAAATGCTGATTGTGACACACCTCTCTCCTCCACCCCCTCCTCTTCTTCTTCCTCCATGGCCTCTTCCTCGGAACCAGCGGTGCTCCGTAGGCGTTCAAGGGGCTACGCAAGTACGCAGGCCAAAAGATGCCATGCGGTGCTTGAGCTGGTGTGCTTGGGGGACAGGAGCCACACTGGGGCAGAGGTTCTGTCAGCTCTGCAGGGGCAGGTTCAGAGGTGGTTGACGCCACGCCAACTTAAGGCAGGAATGGTGGTTTGCGACAATGGCACCAACCTCCTCTCTGCCCTCCGACAGGGACAACTGACCCATGTGCCCTGTTTGGCTCACGTCCTTAACTTGGTGGTGCAGCGGTTCTTGGGCAGGTACCCGGGCTTACAGGATGTCCTGAGGCAGGCCAGGAAAGTCTCTGTGCATTTCCGCCGGTCATATAATGCCAGTGCTCGGCTGACGGACCTCCAAAAGGAGTTTAACCTGCCCAAGAACCGCCTAATCTGTGACATGCCCACCAGGTGGAACTCGACGTTGGCCATGCTGCAGCGGCTGCACACGCAGCAGAGGGCCATCAATGAGTACCTGTGCGACTATGGCACCAGGACAGGGTCAGGGGACCTTGGTTTTTTTTCCCCACGCCAGTGGGCCATGATCAGGGATGCATGCACTGTCCTGTCACCATTCGAGGAGGCCACGAGGATGGTGAGCACTGACAGTGCATGCATCAGTGACACTGTCCCCCTTGTCCACCTGTTGGAGCACACGCTGCGTGGAATAATGGACAGGGCACTTGAGGCAGAACAGAGGCAGGAAGAGGAGGACTTCCTTAGCTCTCAAGGCCCCCTTTATCCAGACAGTGTTCCTGCGTGCCCGCCGATCACACAGGAAGAGGACGAGGAGGAGGAGGAGGAGGAGGAGGAAGATTGTGTCAGTATGGAGGTGGAGCCTGGCACTCAGCATCAGCAGTCTTTAAGGGATCAGTCCCAAGGAACACATGGACTTGTACGTGGCTGGGAGGAGGTGGCTGCGGACGTTGTTGTCCTTAGTGACCCAGAGGACTCCGGACCGAATGCCTCAGCAAACCTACGCTGCATGGCCTCCCTGATCCTGCAAAGCCTGCGTAAGGATCCTCGTATTCGTGGTATCAAGGAGAAGGACCAATACTGGCTGGCAACCCTCCTTGATCCACGTTACAAGGGTAAGGTTGCGGACCTTATCTTGCCATCGCAGAGGGAGCAGAGGATGAAACATCTTCGGGAGGCCTTGCAGAAAGGTCTGTGCAACGCGTTCCCAGAGACTGGGAGGTTACAAACTCCTGTTTCTGGACAACGTGTTGCTGAGGCTTCGGTCAGTCAAAGAAGGAGCGGTGGAGAAGGTGGCCGTCTGACCGATGCGTTCAGACAATTTTTTGGTCCGCAGCCCCAAGGTATGATCGGTTCCAGCAACCATCGCCAGCGTCTGTTTTACATGGTGCAGGAATACCTAGGGGCAAGATCAGACTTGGACACCTTTCCCACCGAAAATCCTCTGGGTTACTGGGTCTTGAGGATGGATCACTGGCCAGAGCTTGCACAGTATGCAATTGAGCTACTGGCCTGTCCTGCATCCAGCGTTCTTTCGGAACGTACATTCAGTGCTGCTGGAGGCGTGGTAACCGATCACAGGGTGCGTCTGTCCACCGACTCGGTCGATCGGCTGACCTTCATAAAAATGAATCAGTCTTGGATCACCACCAGCTACCAAGCACCTGATGCAGATGTAACCGAATAATTTTTTTTGAAATCTCAGATCCCTTCAAAGACTGCCTATGCTGATGCTGAGTGACTATCCCTGAGTAATTATCCTCTTCCTCCTCAATCATCACGCTGATAGCTTGTAAGAACATTTTTGGTTCTGGGCGCCACCACCAGTGCCTAAGGCACAATTTTTCAGCCCCTGTTTAACAGGGGCGTGTAATTACAATTTTTGATGTAATACTTTGCAGCAGGGCTCGTTCCTGCATTCCAACTAGAGTGTCTGTGAGGGGTTGCAGTGTTGTGGCACCAGCACCAGTGCCTAAGACCCAATTTTTCAGCCCCTGTCTAACAGGGGCGTGTAATTACAATTTTTGATGCAATACTTTGCAGCAGGGCTTGTTCCTGCGTTTCAACTAGAGTGTCTGTGAGGGGTTGCAGTGTTGTGGCACCAGCACCAGTGCCTAAGACCCAATTTTTCTGCCCCTGTCTAACAGGGGCGTGTAATTACAATTTTTGATGCAATACTTTGCAGCAGGGCTCGTTCCTGCGTTCCAACTAGAGTGTCTGTGAGGGGTTGCAGTGTTGTGGCACCAGCACCAGTGCCTAAGACCCAATTTTTCAGCCCCTGTCTAACAGGGGCGTGTAATTACAATTTTTGATGCAATACTTTGCAGCAGGGCTTGTTCCTGCGTTTCAACTAGAGTGTCTGTGAGGGGTTGCAGTGTTGTGGCACCAGCACCAGTGCCTAAGACCCAATTTTTCTGCCCCTGTCTAACAGGGGCGTGTAATTACAATTTTTGATGCAATACTTTGCAGCAGGGCTCGTTCCTGCGTTCCAACTAGAGTGTCTGTGAGGGGTTGCAGTGTTGTGGCACCAGCACCAGTGCCTAAGGCCCAATTTTTCTGCCCCTGTCTAACAGGGGCGTGTAATTACAATTTTTGATGCAATACTTTGCAGCAGGGCTCGTTCCTGCGTTCCAACTAGAGTGTCTGTGAGGGGTTGCAGTGTTGTGGCACCAGCACCAGTGCCTAAGGCCTAATTTTTCAGCTCCTGTTCAACAGGGGCATGTAATTACAATTCTTGATCTAATATTTCACAGCAGGGCCCTGTGAGGGCTTACAGTGTTTTGGCCACAGCAACACCTAAGGCCCAAATTTCTGCTGAGTATATAGGGCAGGACCCTACTTTCAAACATCTAACTTACAAACGACTCCTACTTGCAAACGGAAGGAGACAACAGCAAGTGAGATGAAATCTACCCCTAAGGAAGGGAAATTCTCTCCTGTAAGAGTTAATATGGGAAAACAATTTCTCCTTTCCACTGATGCTTTCCAATCCTTGTTCCACAAAAAAACCCAAATTTTCAAAAAACATTTTTCATTGGGACAAAAAAGTGAGGTGAAATCTTCTGAAGAGGAGGAAAGACGCAAAACAAATGTCACAGGGGTGATAACCCTTCCCTATGTTTTCCAAAAAGTTTAGAAAAGATTTTTTGGCTGGAGCTAAACACATTAAAAATGTTCAAAATTACAAACAGATTCTACTTAACAACAAACCTACAGTCCCTGTCTTGTTTGCACCGCCTGTATACTGCTGTTCAGAGTATATAGGGACCTTTCCTTATTTTAATTTGGGTGCGGGGTTCCCCTTAATATCCATACAAGACCCAAAGGGCCTGGTAATGGACTGGGGGGTACCCATGCCGTTTGTCTCACTGATTTTCATCCATATTGCCATGACCCGACATGACATTAAACCCGCAAGCAGTTTTAAATGAGATTTTTTCCTTTAAAAATGACATTTGGTGCAGGGACTGTTCTAAACATGGGAAACACGCGTCACTTTACAGGCATACTATAGACACCCCCCAGGTACGATATTTAAAGGAATATTTCACTTTTTTTTTTTTTACTTTAAGCATCATTAAAATCACTGCTCCCGAAAAAACGGCCGTTTTTAAAAGTTTTTTTTGCATTGATACATGTCCCCTGGGGTAGGACCCGGGTCCCCAAACCCTTTTTAGGACAATACCATGCAAATTAGCCTTTAAAATGAGCACTTTTGATTTCGAACGTTCGAGTCCCATAGACGTCAATGGGGTTCTAACGTTCGTGCGAACTTGCGGTCCGTTCGCGGGTTCTGGTGCGAACCGAACCGGGGGGTGTTCGGCTCATCCCTACCTGGGACCTTGCTACATATTGTTACACTGAAAATAAATGCACATTATCCCAGAAACACCTCAGAAAAAAAATGACATGCAGCAAAGTGGTAGTGTAACATATCCAGGTAGAATAGTCTAAATTGTGCTGACACAAACAATACAGGTGTGCTTTCTATAAGAAAAATTATAGTGTAATAAATCAAATACACAAATATTATATCAAATTTAGAGAGAGGCAGACATGGTAGCTGCTCGAATAGACCAAAATGTGCAAACACAAGGCATTTTTTTTTTTGTCAACAGTTTTAGTTTTTTAAGCACTACGAAAAAAATGCCAGTCTGAATGGGCCCAAACCTGGACCACTCCCTGCAGGGTGAGCTGGTGAATATCAGATGGCTCCTTACATTTTTCACCTTGGATCCTGACCAAATTGTCCACTGGCACCACATTTTCAAGACAACAAGCACAAGTCTAAATGTAGACACAAACCAGTGAGAAGAGGCCCATATGTTGAAACAGAAGAAACAGAGATTTCTCTTCCACAAATAAGAGCTTCAGCCCTTTTTGGATTCAATAGGGTTAATTGATTTTTTTTGGTAAAGGGAAGGAGAAGAGGGAATAGAGGAGTCAGAAATGTTTGCAGCAACAGCAAGAACAACAGAGAATTTTGTTTGTTGGATTCTTAGTTAAACATACAGTATATCAAATAAATGTCATGCTTTTATCAGTAACATCTGCATTGAATGTTTAGTAGTCCTCTGTGATCTTGGTCTAATTTGTTTAATTTCTCAGTCACAACTCCCCCTTGCTGCAAAGAAGGCTCTCTCTGACATGATATGTGCAGCAGGACTGGCCAGTACCACCTCAAGCCAGTGGTACATCCCAGTAGTCCATGGTATGATCGCTTATAAAATTTTTTTGTTACAGCTAACATTTTAACAAATGGAAAGTAAAGAAGTAATTCTGTAAAAGATGTTAATTAATAGCCATGCTGGTTGAGAAAATGTTAATGTGGGCTGTCCGTGCCATGAACCAGAGGAAGGGGACTGTTATTAAAAAATTATACAGTGCCTTGCAAAAGTATTCACTCCCCCTTGGCTTTTTACCTATTTTGTTACATTACAGCCTTTAGTTCAATATTTTTTTAATCGGAATTATATGTGGTGGATCAGAACACAATAGTCTAAGTTGGTAAAATTAGAAATATATATATACATAAAACTATTTTTCAGAAATAAAAAAAGTATAATTGGCATTGCATTCAACCCCTTTATTATGAAGCCCATAAAAAGCTCTGGTGCAACCAATTACCTTCAGAAGGCACATGATTAGTGAAATGATGTCCACATGTGTGCAATCTAAGTGTCACATGATCTATCATTACATATACACATCTTTTTGAAAGGCCCCAGAGGCTGCAACACCTAAGCAAGAGGCACCACTAACCAAACACTGCCATGAAGACCAAGGAACTCTCCAAACAAGTAAGGCACAATGTTGTTAAGAAGTACAAGTCAGGGTTAGGTTATAAAAAAAAAAATCGAAATCTTTGATGATCCCTAGGAGCACCATCAAATCTATCTTAACCAAATGGAAAGAACATGGCACAACAGCAAACCTGCCAAGAGGCGGCCCCACACCAAAACTCACGGACCGGGCAAAGAGGGCATTAATCAGAGAGGCAGCACAGAGACCTAAGATAACCCTGGAGGAGCTGCAGAGTTCCACAACAGAGACTGGAGTATCTGTACATAGGACGACAATAAGCTGTACGCTCCATAGAGTTGGGCTTTATGGTAGGGTGGCCAGAAGAAAGCCAATACTTTCAGTAAAAAACAAAATGGCACGTTTTGAGTTTGCGAAAAGGCATGTGGGAGACTCCCAAAATGTATGGAGGAAGGTGCTCTCGTCTGATGAGACAAAAATGTAACTTTTTGGCCATCAATGAAAACGCTATGTCTGGCGCAAACCCAACACATCACATCACTGAAAGAACACCATCCCTCATGCTGTGGGGATGTTTTTCAGCAGTCAGGACTGGGAAACTAGTCAGAGTTGAGGGAAAGATGGATGGTGCTAAATTCAGGGATATTCTTGAGCAAAACCTGTACCACTCTGTGTGTGATTTGAGGCTAGGACGGAGGTTCACCTTCCAGCAGGACAATGACCCCAAACACACTGCTAAAGCAACACTTGAGTGGTTTAAGGGGAAACATGTAAATGTGTTGGAATGGCCTAGTCAAAGCCCAGACCTCAATCCAATAGAAAATCTGTGGTCAGACTTAAAGATTGCTGTACATAAGCGCAAACCATCCAACTTGAAGGAGCTGGAGCAGTTTTGCAAGGAGGAATGGGCAAAAATCCCAGTGGTAAGTTGTTGCAAGCTCATAAAGGCATCCAAAACGACTTGGAGCTGTGATAGCTGCAAAAGGTGGCTCTACAAAGTATTGACTTTAGGGGTGTGAATAGTTATGCACATTGACTTTTTCTGTTATTTTGTCCTATTTGTTGTTTGCTTCACAATGAAAAAAAAAAACATCTTCAAAGTTGTGGGCATGTTCTGTAAATTAAATGATGCAAATATTCAAACAATCCATGTTAATTCCAGGTTGTGAGGCGACAAAACACGAAAAGTGCCAAGGGGGTGAATAGTTTTGCAAGGCACTGTACAGAAGTATTTGAAACACTTAACTGGCATACAGGCACGGAGCATGTGGGAGGTTTAGGTACATTTTCTTCTGTTCAGGTAAAAAGCCTAGCATGGGAAGGTTGCTAATGGAGATGGTGAAGTAGCTGTTAGTGAGTGCTAGGGATGAGCTTTGAGTTCGAGTCGAACCCATGTTCGACTCGAACATCGCATGTTCGACCGTTCGTCTAATTCTGAACATTATGGGCTGTTCGCGCCAAATTCGAGTGGCGCTTCATGGCCCATAATTCACTGCGGCATCGCAGTGCATTGCTGGCTGATGATTGGCCAAGCATGCACTATGACCCGCATGCTTGGCCAATCACAGCGCCGTCTGTACAGAGAGCTGTAATTGGCCAAAGCCAGGGTGGCTTTGGCCAAATATGGCTCAGAGGGTTTAGTACACGCCCCACACTATATAAGGCCGCCTTCGTGGTGGCCTTGTGTAGTGTGTTGCTGTGGTGGAGAGAGATAGACAGAGAGACAGTGTCATTTGATTTAAGTTAGATAGAGTAGGCAGGCGAGTCAGTTAGCTGCACTCACAGTGTATTGTGTATATATATATATATATATATATATATACATCCTATATACTGTATTCAGTTTAGCTAGATCCGTTCCTGTTATTCTCTTCCTACTACTGACAGGCAGGCAGGGGTTTTTACAGTATTTACAGCTACCTGAAGAAAATTTCTGGTGTTCTTCTGATCCTTTTAGTACCACAGGCAGGCAGCTACAGTATTTACAGTTAGTGTAGTGCGTCCTCTGCACAGTGTGCACCTAAAGCTACCTGAAGAAAATTGGTGGTGTTCTTCTGATCCTATTAGTACTGCAGGCAGCTGCAGTATTTACAGTTAGTGTAGTGCATCCTCTGCACAGTGTGCACCTAAAGCTACCTGAAGACAATTGCTGTTGTTCTGATCCTATTAATACCGCAGGCAGGCAGTTGCAGTATTTACAGTTAGTGTAGTGCGTCCTCTGCACAGTGTGCACCTAAAGCTACCTGAAGACAATTGCTGTTGTTCTGATCCTATTAGTACCACAGGCAAGCAGCTGCAGAATTTACAGCTAGTGTAGTGCATCCTCTGCTCAGTGTGCACCTAAAGCTACCTGAAGAAAATTGGTGGTGTTCTTCTGATCCTATTAGTACCGCCGGCAGCTGCAGTATTTACAGTTAGTTTAGTGCATCCTCTGCACAGTGTGCACCTAAAGCTACCTGAAGACAATTGCCATTGTTCTGATCCTATTAATACCACAGGCAGGCAGCTGCAGTATTTACAGTTAGTGTAGTGCGTCCTCTGCACAGTGTGCACCTAAAGCTACCTGAAGAAAATTGGTGGTGTTCTTCTGATCCTATTAGTACCCCAGGCAGGCAGCTGTAGTATTTACAGTTAGTGTAGTGCGTACTTTGCACAGTGTTCACCTAAAGCTACCAGAAGACAATTGCTGTTGTTCTGATCCTATTAGTACCACAGGCAAGCAGCTGCAGTATTTACAGTTAGTGTACTGTGTCCTCTGCACAGTGTGCACCTAAAGCTACCTGAACAAAATTGGTGGTGTTCTTCTGATCCTATTAATACCACAGGCAGGCAGCTGCAGTATTTACAGTTATGCCCTGTACACACGGTCGGATTTTCCAATGGAAAATGTCCGATCGGAGCGTGTTGTCGGAAATTCCGACCGTGTGTGGGCTCCATCGGACATTTTCCATCGGATTTTCCGACACACAAAGTTGGAGAGCATGAGATAAAATTTTCCGACAACAAAATCCGTTGTCGGAAATTCCGATGGTGTTTACACAAATCCGACGGACAAAGTGCCACGCAGGCTAAGAATAAATAAAGAGATGAAAGCTATTGGCCACTGCCCCGTTTATAGTCCCAACGTACGTGTTTTACGTCACCGCGTTTAGAAAGATCGGATTTTCCGACAACTTTGTGCGACCGTGTGTAGACAAAACAAGTTTGAGCCAACATCCGTCGGAAAAAATCCTAGGATTTTGTTGTCGGAATGTCCGAACAAAGTCCGACCGTGTGTACGCCCTATTAGTGTACTGCGTCCTCTGCACAGTGTGCACATAAAGCTACCTGAAGACAATTGCTGTTGTTCTGATCCTATTAATACCACAGGAAGGCAGCTGCAGTATTTACAGTCAGTGTACTGTGTACTCTGCACAGTGTGCACCTAAAGCTACCTGAACAAAATTGGTGGTGTTCTTCTGATCCTATTAGTACCACAGGCAGGCAGCTACAGTATATACAGTTAGTGTACTGTGTCCTCTGCACAGTGTGTACTTAAAGCTACCAGAAGAAAATTGGTGGTGTTCTTCTGATCCTATTAGTACCACAGGCAGGCAGCTACAGTATTTACAGTTAGTGTACTGTGTCCTCTGCACAGTGTGCACCTAAAGCTACCTGAAGAAAATTGGTGGTGTTCTTCTGATCCTATTAGTACCACAGGCAGAGAGCTGCAGTATTTACAGTTAGTGTACTGCATCCTCTGCACAGTGTGCACCTAAAGCTACCTGAAGACAATTGCTGTTGTTCTGATCCTATTAATACCACAGGCAGGCAGCTGCAGTATTTACAGTTAGTGTAGTGCGTCCTCTGCACAGTGTGCACCTAAAGCTACCTGAAGAAAATTGGTGGTGTTCTTATGATCCTATTAGTACCACAGGCAGCCAGCTGCAGTATTTACAGTTAGTGTACTGCGTCCTCTGCACAGTGTGCACCTAAAGCTACCTGAAGACAATTGGTGGTGTTCTTCTGATCCTATTAGTACCACAGGCAGGCAGCTGCAGTATTTACAGTCAGTGTACTGTGTCCTATGCACAGTGTGCACCTAAAGCTACCTGAAACAATTGCTGCTGGTCTGATCCTATTAATACCACAGGCAGGCAGCTACAGTATTTATAGTTAGTGTACTGTGTCCTCTGCACAGTGTGCACCTAAAGCTACCTGAAGAAAATTGGTGGTGTTCTTCTAAACCTATTAGTACCACAGGCAAGCAGCTGCAGTATTTACAGTTAGTGTACTGCGTCCTCTGCACAATGTGTACCTAAAGCTACCTGAAGACAATTGCTGCTGTTCTGATCCTATTAATACCACAGGCAGACAGCTACAGTATTTATAGTTAGTGTACTGTGTCCTCTGCACAGTGTGCACCTAAAACTACCTGAAGAAAATTGGTGGTGTTCTTCTAAACCTATTAGTACCACAGGCAGGCAGCTGCAGTATTTACAGTCAGTATACTGTGTCCTATGCACAGTGTGCACCTAAAGCTACCTGAAGACAATTGCTGCTGTTCTGATCCTATTAATACCACAGGCAGGCAGCTACAGTATTTATAGTTAGTGTACTGTCCTCTGCACAGTGTGAACCTAAAGCTACCTGAAGAAAATTGGTGGTGTTCTTCTAAACCTATTAGTACCACAGGCAAGCAGCTGCAGTATTTACAGTTAGTGTACTGCGTCCTCTGCACAATGTGTACCTAAAGCTACCTGAAGACAATTGCTGTTGTTCTGATCCTATTAATACCACAGGCAGGCAGCTACAGTATTTACAGTTAGTGTACTGTGTCCTCTGCACAGTGTGCACCTAAAGCTACCTGAAGACAATTGCTGTTGTTCTGATCCCATTAATACCACAGGCAGGCAGGTGCAGTATTTACAGTTAGTGTACTGTGTCCCCTGCACTGTGTGCACCTAAAGCTACCTGAAGAAAATTTCTGGTGTTTTCATACTAATAATACTACAGGCAGGCAGTTGATTCTGCTAGCTGCAGTATCAGTATATATATACATCCCAGCTTTGTGTAGCTACATCTCACTGCAGGCCAATATTATGTCTGGAAGGCCAACAAGGAGAGGCAGACAGTCACAAGCCAATAAAAGAGGGCAAGCAGGCTCTGTGTCTAGAGGCAACAGTGCTGGTCATGGAGACGGTGCATCCTCATCAGCACATGGCCGTGGGACACGCTTGTCCTTTTTTTCGGCAGCTGGCCATGTTGAGCCACAACATGCGGAAGACTTGGTAGAGTGGATGACCAAGCCGTCCTCATCCTCCTTATCCTCTCTCACCCAGGCTCAGGGTACTTTGTCTGGCAAAGCAGCTGCCAACGTGGCCTCTTCCCTCGGCTCAATGACATCAGTCACTCCTTCCCTAGCCCCACCATGTCCTCCTGAGGAGTCCCCTGAACTGTTTAACCACAGTGTTGGGTACATGCTCCAGGAGGATGCCCAGTGCTTTGAAGGCTGCGATGATGGTACCCAGCTAGAGGAAGGTAGTAACGTGAGCCCAGAGAGAGGGGGTGCCCAAGAAGGACAGCAATCTAGCAGTCATGTTCCCCCAGCTGCAGCATACTGCCAGCTTTGCTCCAGCGATGAGGAGGGAGGGGATGATGAGGTCACTGACTCCACGTTGGTGCCTGATAGGAGAGAGGAGGAGGAGGAGGCAGATCTCCAACGAGGCAGGATGCCCTCCAGGGGCCAGCTTAAGGGCAGCACACCGACTGCATCACACTGCAGAGCTCCACATGTGCAGGGCGCTGCTGTCTCTGTACGTTATTCCAAAAGTTCTTTGGTGTGGGCCTTTTTTGAGAAGAGTGCATCAGATCCCACCGCTGCTATTTGCAACATATGTCTCAAGCGTATCTCACGTGGCCAAAACATCACCCACTTGGGCACTACATGCTTGACCAGACATATGTTGAGCTGCCATGCAGTTCGTTGGCAAGTGTACCTAAAAGACCCACATCAAAGAACAAAGCAGACCTCTCCTTGCTCCTCATCAGCTGGCATCTCCAACCCCACTATTCCTTCAGTCCTCTCTGAAACCTGCACTGAGAGGAATGAAGGTGTAGAATTAGGTGTGTCACAGCCAAGTACTTGCGGGCAATCTGCTATAGTTACACTGACGTCAGATTATACCAGGCAAATTTCCCTGCCCCAGCTGCTGCACCGCTGAAAGAAGTTCGTTCCCAGCCATCCACATGCCCAGCGATTGAATGCTAGCTTGGCTACTGCTGCCTTTTCAGTTGGTAGACTCTGCCCCCTTCCGTGAGTTTGTGGAATGTGCGGTTCCTCAGTGGCAGGTTCCCAAATGCCACTTTTTCTCATGGAAGGCGATTCCGGCTCTCTACCGGCATGTGGAAGGCAATGTCTTGACCTCGCTGGACAGGACGGTCAGCGGTAAGGTGCATATTACCGCGGACTCAAGGTCCAGCAGGCATAGACAGGAATGTTACCTATCTTCCACCACGTACTGGGTGAGTCTTCTGGCAGCTGGGAAGGATGCAGGACAGGGTGCAGTAGTGTTGGAGGTTGTTTTGCCACCACGCCTCCAAAATTCTACTAGTGGTGATTCTGCCACACCTCTCTCCTCCACCCCCTCCTCTTCTTCTTCCTCCATGGCCTCTTTCTGTGCTGATTTGTCCTCGGAACCAGCAGTGCTCCGTAGGTGTTCAAGGGGCTATGCAAGCACGTAGGCAAAAAGATGCCATGCGGTGCTTGAGCTGGTGTGCTTGGGGGACAGGAGCCACACTAGGACAGAGATTCTGTCAGCTCTGCAGGGGCAGGTTCAGAGGTGGTTGATGCCACGCCAGCTTAAGCCAGGTATGGTGGTTTGCGACGATGGCACCAACCTCCTCTCCGCCCTCCGACAGGGACAACTGACCCATGTGCCCTGTTTGGCTCACGTCCTTAACTTGGTGGTGCAGCGGTTCTTGGACAGGTACCCGGGCTTACAGGATGTCCTGAGGCAGGCCAGGAAAGTCTGTGTGCATTTCTGTAGGTCATATAATTCCAGTGCTCAGCTGGCTGACCTCCAAAAGGAATTTAACCTGCCCAAGAACCACCTAATCTGTGACATGCCCACCAGGTGGAACTCAACGTTGGTCATGCTGCAGCGGTTGCACACATGATCAGGAATGCATGTACTGTCCTGTCACCATTTGAGGAGGCCACGAGGATGGTGAGCAGTGACAGTGCATGCATCAGTGACACCATCCCTCTTGTCCACCTGTTGGAGCACACATTGCGTGGAATAATGGACAGGGCACTTGAGGCAGAACAGAGGGAGGAAGTGGAGGACTTCCTTACCTCTCAAGGCCCCCTTTATCCAGACAGTGTTCCTGCATGCCCGCCGATCACACAGAAGAGGATGAGGAGGAGGAAGATTGTGTCAGCTTGGAGGTGGAGCCTGGCACTCAGCATCAGCAGCAGTATTCAAGGGATCATTTACAGTCCGAAGAAACCCATGGACTTGTTGCTGGGAGGAGGTGGCTACGGATCATGTCGTCCTTAGTGACCTCGAGGACTCTGGACCGAATGCCTCAGCAAACCTACACTGCATGGCCTCCCTGATCCTGCAAAGCCTGCGCAAGGATCCTCGTATTTGTGGTATCAAGGGGAGGGATGATTAGTGGCTGGCAACCCTCCTTGATCCACATTACAAGGGTAAGGTTGCGGACCTTATCTTGCCGTTGCAGAGGGAGCAGAGGATGAAACATCTTCGAGAGGCCTTGCAGAAAGGTTTGTGCAAAGCGTTTCCAGAGCCTAGTAGGTTACAATTTCCTGGTCCTCCTGGACAACGTGTTGCTGAGGCTTCGGTCAGTCACAGAAGGAGGGGTGGAGAAGGTGGCCGTCTGACGGATGCGTTCAGACAATTTTTTAGTCCTCAGCCCCAAGGTCTGATCGGTTCCAGCAACCATCGCCAGCATCTGATTCACATGGTGCAGGATTACCTAGGGGCAAGATCAGACTTGGACACCTTTCCTACCGAAAATCCTCTGGGTTACTGGGTCTTGAGGATGGATCACTGGCCAGAGCTTGCACAGTATGCAATTGAGCTACTGGCCTGTCCTGCATCCAGCGTTCTTTCAGAATGCACATTCAATGCTGCTGGAGGTTTTGTAACCGATCACAGGGTGCGCCTGTCCACCGAATCGGTCAATCGGCTGACCTTCATAAAAATTAATCAGTCCTGAATCACCAGCTACCAAGCACCTGATGCTCATGCAACCAATTGATTTTTTTTTAATGCAAGATCCCTTCAAGACTGTCTATGCTGATGCTGAGTGACTATCCTGTTATGCTGAGTGACAATCCTCTTCCTCCTCAATTTTCATGCTGATAGCTTATAAGAACATTTTTGGTTCTGGGCACCGCCACCAGTGGCCAAGGCCCAGTTTTTCTGCCCCTGTTTAACAGGGGTGTGTAATTACAATTTTTGATGCAATACTTTGCAGCAGGGCTCATTCCTGCGCTCCAAATAGAGTATCTGTGAGGGGTTGCAGTGTTGTGGCACCAGCACCAGTGCCCAAGGCCCAATTTTTCAGCCCCTGTTTAACAGGGGCGTATAATTACAATTTTTGATGCAATACTTTGCCGCAGGGCTCATTCCTGCGCTCCAACTATAGCATCTGTGAGGGGTTGCAGTGTTGTGGCAATTTTTCTGCCCCTGCTTAACAGGGGTGTGTAATTACAATTTTTGATGCAATACTTTGCAGCAGGGCTCCACCTAGAGTATCTGTGAGGGGTTGCAGTATTGTGGCACCAGCACCAGGGCCCAAGGCCCAATTTTTCAGCCCCTGTTTAACAGGGGTGTGCAATTACAATTTTTGATGCAATACTTTGCAGCAGGGCTCATTCCTGCCCTCCAACTATAGCATCTGTGAGGGGTTGCAGTGTTGTGGCAACAGTGCCCAAGGCCCAATTTTTCTGCCCCTGTTCAACAGGGACATGTAATTACAAATTCTTGATCTAATATTTCACAGCAGGGCCCATTACTGCGCCCACCAAGAGTAACTGTGAGGGCTTACAGTGTTGTGGCAACATCACCATCACCACCACCAAAGGTCCAATTTTTCTACCCCTGTTCAACTGGTGCATGTTATTACAATTCTTGATATAATATTTCACAGCAAGGCCCGTTCCAGCACCCACCAAGAGTAACTGTGAGGACTTACAGTGTTGTGGCACCAGCACCAGCACCACCAAAGGCCCAATTTTTCTACCCCTGTTCAACAATGGCATGTTATTACAATTCTTGATCTAATATTTCACAGCAGGGCCCGTTCCTGCACCCACCAGAGTAACTGTGAGGGCTTACAGTGTTGTGGCAACACCAACACCTAAGGCCCCGATTTCTGCAGAGTATATAGGGCAGGCCCCTACTTTCAAACATCCAACTTACAAAAGACTACTACTTGCAAACGGAAGGAGACAACAGGAAGTGAGATGAAATCTACCTCTAGGAAGGGAAATTCTCTCCTGTAAAATTAATATGGGAAAAACGTGTCTCCTCTTCACTGATGCTTTATCACCAATCCTTGTTTCACTAAAAACCCTACATTTTCAAAAAACATTTGTCATTGCGACAGAAAGTGAGGTGAAATCTTCTGAAGAGGTGCACAGACAGCAAAATAAATGTTATAGGGGTGATAACCCTTCCCTATGTTTTCCAAAAAGCTTAAAAATAGATTTTTTGGCTCGAGCTACACTTTAAAAATGTACCAGTTCAAAATTACAAACAGATTCTACTTAACAACAAACCTACAGTCCCTGTCTTGTTTGCACCACCTGTATACTGCTGTTCAGAGTATATAGTGCCTGGGGGCCCCACGCCTTTCCTTTTTTTAATTTGGGTGTGGGGTTCCCCTTAATATCCATACAAGACCCAAAGGGCCTGGTAATGGATGGGGGGGGGGGGTACCCATGCTGTTTGTCTCACTGATTTTCATCCATATTGCCAGGACCCGACATTATATTAAAGCCGCAAGCAGTTTTAAATGACTTTTATTTCTTTGTAATGCTGATTTGTTTAATAAAAATTTTCTGTTAAAAAAAAATAAAAATGTAATTTTGTGCAGGGACTGTTCTAAGCACGGGAAACACGCGCCACTTTACAGGCATACTATAGAGACCCCCCAGGTACGATATTTAAAGGAATATTTCACTTTTTTTTTCACTTTAAGCATCATTAAAATCACTGCTCCCCAAAAAACTGCCGTTTTTAAAAGTTTTTTTTTTGCATTGATACATGTCACCTGGGGCAGGACCCGGGTCCCCAAACCCTTTTTAGGAGAATAACTTGCATATTAGCCTTTAAAATTAGCACTTTTGATTTTGAATGTTCGAGTCCCATAGACTTTAATGGGGTTCTAAAGTTCATGCAAACTTTCGGTTCATTCTCAGGTTCTGGTGGGGTGTTCGGCTCATCCCTAGTGAGTGCAGATTTTAGTTTCAAATCTTCACTCTGGGGATGGGTAGGCTGTTTATGGTTGTCGGATTACATGCTTCATTTTTGTTGCTGCCTGCCCTTCCCCTTTTGTCCCTGAATAAGGTCTATAAATATATTACTGTGAGGCCTCGCATGTCAGACACTGGAGGATGGGGTCTTTTTCTTCACCATGTATGATTCAGGGAAACTATCCTTCCCATAGTCACATAGATGAAGAAAAAGTTGGAGGATGAAGAGAAGGAGCAGAGGAAGGAGATGGTGGAGGTGGAGGAGGTTGAGGAGGAGTTGGAGGAGGAAGGAAAGGAGTAGAACATGAAGGGGCTGGAGGAAGCAGAAGAGGTGAAAGAGGTCACATTAGCCTCTCCCAGATATGCAATGGGGTTGATTTACTAAAACTGGAATGTGCAAAATATTGCGCAGCAGTGCATGATAGCCAATCAGCTTCCAACTTCAGCTTGTTTAATAAGGCTTTGACAAAAAAACTGGACTCTGACTTGTTTCTATTCAGACCGGCACCAGATTGTACACTTTCCAGTTTTAGTAAATCAACCCCAATATGTTTATTTTTTTACCACATAACAGTGTCCAGCTCCCTGTGCACTTCTTGACAATGGCTTGCCTATTAACCTTGAAAATTATCCGATTTTGGTTTACAGATTTACCCCCATAGGCTTATATCAGATTCACTGCTAAGCTTGGGTTTTGCAAATTTCAAGCAGGTTTTGATGACCCCCCTTCATGAATCGCATTTAACCATAGCAAGTTTCATGTATGTTACTATAACATTCCACATTATCCTCTATAGTAAATTTTTCCTTACTAAACTGGTTTTACAATACATGCTTATGGAATATTTATCTGATGCTGTTATCAGCAAGTGTTTTAGTCAGTTCTGAAACACTGATGAATAATAGGTAAACCAGATGCTGAACACCGCCTTCCAGATGTTCGTCAGACATTTGTTTGTCCTCAAGCAAATTAGTAATTACTGGCAGTAACAGTTATCTTGTAAAGAACATAAACATTATGGCTTAAGAGATTCTTCACCAAACTATAAAAATTCTACATTACACTAGTGAGGCATTCTAGCTGCAGTCCATGGCTCAATAAAGAGTCAGTTCACCCAAAAGTGATATTTTTATTACAGGACTAGACTTGGCCTAGACACCTACTGACATTTTATTACTCTTGGGAGCTGCAAAAATAGGATTTTTATAACAGCTTACCTGTTAAATCTTTTACTTTAAAGTACATCACAGGACACAGAGCCATAGTAGTTACTATGTAGGTTATAGGTCACCTTCAGGTGATGGACACTGGCACACCCTAAGACACGCCCTAAGACACGCCCTAAGACAGGATACTACTGGCTTTTATGGCAGGTGGTCTGGCATGCTATATGTTGCCTATCAAAGCTTGTGAACAGCTCTTTTGACAGTTGTGTAGTTCTACTAGCAGACTTGTCCCTTCCACCCCCTGGTCTCCCACTGGAGATGGAACACTCCTTTCCTGTGTTTTGTTCTAACTCCTTAAATCTACCTGTTATCTCTTCTCCCCCCTCCCCCCTTTTGTTTTTGCATGCACCATGGGACAATGGAACTATGGAGATAAGCTGGTGAATAGGTACTGGGCATGTACTTCCTACCTCCTAGGCAATGATGTCAGGGGGGCAGTGGCCATAGTGGAGGCCTAGGGACAATATGGGGGTACTCTGACATTATCAGACCAGATTGATAAGCTTTATGCAGTCATACACCTACCGAGGTGGGCTCTTTTACGGGGAAAGGGGTCCTTCTATTTTCTAATGTGTTTCATTTTCATTTTATGTTCCCTGTTTTGCTGTGTATTGAAGTTCAACATGGGTCTAAAAATATAAAAATCTCAATAAAAACCTTATGAAAAAATGTGCCTAGAGTATGCCTAGAGTATGGCCTCCAGAAATAGGCATTGCACTTGCCCAGATACATGAACTGTATGTGTAGGGGTAATGTATGCCATAAGCAAACACTTATGAACATGCATAAGCATGGATATGTCCATGGCCTTGTGCCCCAATGTGTCAGGGCAATCATGTAAGGGTCTTTTCTTATGGTTCAACCATTTTCATGGTAAAATGAGCAAGGTGCCATGGTGGGTGAGAAAAGTATCAAGGATTCTAGAAAAAAGATTTCTTATCGTACATCACGGGACACAGAGCCATAGTAGTTACTATGTGGGTTATAGGCCACCTTCAGATGATGGACACTGGCACGCCCTAAGACAAAAAGTGCACTCCCTATATAACCCCTCCCACTGGTGGGAGTACCTCAGTTTTGTAGCAAAGCAATACACACGTATACCAAAGAAGGGAGGAACCTCTGTGTCCCGTGATGTACTTCAAAGAAAAGGATTTTACAGGTAAGCTTTTATAAAAATCCTATTTTCTTTTCGTACATCACGGGACACAGAGCCATAGTAGTTACTATGTGGGATGTCCCATAGCAATGCCAACTGAAGGAAGGGAGACACAGCAAACGTAGGGCACCAAGAGACTGGAGGACTTATATTGCAGCCTGCAGTACACTACGCCCAAAGGCGATATCCTCATGACGTTTTACATCTACTTGATAGAATCTGGTAAATGTATGGACTGAAGACCAAGTTGCGGCCTTGCAGATCTGAGCCATGGAGGCTTGGGGATGCACTGCCCAAGAAGCACTAACAGCCCTGGGGGAGTGCGCTTTAATATGAAAAGGAGGAATTTTCCTTTTTAAACCATAAGCTTGAACAATCGCTTAACGAATCCATTTAGAAATAGTAGTTTTTTGATGCTGCCTGTCCTCTCTTAGGACCGTCTGGCAATACAAACAAAACATCTGTTTTACGAATCTGAGCGGTCATTTTCAAATAGACCTTCACCGCTCTCACCACATCAAGAGAATGTAGTGACTTTTCTTTCACAGAACGACGTTCTGGAAAAAACGAAGGCAGAACAATATCCTGGTTTAAATGAAAACCTGACACTACCTTTGGTAGGAAAATATGATGAGGCCGCAATACAACCTTATCATTATGAATAATCAAATATGGCTCCTTACAAGAAAGAGCAGCCAACTCTGATACTCTTCTAGCAGATGATATTGCAACCAAGAAAATTATTTTCCTCGTCAAGAGGACCAAGGGAATATCTCGGATTGGCTCAAAAGGCTGTTTTGTAAAGCCGACAGGACTAAATTTAAGTCCCAAGGATTCAGGGGTGATTTAACTGGGGGATTAATCCGCGTTACCCCCTGAATAAAGTTACGAACCAGACAGTGTGAAGCAAGTGAAACTATACCTATAAGGCTGACACCTGGCCCTTGATAGTACTCAAGGCCAGCATCATTTATAATCCCATCTGTAGGAATTCAAGGATCCTACCTATGACATACTTTCTGGGGTGCCAACCCCTGGATTCACACCAGGAGACATTTGCCTTCCAGACTCTATAGTATATGACACTGGAGGCCGGCTTCCTAGCATTAACCAAAGTAGAAACTACTGAAGCTGGCAGCCCACGGTCTTTAAAAATGTGGGTCTCAATCGCCAAACCGTTAAATTCAGTGTTTGTAAGGTAGGATGGAATACCGAACCTTGCAAGAGAAGGTCTGGCCACAGTGGTAGGGTCCAAGGGTCCCCTACCACCATCTTTATGATCTCAGCAAACCAAGATCTCCTGGGCCACGCTGGGGCCACCAGAATCACCTCCTTCCCTTCTTGCTTGATCCTGCGAAGACACGGAAGCAGCAGAACAGGAGGGAACAGGAGGGATCAGCATAGATCAGTGAAAACTGATCCCACGGAAGGACCAAGGCATCTGTTCTGTATGCCATTGGATCCCCTGTCCTTGACACAAAGTTGTCAATCTTGTTGTTGAACCTGGATGCAAACAGATCCACGTCCGGAACTCCCCATTTCTGACATATTGTGAGAAATATGTCGGGAGGAAGGAACCATTCTCCCGGAAACAATTGTTGGTGACTTAAGTAGTCCGCCTGCCAATTCTCTATCTCTGGAATGAAGATTGCTGATAGGCAAAGAATGTTGTTCTCTGCCCAAGAAAGAATATGATTCACGACACCTCTTGCCCCCTTGGTGATTGATATAGGCCATCGCTGTGGAATTGTCGGATTGGATTCTGACAGGACAATTCTGTAGTCTGGATGTCCAAGCCTCCAGGGCCAGGCGCACTGCCCGAATCTCTAGAATATTTTCCTTTTTGAAGATTCTTGGATATCAACCACAAATTGAGACTCTAACACACATTGGGGGATAAACACATTGGGAAGTCCAGAGCTTGGACCTTCTTGTTCCAAGTTGACAGGATACTGTTTTGTAGCAGTCTTGAGTGAAACTGCGCATAAGGAACAGCCTCGAAAGAAGCCACCATCTTCCCTAACAATTTCATGCAAAGTCGAATAGAAGGATTCTTTGTCTTGACCAAACTGAATCAGTTCCTTTATGGAACTGATCCTTTCCTGAGGCAAGATCACCCTCTTCTGAGCTGTATCTATGATCAGCCCCAAGTACAGCAATCTCCTTGATGGTTTTAAGGAGGATTTCTCTAGGTTGAGAATCCAACCTAGGTATTCCAGGTAGCTGACTGTGGTGACCAAAGTTTGGTTTAGGCGGGCTACCGATTCTGATGAGGGCGGAAAATCGGCACATGGAGATAAGCATCCTTTATGTCGATTGATGCCAGAAGTTCTCCCCCTTGTAGGATGGAGACTACTGATTGGATTCACTCCATGCGAAAAGAACGGCTATTCAGAAACCGGTTTAGATCTTTGAGATCTAAAATGGGTCTGGCATCCCAGCTTTGTTTTGGAACCATGAACGGGTTTGAATAAAACCCCCAAACCTTGCTCTTCCAGTGGGACCACCAATGTGACTCTTTGAGACAAGAGATGATCCAAGGCTAGAAAGAGAGACTTCTTTTTCACTGGATCTCTGGGAAAGTTTGATCTGAGAAAACGAGGAGGTGGGAACTCTCAGAGCTCTAGTTTGTATCCTAGAGAAATTAGACGAAGCCACCCATCTGTTTTGACATTGTTCCTGCCAGATCTTTGAAAACTGTAGAAGCCTTCCCCCCACTCGAGCGAGCGGGGGCGCACCTTCATAAGGAGGCTTTAGGATTGTGTTTTGTGGGTTTCTTCCTCCAGGTCCTTTTTTTGGCCCTGGGACTGACCCTGAGGTTTACCTCTTGAACTTGACAGTGGAGGCCGTCGAGACTGCCTGGAGGCTGATGCCCCTGGCACTGGAGAAGAAGCACATTTAAAAGAAAAATGCTTAAACTTCTTTTTAACCAATAAAAAGGGAATTTTTCCCATTTGAAATTCTTTGGATATACTTTTCCAGATCGTCTCCAAACAACCATTCACCATGAAAAGGGAAACTGGCCAAGAGCTTTTTGCATGGCTCTTCCCCTGACCAATTTTTTAACCATAGGATTCTACGTACATGTACCAGCCCTAGCATGAGCTGTGAGGCCTGGAGAATAGAATCTTTCATAGCGTCTACTGTGAAACACAATGCCTCTGATATCCTGGCCAACTCCTGGGCCTGCTGATCAGGAATACCTTTGAGTACCTCTATAAACTGGTCCTTTAAGGACTCAGATACTATAATTGCTGCCAATGCAGGTTGAACGACTGAACTTGCCAGCGCAATATAATTTTTAAAAAGGAACTCCAACTTTTTTTCCGTTGGATCCTTTGGCATATGAGCATTGTCTACTGGACAAGTTAGATTTTTATTTACAGATGATATAGCAGCATCAACTGCTGGAATTCCCCATTTCTTATAAAACTCTTCCTCCATAGGATAAAGTATTAAAAACTTTTTCGGAGGATAAAACTGTTCATCTGGGTGCTCCCACTCAGAATACATTAGCTTCCTTAGCCATGAATGGATAGTAAAAGAATGAACAGATTGGGGAAGCTTTAGTGAGCCCAAACCAGAGGTGGGCTCATCGACCGACTGCATTATTGGCAGTAAAAATGTAGAGCGGACCAATTCAGTGACACACTGTACCAACAATCTTTCCTGTGAACCTGACACTTCCGTATCAGGTTCTTCAGAAGAGGAGACTTCAGCCTCTTCCTGGTCCTTTAAAAAGAATTCATCATCTCTTGCGCTTTGTTCCTCAGCAAGAGGGTCCTGAGCAATGGACGGGGACCTGCTGCGCTTAGTCCCACTTTGGGATACAATTAAAGCATCAATTTTTTGCTCCAAGCTTAAAATGGTTGAATAAAAAACCTCCTTAGTAATATACATAGGGGCTGCAGTGTTAGGAGCAGCTGCAACACTTGCCCCTCCTGATGGCTCAATTTGACCAGCCATATAACAATCAGGGGAGGATGCCATCTTTTTTGTGATGGTTCTAGGCTTCCGTGTGACTGTAGTAGTCCTTTTAGAGCCTTTTTTTAGGTGTTTTTCACCCCCCTTCCGACCATAGCCCAATGTACAAAGCAGAGGTACTACGAGAAGGAATGCATCTACTGCTTGAGCAATAGTCCAACCCTGTCGCCACTATTAATTCCCAATTTGATGCAGTAGTAAATGTGTCAAAAGGAATGCCTGTGTCATCAAACCTCTTATATGCCACCTTTGCTCTTGTGTCCCTCCTGCAGCATGTAACAGCACAAATGGTGCCTTTTAAAACATACCTTCCCGCGCTGGACGTTGGAGGATGCCAACGCCGCGCTAAGCCCCCCCCTCCCCTCTTTTTATAAAAGAGCTCTTTCTCGCTCCTATGGGATCCACAGGGAGGAAGGAGGAATGGTGGGGGGGGAACTGGAAGACGCTGAGCGGCATGCCATTTGCGACGTTTTTTTTTTAAACTTGTGCCGCTCTTTCCCCGAGGAGAGGGGAAGGAAAAAACAGCATAGGGGGGCATCTGGTGGGGAGAGGGAACCCCCCCAGACTTACCGGAGGTCTGTATTTGGCTGGAGATAGAAGACTGCTGCTTCGTAGACACAACGTTGGCTTTCTGAGAAGCATGAGATGGCAAGTGCTCAATACAGCCCCCAGTGGTGAGACATAGGCATGACAACACTTACTAAAATTAAAGGAGACATTTCATAAGAAACATTTTAAAAATGTCTTAAAAGACTCCACTTACCTTTCCCGCCGCAGGGTTTTCTGTGGTAAGCCAACAGACCCAATGTTCACCCTTCACGGTGGGGTCCGTTACACCTTCAGGAGCTGGGGATCCTCGAGGAAACCCACAATCCTGGACCTGTAATAGCACAGCCGCCAGTAAAAACTTTATGGCCTTAATACCAAAAAGTACTGGATCCCGGGGTCCAGCTCTTTAAAAAGAGAAGCAATGCAGGCAAGACCTCGTTTCTTCGGATACGAGGCCTAGGTACAATTCGGCCAAAAAAGACACTTTGAATGGATCCGGCTGCATGGCTGGCCCCAGAAAGGATTGCTCCAGAGGAGCTCAGCACAGCACATCTTTACCCGTGACCAACACCTTAGACACTGGAGAAAAAACTGAGGTACTCCCACCAGTGGGAGTGGTTATATAGGGAGTGCACTTTTTGTCTTAGGGCATGCCAGTGTCCATCATCTGAAGGTGGCCTATAACCCACATAGTAACTACTATGGCTCTGTGTCCCGTGATGTACGAAATCTTTTTTCTAGAATCCTTGACACTTTTTTCACCCACCATGGCACCCTGCTCATTTTACCATGAAAATGGTTGAACCATAAGAAAAGACTCTCACATGACTGCCCTGATACATTGGGGCACAAGACCATGGACATATCCATGCTTATGCATGTTCATAAGTGTTTGCTTATGGTATACATCACCCCTACACATACAGTACATGTATCTGGGCAAGTGCAATGCCTATTTCTGGAGGCCATACTCTAGGCATACTCTAGGCACATTTTTTCATAAGGTTTTTGTTGAGGTTTTTATATTTTTAGACACATGTTGAACTTCAAAACACAGCAAAACAAGGAACATATAAGGAAAATGAAACACATTAGAAAATAGAAGGACCCCTTACCTCGGTAAGTGTATGATTGCATAAAGCTTATCAATCTGGTCTGATAAGGTCAGAGTATCCCCATATTGGCCCTAGGCCTCCACTATGGCCACTGCCCCCCTGACAACATTGCCTAGGAGATGGGAAGCACATGCCCAGTACCTATTCACCAGCTTATCTCCATAGTTCCATTGTCTCATGGTGCATGCAAAAACAAAACGGGGGAAGGGGGAGAAGAGATAACAGGTAGGAGGAAGGAGTTAGAACAAAACACAGGAAAGGAGTGTTCCATCTCCAGTGGGAGACCAGGGGGTGGAAGGGACAAGTCTGCTAGTAGAGCTACACAACTGTCAAAAGAACTGTTCACAAGCTTTGATAGGCAACATATAGCATGCCAGACCGCCTGCCATAAAAGTCAGTAGTATCCTTCTTGAAGACACATTTTTTCTGCAGTGTACATGTGTTCCTGTAGCAGCTCATGCATATGTGCTTCTGACCTTGCGTTTTCCAGGCTTGGGAGTTTGTTTTCCCTTCTCTCCATTTTAACCTGTCTGTACACTGGCTGTGAACCATTGCTGCTTGTCCTGGTCATTGAGTGTGACTATTCTTGCTTTCATTTTGGTACCTTCTCCTGGCTTGACTTTGGTTACCAATGTCAGCCTGAATTTGGCCTTTATTTCTTGTAATTGGGGCATTACTTGGATAATGCACATCCTGGTAATTCTGCAGCCAAGCTTTAACTACAACATCAGTGGCTCTAGTAGAAGAGAGAAGCTAAGATGGTTTGGGGTTATTTTCATTTATATAGAATTGAAGGCAAAACTTTGTTTTTCATTTTGGGTAGAGTAAGGGAGGGTATAACCCCTGTCAGTTTTTTTTTTTTTTTTTGCTATCTTTGTCCCATTGCGGAAATTTCCCTCCCCAAGACTTTCTATCCCATACCACAACTGGAGATTAGGGAAAATCTCTCCAAAATTAGGAAAAAACTCTTGTCACCAGGTCCACCAGAGCTAGTGTCTCCATTGGAAGATTTCCCCTTCATTTCTGTTTTAGTGACCACTCAAACTTGGAACTTTCTTTCACTTTCAGTGACAATGGTCACCAGGTCAAATACAGAGGGTAAATCTTCCTAACTGGGACACAGACAGCAAAACCTGACAGGTGTTCTGATCCTTCTTTGCTGTATCTAAAACTAAAAAAAAAAACTTCAGTTATATTTTAAAGAGTATCTCGACTTTTGTTGACAAAAAAATATTCCCCCCTGGGTGATCAATGTGCATTGCAAAGGATTTTAACAAACTTTGTTGTACTACCTTTTGTTATTCTGGAAAAATAGCTGTTTGTTTGTCTGTGTCCACGTGCACAGTGAATCTGTGTGGGAGTAGTTTTGTATTTACCAATCAGCTGCTGCACCTGTAGGATTCTAATGAGAAACGCTGCTGGGTCTACATCCCTTTAGACCTGATATCCCATTGGGAATATCTCACCTAAATACCATTTTTGTTGCAGGGGATGCTCAAAATCTGACTTGTATCTTAGTGCAGCCTTCTGGGAAAATCAGTGAGCCAATCACACAAGCAGGAAATGACATCTGTGTACAGAACGCCTCCAGGTAGCCATATTACATTAAATTTTACAGAATATTACAGCGCTGCAGATTGAAAAGGAAAGGTAATTTTTAAAAACATTCAGTTACAATATGACTTGTGAAAGTGGTGTTACCCTTTAAGTTGACTTTTTTTATATTGGAGTTTGCAATTTTCCCACGCGAGTTTAATATTGCCTGAATACTTGTTGGCAGCTTATGTAAACTGACTAATCAACACAGCCGTCATAGAGTAAAGAAAAGCCTGGTTGGCCGCACATCCGATAAAATCTCCTTTATTTATGATTCGTCATATAAAAACATCACCACAGAATATAATGGGGAATACAGCAAATCCGTTCTACTGTAATGCGTATCATGCTTTATCAGGGCTTAATCATAGCCACGATTAAGCGCTGATTAAAACTAAAATGTGTTAACTGTATTTGCTGTATTTCCAGTATTTCCCATTATGTTTTGTGGAGATGTTTTTATATGAAGAATCATTAATAAAGGTGATTTTATCGGATGTGCGGCCAACCAGACTTTCCTTTACTCCATGAAGACTGCTACAGACAGGGACGGTTAGTATGTGAGTTGTGGTGGAACAGGAGACTGACCTGGAGTGGTGTTTTGTTTTCTGTAATCAACACAGCTCTGTCATATCTAGGAGAGGTAGGTTGGTGTGTCACTACTCACTAGTCCCTAGTCACATACTTGTCTTTTTTTTATGTTTACAAGCAATCTTGCACAGTTACCTGGTTAACATGTGTTTGCAATATTGCATATATTACATTATTATATAAAAATATATACAAATGTATTTTTTTAGTATTGCACATAATAAGTTCAATTCAAGTGTAAAGACTAGCGATGAGCCAAACACCCCCCGGTTCTGTTCGCAGCAGAACATGCAAAAAATTTGTTCGAACACGCGAACACCATTAAAGTCTATGGGACACGAACATGAATAATCAAAAGTGCTCATTTTAAAGGCTTATATGCAAGTTATTGTCATAAAAAGTGTTTGGGGACATGGGTCCTGCCCCAGGGGACATGTATCAATGCAAAAAAACAATAAAAGTGAAATATTCCTTTCATACCTGGGGGGTGTCTATAGTATGCCTGTAAAGTGGCACATTTTTCCCATGTTTAGAATAGTCCCTGCACAAAATGACATTTCTAAAGGAAAAAAAGTCATTTAAAAGTACTCGCGGCTATAATGAATTGTCGGTCCCGGCAATACAGATAAAAGAAGTTGTTGAAAAAAACGGCATGGGATCCCCCCCAGTCCATTACCAGGCCCTTTGGGTCTGGTATGAATGTTAAGGGGAACCCCGAACCAAATAAAAAAAAAAAATTGCGTGGGGATCCCCCAAATTCCATACCAGGCCCTTCAGGTCTGGTATAGATATTAAGGGAAACAAAATTAAGAAAAATTTTTTAAGGGGAACCCTGTGCCAAAATTTTTTAAAAAAGGGTGTGGGGGTCCCCCCAAAAATCCATACCAGACCCTTATCCGAGCACGCAGGCCACAGGAAAAGAGGGGGCATGAGAGAGCGCCCCCCTCCTGAACCGTACCAGGCCACATGCCCTCAGCATGGGGAAGGTGCTTTGGGGTAGCCCCCCAAAGCATCTTGTCCCCATGTTGATGGGGACAAGGGCTTCATCCCCGCAACCCTTGCCTGGTGGTTGTGGGGGTCTGCGGGCGGGGGGGCTTATCGGAATCTGGAAGCCCCCTTCAACAAGAGAACCCCCAGATCCTGCCCCCCCGTGTGAAATGGTAACGGGGTACAAATGTATCCCTACCATTTCACCAAAAAAGTGTCAAAATGGTACAAATGACAAGACATGGCTTGGGACAAGTCCTTTATTAAAAAATGAAAAAATAAAAATGTCCCACGAAGTCCATTCATCTTCTCTCGCTCCGCCGATGGAAAGCCGCGACCGACCCGCCTCCATGAGTATGACATGTCTTCGCTTTGACAGTTCTTTTATAACTGAGGACGGGGCCACACAGTGAAGTTCCCGGGTGACCCCACCCTCCTCTGTCGCACGGGGATTTCCTTACGGCTTTCTCGGGGCGTCAGAGGGGGGCAGTGCCATCCGTTTACGTAACCGCTTTGATTTCTCCCATAGGCTTTTAAAGGGTGTTCCACGGCTTTCGAATTTGCCGCGAACACCCCAAATTGTTCGCTATTCGGCAAACAGGCAAACAAATGATGTTCGAGTCTAACTTATGTTCGACTCAAACATCGGGCTCATCCCTAATAAAGACATTTCCTTTGAAGCCCTGAAAGTAATAAGAAACCATTATCTACAAAATAAATTAAAAAACTAGGGGAAAGTCTACCCAAAACTGATTTTTATTATTCGGTAAATGCTACAGAATAAAAGCACTTAACAAACTCTTCCTTTTCTTCCAAACTCCAGTGGTGAGATCTCTGTCCTTGAAGTTTCTAGGGGACGGTGTGTGGTGGAGTTCTAATCCTCCTAGGCTTGCTGGCGAGGATGGGCACCCAAATGTTCCTGAGACAAATCTATAGTTTGCGACCTGGACTCATACTATCTTACTGGAAGTGGTTTTCCAGAAGCACTGGAGCCATTCCTGGGAAGGGGCACCAAGGAGGAACTCTAGCTGAAAGTGCCCAAGAAGCTGGAATTTTGCTTAGGTCTTACACGGTCTCACACCTAGGGCGTCTGTTCTGCATCTGCTTTATGCCCCGTACACACGGTCGGACTTTGTTCGGACATTCCGACAACAAAATCCTAGGATTTTTTCCATCGGATGTTGGCTCAAACTTGTCTTGCATACACACAATCACACAAAGTTGTCGGAAAATCCAATCGTTCTAAACGCGGTGACGTAAAACACGTACGTCGGGACTATAAACGGGGCAGTGGCCAATAGCTTTCATCTCTTTATTTATTCTAAGCATGCGTGGCACTTTGTCCGTCGGATTTGTGTACACATGATCGGAATTTCCGACAACGGATTTTGTTGTCGGAAAATTTTATCTCCTGCTGTCCAACTTTGTGTGTCGGAAAATCCGATGTGAAATGTCCGATGGAGCCCACACACGGTCGGAATTTCCGACAACACGCTCCGATCGGACATTTTCCATCGGAAAATCCGACCGTGTGTACGGGGCATTACAGTCCAATTACAGGAGCTTTTATCTCTGTTTTTCACAAGAGAAACAGTGGTGATCTAAACCTTTTAAAGGAATGTAAATATGATTTTGAGCAAGCCAGACTTTCTAACTGGCAAAGACTGTGTGAGGTTTAGACCTGGTTCACAAATATGCCCCTGTGTCCTCATCACTATTTATTTTACAGGATGCTTGCTGACCATAAAAAATCACAGTGGCTAAGTAGTCAGCATTCTTGCTTTTCACCAGTTGGCTCCTGATTTTAATTTCTACCACGGATACACTTTGCATAAAGTTTGCATGTTCTCCATGTATTTGCATAAGTTTTGTTCCACTATCCAAAAAATGGTGATAGGTTTGTTTCCTCTCAAATCTAGTTTATACTTGCTTCAAAACATGGCCACAGACACGCTTTGTTAAAGCCCTGTGAACACCAGTCAAAGCACCTGTCACTAAATAAAATGGTTAGCTTACAGTCTTGTTTACACCTTGTGGTTGCTTTCTTCCCTTTAAAAATGATACCCAACTCTCTCTTTAGGCCTGATTCACATCTATGCATTTTTAGTGCTTTTTGCATTTTGCAGATTTGCACTACAGAACGTGTTCCATAGGAAACCATGGTAAATGGACTGTAGTGCAAATCTGCAAAATGCAGAAAGCACTAAGCTTGCATAGGTGTGAATCAGGCCTTAGGCCCCATTCACACTAGCGCGTTTTTTGATGCATTTTGCATTTTGCAGAAATGCACGGGAATTTTTTAACATGGGTTCCTATGGAACATGTTCACATCAATGCTTTTTTGTTTCTTTGCGTTTTTGGAAAGGGTCGGGGACTTTTTTTCATGCAAAATGCAGCGTTTTGCATGTAATGGTTTTCAATGGACAAGCATCAAAAACGCAAGTGCACCTTTTTTGCAGCGTTTTTGATGCGTTTTTGGTGCGTTTTTGATGCGTTTTTGCCGTTTTTTTTTTTTTTTTTTTAATTTTTTTGAAGACTGTAAAAAAAAATGTAAAAAAAAAAAAAAAAAAAAAAACGCAAAACGCAAATCGCGGCAAAATCGCGGCAAAATCGCGGCAAAATCGCGGCAAAAACGCGGCTCAAAAACGTGGCAAGCATGAAAAAAAAACCTCCAAAAACGCTCAAAAGCAACATGCATAGGTGTGAATCGAGCCTAAGGCTCGATTCACACCTATGCATGTTGCTTTTGAGCGTTTTTGGAGGTTTTTTTTTCATGCTTGCCACGTTTTTGAGCAGCGTTTTTGCCGCGATTTTGCTGCGATTTGCGTTTTTTTTTTTTTACAGTTTTTTTTTACAGTCTTAAAAAAATAAAAAAATAAAAAAACCCGGCAAAAACGCATCAAAAACGCACCAAAAACGCATCAAAAACGCTGCAAAAACGGTGCACTTGCGTTTTTGATGCTTGTCCATTGAATTCTATTACATGCAAAACGCTGCATTTTGCATGAAAAAAAGTCCCTGACCCTTTCCAAAAATGCAGAGAAACAAAAAGGCATTGATGTGAACATGTTCCATAGGAACCCATGTTAAAAAATTCCCGTGCATTTCTGCAAAATGCAAAATGCATCAAAAAACGCGCTAGTGTGAATGGAGCCTTAGTGGTGCTTCAAAGTGTCTTCAAAGCCTCCATAGAACTCTATGACAAAGCTTGCTTGAAGCACCTGCAGCTTTTAAGAGGTTTTAATTCAGCTTTAGCTTTTCTTTGTTTTGGAGAAATTGCAGGTATGAGATATCCACACACACACACAGGGCATCTGTCAAGCTTCAACAAAGCTTCAAAAGAGCATCACGGAAGCATCACCGACGCTTTACCAAAGGTTCAACGAAGCACCACGAAGCATCAAAAACACATTGTAAAAGCATGTTAAAGCGGTAGGTGCTTTAATGTGTGTTGAAGCCAAAGCAAGTGTAAATGAGCCCTAACAGTCTGTAAGTTAGAAAAGTCAGCAACCATGTGACACAGCCATACAGCACCTACTGTGCTGTGCAATTATCATAATTCTGATTATCATAAGCACAGTGAGGATTCTGTGGACTCTTCACAGTGAAGCCACGCTATCTGCCGCCGCCGGGATTAGATTTTCTGCTTCCTGTCAGCCAACTCACATCAATCTCGGCACCTGGTTGAGGGAGCAGAGCGGAGCATGTTTACCGAGACCACTCTGCCAGGAGAGGCAGTGAGCATCCTACAATTGAACAGAGCAACTTGGTGCTAAATTGTGTACCTCAGCCCTGAAAAAGCAGAAAAAGTCCCTACTTTACTTTCTCCTCCTGGGCCCCTCTGTCGACCTGATGGGGCCCAAATACAAGTAATTATACACCCCCCTAAGAAAGTAGGAAGGGGGTTGTAGTTTAGTAAGCAATTTTTTTTCATTGGCAGAACTGAACTAAAAAGCTGCCGGGGCCCTCCCTGCTAAGCTGATGGGGCTCAGGCCAGGTACAACAGGGCCAGTTGTACTGCCTTATCAGTGGCCCTGATGTTTGGATGTGTGCAGTTAACAGATAAACTAGTACAAGTTGGTTTAGATTTACAGTTGCGGGCATTCACAACATGCGATTGAGCCATGTAGCACCCACCCTACTGCCCATCCTTAAGCTTCAAAGGCAGCAGATGGGGGCACTTACATGCCATGGCCTTAATTCTTTGTATCATGCCTGTGACAAAAAGTATCACTCCTGTCATGCTCAGCGAACTGTAGAATCACTGAACATGATGAGGACGTGAATGAGGACATGCTGCAAACACAACACAACTGTGTGCAGTTCATGTAGTTGTGGCACGTTGGTGCAGCATTTATATGGTTAAAACAGGTGATGAAGAGGCATCATATCGCCTCCTCACTGCCTCTGAAAAGTGGCCTGAGTCTAATGCTTCTCCTAGTTTAAGACTGCATTCACACATCAGCGTTTTGAATCGTGGACAGATCTGCCGTGAATCCGCCCGCGATTTGAAAGCACTGATGTGTGAATGGCAAATCAGGGGACTCGCATTTGAGATGCCATCCATTCGAATGACACCTCAAATCGCAGTGCGGGTCTGCCGCGATTGTCGCGCGATAAATCGCGCTGCAATCGCGGCAACAGGCATCGCAGGAAGCATGTCACCCAAAAGTAGCTCCTGAACTTTTTTTGGGCGACATGCTTCCTGTGATGCATTTTGCTGTGATTGCAGCACGATTTATCTAACGACAATCGTGGCGCACCCTTCCGCGATTTGAGGTGTCAATCAAATGAATGGCATTTCAAATGCGAGTCCCGCGCTTTGCCATTCACACATCAGTGCTTTCAAATCGCGGGCAGATTAGTGGAAAGTCAGCCCGCGATTCAAACGTTGATTTGTAAAAGCAGACTAATGCCCTGTACACACGGTCGGATTTTCCGATGGAAAATGTGTGATCAGAGCTTGTTGTCGGAAATTCCGACTGTGTGTGGGCTCTATCGGAATTTTTCCATTGGATTTTCCGAGAGCAGGCTATAAAATTTTCCGACAACAAAATCCGATCGCGTCAATTCTGACCGTATGTGGACAATTCCGACGCACAAAGTGCCACGCATGCTCAGAATAAATTCCGAGACGGAACTGCTCGGTCTGGTAAAATTAGCGTTCGGAATGGATATAGCACTTTCGTCACGCTGCAATGTTTTAAATTGTTTAATGCAGCGCACTCCGTTCTTCTTTATAATGCTAGAAGAATGAAGTTGTTTTGCTGCTCATATTCACACAGACTTCTCACAAACTATTTTCTTTATTATTTATCGTGATTTCATCAATATAATATTTTTATTTGTCAAATCTACCGAAAAAATATTATTTTTTGGATGTTTTTATATTAAATACCGGTATGTTTTTTTGGATTCTTTTAAAGCCTGATCGTGTGTTTTATTCTTAATTTTTTTTTTTTTTTTTTACTCCAGAATAGTTTTGGGTGTGTTTTGTGTGTCAAGTTACCACAACACGATTATTATCTTGTATTATTTAATCTCAAGGAGGTTGCTTGGTGTTGGTGTCTCTTGGTAATTTCACATTGTATTTTTGAAATGTACCTGCCTCCTCACAAACAAACTGTCCTTTTTGAAGGAAAACACACATAGGCAAGTATAATAAATCAAAACAAAAATTTATTAAGGGGTCCTAACAAAATAAAGAGGGAGGCAACACTGGAGAAACAGCAGAAATTGGCGAAGCCTTTGGCCCCCAGGGCACACATCAACTATTTTACTGCAAAATTGATGGCCTGAGGAGTCCATATCTAAGGGAGTACAATCTGGTCAAGAAGTTCAAGAGATCATGAACAGCAGCAGATGACATACATGTCCCCAGGCTGTGATCATACAAGAGCCTGCATCTTTTGTCAGACCAAACTGAACCCAGGGCCTTCACTCTCTTGTCTTCCTTCCACGCTTCCTTCCACGCTGTGTCTGTGGTGGTGGAGTTGTGGCAGGAGGAGAAGGAGGATGATGCAACTCACTCAGGTGGGTATTGGGTGTGATTTCGCCCCTCAACCCCTTATTTAATGTTTGATAAATGATTTCCTCACACATGAGGCGTTGGCCCTCCTGCATGTCCTGCAGTTTGGTGGCAGCCATGGAGGCAAAGGCCTCTTCATGAGTGGGGGTGGCTCTGAGGGACGCAGAAGCCTCCTGAATCAGCCTGAGTGCTGAATCCTCCATGTTACTCCCCTTCCTGGGTCTTTTGTTTGGAAGGCGGAGGGGAGGAACCTGCGATTCTGTGAGGCTCCTACTGGGCCCGGCCTTCTCCTGGCTGCCACTTACCCCCGCCTCCTCCTGGCTGCCACTAACCCCCGCCTCCTCCCGGCTGCCACATTCCACAGCCTCCTCCTGGCTGCTACATTCCACAGCCTCCTCCTGGCTGCGGTCTTCCTGTGTATGAAAAAGGGACATAGTTTTTTCTTCATCAATCAAACACAATTTTCATCTCATGACTGTTGCAAATTGAATGTTAACAAATATAACAGATTATCATTCTGAGCCCAGCATTTTTTATTCTTGTCCCAATTATTTTTGCCCACTACTGTCTATTGATATGTAAAACACTTTATTAAATCAGCAATTAGTGATCAATAATAACATTTAGTAAACATCATTTATTTATTGACCAGAAATCTGTAGAACAATGCTATACCTGGCTCAAGCTGGGCTCCTCCACTTCTTCCTGGCTGGAAGTCCCGGGTTGGACATCGGAAGCCTCAGCTGGGGTGGAAGATAGGGTGGAAGGAAGAGTGGAAGGAAGGGTTCAAGAGGGATTGCCTGACCTCAGTCTGGTCTGACAGAAATCGCAGTCTCTCATATTACCACAGCCTGGGGACATAAACGTCATCTGCTGCAGCTCCGGATCTCTGGGAATCCTGGACCTTCTTGCGCTCCCTAAGATAAGTGCTCCTCAGGCCACTAATTTTGGCTTTTAAATAGGGGATGGTTGCAGTAGGGACCACCGGCTTCACCAACTCCAGCAGTTTCTCCAGCGCTGCCTGCCTCTTTTGTTTATGATTATAATGTGGATGTTTCACCTGCCACAGACAGGGCAGGTCCCTGTACTTGTCTCTGAACAGGGGGAGGAAGTTGTGGTCATTGAAGCCATCCATTTTCTCTGCAAGACACAACACAAGACAAACCATAATGTCAGGCTAAACTCTCCTAATCTTGTCCCAATATAGACATCAATCTATAAGCAGTATAGGCCCAAGTTTAAATGTTACCTTCGTTATCACAATCGGCGCTTCCGATACTCCTTCCTCCGCTCACAGATCGTACGTACTAAGCACGCGTGTTACGCTTTATATACATTGCGCATGCATGAAACTCCGCCTGCCCCTGACGTTCTTTCTAGTCTATTCCCCGCCCCTTCTCGTTCGGCGCAGTGGGGAAGAGCACATGGCGAAGACAGAGCAGGTGCATGCTAATTACAGCAACAATGAGGAGGAGGAGGAGGAAAGCCTGGAGCCAGAAACGTCACGATCCCGGAGGAGACGATTTAAGGCATCAAATATGTCCTTTGTGGAGATGGTAGAGATGGTCAACATCCTGAAGAGAGCAGACTATGACGGGAAGTATGGACCTTACTCCAACCCCAATGTCAGAAAGGCCAAGATCATGGCGAAAGTTGTGAAGAGTCTGCACCGTAATTTTGGGGTATGTTGATCCAAGGATCAACTGAGGAAGCGGTGGTCGGACCTCAAATTAAGGGAGCACGATCAGTATAGAAGGATAAGGAGAGTGCTGCAAAAAAGTAAGTAGTTGTCCTGTGTTCCTATTCATTATTTTTATAACGTTCGTGCTGCTCCATGTGCTTTTCTTTACTGTTGTACAGTTTAAAATGGCAACTTTCATGTTCATGGACACATTATTCGTTCGTAGGAAACATTGTTCGTTCGGCCAATAAAACACCATGTTTTGTCCAGATGCATTTCAATACATTTTTTCTGGCCTACTTCTCCTAAAATAATTTTGTTGTTTAGATGGGTTTGTAACTAGGATGAAATGCAAACTAGATTTTGTGTACGGAGAGGACACTCAGCAGCTCATAAATACTCATGTCTGATTTAGCCTTCAAGTTCTACAAAAGTTGAACTTTGTAAGTTCCAGATTTGTGTATTTCTTGTTGGTTTTTAACATGCCTGTTTTACCTTAAAAGGACATTTCTACTTTTAATGTCACCTAAAAAATTGTTATACAACAAACATGTTGGTTTGTTTTAAAAACCTTTTATAAATGCACATGTGATTGTGCTTTGATTAAAAAGACTGAGATTAAACAATGTGTGGTTTCTTCTTTCAATGCTCAAAAGCATTTTTTGTTGTAAAATTGGTGTTTTCGGTGACAATGGGTGATATTTACTAAAGGCAAATGCACTTTGCACTAAAAGTGCAGTTTCAGTGCATTCTCAAGTGCACTTGTAGTGCAAAGTGTCTTTGCCTTTAGTAAATAACACCCAACAGTGCTTTCTAAGTTGACACAATCACGCCATTTTCAGGACTCACAAAATTTCAGTCAGGGTCAGCTAAAAGAAAGACAAGCAGTAAATCTAAGCAAATATTTGTTCAGTTTAAAATATTTTTTTATTTAAAAAATGTCTCAGACATTGTCTAGCATATTGATGGCCCCCCTACCCGCAAAGTATTCCATGTATCTTAGACAGACCGCGCAGGCACTCTGGAGGGGCAAGCCAGGACGGCCAGCTTCAAGCGCCGTCAGGGTTGGTTCATTGAGATTAATAATTCCGGCTTCAGGCCCAACTGAGCCAGCATAGTTCACAGGATTTCTTCTTAAAAAGTTGTAGAGAACACAGCAAGCCAGGATGATGTGATTGAGTTTATACTCCATGTGTGTCGGTGTTAGAAATAGGCGGAACCGTCTGGCCATTATTCCAAACGTGTTCTCCACCACTCTTCTGGCTCTGGCCAGCCGGTAATTAAAAACCCTCTGGTCCGGGGTGAGGGTCCTCATCGGGAATGGGCGCATAAGATGGTCCCCCAGCGCAAACGCTTCATCAGCAACGAAGACGAATGGGTGTCCTTCCGCATTGTCTTCTGGAGGTGGCAAGTCCAAGCTGCCATTCTGGAGACACCTGTAGAACTCCGTTTGGGCGATGACTCCACCATCAGACATCCAGCCATTCTTCCCCACGTCCACATACAGGAACTTGTAAGTAGCCGACACCACCGCCAACATCACAATACTATTGAACCCCTTGTAGTTGTAATAGTATGACCCCGAGTTGGGTGGTGGGACGATGTGGATGTGTTTCCCATCAATTACCCCTCCGCAGTTAGGAAAGTCCCACCGCTGGGCAAAGTGGGAGGCCGCAGTCTGCCATTCCTGTGGGTTGGAAGGAAACTGTGGAGTCAAACAAGAATAAAAAATTTATCAATTTGCACATAAACATGGAAAGCAGATTAGACACAAACATTCTTGGCCAACATCAGTATAACATTTATTTTAGGGAGTATTTAAAGACAAAGGTATAAGGTCCACCGATCAGATTCCCCCCCCCCCTCATGGGCCATTTAAGAAATTTTATGGGGGGGAGATGTTTTGAACAGGTAACCCTCTCCACTTCATTGAGAGATTAATGCATAAATAATGTGTGTTATTTTGGCCAGCCCCTCCTTACTTACACTATTGGCAGCCCAATGGACAGGTAAGAAGTGTCATAATACAAAGAGATAAATACACACTGTACACATTTTAGCACATGTTTACATTCTGCTATTACCTATCAAGATAATAATAGGATACAAAAACTTTGAACATTACCATTTGAAAGTATTCAGGCAGGCCCTTGCACTACATGCTTTGGGGAATTCATCCATAAATATGACCACAAAAGAGGTGGGTATAGTGTGTATGGGTCTGGCAAAGTCAGCAGATAGAGGATTGGTATCAGCTGAGTTAGCAGTTGGGGGGAGGGAGGGTTCCAAAGGATTTTGGGACCCAAAAAAATAACCTCTGGCACTCTGCCTGAATTTAAAGCACAAATCACAATTTTACACATTTTAGGGGGTATTTAGGGTAAAGCACTACTATGGAGCTGACAAAATACTTTGTTAAGTGACTACACAAGGTGAATATAGGGCCAGGAGAGCATGCTGGGGAGGTAAGTGAAGGCAAATAAGGACAAAAAAAAATTACATAAAAATCCAGCATGTATGAGGACAAAGGGGACATTCACAGCATATTACAATCCTGGTAATTGGTGAATGATGAAAGAAATACAATACATTAGTAAACATTGTATACAAGAAAATGTGATGTTAAAGGATAAAAATCTTACCTTCATATACTCCTTCTGCAAGACCTGGATGATGGCAGAACAGGTCTCCAGGATAATGATCCCCAGAGCTTGGGGGGAGATGCCTGTCGAGAACTTGAGGTCCTGCAGGCTTCTCCCCATCGCTAAGTACCGCAGGGTGGTGACTAGCCTCTGCTCCGGAGTGATGGCTTGCCTCACGCAGGTATCCTGCCTGCTGATATAGGGGTCAGCAAAGCCAACAAATGGTGAAAAACAGGGTCCGTCCGGAGAAAGTTCCTGAGATCGTCAGGATTATTCTCACGGATCTCACGGAGCAAAGGCAGAACTGGTCATGCTGGAGCAACCAATTCTTGGTCCATGAACTCCTCCTCGCCCTGTTCATGGACTGGGCTTGTGTCAAAGTAAGAACCCCAACACCAAGCCCCCGCACAGCACGAACTCTACGATGAGTACGTACACGCAACATGGCTAGAAAACGGTCGGCTGCTCAGAACGAATTAACAGAACGCACTGAAGAATAGCAAGGCCTGTGAAGAGCGACCTGAAAATCAGTAACGATCGAACAAGAACACAATGACAGGTCAATGGTAATTCGCTGCACGCACTGAAGACCAGATACAAACCCACAAGCACAAACTGAACACCAGAAAAACGAACCAGAAAACCACGAGTCTGAAACAACGCGAATCGTCTCTCACCAAACTTTTACTAACACGGGATTAGCAAAAGGAGCCCAAAGGGTGCTGCGCTTGGTACTGAACTACCCTTTTATAGTCTTGTCGTACGTGATGTACGTCACCGCGTTCTTGGCGTTCGGAAATTCCGACAACTTTGTGCGACTGTGTGTATGCAAAACAAGTTTGAGCCAACATCCGTCGGAAAAAATCCATGGATTTTGTTGTCGGAATGTCCGATCAATGTCCGACCGTGTGTACGGGGCATAAGAGGTTCCTAATGTTTATTACTCAGTTTAAAACAGTTTTGAATGGAGTTCCACATCAGAGATAAAATATTAATAATAATATAATAGCTAAAACAAATGAGTGTCATCAGCGGGTATAGCAGGAAATGATATAATCTGCAGAATTATAGTGCATTTGTGGAAGAAAGGATAAACAGAGACAGGATGTATCCTATTTTTCACACATGTACATTGTTCTGATTCATGAATGAAGAGGCTTTCATTTTATTTGGTAAAGACCATTGTGTGAACATTTTGATGAACTTTTAAGGACAATTGACATTTTCTAAGCACTTGATGTTGAATGTATATATTCTTCTGCTAGGGCGCAGAGGTAATCCAGCAACTGGGGTTCGTTTTTACTGCCTAAGGGAATTTTTAGTTCTACTGCGCCAATATTTTGTGAATATACAGAGCCTTGCAAAAGTATTCACCCCCCTTTGCATTTTTCAGGTTTTGTTGCCTCACAACTTGTAATTAACATGGATTGTTTGAGGATTTGCATCATTAAATTTACAGAACATGCCCACAACTTTGAAGATGTTTTTTTTTATTGTGAAGCAAACAACAAATAGGACAAAATAACAAAAAAAGTCAATGTGCATAACTATTGACCCCCCTAAAGTAAATGGATAAGTCTCTATGAGCTTGCAACATCTTACCACTGGGATTTTTGCCCATTCCCCTTTGCAAAACTGCTCCAGCTCCTTCAAGTTGGATGGTTTGTGTTTGTGAACAGCAATTTTTAAGTCTGACCACAGATTTTCTATTGGATTGAGGTCTGGGCTTTGACTAGGCCATTCCAACACATTTACATGTTTCCCCTTAAACCACTCAAGTGTTGCTTTAGCAGTGTGTTTGGGGTCATTGTCCTGCTGAAAGGTGAACCTCCGTCCTAGCCTCAAATCACACACAGAGTGGTACAGGTTTTGCTCAAGAATATCCCCGTAATTAGCACCATTCATCTTTCCCTCAACCAGTTTCCCAGTCCCGACTGTTGAAAAACATCCCCACAGCATGATGCTGCCACCACCATGTTTCACTGTGGGGATGGTGTTCTTTGGGTGATGTATTGGGATTGCGCCAGACATAGCGTTTTCTTTGATGGCCAAAAAGTTCATATTTATTCTCATCAGACCAGAGCACCTTCTTCCATACATTTTGGGAGTCTCCCACATGCCTTTTCGCAAACTCAAAGCGTGCCATTTTGTTTTTTGCTGAAAGTAATGGCTTTCTTCTGACCACTCTGCCATAAAGCCCAACTCTATGGAGTGTATGGCTTATTGTCATCCTATGTACAGATACACCAGTCTCTGCCGTGGAACTCTACAGCTCCTCCAGGGTTACCTTAGGTCTCTGTGCTGCCTCTCTGATTAATGCCCTCCTTGCCTGGTCCGTGAGTTTTAGTGTGCGGCCATCTTTTGGCGGGTTTGCTGTTGTGCCATGTTCTTTTCATTTGGTTATGATAGATTTGATGGTGCTCCTAGGGATCATCAAAAATTTGTATATTTTTTTATAACCTAACCCTGACTTGTACTTCTCAACAACATTGTCCCTAACTTGTTTGGAGAGTTCCTTGACCTTCATGGCAGTGTTTGGTTAGTGGTGCCTCTTGCTTAGGTGTTGCAGCCTCTGGGGCCTTTCAAAAAGGTGTGTATATGTAATGATAGATCATGTGACACTTAGATTGCACACAGGTAGACATCATTTCACTAAGGGCTCCTTCACACGGACGTGTCCGTGTACGGGGCCCGCTCTGCGGATGGAAAAGTAGGTTTTTCCTCCGTCACACTTTTTCGGATCGGAGCGGGTCGGATGTCAGCGGACATGTCACCGCTGACATCCGACGCTCCATAGACCTCCATGGAGTGTCAGTTCAGGTCCGCCTAAAAAACTGACAGGCGGACCTGAACGGATCAGCCGCGTGAAAGAGGCCTTATTATGTGATTTCTGAAGGTAATTGGTTGCACCAGAGCTTTTTATGAGCTTCATAACAAAGGGGGTGAATACATAAGTTTTTTTATTTCTGAAAAATAGTTTTATGTATATATTTTTCTAATTTTCCTTCACCAACTTAGACTATTGTGTTCTGATCCATCACATATAATTCAGATAAAAAAAACCATTGAACTAAAGGCTGTAATGTAACAAAATAGGTAAAAAGCCAAGGGGGTGAATATTTTTGCAAGGCACTATATGTCTACAACCTCACTATAAGTCAAAGACTCAACCTTGAGGTGAAATGTCAGCCCACCTGGTCTCTGGAGGTCCCTACTAGCCTTAAAGTGTTTGTTACCCCAACAATTCATATTCCTAATATGTGCCTGCTGTAGTATGTACTTGTATGAAAAGTATTCTCTTCTCTTTGTATTGCTTCCTTTGTCTGAAATCTCTGGTGTTCCCGTGAGTCCCCCTGCTTTCCTATTAAAAACTGACCACACTAAGCAGGAGAACACATCGTGGTCAGTTCTATAGCTATGCTGGGTACTCAGCCTTCTCTCCTCCAATGATCAGACTTGTCTTAACAAGCCCTTGCTGGACAGCCATTCAATGGGAAGCTCAGTGTGCTGCTGTTTCTCCTACCCCTTATGCAGCTAAAAACAGAGGCAATGTGATCCCTTTCAAAAAAAGGGAAAGAAGGTATTTAGAATGTATTTTTTTTTCTATACACAAATGTTTTGCCTTTCATTTTTATTTTAAACTGAATGGGTTGTTTTACAAGGTGATCGTCGCCAATCACTTTAAGGGGCTGCTACAATTTTTGACATATTTCATACATATTGATGTTTTTGTAGAATGACCACCTAAATAAACTGCCACCTGACATCCAATGCAATATATATCAGAAGTTTAGGCAGGGTAAGAGAGTGTTCCAAACTTGTCAAGCATCAAAAAATGATTGCCTGTTCTTTGAATTTATAGCTTACTATGGGGGCACCCGAGCCGAGCAGCTTCTCTGTGTGTCCATTAATACGTGGAGCCATGGCTCTGCCCTGCCCGCTTCCTCTCCCCATTGGCCCACTGACTTTGATTGACAGCAGTGGGAGACAATGGCACCCGCTGCTGTGTCTCAGCCAATTAGGCAGGAGTGTGTAATGTACAATATAGTGTATATAGTGCAGGCGTGTGTAATGTACAATATAGTGTATATAGTGCAGGCGTGTGTAATGTACAATATAGTGTATATGTAGTGTGTAATGTACAATATAGTGTATATAGTGCAGGAGTGTGTAATGTACAATATAGTGTATATAGTGCAGGATCGTGTAATGTACAATATAGTGTATATAGTGCAGGAGTGTGTAATGTACAATATAGTGTATATAGTGCAGGCGTGTGTAATGTACAATATAGTGTATATAGTGCAGGCGTATGTAATGTACAATATAGTGTATATGTAGTGTGTAATGTACAATATAGTGTATATAGTGCAGGTGTGTGTAATGTACAATATAGTGTATGTAGCACTAACCCCCTAAGGAGCTGCTGGTTTAAATTGGGTCTTTGCCGCTACCCTCTTACTCACAGTTCACCACACTAGAAACTTAAAGTCTGTACTGGGCCTTGCGCCCTTCGATATATGCACCAGTCACCTGGTTCTTTTTCCAATGCTTTTTTTATTGAACAACTTGAGCAGTAGAGGGATGGAGGGTTTAAGGGAAAGTTCAGATACAGGAATGACGCACGGACAAAAGTCTCTGCCACAGACTTGATAGGAACAATAATGGTTGAACAATCCTCTGCCACAGGATTTAGTATTATTTGGCCGATCCTCTGCCACATTAGTATTAGTTGAACGAACACAGCAACACAGTACCAGAACCTTTAAGCCGACCCGCCAGTACAGTGAGGTAGATTTGGTTAGGATGCATCCTCCAATTGAGTCACCAGGCTCCTCTTGAGATACCAGCTTTTCGCTCGGTCCTCTCCAAGATGAGTCCTCCCCTGGATCTTTCAATTGCTTGGCTTCTTCCCGCAGGACAGACAGCACAGGACCACCTCTGAATCAATAGGCCCCAGATAGCTTCTGGGCCTACTTGCGGTCACATAGCCTCGGGCCAGCAGGGCCCCGAGACGGAAAAGGAGTTGTCACATACCTTAGGCCAGGAGGGCCAGGAGGTGAGAGAGCGAAAAATATGGCGTCTGCCTCTTAAGTATCCTTTCCCAGAGTGCACAGTGGTGAACCACTCCCACTGGGCTGTTTCTGGGAAAGAAGGACACTCAATGCACCTTAGCCTGTTGCCCTTTCATCACTGGCCTGTGGTGACAACGACACCTACAGCCGAAAATGTGGAACTGCACGCAGTACAGCCAATGCTGGAACAGAGGCTAATTTAGCCATATTATTAAATCTATACTATATACAGAACAGATACCCACTAAATTTACATACGAGCACCTGGTCAACAGGAGCAGGGTGCTACATGTATATTATGCAGGTGTGTGTAATGTACAATATAGTGTATATTTAGTGTGTAACGTACAATATAGTGTATGTAGTGCAGGGGTGTGAAATGTACAATATAGTGTATATCGTGCAGGTGTGTGTAATGTACAATATAGTGTATATGTAGTGTGTAATGTACAATATAGTGTATATAGTGCAGGCATGTGTAATGTACAATATAGTGTATATAATGCAGGAGTGTGTAATGTACAATATAGTGTACATTACAGAGAGAAAGGGGGCTGACAGAGAGGAGGGGGACTGACAGAGAGGAAGGGGGCTGACAGAAAGAAGGGGGGCTGACAGAAAGGAGGGGGGCTGACAGAGAGTAGGGGGGCTGACAGAGAGGAGGGGGGCTGACAGAGAGGAGGGGGGCTGACAGAGAGGAAGTGGGCTGACAGAGAGAAAGGGGGCTGACAGAAAGGAGGGGGGCTGACAGAGAGGAGGGGGGAGGGCTGACAGAGAGGAGGGGGGGGGGTGACAGAGAGAAAGGGGGCTGACAGAAAGAAGGGGGGCTAACAGAAAGGAGGGGGGCTGACAGAGAGGAGGGGGGACTGACAGAGAGGAAGGGGGCTGACAGAAAGAAGGGGGGCTGACGGAGAGGAGGGGGGCTGACAGAGAGGAGGGGGGGTGACAGAGAGAAAGGGGGCTGACAGAGAGGAGGGGGGCTGACAGAGAGGAAGGGGGCTGACAGAAAGAAGGGGGGCTAACAGAAAGGAGGGGGGCTGACAGAGAGGAGGGGGGACTGACAGAGAGGAGGGGGGCTGACAGAGAGGAAGTGGGCTGACAGAGAGGAAGGGGACTGACTGAGAAGGGTGGCTGTGATCATACCTTTGGGTTCCCGCTGTGCGGAGGAGGTCTCGGGCTCCCTGGTCACCTCGATATCTTGTCTCCCCAGCTGTGGTGGAGCAGGAAGAGGGTGAGGCTCTATGAGGTGAGGAGGCGCTCTTACACAGAAAAGTGTAGGAGAGGAGCAGTTAGGCGCACAGCCGCCACCGGCTACATAGTAAACACAGAGCTACGGGGCGGAGGACGGGACAAACTGGGACACAGAGGCGCTGGATTGGATATATGTTGTTCCCGGGTTTCCAGGGGACAGAAACCCGGGCCCAAGTTGCCAAACCCGTACTGTCCAGGTCAATCCCGTATGGGTGGCAAACCTAGCATACATACTGTACCACAAGAAATTAATTTATATCTTTGGGAGTTGTTTTGTTATCAGGATTATGCCACAATATAAAGACTGTTTTGTTAAAGTGACAAAATATTGCCAGTTCACCTACAGCAGGGCTCTCCAAACTTTCTGAACAAAGGCCCAGTTTACTGTCCTTCAAACTTTAGGGGGGGGGGGGGCAGATTGTGACCAGTGGGAGTAGAAAATGAAAATAGCCATATTATTAAATCTATACTATATACAGAACAGATACCCACTAAATTTACATACGAGCGCCTGGTCAACAGGAGCAGGGCGCTACATGTATATTATGCAGGTGTGTGTAATGTACAATATAGTGTATATTTAGTGTGTAACGTACAATATAGTGTATGTAGTGCAGGGGTGTGAAATGTACAATATAGTGTATATAGTGCAGGTGTGTGTAATGTACAATATAGTGTATATGTAGTGTGTAATGTACAATATAGTGTATATAGTGCAGGCGTGTGAATTTGTACAATATAGTGTATAAATAGTGTGTAATGTACAATATAGTGTATATAGTGCAGGCATGTGTAATGTACAATATAGTGTATATAATGCAGGAGTGTGTAATGTACAATATAGTGTACATTACAGAGAGAAAGGGGGCTGACAGAGAGGAGGGGATCTGAGAGAGAGGAAGGGGGCTGACAGAAAGAAGGGGGGCTGACAGAAAGGAGGGGGGCTGACAGAGAGTAGGGGGGCTGACAGAGAGGAGGGGGGCTGACAGAGAGGAAGTGGGCTGACAGAGAGAAAGGGGGCTACCAGAAAGGAGGGTGGCTGACAGAGAGGAAGGGGGCTGACAGAAAGGAGGGGGGCTGACAGAGAGGAGGGGGGCTGACAGAGAGGAGGGGGGGGTGACAGAGAGAAAGGGGGCTGACAGAGAGGAGGGGGGCTGACAGAGAGGAAGGGGGCTGACAGAAAGAAGGGGGGCTAACAGAAAGGAGGGGGGCTGACAGAGAGGAGGGGGGACTGACAGAGAGGAAGGGGGCTGACAGAAAGGAGGGGGGCTGACAGAGAGGAGGGGGGGCTGACAGAGAGGAGGGGGGGTGACAGAGAGAAAGGGGGCTGACAGAGAGGAGGGGGCTGACAGAGAGGAAGGCTGACAGAGAGAAAGGGGGCTGCCAGAGAGGAGGGTGGCTGACAGAGAGGAGGGTGGCTGACAGAAAGGAGGGGGGCTGACAGAAAGGAGGGGGGCTGACAGAGAGGAGGGGGGGCTGACAGAGAGGAGGGGGGGTGACAGAGAGAAAGGGGGCTGACAGAGAGGAGGGGGGCTGACAGGGAGGAGGGGGGGGTGACAGAGAGAAAGGGAGCTGACAGAGAGGAGGGGGGCTGACAGAGAGGAAGGGGGCTGACAGAAAGAAGGGGGGCTAACAGAAAGGAGGGGGGCTGACAGAGAGGAGGGGGACTGACAGAGAGGGGGGGGGGCTGACAGAGAGGAAGTGGGCTGACAGAGAGGAAGGGGACTGACTGAGAAGGGTGGCTGTGATCATACCTTTGGGTTCCCGCTGTGCGGAGGAGGTCTCGGGCTCCCCGGTCACCTCGATATCTTGTCTCCCCAGCTGTGGTGGAGCAGGAAGAGGGTGAGGCTCTATGAGGTGAGGAGGCGCTCTTACACAGAAAAGTGTAGGAGAGGAGCAGTTAGGCGCACAGCCGCCACCGGCTACATAGTAAACACAGAGCTACGGGGCGGAGGACGGGACAAACTGGGACACAGAGGCGCTGGATTGGATATATGTTGTGCCCGGGTTTCCAGGGGACAGAAACCCGGGCCCAAGTTGCCAAACCCGTACTGTCCAGGTCAATCCCGTATGGGTGGCAAACCTAGCATACATACTGTACCACAAGAAATTAATTTATATCTTTGGGAGTTGTTTTGTTATCAGGATTATGCCACAATATAAAGACTGTTTTGTTAAAGTGACAAAATATTGCCAGTTCACCTACAGCAGGGCTCTCCAAACTTTCTGAACAAAGGCCCAGTTTACTGTCCTTCAAACTTTAGGGGGGGGGGGGGCAGATTGTGACCAGTGGGAGTAGAAAATGAAAATAGCCATATTATTAAATCTATACTATATACAGAACAGATACCCACTAAATTTACATACGAGCGCCTGGTCAACAGGAGCAGGGCGCTACATGTATATTATGCAGGTGTGTGTAATGTACAATATAGTGTATATTTAGTGTGTAACGTACAATATAGTGTATGTAGTGCAGGGGTGTGAAATGTACAATATAGTGTATATAGTGCAGGTGTGTGTAATGTACAATATAGTGTATATGTAGTGTGTAATGTACAATATAGTGTATATAGTGCAGGCGTGTGAATTTGTACAATATAGTGTATAAATAGTGTGTAATGTACAATATAGTGTATATAGTGCAGGCATGTGTAATGTACAATATAGTGTATATAATGCAGGAGTGTGTAATGTACAATATAGTGTACATTACAGAGAGAAAGGGGGCTGACAGAGAGGAGGGGATCTGAGAGAGAGGAAGGGGGCTGACAGAAAGAAGGGGGGCTGACAGAAAGGAGGGGGGCTGACAGAGAGTAGGGGGGCTGACAGAGAGGAGGGGGGCTGACAGAGAGGAAGTGGGCTGACAGAGAGAAAGGGGGCTACCAGAAAGGAGGGTGGCTGACAGAGAGGAAGGGGGCTGACAGAAAGGAGGGGGGCTGACAGAGAGGAGGGGGGCTGACAGAGAGGAGGGGGGGGTGACAGAGAGAAAGGGGGCTGACAGAGAGGAGGGGGGCTGACAGAGAGGAAGGGGGCTGACAGAAAGAAGGGGGGCTAACAGAAAGGAGGGGGGCTGACAGAGAGGAGGGGGGACTGACAGAGAGGAAGGGGGCTGACAGAAAGGAGGGGGGCTGACAGAGAGGAGGGGGGGCTGACAGAGAGGAGGGGGGTGACAGAGAGAAAGGGGGCTGACAGAGAGGAGGGGGGCTGACAGAGAGGAAGGCTGACAGAGAGAAAGGGGGCTGCCAGAGAGGAGGGTGGCTGACAGAGAGGAGGGTGGCTGACAGAAAGGAGGGGGGCTGACAGAAAGGAGGGGGGCTGACAGAGAGGAGGGGGGGCTGACAGAGAGGAGGGGGGGTGACAGAGAGAAAGGGGGCTGACAGAGAGGAGGGGGGCTGACAGGGAGGAGGGGGGGTGACAGAGAGAAAGGGAGCTGACAGAGAGGAGGGGGGCTGACAGAGAGGAAGGGGGCTGACAGAAAGAAGGGGGGCTAACAGAAAGGAGGGGGGCTGACAGAGAGGAGGGGGACTGACAGAGAGGGGGGGGGGGCTGACAGAGAGGAAGTGGGCTGACAGAGAGGAAGGGGACTGACTGAGAAGGGTGGCTGTGATCATACCTTTGGGTTCCCGCTGTGCGGAGGAGGTCTCGGGCTCCCCGGTCACCTCGATATCTTGTCTCCCCAGCTGTGGTGGAGCAGGAAGAGGGTGAGGCTCTATGAGGTGAGGAGGCGCTCTTACACAGAAAAGTGTAGGAGAGGAGCAGTTAGGCGCACAGCCGCCACCGGCTACATAGTAAACACAGAGCTACGGGGCGGAGGACGGGACAAACTGGGACACAGAGGCGCTGGATTGGATATATGTTGTGCCCGGGTTTCCAGGGGACAGAAACCCGGGCCCAAGTTGCCAAACCCGTACTGTCCAGGTCAATCCCGTATGGGTGGCAAACCTAGCATACATACTGTACCACAAGAAATTAATTTATATCTTTGGGAGTTGTTTTGTTATCAGGATTATGCCACAATATAAAGACTGTTTTGTTAAAGTGACAAAATATTGCCAGTTCACCTACAGCAGGGCTCTCCAAACTTTCTGAACAAAGGCCCAGTTTACTGTCCTTCAAACTTTAGGGGGGGGGGGGCAGATTGTGACCAGTGGGAGTAGAAAATGACCTGGTGTCAGTGGGCATAAACAGTTCCCCATCTTTGGTATCAGTGGGAGGAATAGTGCCCCATTGTTAGTGTCAGTGATAGGAAAAGTACCCCATCATTGGCATCAGTGGAAGGAATAATGCCCAATCATTGTTGTCAGTGGGAGGAATAGTGCCCCATTGTTGGTGTCAGTGGGAGGAATAGTGCCCAATCATTGGTGTCAATGGAAGGAATAGTGCCCCATTGTTGGTGTCAATGGGAGGAACAGTGCCCAATCAATGATGCCAGTGGGAATAGAGCAGTGATGGCGAACCTTGGCTCCCCAAATATTTTAGAACTACATTTCCCATGATGCTCATGCACTCTGCAGTGTAGTTGAGCATAATGGGAAATGTAGTTCCAAAACATCTGGGGTGCCAAGGTTCACCATCACTGGAATAGTGTGACAGGACCGCCACATCCGGCCCCCAGGCCACAGTTTGGAGACCACTGACCTACAGTAATGATAATGTGATAATGCTACAATTTTTTTGGTTTGTTTCCATATTACAAGGAGATCATGGGGCATCTAGGACAGAACACCGCTTACCAGAGTTACTTTATTATGTTATGTGCATGCTTTAAGTGCAAGTTAACTGTCTGGAATTTGTCATGTCTTTACTTTCCATTAACATAGTAGATTTAGGAGGTGGTTATGTGCCTATAGATAAATCCAGCCTCTAATATTGTATATCCTAATTTCAATGCATGATGCTGACTGAAATAATTTGAAGCAAACACCAAAGCTTGCACAGTCCTTTATCTCACTCAGCGACTCAAAAGTTGTTATGCAAATATCAATACAAAGTGAGACCTTTGACTAGCTCCATGCAATTCAACCATCTTTTTTTTTCTTGAGGAATGTGGAGCAGGGGTTGGGGAGAATGCCAGAGCTCCAACTTTGGAACTCAAAGACACCATGTGCAAACTGATCACAAAAAATACAACTGAGAAAGTTCTGACCTAATTCTAACCATTTAGGACAGCTGTGCAGCCTTTTTTCAAGCAAAGGTTCTCTTTGAATACGGAAAGTTCAAGCAATATTAATAAATTGTGCTGTGCTATTATATTGACTGTTTCTGGCAGCATTTAGGAACAGCTTGGACACGTCTTTCTTGGACTCTATTAGCGCACATATTTTTTAATATATATTATAGAAAGCAGATGTATATTTGAGACATTTTTCAATGTGATTTATACAAACAGAAATCATGATATAAGTCATTTAGGACTTGTAGTAATACATTAATAAATGCTGTTGTGTAAAGGAGGAACTTACATTTTAAAATGGTTTTAGCCACCAGATATATAAAAAATGTAACAGATACAAATAAAGTAAGTGTTTCTTAGTAACCAGAAATTGTTTTCTAGACATAAGATAAAATGTGTTTCATGTTTCTAAAACCCCTTTAGCCCCTGTTCACACTGGTGTGACTTGCACCCCATTGCAGGCATGTTGCACTCCATTACCGGCAATGGAACAATTCATATCACCAGGACTCATGTTGCAGCGATTATGAAAAAGATTCCTGCGCTACTTTTTGCTGATCTCATTGCGACTTGCATAGACGTCTGTTAAATTAAGTCGCAAGCCACAATGAAATCGCCAGTGCAAATCGCACTGATGTGCAGCTTTGAAATCGCGCTGAAGTAGTGTGATTTCAAAGCTGCACCAGTGTGAACGCAAAGGGGACTTAAAGGGCATTCACTTATAAACAATGTATAACACCCTGCTTTTTTATTAAGTCATTCATTTTTTTTAACAAGTTCATGCAAAACATGTTTCCTAGCGCATCATGAGGCATACACTGGGGTTGTGGCTCCGCCACTGCAACCTGATTTGACTAGTTAGGTTAGGTTAGGGGTTAGGTAAGTATTAACGATAGATCAAAAGAAATCCTAGTTACTAAGGGTGTTATAACTTGACAGCCCTCCCAGGTAATCAAGATCCTCCACTTCAACACGGAGAGAACATTCTGGCCATGCTTCCACCTCGAGAAACAGACAATCTAGAAGAAGTCACTCCAGATCCTCCCGTCAACATCCCTCCCGCCAAGCAAGATCACCTTCTCAGCATTTCCAACTGTCCTCTCGTGGCCACCACTCCCGCCCAGGCTATAACGTCTGATGGGTTTGTGGAGCACCAGCTCTACCAGATAAGCTGGCTCGCTGTTTCTGCGTTGAAGAAGTAACAAAAGAGAAAGACGCAGATGTCAGAGAGGTAGCAGATTTTATTAGAGTCCATTACTTCAGCCTCGCAAGTTCAACAAAAATTGGCTAGCTCGTTAGAAGAATGAAGATTTAGAAGGTGCGTTTGGATTTGACTAGTCTTTGGTGGAACCATTGGCCAAATTAGTCAAAGAAGCAATCGGTTGGGAGGAGGCGAAAGAAACAAATTGCAAAGTCAGAAAAACTTTTAGTAATCCCTCACATGGCCAGAAGAGGGCAAGCGGCATCTTCTTGCACCATATCCTCTTAGCTTATCAAGACCATAAAGAAAGCCTACTCAGTTCTACAGCATCCAACTCGGAGGATTGAGGGCATATTCCACAAGGGCAGTGGCAACCTGTAGTATACTGCAGAGTTTCTCCGGAAACCATCTGTAAAGTCACGTGGTCATCCAGGAAAATATTTATTTTGCACTACCATGTGGATCTGGCACAGCTTACATCAATAGAGTTTGGCAGATCCGTTATCCAAGCTGGTCATGCTGGTCCGGTTAATAAATTCTTTTTTTTTTGCACCCGCCTGAGTGGCGAGTTATTTCCAGAATATACTGCTACAATGCGCCAGGAAAACAGAAACTTGTATACTCACCTTTTCGTAATTTTTCTTTCTTGGTGCATCTTCATGGCAGCATACAGATTCTCACCCTTGAGGTGATAGTTACAGAGAATGCTGTGGTGGAGCCTAGCTAAAAACTTATAGTTACCAATCCTATCAGGTTGCAGGGCGGAGCCACAACTCTAATGTATGATGCCATGAGCACAGACCCCCACTGATACGAGGACATTACGCAGACCCCCACTGATACCTGGGACACGATACAGACCCCCACTGATACTGGGTACACAGTACACAGACCCCCACTGATACTACTGAGGACACTATGCAGACCCACCACTGATACCAGGGACACAGTACACAGACCCCCACTGATACCAGGGGCACTACGCAGACCCCCAGATGACAAAGGCTAAGTTCACACTTGCAAACAATTCGAACACTAACATGAACCATCCTACCTATAGCAATAACATGTTTTAAACACATTAAATACGCACCCCAGAATCTCTCCAAATAATTATTTTTAATTAGAGTATAACTATAGGGAAAACTTTTAGTTGTGGAGAGGGATTAGAACCCCTATCAAATTTTTATTGCTGTCTGCGCCTCATTTGAAGAGATTCACCTCTCTATTTGTCCTGTTTACCATTATCATTGTTGGGGTGTCACCAGAACAGGAGTAAAGGGGAAATCTTCCAATAGAGATGCTAGTTCTGGTGCATTTGGGTGGCAAAAATATGAATGCAATCTATACACTGGGGGGAGAACCTCTGGGGGAATCTAGGATGGAAAAGGACCTGGGGGTCCTAGTAGATGATAGGCTCAGCAATGGCATGCAATGCCAAGCTGCTGCTAATAAAGCAAACAGAATATTGGCATGCATTAAAAGGGGGATCAACTCCAGAGATAAAACGATAATTCTCCCGCTCTACAAGACTCTGGTCCGGCCGCACCTGAAGTATGCTGTCCAGTTCTGGGCACCAGTCCTCAGGAGGGATGTACTGGAAATGGAGCGAGTACAAAGAAGGGCAACAAAGCTAATAAAGGGTCTGGAGGATCTTAGTTATGAGGAAAGGTTGCGAGCACTGAACTTATTCTCTCTGGAGAAGAGACGCTTGAGAGGGGATATGATTTCAATTTACAAATACTGTACTGATGACCCCACAATAGGGACAAAACTTTTTCGCAGAAGAGAGTTTAATAAGACTCGTGGCCACTCATTACAATTAGAAGAAAAGAGGTTTAACCTTAAACTACGTAGAGGGTTCTTTACTGTAAGAGCGGCAAGGATGTGGAATTCCCTTCCACAGGCGGTGGTCTCAGCGGGGAGCAATGATAGCTTCAAGAAACTATTAGATAATCACCTGAATGACCGCAACATACAGGGATATGTAATGTAATACTGACACATAATCACACACATAGGTTGGACTTGATGGACTTGTGTCTTTTTTCAACCTCACCTACTATGTAACTATGTAACTATGGTGACAACCAGGGATTTCCTCACTTTGGAGGAATTTCCTTTCACTTCCTGTTTTGACTATAGGACAGTAAGTAAAAGTGAATCTCCCCAATGGGACACAGATGGCAAAAATAAACATTACAGGGGTTATAATTCTCTCTTGCTCTTTAAAAAACAATAAAAAAAGTTTTGCCTCTAGTCCAACTTTAAGGGGGAAGTGTTTTTTTCCCACCTCATTAATAAGTGATAAACCTTTGTCAAGCGCACAAAAAGCGCTCTATAAATGCCGTGGGTACATTAACGGCACATTACCATAGACATGAATGGAAGTCGTTGACAAGTTTTAACTCCTTTCAGACTGGGCTTGTAGCTTCGTCTTTTCTAAACAGGGACGTGAAGCAGCGCAAACAGTACATGTTTTTCATATGTGAACAGCTCTGTCCACTGTCCATATTATCCATTGTAGGCTCGTTTGCTAGGTGTTTCGGAAGCTGCAAAAACATGCCCCAAATGTCTGTTTCCAATGCCAGTGTGAAAAGGGTCTTAATCAGGAACATCTAAACGCAGGGAAAATGATCTGGGTATCAAAAAAAGTTGTTTTTACTTCCCAGATGACTTCTCCTGAGTTTAGAACATCTTAATACTGTGTTTTAGTGTGAATGTGGCCAGGGCCAGTGCCAGCCAGCTTAAGGCTGCTTAGGCAGCCTTAGTGTGCCAGGATGGAAAAATGCACCTTCACCTATGTAGACAGAAATCCTTACACCAGCCTTGCTGGCACCGAAAGGGTTAAAGTGGTATTAAGCCCAAAAGCAAAAATGCATTATATTGTTACTTTACCAATTCTTAGATTTGATGGCTGCATTAATTTTCTTTTTAGTCTTTATTTCCTTTATTTTCATCTGGTGATCTAAGCCAGTAAGTCTGTTGTTTTTCAAAAGAACAAATGTACCAGTTTAGAGTGAGACCATTTACCACTAACAGTGGTGCCTACAATGATCAGGTTTTATTTATTAATGTAAAACCTTTATCCCAAAACAGAAAAAAACAGTTGCTGTAACTGCTTGTGTAACTGCAGCGTGAGCTGGAGTTAGGCAGGCCATACACTGTGCAAATTTCCTTCCTGCAACCACGTAAAAAACAACCAATCACAGATTGGGCAGGCAACATAGAGAACACCTTAAAGTATTAGTTCACCCTTTCAGTAAAAAACGAAAAGGTGAATTATTATAGTACACCCCCCCACCGGCCCCAATGTACTTAACATTATGGATGCTATCAGTGCCCCTGCAAGCGGTGCAGTGGTCCAGAGATTTTTAAATCACCACTTTTCTCTGTGCAGCACTTCTGGGATGGATCTGTGCTGGCGTTATCCAATCAGAATCACTTTCATCCATCCTAAAAGCACTATACAAGAGCAGATAAGAGCAGGAATTTAAGATCCCTGAACTACTGCACCAGCTGCGTGTGCACTGACGGCTCAACATCAATGGAGGTAAGTACCATTGGGAACTGGAGGAGTCGTGAGGTTGTACGGTGTTAGTTAACCTTTTTAATTTTTTTTTTTAAAAGTGAACTAACCCTTTAGGGAGATAAACAACACAACCCTTAAAGGGTGGGTAAACCATAACAATATATTTCTCTCAGACCCTGTTTACAACTAAGAAATTCAGAATTGCGGGCAGACGCACGTTAAAAAAACACATGAGACCTCGCACCCAAAAAAGGTGCACGGCCTTCTTTGGCGAGTTTGCCCATTCAAAGGTAGACTATTGCAGCCACCATATCCAAGAACTGAAAGCTGCAATGTATGCCATTTGTGTTTTTTGTCTTATTAAAGCAGTGATGTCACAGGGGGTAGAAGGGTCCTAGCCCCATTACCTTTTGGGCCCTTATACATCACCCTCCTTTCCAAGAAGCATTTTTTGCTCTATTAATGAGCTAATTTGTTCAGTGAATCAGTAAAAGACCCTTTTAATGGTAATGGTAACTGCAGACTTGAGGTCTGTGTTCTGTTTCTAGGACAGAGAGCTAAACCTTCTTGCTCTATAAACTTCAGATACCATATTTCTTTATTTCTTTGATCTTAAATTTATTGGAACAAGCCAAATGAAACTACAAATTGATAAAATAAACATCAATCTGTACAATATTGCATATAATGAGGAAACAATACTCTATAACACAGAATGAGATAACAAGAACTTACTTTTGAAGCTCGCTAAGAGGTGATGGCGAGAGATTGGAGAAACACTGTCTTAATGTGCATTCCTAAAATGGTGGCTGACTGACTTCCTCTAGAGAATCCTCCCAGAATGCTCTAGTTCCTAACAGCTTTATTCACACGTTCTAAGAAAATATATAATATGTAACTAAAACAAGCAGCTAAAGCTATGCCAGAAAGGGTCAGTAGGTGGTGCCTACGCTCTGCATATAACTAGCTTGGTGTACAACAAGGAAAACCCAACATATTATTTAATCACATAAACACATTAACTGAATAAGGCCCAATGGGCAGAACAGTCTGATCACTGGAGGTCTGATCACTGGAATCCATTTAAGTGGAGAGGAGCTATAGTGTGAGAATCTCCACCTTCCCTGACATACTGCCCTTTTAAGGAAGTTCTATAGGTGTCATCCTAAAAAGGATGTATAGTACTTCCCTGTTAGCACAGTGGCAGTGACAGTGGCACAGCGGGGGTTATTTCCACATAACCTATTTTGTTCTCTTATTGATGTATTAAGGAAGTACTATAGGTGCTATTAAATAAGCATAGCACTTATTAGGGCAATGACATCACAGGGGGTAAAAATGATCATGACATCATCCATTATGACTCATGTGATGTTACTGGCCTAATAAGGAAATACTGTGAACCCACGGTAGTCAAGTTTACACAAATGACACAGCTCATTATGTGTTTTAACATTTTTATTTGGTTTTTGAAAAGTTTCATAGTTTTTAATTTGTGTTTTTTACATTTTTCTAACCGACTGTCAATGCCGAATGTCATACAGCGGTCGCAGCTTGGGGGATCTTAAAAATATATCACATAGAGGACTTTTTTGTCCCCTATGTAATATAATTAAAGTTTTAGTGAAAGTAAGGAAAAAAAAAAAGGTCAAAAAATAAAGTTATACCTAAGCACTTAAAAACCTTTCCCCAAAAAATGCTTAGCCTTCCCAGGCCCTACATGCGCTCACATACAAACATAAGCACACTTATCAGGGGCATCTACATACGAAAACGTCACTTGCGATATATATGTTACATATTGCCTTGGACACCAGAGAGAGAGAGAGAGCGATATTTCTAGGGCTGCTATTACTGTCTCTCTAAACTGACGACCTGTAATTTTAAAATGTTGTCTATGCACAGCATAGGGTACCCAAGTTCGTTGCCGTTTGGAGAGCGAGCACAAATTTAAAGCTTGAAAGGTTGGGTATTTATTTACTCTGTGTTCTCTACATTGAGGTAAAAAGCCATCTGTGTCCAGCTTCCTCCAGTCTCCCCTTGTACTTACCTGAGCCCGATTTAGATCCAGTGCTGTGCCCAAGAACAGTGACACTCTCCTCCCTCCCTCTCCTCACTGGAGGCATCAGCAGGAGCCATTGGCTCCTGCTATTGGCAATCACATTCTGTGAGGAGAGAGTGGAAGGGTGAGGCTGGAGCATGCACAGAGCCTGACTCAAGATCGAGCCCACACGAGTGCCTCTATAGGAAGCGGTTTGCTGTGGGGGCACTTAGGAGGAAGGATCCAGGAGGGCTGGCGGGGCACCCAAGAAGAGGAGGATTGAGCCTATTGCACAGAGCAGGTAAGTATAACATGTTTGATATTTTCTAAACAAAATTACATTTACAATAACTTTAACTTTAAGGCCTAAAATTATTTTCTAAATGTGTGCAAAAAATGCAAAAACAGCTCTTTCAGTGAAAGGGTTAAAGGGTTAATAATTTCGTAAGTGAGTCTCTGCCTTTGCAATCCTAGGTCTTCATTTCCAAGTAGGAGTGGTCTTTGGTGCCAGATGGACCTCCGCTGTTTGATTCCTGAAGATCTTGGTTCTGGGTTTTTTGGTACATCAATGGACCTCCACTGTCTTTCTACATGGAAAAAGATTTTGGAAATCTGATTGGTAAAAATTTCCCCAAAATCTGTAGACTTTTTTTGCTTTTCCATAGTTTTGGAAATCTTTAAAATTAGGTAATTTTTATGTTTTTTTTTTGTACTTTTGAATTTTTTTCAAAGTGATTTTTTTTTCATTTTTATATTTTTTTGCATTCTCTATTTTTCATATATTTTTCGTAATACTTATTGGACATATGTCCTTGTGATCAGCAGCCTGATCTCCAGATGCTGATGACCACCACAAAAAAAGGTATTGCTCCAGGTCTGTCCAGATGTTTGGCCTCCACTGTCCCTAAATGGAGGAAAATTTAGGAAAACTAATAAGTACTTTTTTATAAAAGGGATTTCTTCATTTTATTTTGTTTTTATTTTGTATATTTATAGCTTCTTTTTTTTTTTTGCTTAAAGTGATTGTTACCCTAAAAAAGATCCTGATTATTTACAGCATGACACACAGCATAGTGCTTGTGCAGTGTAATTTGTCCCTCTCTAAGCTATAAAATACTTAATGGATTCTGCCAGTTTCTGTCTGTGCTGTGCTGACTAAGATAATCATGGCTGCTGAGTCCTGATTACCATGGTCAGTTTATGTGCCTCCATCATCCGCTGATCTTCTCGCTCCCCCTCCCTCACTGCCTGTCAGCTTGGAGCCTGTGTGTGAGCAAACTATGAAAACTTTTTTTTTTCAGTCTTTTTTTGTTTGTTTAGCAAAAATAAAACCCCCAGTAGTGAGTAAATACCACCAAAAGAAAGCTCTATTTGTGTGAAAAAATTATAAAAAATGCATTTGGGTGCAGTGTAGCGTGACCGTCATTCAAAATGAAACAGCGCTGAAATCTGCAAATTGGCCTGGTCAGGAAGGTTTAAGTGCCCAGTAGGCAAATGGTTAAAAACACACACAGGGAGGAGATTATGCGATTTAACTTATATGCTTAACAACCCCTTTAAAGCTATGAAAGAGGGGACTTACCTGGTGTACGCTTGATACATTTGTTTTGGAGGCACTGAAAAAGAAAATTTAGAAAAATTCAACATAAAATACACCAAAACTCATTTTATTTTTTTCTTTGTCATACTTTTGCTATTTTTTTAAGCGGTAGTAAACTTTCCCTTTTGCAAAGTAATATCATAATGTGCTAGTATGCATCTCATACTAGCATATAGTGAGAGACGAAGCCCTCCAGTGGTGCATTGTCACTGCTGACATGGCTTTATCCAGTCTTCCTTACGGGTTTGATGGCTCCAGCTATTTGAATGGCATGCCGTCCTTTGAGCACAATGCGCATGCGCCCATGACGTCATCGGCTGCTACACATGAAAATATATTCTAAATGGTGCACATTTAGGAGGTATTTACTGTACCTACAGATAAGCCTTTATATAGGCTTACCTGTAGGTATAAAAAAAACAAGTGGACTTTCATACTACTTTAAAAAAAAATGTATAATTATGTAATTGTGGGAGGTTTTTGTACTTTTACATTTTTTTTCTAAGCTTTTTTTTTTAATTTTTAAATTTTCATTTTTTCATTTTGTATTTTTTTTATATTTTTTCTAATACTTATAAGTACGTATCTTTAAAAGATGCAGCATGATCCCTAGCTGCTGACTGCCACCACAAAAAAAGGTCTGGGTCCAGATGTTTAGCCTCCTTTGTCCATAAATAAAGAAAAATAAATCAGAAAACAGATAAGTATATAATACACCTAAAGTTCATTAACTTTTTGCTTTTTCATAGTTTTGTAAATACAAAAAATGTAAAATTATGTAAATTGTATGGGTCCTTTGTACTTTGTATTTTTTTTAAAGATTTTTTTTTTTCATTTTGAATTTCTGTAGGTTTTTTATTTTTTTTGCTTAAAAGAGGGGACTTGCCTGGTATACCCTGATATACCTTTATTGTGGAGGCACTGAGGGACCCAAACCTTTATTGTCTTCGGAAAGGATGATGGAGAACTATCCTCTGAAGCCCGAGCAGGATCCACTGTCGGTCTTCATTGGCCAGTCGGTGGCGTCCTACTGGCCTAAAAACTCCGCAGACTCATCGGTGCCGTCACAGGGAGGATAAAGCCTATAAGAAAAGTAACATTTTAGTATGGGACTGAAAGCTGGCAGTACAATCAGTGGTAATTGTAGAATAGAAACATTCAATTTTGTTAATTTTGTTAATGTTTTTGTTTTTTTTACATTTTAGCATATAATCATAATTTTAATACACAATTATACATTATTATAATTATTATTATTATTAATAATAATAAGACATAATGATACATATTAAAGTTGATTTACATAAGGCATAGAAGCTATTCACTATGCAAAGAGAATGTTGGTACATGGGGTGAAGCTGTGTTCACTTTGAATGCGCACATTGGGTATTCAAAGGGATCACAGCTTCACTTTATCTACCAACATTCACTATGGAAAGTGAACAGCCCCTGCTCTTTTGGTAAATGCCCCCATTTCTTAATTAGCAAGGGAATGCATTATACAATGGTGGTAAAGTTGTGTTTATCTGGTCTGTTCTTCATGGTCTTAGATAACTACACGTCTTACAGAGGCTGGATATGTGTTTAGTACCATTACCAAAAATGTTTATAGTGGTTCTCTGCGCTGCTTTAAGTGAACTTGATAAAAATAAAAATACTAAAGTGGAAATGCAGCAAAACCTAATAGTGTTCACAACTACACCAATAAAAATCAATTAAAATTACAGTGATTTTGTGCATAACCTAGTATAACCTAACCAATGTGCTCACAGAATTGGCCAATCCGTACCCCTGAGGAAGTTACGTGACATGCCGTAATGCGTAGGGCATGGCCGGAGTATACTGCGGACCGGAAGTGATGTGCGAGGTGGCGTGAAACACCGAATGTTTGTCTCTGGCGCACTTGCTGCTGCTTTTATGTAAGCAGGTATTTTATTTAATAAATTCTTTTTATTATGGTAATACACTATTGGGGGCTCATTTACCTTACATGTGGATCCTAATATCGGTTATGAGGGGTGGAACCTTTTGATCTATAATATCTTGCTGCTGTTCCTGGATCCTGAAAGTGCAACTCATTGTTCCCATTGGATTTTTAAAAGCACCCTTTGCCCATGAGGTGAGAGTTCTGTCAGCACATTGATGTGGTGTCAGCGGTTTCACTCACTGGATAAATTGTCAAGTTTTGAAATTTCATCTACACTATCTTGAACCACTGGATTACTTCTACTTATTCTACTCTTTTTTTATTTAATTATATTGTGTCACTACTTTTATGAACATTTACTGAACGTTATTTCACATTATTGCAATAATTCAACAATTTTTGATTGATGATAGATTGCTAGGTTATGCGCAAGATCATTAAGTAATTTTAATTAGTACCATTACCAACTGTCATATCAACATCCAGGTGTGTCCTTAAAATGACCAATGAATAGGAAGATGGTATGACAGTTGCTTCTAAATACACATCCAGCCTCTGTAGTACATGTATAGAAAGTAAGACCATTGCTGATCACATAAACACATCATTAACGCTTTGCCAATGAACATTTGAATACATGGATTGCCCCCATTGCTGCAGTTTTCTGTGATAGTTTAGCTGAAAATGGATTGGTCATGCAGCAATACACCCAAAGGAAGTTTATATATATTTTGAGACAGATAACACTTACTTTTGGTGGTATTTATTAAACCACTGTTTTTTCCTATTAGGTTTAAAAAAAAAAAAAGGAGTTTGGTAATAGTGCGCAATGGTTTGTCACATGGGAAAATGTGAATCTGCTAACCATGTTTGGGGTGCCATTAAGAGCCGTTTTTGCATTTTTTGCACACATGCTTAAAAAATTATTTTAGCCCTGAAGATTACCTAAAACCCCAAAAGGGTATATATTTTCTGAAAGCAGACACTGTAGAGAATAAAATAGTGGTAGATCCAATTTTTTATGTCACACATAATTACTGAAAAGGTCTAGGAAAGGCAAAATTTCAGTAACAAATACACTAAAGGTAATTTTAGGGCATACAACAGCAATAAATGGCCCAATTTTTGGCACAATATAAAAGATGAGGTTGCACCAAATAAATAGATACTCAGCATGTCAAACCTTAAATTTGCGTGCGCCCGTGAAATGGCGACAAATTTCAGTACCCTATATTTTCCATAGGCGACACAATAAAACCCCCCTATAGGTATCAGTTTAGCATTGCGGAGGAGGTCTGGTACATGTGTATTGCAATTTTTTGTTTTCGTGTGTAGGTGCCCCCGACAGGAGCGTTTATGTTTCGTTTTCATTTTTTGTTTCATTTTTTGCTTATAGTCTCTCTAATGTGCACATTGAGTGACAGGTTCTAAAAGACCCTGGATGTCTTCCCTGTGATCCACTGAATGCAATGCATAGCAGATCACATTGCTGTACATTCTTTCCCAGCCATGCTGGGCAGGGACACTGAGGGTTGGACCCAGAAGTGAGGTCAAACACGTCGCTTTCTGGGTCAGCAACAGGGAGGGGTGTTGAGAGGACGTGTGTACCCCGCGTCACCTGCTATATCGTTCCTGGGCCTGCAGATGGGCAAGCATAGCCTGGGATAAATGGTAGGGGCGTGCACAAGAGGCAGAGGAACGAAGGAACATGCAGAGCTGTAGCCTGAATAGACAAGCTCCCAGCTAACCTTCCTCTAAGCTCCCTCTCCAACACTATTTTAAGGTACTGTTATCTCATATGTCAGAGCTTCTCAGAAGTGACTCATGCTGATAACAGGAACAAAGCACTAGATAGAAACGGCACTTAGAGCTTTGAAGAGAGATACTGTAAGTAAACACTACAGATAGATGTGCTTAGGTCAAATTTCATGAATGGGGTTTACAACCACTTTAAGGCAAAAAAAACATTTTTTCTTATTTTATTTTCGATATAGTAAGTAGCTCAAGAACAGGACTCAGGGGGGCAAGAAATTAGAATGGGCAGGTGCACACACAAATGAAATTGACTCTCACAGTGACACTAATAGCAGTGTGCAGCAGCACAGATTACCGACACAACACGTCCCCTCCTGTGTCAGTGACAGTGTCTCTCCAAGCCAGGTGGTCCCTTCAATCCAAACAGGACTGACATGCTACCATACCGCAGATGAGGCTCTGAGCGTGCCGCACCATGACATCACACAACACAGTCAGGGACCCTGTCAGTGCCATCCGAAAACACTGTAGCTCTGAACAGAAAGTGCGCATGTGCTATTCCAAGCCGAGCATCACATTTTTTTAACTGGCAACCTTTTCCTGTCATTGGCTGCCACTAAAAATACTGACGGTTGGCAACACGGACTTTCAGTAACATGCCATAGATGTGAATGCTAATGAATCGTGTGGTGAATGGACACCCCTTGCTTATGATGGAAGTTTATTTTTTCCAAGACAGAAACAAGAGGTGGCTTTAAGAAAGTTGGGAATATGTGCCTAACCTAAACAAACATTATTCCCTGGAAACAGATGGTACTCATATGAGATCAAAATGATGATTCTGAACGTATTTAACAAAATTACACTTCCATTTGTTGGAAAGTAATCCTGGACTAACTCTTTGGTGTTGATGAGAGTGAAAGGTCAATATAGTATATTTAAATAATGACTACTGTTCATATAAACAGTCACTATGTTACCAGTAAACAGTAGCCTAATGTTGCCTTAATTATACCAAATACAACAAGTCTTTAAAGCAGTCTCATGTGTATGTCACTTTAAGTATCATTGTACACTGAGGCCAGATAATATAGCTCTTGCTATACTTCCAAATTGCTGTGGCTACGAAAACTGCAGCTTTAATACATAGAAGCCACAATGGTTTACAGCAGGTGTGGCCAACCTTTTGAGGAGTGAGGGCCACTTTAGCACTTTGGTAACTGGTCGCGGGCCACAATGAGGGCATATGCAGAGCAGACGCGGGCACAGCCTGCTCTACTCTATGGGCCCTCCGATCCGATCCACCCAGACAATAGGGGACAGATCCCCTTGTTTTTTTAAATGGATCGGATTGGAGATAAGCAGGTCTAACCACTTGCCGACCGCCTAACGCAGATATACTGCGGCAGAGTGGCACGGACAGGCAAAATCACGTACCCGTACGTGATCTGCCTTCCGCGGGTGGGGGGTCCGATCGGACCCCCCCCCAGTGCCATAGACGGTCGGCTCTCGTTCGCGGGCGATGGGAGGTGAGGGGGAGGCCATCCATTGATGGCCACCCCCTCCCGATCGCTCCCGGCGAATGAAAACGCTTCCTTTCCCTCTGTAATGTAAACAGAGGGAAAGGAAGTGATGTCATCTCTCCTCGAGGCGGTCTTTTCGTCCGGCGCAGAGGAGAGAAGACATCCAAGTAAGTGCACCAACACTACACTAACAGTAGAACACGCAGGCACACTTTTCACCCCCCTGTCACCCCCCGATCACCCCCTGATCACCCCCCTGTACCCCCTGTCACTCTGACACCAATAGCAGTGTTTTTTTTTTTTTTGCATTGGTGTCAGTTTGTCAGTTATAAGTGTTAGGGCAGTTAGGTTAGCCCCCTTTAGGTCTAGGGTACCCCCCCTTAGGTCCAGGGTACCCCCTAACCCCCCCCTAATAAAAGTTAACCCCTTGATTACCCCCCGTCACCAGTGTTGCTAAGCGATCGTTTTTCTGATCGCTGTATTAGTGACACAGGTGACGCTAGTTAGGGAGGTGAGTATATAGGTTTGCTGTCAGTGTTTTATAGCGACAGGGACCCCCATATACTACCTGCTAAAGGTTTTAACCCCCTGATTGCCCCCTAGTTAACCCTTTCACCAGCGATCACCGTATAAGTGTTACGGGTGACGCTGGTTAGATAGTTTGTTTTTTGTAGTTTATTATAGTTTATTACAGTTTATTATAGTTTATTATAGTTTTAGGGCACCCGCCGTTTATTACCTTATAAAGGTTTAACCCCCTAATTGCCCGGCGGTGATAGAAGTTAAGTTTTTAGGATCTGATAAGGTCTGCGTCGCCCCAGGCAGCGTCAGGTTAGCGCTAGTACCGCTAAAACCCACGCACGCAGCATACACCTCCCTTAGTGCTATAGTATCTGAACGGATCGATATCTGATCCGATCAGATCTATACTCCCCAGCAGTTTAGGGTTCCCTGAAACACAGTGTTAGCGGGATCAGCCCAGATACCTGCTAGCACCTGCGTTTTGCCCCTGCGCCCAGCCCAGCCCAGCCCACCCAAGTGCAGTATCGATCGATAACTGACACTTACAAAACACTAAGCACACAACTGCAGCGGTCGCAGAGTCAGGCCTGATCCCTGCGATCGCTAACAGTTTTTTGGTAGCGCTTTGAATCAGTCGCTAACAGTCAGGAGCTTTTTTGCCTGTGAGTCTCACTAGTGTACCCCTAAATTTAGAGGCCAAAATGGCAAATCCAAGGTACACTAGTGAAGAGGCCTACAGGATTCTGAGTATGACAGATAGTGAAGAGGAAGTCACTCATCTGTCAAGTTCAGGCTCAGAATACGAACCTGTAGAGGACAGCGGCTCCATGACAGATAGCTCTGACGACGGAGTTGTGGTCCCTGCTAGGGTCAGGCGTACCAGACCCCGAACTTATGCTGTCCTTGAAGTGCATGAACCGCAGGGCTCTCGTAGGGAGCAGAGAGGTACTAGTGCCGCTACTCCTTCTGGTGAACTGGCAAGCACCAGCGGCCTAGTACACCTTGGTCGTACATCCAGCACTGCAGTATCACGTGGTGACGTGGCGAGTCCCATAAGTGCAGTTCAAGCTGGCGAGGTGGCAAGCAGTAGTAGTGTCCCGCTGCCACCAAGAAGACAAAGACAGGCCCGTCGTGCCCATAGTGCCCTTCCTGCTGCATTGGCCAATCCGAATTGGGAACCTTCCACTTCTGCAGCACCCGTACTTCCCCCTTTCACTGGCCAACCCGGAATTCAGGTGGAAACAGTTGACTTTACGCCACTGGATTTTTATTCGCTGTTTTTCACCGAAGATCTCTATAGATCTATTGTGGACCAAAGCAATTTGTACGCTGGTCAACACATCGCCACTATTCCCCAGTCCACCCTTGCCAGAGATTGGAGACCAATTACGGTCTCCGAATTTAAGATCTTTCTGGGCCTTTCCCTCCTCATGGGCATAACCAAAAAGAGTGAGTTGCGGTCATGTTGGTCCACTGACCCAATTCACCATATGCCCGTGTTCTCTGCCTCCATGACCAGGGCACGATACGAGCAGATTTTGCGGTTCATGCACTTCAACGACAATGAACTCTGTCGTCCTCGTGGAGACCCTGCATACGATCGGCTCTACAAAATTCGGCCCCTCGTAAACCACTTCAACCAACGTTTTGCAGACTTGTTTACCCCCCATCAAGTTGTCTGCGTTGATGAGTCCCTGATTAAGTTTTCTGGCCGCTTGTCCTTCAAACAGTACCTTCCCAGCAAGCGTGCCAGATACGGGGTCAAGATGTATAAGCTCTGTGACAGGGCCACAGGCTATACATGTAGATTTATGGTTTACGAGGGCAAAGATAGTCACGTAGAGCCGATAAACTGCCCTGACTACACAGGAAGCGCTGGCAAGATAGTGTGGGACTTGGTGTCACCCTTATTCGGAAAGGGGTACCACTTGTACGTGGACAATTATTATACGAGCGTGCCACTTTTTAGTCACTTGTTTGATCATCAGATTGGAGCATGTGGCACCGTGCGACCTAATCGCCGGGGCTTTCCCCAGCGGCTTGTAGAGTCCCGTCTTAGGCTGGGGGAGAGAGCCTGCTTGCAGTATAATAATTTGCTCGCTATGAAGTGGAGGGATAAGAAGAATGTTTTCGTTCTCACCTCCCTTCATGCAGACACGACGACCCAAATTACTACGGCGACTGGTGTTGTGGAGAAACCCCTCTGTGTCCACGAATACAACCTTAATATGGGAGGGGTGGACCTCAACGACCAGTTGTTGGCGCCGTACTTAGTTGCCCGTAAGGCCAGACGCTGGTACAAAAAAGTGTCTGTTTACTTATTTCAATTGGCTTTGCTGAATGCTCATGTGCTATACAGAGCTTCAGGACGGACTGGATCCTTCCTTAAATTCCAGGAAGAGATCGTCAGAGCCCTTCTGTTTCCAGATGGTGCTCCACCTCACCTTCCCAATCCAAATGCAGTAAGCCGGCTGCATGGGAGGCATTTTCCTTATGTCCTCCAGAGTACCCCTACCCAACGAGCCCCCCAAAAAAGATGTCGTGTCTGCAGCAAGCGCGGATTTAGGCGTGACACCCGGTATTGTTGTCCCTCCTGTCCTGACAATCCTGGTCTATGCATTGGTGAATGTTTTGAACGCTACCATACACTAGTGGAGTATTAGCGTAGGGTTCAGCACGGCACAGACTAGGCACACTAACACAGGGTCTCCCAAGATGCCATCGCATTTTGAGAGACCCAAACCTGGTACAGTTACAGTTAAAAGTTAAAGTTACTAAAAAAAGTGTTAAAAAAAAAAAAAAAAAATAAAAAAATAAAAATACAAAAAAAATATAAAATAAAAAAACCAAAAATAGTTGTCGTTTTATTGTTCTCTCTCTCTATTCTCTCTCTATTGTTCTGCTCTTTTTTATTGTATTCTATACTGCAATGTTTTATTGTTATGTTTTTATCATGTTTGCTTTATAGGTATGCAATTTTTTTATACTTTTTTATTGTTAACCACTTTTTTGTTTTCAGGTACGCCATTCAGCTGCAGAGCGGATTTATTTATCTTGACAGCAACAGCGTTTGCTCCCACGATATATAAAGCCGTGACTCCAGCGCTGTCGGAGGTGATTTCACCACCACAGTTCCATACTTCAGCATATATGCCGAAGCGTGGGGGCAGTAGTGGGTGGAGGAGCAATTTGCTCCTGCCTTTTGCGGGAGGATGCCCCCATGCTTCGGCATATATATATTTTAGGTAGGCACAGGTTGCGTTAAATGTTTTATTTTTTACTATGTTTTTTTTGTATTTGCTTTGCAGGTATGGTAAGGTATACTGTTATACTGTAATGTTACTTTGTTTTTTTGTTAACCATCATTTGCTTAGCAGGTACGCCATTCAGTTGCAGCGCGGATTTATTTATCTTGACAGCAAAAGCGTTTGCTCCCACGATATATAAAGCCGTGACTCCAGCGCTGTCGGAGGTGATTTCACCACCACAGTTCCATACTTCAGCATATATGCCGAAGCGTGGGGGCAGTAGTGGGTGGAGGAGCAATTTGCTCCTGCCTTTTGCGGGAGGATGCCCCCATGCTTCGGCATATATATATTTTAGGTAGGCACAGGTTGCGTTAAATGTTTTATTTTTTACTATGTTTTTTTTGTATTTGCTTTGCAGGTATGGTAAGTATTACTGTTATACTGTAATGTTACTTTGTTTTTTTGCTTAGCAGGTACGCCATTCAGTTGCAGCGCGGATTTATTTATCTTGACAGCAACAGCGTTTGCTCCCACGATATATAAAGCCGTGACTCCAGCGCTGTCGGAGGTGATTTCACCACCACAGTTCCATACTTCAGCATATATGCCGAAGCGTGGGGGCAGTAGTGGGTGGAGGAGCAATTTGCTCCTGCCTTTTGCGGGAGGATGCCCCCATGCTTCGGCATATATAAATGGTGCATGTATGCCCATCATTAGAAGTGGGCGGATGAAGGGAGGTATTCTAATGGTGGGCATACCCACCGATCAATATCTTTTTTTCGTTCAGCCCACAGGCTGCATGAAAAAAAAGTTTACAATACAAGGACCAGCAACGTACTGGTATGTTGCTGGACTTTGAGTGGTTATACCAGAATGATGCCTGCAGGTTTAGGTATCATCTTGGTATCATTCTTTTCAGCCAGCGGTCGGCTTTCATGTAAAAGCAATCCTAGCGGCTAATTAGCCTCTAGACTGCTTTTACAAGCAGTGGGAGGGATTCCCCCCCCCCCCCCGTCTTCCATGTTTTTCTCTGGCTCTCCTGTCCCAACAGGGAACCTGAGAATGCAGCCGGTGATTCGGCCAGCTGACCATAGAGCTGATCAGAGACCAGAATGGCTCCAATCATCTCTATGGCCTAAGAAACCGGAAGCTACGAGCATTTCATGACTTAGATTTCGCCGGATGTAAACAGCGCCATTGGAAAATTGGGAAAGCATTTTATCACACCGATCTTGGTGTGGTCAGATACTTTGAGGGCAGAGGAGAGATCTAGGGTCTAATAGACCCCAATTTTTTCAAAAAAGAGTACCTGTCACTACCTATTGCTATCATAGGGGATATTTACATTCCCTGAGATAACAATAAAAAAGATAAAAAAAAAAAAAAAATGAAAGGAACAGTTTAAAAATAAGATAAAAAATCAAAAAATTAATAAAAAAAAAAAAAAAAAAAAAAAAAAAGCACCCCTGTCCCCCCCTGCTCTCGCGCAAAGGCGAACGCAAGCGTCGGTCTGGCGTCAAATGTAAACAGCAATTGCCCCATGCATGTGAGGTATCACCGCGAAGGTCAGATCGAGGGCAGTAATTTTAGCAGTAGACCTCCTCTGTAAATCTAAAGTGGTAACCTGTAAAGGCTTTTAAAGGCTTTTTAAAATGTATTTAGTTTTTCGCCACTGCACGTTTGTGCGCAATTTAAAAGCCTGTCATGTTTGGTATCCATGTACTCGGCCTAAGATCATCTTTTTTATTTCATCAAACATTTGGGCAATATAGTGTGTTTTAGTGCATTAAAATTTTAAAAAGTGTGTTTTTTCCCCAAAAAATGCGTTTGAAAAATCGCTGCGCAAATACTGTGTGAAAAAAAAAAATGAAACACCCACCATTTTAATCTGTAGGGCATTTGCTTTAAAAAAATATATAATGTTTGGGGGTTCAAAGTAATTTTCTTGCAAAAAAAAATTATTTTTTTATGTAAACAACAAGTGTCAGAAAGGGCTTTGTCTTCAAGTGCTTAGAAGAGTGGGTAATGTGTGACATAAGCTTCTAAATGTTGTGCATAAAATGCCAGGACAGTTCAAAACCCCCCCAAATGACCCCATTTTGGAAAGTAGACACCCCAAGCTATTTGCTGAGAGGCATGTCGAGTCCATGGAATATTTTATATTGTGACACAAGTTGCGGGAAAAAGACAATTTTTTTTTTTTTTTTTTTTTTTTGCACAAAGTTGTCACTAAATGATATATTGCTCAAACATGCCATGGGAATATGTGAAATTACACCCCAAAATACATTCTGCTGCTTCTCCTGAGTACGGGGATACCACATGTGTGAGACTTTTTGGGAGCCTAGCCGCGCACGGGACCCCGAAAACCAAGCACCGCCTTCAGGCTTTCTAAGGGCGTAAATTTTTGATTTCACTCTTCACTGCCTATCACAGTTTCGGAGGCCATGGAATGCCCAGGTGGCACAAACCCCCCCCAAATGACCCCATTTTGGAAAGTAGACACCCCAAGCTATTTGCTGAGAGGTATAGTGAGTATTTTGCAGACCTCACTTTTTGTCACAAAGTTTTGAAAATTGAAAAAAGAAAAAAAAAATATGTTTTTATTGTCTTTCTTCATTTTCAAAAACAAATGAGAGCTGCAAAATACTCACCATGCCTCTCAGCAAATAGCTTGGGGTGTCTACTTTCCAAAATGGGGTCATTTTGGGGGGTTTTGTGCTATCTTGGCATTTTATGGCCTTCAAAACTGTGATGGGTAGTGAGGAGTAAAATCAAAAATTAACGCTCTTAGAAATCCTGAAGGCGGTGATTGGATTTTGGGGCCCGTATGAAGCTAGGCTCCCAAAAAGTGCCACTCATGTGGTATCCCCATACTCAGGAGAAGTAGCAGAATGTATTTTGGGGTGTAATTCCACATATGCCCATGGCATGTTTGAGCAATATATCATTTAGTGACAACTTTGTGAAAAAAAAAAAAAAAAAAAAACCCACCCCTGTCCCCCCCTGCTCTCGCGCAAAGGCGAACGCAAGCGTCGGTCTGGCGTCAAATGTAAACAGCAATTGCCCCATGCATGTGAGGTATCACCGCGAAGGTCAGATCGAGGGCAGTAATTTTAGCAGTAGACCTCCTCTGTAAATCTAAAGTGGTAACCTGTAAAGGCTTTTAAAGGCTTTTTAAAATGTATTTAGTTTTTCGCCACTGCACGTTTGTGCGCAATTTAAAAGCCTGTCATGTTTGGTATCCATGTACTCGGCCTAAGATCATCTTTTTTATTTCATCAAACATTTGGGCAATATAGTGTGTTTTAGTGCATTAAAATTTTAAAAAGTGTGTTTTTTCCCCAAAAAATGCGTTTGAAAAATCGCTGCGCAAATACTGTGTGAAAAAAAAAAATGAAACACCCACCATTTTAATCTGTAGGGCATTTGCTTTAAAAAAATATATAATGTTTGGGGGTTCAAAGTAATTTTCTTGCAAAAAAAAATTATTTTTTTATGTAAACAACAAGTGTCAGAAAGGGCTTTGTCTTCAAGTGCTTAGAAGAGTGGGTAATGTGTGACATAAGCTTCTAAATGTTGTGCATAAAATGCCAGGACAGTTCAAAACCCCCCCAAATGACCCCATTTTGGAAAGTAGACACCCCAAGCTATTTGCTGAGAGGCATGTCGAGTCCATGGAATATTTTATATTGTGACACAAGTTGCGGGAAAAAGACAATTTTTTTTTTTTTTTTTTTTTTTTTGCACAAAGTTGTCACTAAATGATATATTGCTCAAACATGCCATGGGAATATGTGAAATTACACCCCAAAATACATTCTGCTGCTTCTCCTGAGTACGGGGATACCACATGTGTGAGACTTTTTGGGAGCCTAGCCGCGCACGGGACCCCGAAAACCAAGCACCGCCTTCAGGCTTTCTAAGGGCGTAAATTTTTGATTTCACTCTTCACTGCCTATCACAGTTTCGGAGGCCATGGAATGCCCAGGTGGCACAAACCCCCCCCAAATGACCCCATTTTGGAAAGTAGACACCCCAAGCTATTTGCTGAGAGGTATAGTGAGTATTTTGCAGACCTCACTTTTTGTCACAAAGTTTTGAAAATTGAAAAAAGAAAAAAAAAATATGTTTTTATTGTCTTTCTTCATTTTCAAAAACAAATGAGAGCTGCAAAATACTCACCATGCCTCTCAGCAAATAGCTTGGGGTGTCTACTTTCCAAAATGGGGTCATTTTGGGGGGTTTTGTGCTATCTTGGCATTTTATGGCCTTCAAAACTGTGATGGGTAGTGAGGAGTAAAATCAAAAATTAACGCTCTTAGAAATCCTGAAGGCGGTGATTGGATTTTGGGGCCCGTATGAAGCTAGGCTCCCAAAAAGTGCCACTCATGTGGTATCCCCATACTCAGGAGAAGTAGCAGAATGTATTTTGGGGTGTAATTCCACATATGCCCATGGCATGTTTGAGCAATATATCATTTAGTGACAACTTTGTGAAAAAAAAAAAAAAAAAAAAAAAAATTGTCACTTTCCCGCAACTTGTGTCAAAATATAAAATATTCCATGGACTCAACATGCCTCTCAGCAAATAGCTTGGGGTGTCTACTTTCCAAAATGGGGTCATTTGGGGGGGTTTTGTGCCATCTTGGGATTTTATGGCCTTCAAAACTGTGATAGGTAGTAAGGAGTGAAATCAAGAATTTATGCCCTTAGAAATCCTGAAGGCGGTGCTTGGTTTTCGGGGCCCCGTACGCGGCTAGGCTCCCAAAAAGTCCCACACATGTGGTATCCCCGTACTCAGGAGAAGCAGCTAAATGTATTTTGGGGTGCAATTCCACATATGCCCATGGCCTGTGTGAGCAATATATCATTTAGTGACAATTTTGTGCAAAAAAAAAAAAAATTGTCACATTCCCGCAACTTGTGTTAAAAAATAAAATATTCCATGGACTCAACATGCCTCTCAGCAAATAGCTTGGGGTGTCTACTTTCCAAAATGGGGTCATTTGGGGGGGTTTTGTGCCATCTTGGCATTTTATGGCCTTCAAAACCGTGATAGGTAGTGAGGAGTGAAATCAAAAATTTATGCCCTTAGAAATCCTGAAGGCGGTGCTTGGTTTTCAGGGCCTCGTACGCGGTTAGGCTCCCAAAAAGTCCCACACATGTGGTATCCCCGTACTCAGGAGAAGCAGCAGAATGTATTTTGGGGTGTAATTCCACATTTGCCCATGGCATGTTTGAGCAATATATCATTTAGTGACAACTTTGTGCAAAAAAAAAAAAAAAAATGGTCACTTTCCCGCAACTTGTGTCAAAATATAAAATATTCCATGGACTCAACATGCCTCTCAGCAAATAGCTTGGGGTGTCTACTTTCCAAAATGGGGTCATTTGGGGGGGTTTTGTGCCATCTTGGCATTTTATGGCCTTCAAAACTGTGATAGGTAGTGAGGTGTGAAATCAAAAATTTATGCCCTTTGAAATCCTGAAGGTGGTGCTTGGTTTTCGGGGCCCCGTACGCGGCTAGGCTCCCAAAAAGTCCCACACATGTGGTATCCCCGTACTCAGGAGAAGCAGCTAAATGTATTTTGGGGTGCAATTCCACATATGCCCATGGCCTGTGTGAGCAATATATCATTTAGTGACAACTTTGTGCAAAAAAAAAAAAAAATTGTCACATTCCCGCAACTTGTGTCAAAAAATAAAATATTCCATGGACTCGACATGCCTCTCAGCAAATAGCTTGGGGTGTCTACTTTCCAAAATGGGGTCATTTGGGGGGGTTTTGTGCCATCTTGGCATTTTATGGCCTTCAAAACTGTGATAGGTAGTGAGGTGTGAAATCAAAAATTTATGCCCTTTGAAATCCTGAAGGCGGTGCTTGGTTTTCGGGGCCCCGTATGCGGCTAGGCTCCCAAAAAGTCCCACACATGTGGTATCCCCGTACTCAGGAGAAGCAGCTAAATGTATTTTGGGGTGCAATTCCACATATGCGCATGGCCTGTGTGAGAAATATATCATTTAGTGACAACTTTTTGTAATTTTTTTTTTTTTTTTTGTCATTATTCAATCACTTGGGACAAAAAAAAAAAATATTCAATGGGTTCAACATGCCTCTCAGCAATTTCCTTGGGGTGTCTACTTTCCAAAATGGGGTCATTTGTGGGGGTTTTGTACTGCCCTGCCATTTTAGCACCTCATGAAATGACATAGGCAGTCATAAAATAAAAGCTGTGTAAATTCCAGAAAATGTACCCTAGTTTGTAGACGCTATAACTTTTGCGCAAACCAATAAATATACGCTTATTGACATTTTTTTTACCAAAGACATGTGGCCGAATACATTTTGGCCTAAATGTATGACTAAAATTGAATTTATTGGATTTTTTTTATAACAAAAAGTAGAAAATATCATTTTTTTTCAAAATTTTCGGTCTTTTTCCGTTTATAGCGCAAAAAATAAAAACGGCAGAGGTGATCAAATACCATCAAAAGAAAGCTCTATTTGTGGGAAGAAAAGGACGCAAATTTCGTTTGGGTACACCATTGCATGACCGCGCAATTAACAGTTAAAGCGACGCAGTGCCGAATTGTAAAAAGTGCTCTGGTCAGGAAGGGGGTAAAACCTTCCGGGGCTGAAGTGGCTAAACGGACACAAACTTTTACTTCTGCCGCTCTATAGAGGTGAATGGAGGGTGCGATTGGGTCCACCTGAAAAACAGACAGAAGGACCCGATCAGACTGATCATGTGAAAGGGGCCTAAGGCTGCTTTCACACTGATGCACTATGGTTTACCTGCACCTCAACTGACCTCAATATTCATTTCTTCATCAGGATTCCTGCAGGTATGGCTGGCTGCTACTGTCCCCCAGGTGGGTATGGCTGGTGGCTGCTGCTGGCTGTCCTCCAGGGCTGGTACTGCTGGTGGGTACTGCTGGTGGGTACTGCTGACTGGCACTGCTGGCTGGTACTGCCGGCTGGTACTGCTGGCAGGTACTGCTGGTAGGTACTGCTGGCTGGTACTGCTGGTTGGTACTGCTGACCGGTACTGATGGTGGGTACTGTTAGTGAGTACTATTGGTTGGTACTGCTAGCTGGTACTGCTGTGTGGTACTACTGGCTGGTACTATTGGCGGGTACTGCTGGTTGGTACTATTGGTGGGTACTGCTGGCTGATACTGTTGGTGGGTACTGTTGGTGGATATTGCTGGCGGGTACTGTTGGTGGGTACTGCTGGTTCAGGTTCCACTCAGAACAGGCCTCGCCATGGTCGACCAAAGAAGTTGAGTGCACGTGCTCAGCATTGTATCCAGAGGTTGTCTTTGGGAAATAGACATATGAGTGCTGCCAGCATTGCTGCAGAGGTTGAAGGGGTGGGGGGGTCAGCCTGTGAGTGCTCAGATCATACGCCGCACACTGCATCAAATTGGTCTGCATGGCTGTCATCCCAGAAGGAAGCCTCTTCTAAAGATGATGCACAAGAAAGCCCACAAGACAAGCAAGACAAGCAGACTAAGGGCTATTATTACTGGAACCATGTCCTGTGGTCTGATGAGACCAAGATAAACTTGTTTGGTTCAGATGGTGTCAAGCGTATGTGGCGGCAACCAGGTGAGGAGTACAAAGACAAGTGTGTCTTGCCTACAGTCAAGCATGGTGGTGGGAGTGTCATGGTCTGGGGCTGCATGAGTACTGCCGGCACTGGGGAGCTACAGTTCATTGAGGGAACCATGAATGTCAGCATGTACTGTGACATGCTGAAGCAGAGCATGATCCCTTCCCTTTGGAGACTGGGCAGCAGGGCAGTATTCCAACATAATAACGACCTCAAACACACCTCCAAGACAACCACTGCCTTGCTAAAGAAGCCAAGGGTAAAGGTGATGGACTGAATAAGCATGTGTCCAGGCCTAAACCCTATTGAGCATCTCTGGGGCATTCTCAGAAGGTGGAGGAGCTCAAGGTCTCGAACATCCACCAGCTCTATGATGTCGTCATGGAGGAGTGGAAGATGACTTCAGTGGCAACCTGTGAAGCTCTGGTGAACTCCATGCCCAAGAGGGTTAAGGCAGTGCTGGAAAATAATGGTGGCCACACAAAATATTGATACTTTGGGCCCAATTTGGACATTTTCACTTGGGGGTGTACTCATTTTGTTGCCAGCAGTTTAGACATTAATGGCTGTGTGTTGAGTTATTTTGAGGGGACAGCAAATTTACACTGTTATACAAGCTGTACACTCACTACTTTACATTGTAGCAAAGTGTCATTTCTTCAGTGTTGTCACATGAAAAGATATAATAAAATATTTACAAAAATTTGAGGGATGTACTCACTTTTGTGAGATACTGTATTTTCACTGCATTGAGCTCTGCTCTAATTCCTTCCAATACTGTGAAATACGAGTTCATAAAACTGTAGATCCTCTTACTACTTCTTTGTATAGAATAATTTAATTTCTCAAGAGTAATAGACACTTCCAGAGAAGAGAGCTTTCCCATAATGACCATTCAGATTATACCTTGTTCAGTATAGAAAGTATAATATGAATCCTGATTGTTCATAATGGTAATGGTAATAATGGTAATGGATAAGTACTCCAAAGTTTGTGGATATCTTTTTCTTGTGTTTTTATGAATAGGTCCCATATGCATGCAAATAAATGAAGAGTTGACTCTAATGGCCCTGGAGGCATCTGAACAGCCTATAAATTTCACAATTAAAAAGCAAAAGTGTGACAGTGGCAGCTAAGAATCTTATACTTGGATGATAGAATGCTAGCATGCTATTGGTTAGGAACATGACCGTTTGTCAGGAGCTTTACATCTTTTTAATTAAAGCCATATTGGATGGAAATCATATTGTTCTTAAACTACATAGTCAGAATTTTACATAGTGTTCTATTCCAAAATTCCTTTGTTAATCCAAGTATCAATCTCCTATAAGTTTAGAACAGCTGCTTCCATGTCAACATACTGTAAACCAAAACTATAAATTGTTATCCTACAGCTTTAGTTTTAGACTCACAAAATATTTCATTGTTTGTAAAAAGAGCAGACATTTTATTTGGCAGATTTTCCATATTCATCTTGCTGTCTTTGTTCTGTAGTCATGTGGCTGAGAGAGAAGTCTGTATCAGGTTTTAAAGCGGCGGAATGGTTGTATTGATTAAAATCTTGTATTAAACCACTGGTATTTAAATTGTGGATTTTTCTTTAATCATCTGCTTTGACCACACAATTACATTTCTTGGGTGTTATCCTACTAGACTCTTTTGCATCCTTGTATCAATTATCACAATCCTGATACTCACTGCAGATCTCTGTTGACAGCTGTAGGAAATAAGAATATGGAATACACTGTATGCTAGGAGTTATATATGTATATATAGAATAGAAGGAAGTGCTAAGGAGACTGAAGAGAGGGAAGGTATTGAGGGAACGGTGATCGGAGCCGGGTAAGAGCGGAAGTATTCACTACACTCAAAAGGCCCGGGCTGGGTCGTAAGCCATCTGCTCATACTGCTTGCTGTTTGGTAAGCGCAATTTACAGCCACGGTGGTCGGGCACCTCATCATATATTGTTTTCACATTATGGTGTTTGGGAGATCCTTAGCGCTTCTGTTTGATGCCTACTGAAAAATCTTTTGGACACCTATTTTCTTTTAGCGCAGTTTTTTATTTTTATATATATATATATATGCCTCTTAACAGCACCATTAATCACCAATCCAACGGCAGGCGCTAATTATTTCTTACCATTGTGCTAATCTCCCCAGCTCCAGATAAATAAGAACTCTATATTGTTAGCAAGGGATTCTAAATGATCTACATAGAAGAAGATAAAAGATATGAGTAGTCTACTACCAACCAGGGATAGTTATGTATCTTACAGGAAAGATGATACATGGTACATGTTAGAACCAAATGATGTAATGTCTGGGTAGATTTTGTAAATAACATTGTTCCAATGAACACATGACTGTGATTGATGATTACACATGCACCATCCTAAAAGTTCTGCCAATTAACAGGGTATTGCCAAATATTTCTTGTGTGGTAGTCTTTTTTTATTTTTTCTATCAGCAGTGACAGTCTTTGTGCACAATTCACATTGCAGTATTGGGTTTATGACTGGCACAAGCCACATTCAAGTGGTAAATAAATCTCTTCTTTGAAACACCCCTGGGAAAAAAATATAGTTGTAAAGGACATGAATAAGGCTGCTGATTATGACGCTTTAAAACTTTTATCTATAATTAAATTAACCTATTAACCTATTCTGGGGGTCAGCAACCTGTAGATCATGATCTACAAGTAGATCTCGGACAGGTGACTGGTAGATCGCAGTCTGGGCTTGCTGACCCGCCATCCCAGAGCATCAAACATTGTGCAATGCAGAGGGACTACTCTTAAAGTTGGAGCTGTAGTAGGGAGCAAGGACAGTATAAGCCGATGCCTCCTCTCTAGTGCCGGCTCCTGTCCTATGCGGAGTGATATCAACTGCCGTCCACCTCTTATCCCAGCTAGCTGTCTCCAGCAGTGGTGTCTCCAGAGTCCTGCCAGCAGCAGGAAAGAAGAGATCTTGTGGTCAGTGTGAATACACTGGGCATAATAGCAGCATTGTGTTGCTTTCTCACCACCTGCTTTAACCCCTTGGACCCTGCAGAAGCATGCAGTTGCGGGACCCTTGCAGAGTGGCCCCATTTACTTGAATAGGTCACGATTGGCAGGCGGCAGCACCCACCAAAAGCAACAGGGGGCTTAATTCCTGTACACCAAAGGAGGTAGGGATTGTGGGCGGTTAAAACCACAAGTCAACCATAGGGTTTTACCATTACCCCCCCCCCCCCCAACTTTACGTGTGAACAAGCCCTAAGGGTGCTGCTGCCGAATGCATCTAAGGACTCACTCACAAGTGTAGCAGGCACTGCTGCTCCTCTGAAAAAAGATCCGAGTGTGTTTGTTCTTCCCCCATGTTGTTCAGGTAGATCTCCACCTCTTTAAGGTTGCCTACCCCTCTATATCACAGTACAGTTGAAGAAACAATTTTTTATTTGTACTATCAGCTAAATTAAAACTGGTTGACTCCTTAAAGTGTGTATAAACCCTAGAAGTCCAAACACATGTAACATATGTAGCACACAGCTCAGGCAAATCAGTGAAGCAATTGAAAGCTGTGGGTGCTCACCTTGGCTCGCCACCGTGGATGCAATGTAGGAAAAACAGGAAATGGTGGCACACCACAGATGTAGTCAAAGTTCTTTGAAGATACTTATTGATCATCCAGCCAGACAAATAAACAGGATACGTTGACGCTTTTCACTCGGGTCGCTCAAGCTTATTCATGAGGTATAAACCCTAACAAAGAATTTCTCTTATTTGCTGCCCTTTTCGCTGTTAAACATACCACTAATAATGTCTTGTTATATCTGTCAAAAAAAAAGAATTCAGACTCTACTGTAAATTCAATCGTTTTCTACCCCAGTGATGAGAAAACCTATAGGAGCAGGATGGAAATTTTTCTTGAAAATATGAACTGCTAATAGTGGTTTTCATGTGGTAAGGTCTTTCCAATCCAAAATCAAATGTTAAAAGCAAACCAAAATCTTAAATTTCAGATGACATTCAAATTTTTCATTCAAAATTCCACTAGTGTTTACCCAACGTTAAATGTATAGTACTGGACACAGGCTGGATATTCAAAGAGCCTGGGACATCCCTAAGCAATGAATCAGAGGGGTAGACAAAAACAGGGCAAACAGAACAGTACAACCAGGCCCAACCGAACAAACATGGGTTAAAGATTCAATTTACAGTGCCACTAAAAGAACCTTGTGGCACCTGCAGGGCTCTGGATATGTTCCTTATAGAACTTGGAGAAGGTATGAACTGAAAACCAGGTGGTGGTCTTACAAAGCTGGGAAATGGAAGCAAGATGTCAGAAAACCCAGGAAGCTCCCACAGATCTAGTGGAGTGAGAATATAGAGGTACTTGGGGTACATTGTCCTCAAGAGCATACATCCTTGCAAAAAGTTGTTTTATCCACCTTGGAAAGCAGGGTGTCCTTGACAACATCACCAGGTGATCCCCCCAGCCCTTAATTTATTTAGCAGCGTGTGGAATCGGAGTGGGAAGCGTAGCTGTCAGTCGGTGAGAGCCAAGCGGTGGGGGGGGTTTCTTGCAGGTCGGTGGGTGGCGTTCATTGTGATTGACGCTGAATTTACTTCAGCTCTAAGCTCATAATAAAGCTTACCTGTAAGTACAAGGAATTTCTCCTAAATGTGCACCGTTTAGGAGGTATTCCCTATTTCTGCAGCCAGTGACATTACCAGTCCATGCGCACAGCGCTCTGAAGTGATGGCATATTAAGTACTGTGACCGTGGCTCCCATGCGCATGCATGGGAGTGACATCATTGCAGCTCTGTGAACCCAGAAAGAAGACCAGATGAAGATGGAAGTCCTGTCAGTGGTGACAGCGTGCCATTGGAGGGCTTTGTTTTAAGGTAAATCACTCATAATGTGCTAGTATGTGAGGCATACTAGCACATTATGACATTAACTTGCAATTGGGAAGTGGTTGTTTTTTCACACTTTACTACCTCTTTAATAACCAACTATTTACTGGTTGTTAAGGAGAGCGAATTGACATTTTCAGTATTGCATGTGATATTTGTGAAAAATGTGTCACCTGACCCAAATACCGCATGCAATATGCTTTAGTGACTTGAGCCCAGAGTCCCTAATCACTGCCACCCACTCACAGTGTTCCTAATCACCAGCGCACCAGTGACAGTGTCCTTGATCACCACTACACCAGTCATATTGTCCCTAATCACATGCTTGGCTTATAGGAGTGGGGACTGCTATAGGTGATGCTGCACTGAGCTATATTCCCTGACCACTCGTACAGAGGGGACCATTGAAGTGCATTGGTAGGAGGAGTGTCAGAATGTGTTTTGGAGTGTAATTCTAAGTATGTCTATGATGAGTGTTAGAAATTTTTTATTAATTGACAACTTTAGGTCAAATAATGCATTTTCATTTTCTTTCCTGCATTTTTCAAAAACATTTTGACAAAAAAATGCATTTTCAAAACACTCACTATGCCTTTCAAAAATACCTTGGAGTGTATGCTTTCCAAAATGGGGTTGTTTTGTCAGTGTTGCTCCTGTCTTGCCACTTTAGGGATTTTAAAAATATGAAAGGTAGACGGGAAATTATACTCCTTGAAAGCCCAATGGTTATTCTTGGATTTTGGCCACCTACATGCATCTAGGCTGTGAAAAATTCTCATATATGTGATATCCCTATACTTTGGAGGTGTAGCAGAATATATTTTGAGGTGTAATTGTAAGTATGCATATGCTGTGTGTTAGAAATAACTTTGTGAAACAAAAAAACACAAGTTTATTTAATTTTTCATTTTCCCCCCAAAAAAGTGATGAAAAAATTACAACTATAAACTCACCATGCCTCTTACTAAATACCTCGAACTGTCTACCTTCCTTCAAATATATGCTGTATACCATAGTTTGTAGAATTAGACTCTATAACTTTCACACAGACTAAATAATTTACACTGATTTGGGTGCACTGAACTGTTGCAGGATACATGTTGGTCCACATTTATGAATAAAGATTATTTATTTTCAAAACTTTATATCAGAAACTTAAAAAAACTTTTATTCAAAATGTGTTGGTCTTTTTTAATATATATTGCACCCAGTGGTGATTAAATACCAATACCACCAAAAAATATGACAATTTAATTTAGGTACAGTGCTTCATGAGTAATTGTCATTCATAGTGTGACATGGCATGGGTAGGAAGGGGGTGAAACAGTCCAGTCCTGAAGTGGTTAAAATAGGGTCCTATTCCCATGCAAGGGAAGTATGATCCAGTGTCCAAAGCAACATTGCACGCCATCACTGCAACATGGGGTCCAGGTACGAATGCCAAGATATTAACAAATTTACACCACATCTGGATGCACTGCTTCTAATGAAGAGTAGGTTGAAGAATCTGAAATAGGGAAACTGGTTAAGGATAGAAAAAAATTAGAGGGGACGAAGTTCATCACCTAAGGATACTAAAAAAAAAAACGTAGTTCTTGCAGCGTGAGTTAGGGTTATGGGCTATGCCCATGAAGCACGACCAAAAACTTTGCCATTATCCATTCATCTAAAGGTAGCAGTGTAAAGCTCTGGAGCTGTGCTGGGAAGTTCTCTGTGAAGCGCAATACTTCCACTGCAGTGCTTGTCATTAATACAAAAGAACCAGCTGTTGCAGCACATCAGTGGGAGCCAATGGGGGGGGGGGGTGCTTAAAAAAAAGAAACTTTATACTAGGAGATTTTACAATGGTGCTTGAAGGTAATGGATGCACACCATACATACTGTACATACATACATACACACAATAAACCAGAGGCAATTTCAGCTTCTCTGGGTGCGACTGGGGTGCTCCTATTCTTAGAGAGGGCTGGAATAGGTAAATGCGTTTTATTGATTTAAAAAGTGGGCTTTAAAGAAGCAGGGTAGAAAGTCCAATATTTCAAAAAGGGAGTATAGCCATACAAGCCCTAAAGGAGAATAAACAAATTGTAATCAATAACGCAGATGTCGTATTAAATGCTAATGCCTATAAAAATGAGGCGTTGAGACAGCTGAATGTCTCTGACACTTATTGTGTTTTGAAAAGTTAACCCACTAATGTATTTTAAAAAAATGCTAGTGGGATATATGGACATTCTTAGCAAGAGGACTGCAGTGTCTTTGGTAGTGTCTTCACTTATTGTTCCTACTTTTCATCATCTCCTAAAACGCATAAGTTGGGGTGGCCCCTTGAGGGCCACCCCATAGTAGCGAGTATTGGGTCCCTACTTGAGGGACAATGGGTGGATGCTCAACTTCAGCCTCTAATAAGTAGACTACCAGGATAATTGAAAGACACAAAAGCAGTTTTGGACCTTATGAACAAAGTGAAGTGGCAGCAGGGCGTTGGTGAGTACTTGATGTTAAAGCTCTTTATTTGACCCTAACCCACCATTTAGCCCTAAAAGATTTGCAAAATTATTTGAATATACACATTAACTATAACAGGGTTTCTCAACCGGGGTTCCGCTGAACCCTAGGGCTCCGTGAGAATTCCCCAGGGGTTTGTGAGAATTCCCCAGGGGGTTCAGTCACAAACCAACATTGTGGCAGGTGTATATTCACCCAGTGTTGTTTTCAGTGTTGTTCTCAATGCACGCTGACAGTGAGTACTGTCAGAGCACATTGATATGTGATGCCTCCTCTGTAGTTCCAGCTCCTGTGAACTCAAGGGGTGGCACCAAGAGGAGTGCAGAGAGATAGGGGCTGAAGGAAGAGGTGACATTCTATCTCAGCACTGGCATCCTATCTCAGCACAAGCACTCAGCTTGTTCATGCCATGTGCGTTTTTTCTAATGTAGGTCTCTGCAAGGACATAAAGAAAAATGCACATGCTGTGAACAAGCAAACATAGGTCTCTGCAAAGACATAAAGAAAACAATTGACTTCTATGTGGCCTGTGCACACCACAATGTTGACGCCGGGTAAGTTTTTTTTCTGTGCAGAAAAATGCATACATTTTGCATATCTCTCTGCAGAAAATCACAAGCCCAAGTTTCACATTAAGGAGGTACGTTTTTTTCTAATATTTAGTCTATTGTAATAATTGTTGTTATATATAAAGCTTGCTGATCAGATCCAATGTTCAACGAGCTGTAGATCTGAATTTTTTTTAGGGTTCCCTAAGGTCTCAAACTTTTTGCCAAGGGTTTCTCCAAGGTAAAACTTTGAGAAACCCTGATCTATAGTGAAGAGTGGCAGGCATTTTTTCATCTGTCAGTGGAGCTCCTCCTGAATAATAATTTTTTGTTTGATGGGGTTTATTACCTGCAGTGATGAGCAGCTTCTGTGGTGGCTTAATTTTCCCCCTCAATTTTTGGGGTGGTGGAAGGAGCTCCACATCTTTGTGTGTGAGGACACATTTAAGAGGGACATCTTCTAGTTTGGCCAATATTTGGATTATCTGCTCTTGATTTGGAGGGGCTCCAGGGTTCCAATTTTTGTGGAGTATGTTAATTTTAATGATTGCAGACTGTCTTTTTCCTTTAATTGGGATCGTTTTAGGATCAATTATACTGAGTGTATATGAGTGGGTGTGTGTATATGAGCATTGTGCAAAGCACTACTTCCAGAGACTGATCACTGGTAAATCTATTCTCAGAGCATCTAGTTGTCACACACACCACACATTCAGCACTATCCCCATTGCCAGATGAACTGAAAGCTTACTGTGGGAAACCTAATTTGAGGGCAAAGGGATACTTTAACTATGATACTGATAGTGAAGACAATGGGGGTTATTTACTAAAGCTGGAGAGTGCAAATCTGGTGAGACTCTGCATAGAAACCAATCAGCTTCCGGTTTTGTTAGAAGCTGATTGGCTACCATGCACAACTACATCAGATTGTGACTGCACCGTTTTTAGTAAATCAACACCAATGATGGGGCTCTTTTCCTCCCACTGACACCAACGATAGTGCATTATTCCTCCCCTAATTCTAAAGATGCACTGTTTACTCTCACTGACTCCAGGACAATTTCTACTCCCACTGGCAACAGTCCGACCCCCCTAAAGTCTGAAGGACAGTAAACTGGCCCTTTGTTTAGAAAGTTTGGAGACCCCTGATCTAGAGGATCTAGTGACATTTGGTTGTCTGTTAGCAGTTCCTTTAATTGTGTGATATTCACCCGTAGATGCTGTGAGCTACATATGAAACAGAGACCATACATTCAGCAGTGACTGATGAGATTTCCACTCAACCACGTCATTAATTCCAGTACCAGGAATGTTGTATACATGGTTTCTTGCTCCGATCGCAACACAATTAATGGGATGTACCACCAGAGACCTTTGAACCAGGATTGGTAAACAATGTTATGGGTGGAATCATTTTGCAGTTTAGGTGTAAACTATGACTAGGGCTATGCAAGGCTGAAATGTGAAGGCTTGTCACCTTGTATGAAGCAAGCTGAAGTGAAATAAAATCATTCTAGAAGTGATTCTGTTATGTTGACATCCTTGAAGAGTTTGGTGCTTTTGATGCGTATGGGTATTTATAAAAACATTTGTAGAGCTTTTCATCCTTGTAAATTGCAAATACCTTTGGTCATCTAGTGGTTATAATGCAATAATTTCCTATAGAATCACATTTACACTATATTGCCAAAAGTATTGGGATGCCTGCCTTTACACACATAGACTTTAATGGCATCCCAGTCTTATGCCCCGTACACACGGTCGGATTTTCCGATGGAAAATGTCAGATCGGAGCGTGTTGTCGGAAATTCCGACCGTGTGTGGGCTCCATCGGACATTTTCCATCGGATTTTCCGACACACAAAGTTGGAGAGCAGGAGATAAAATTTTCCGACAACAAAATCCGTTGTCGGAAATTCCGATCGTGTGTACACGAATCCGACGGACAAAGTGCCATGCATGCTCAGAATAAATAAAGAGATGAAAGCTATTGGCCACTGCCCCGTTTATAGTCCCGACGTACGTGTTTTACGTCACCGCGTTTAGAACGATTGGATTTTCCGACAACTTTGTGTGACCGTGTGTAGACAAAACAAGTTTGAGCCAACATCCATAGGAAAAAATCCTAGGATTTTGTTGTCGGAATGTCCGAACAAAGTCCGACCGTGTGTACGCCCTATTAGTCCGTAGGGTTCAATATTGAGTTGGCTCACCCTTTGCAGCTATAACAGCTTCAACTCTTCTGGGAAGACTGTCCACAAGGTTTAGGAGTCTGTCTATGAGAATGTTTGACCATTCTTCCTGAAGCACATTTGTGAGGGCAGGAACTGATGTTGGACAAGAAAGCCTGGCTTGCAGTCTCTGCTCTAATTTATTCCAAAGGTGTTCTTTTGGGTTGAGGTCAGGACAAGAGTTCAGGCACTCAAGTTCCTCCACCCCAAGCTCACTTATCCATGTCTTTATGTACCTTGCTTTGTTCACTGGTGCGCAGTCACGTTGGAACAGGAAGGGGCCATCCCCAAACTGTTCCCACAAGGTTGGGAGCATGAAATTGTCCAAAATGTCTTGGTATGCTGATGCCTTAAAAAACCTGATGGGTTTTATTTCCTTTTTTTTCACCTGCAAAGTAAAAACATAATGTGCTATTATGCATCACATACTACGGTAGCACATCAAGTGCCACTGTTTTTCTGCCCACGCTACATCACGCCTACAAATGAATGCCCCACCCCTAATTATAATAAGACTCCGCCTACAGACAAAAAAGTGTCCCTATACATTTTTTGACAATGTTGCCAACTATGTTGCATACAGTGAAGGTAATGCCAGAGAAAGGTTGAATTAATCACTAGGCCCCTATAAGGCTTTTTTTAAAAGTATTTTCTGTACAGTGCATTATTGGAAGTCAAGGAAATAAAAACATGTATAAAAGAATTATCCCTTATAATATGTCAGATGCTGCCTAATGCTGTACATTATGTTACAAAGAGAATTCCAAGTTCTTTAGATTCCAGGAGACTCATAGAACATTCTGACCCCAATTAAGATTAAATTGGCATTCCTAAACTGTTTAAAGTGTTCATGTGCCCTTGTTTAATTGTCACAGGAGATGTAACTTGGCAGCTTCCTGTACTTTACAATGTCAGATTATCTGCAAACACCCATAGATTGCATTGTTTCATTTCCCCTGGTAGAAAATGCTCAGCTTAACACATGAAGATTTACAATGTATCTAGTTACTTTTATAACTTGGTTTGAAACACACTTTTTTTCTCAGTTCAAGTGCTTACGTTATCGCTTCATGTTACTCAGAATGACAAATCAACATTCCTATTTAAAGGAAGAAGAGGGTGTGAGCAGAAATTATGGACGGTTAAGCTGAACAGAAAACAATTAGATAGGGAGTAGGGCGCATTTTTTCAAGGCTGAACTATTTATCATGTTAGTAGTTCTCAGATTTGTTCAGTTGAACTCCAGGAAGATATATAAAAAAAAAAAATACTGTTGCTTCAAAGAATGCTCACTGCAATAGAAGACTGTGAATACTTATGTCTAATGTGGGCAGCAATTCTGAACTCCATTGTGTTCAAGTAATACAGCCTCCAGAAAAGACTTCATCAAATCATACTTCCTATAGGCTGGGTTCACATTGTTGCAAATTGGATGCAGGTTTCCCCATTGCGCATCGGCGCCACGCATTATCCACCGCTGTGATGCTGTCCTCTGACGCCGCAGCGTCGGGCGTTCACCATCTGGCATTGGATGTGGGAGGAGTTTCTGCATGCCCTATTGGCGGCAGCTGCTGCTTGGGCGGGAATGCTCCTCCACTCGCACCATGCCCGCTTGACGCTGGTGGGAGGACCCTCGGGTGAAAGGGCGGCCTATTTATATACCCGCTTGGCTTGTTTGTTTTCGCTGCTTGTGGCTGTGGGCTGTGGATCGTTACAGGGCTTCATACATTGATACAAAATCATACAGGTACATTGCTTACACCATGTGGTGTTTCAACCATTTTACCTTCACATTACTACTTTCTCCCATTGTTTCTGGGAGGTTATATGCAGCCTTATCTGACTGTTTCTGTTTTTTCCAATTTTCCCTGTACTCTTTCGCTCCACTTCATGCCAACATCTACCCACACATTTTGTTTCTACAACTGGCTCCTACTTGCTGTCATTATTATTTTATACTTACACATAGATGGGTATTTTACCATATACTTACATCAGTCATATTCTTTATAGACAGTTTGGAGTCTGCATCTGTTACCATCAGCCACGGCAGTGAGAATTTCTTTTTCCTGTTGGGGAGGCTTGGTCGTGCTCTGTCCTGGGGGGTTCCTCTTACCTCAGCTCCCAGTGGAGACATTTGTGATGCTCCCTGGCCTCTCGGTAATCTACAGTGACATGTCGAGTTTGCTAAGTGAGTTGTGAATATTTACACTTTGTGTTCATGTCCCTTTTCCCCGATATCTTTTTTTGCTACTGGGGTTAATATATTCTCAATGCTATATACTTTTTTCACAGAACTGTTATATGCATCAGCTCCTGATGAGGCGGTATTATTCCCCGAAACGCGTAGAGCTTGCAAAGATGCACACCCCAATGACGATTATCTGTGAGGACATTCATTCCTTTTTAAAGTTTTTTATATGAATTTGTACATGGAGCAACAACGGGAATGTTATCATATACTGTCTACCGCTTTTGTTTAATGATTTTTTATTGTCTTTGAGTCTCTGTAATTATTTTTTACTGTAATATCTATTTTTGACTGTATGTTGTCATGCTTATGGTTGGTCATTAAATGATCTTTTCTACATCTGGTTTCTCTTTGTGCCTCACTCAAAGTCCCAAACTGCCCCTTTCCTTATATGGAAATTAGGGATGGAGGCGCCTCTTGTCCCGAGGTGCTTCATTTAAAGTCCCAACCCTCCTTTTTGTTCTAAAACAGTGAACAAGGACGCACATGACCCCTGCTGTGTGGACCCAGCCTGAGTGTCAATAGTTGCAAGGTGTGGTTCCACCAACTCACTGTAGGATACAGAAGGGATGTTGGGGCCCACAGGAGCAACCATTGAGTAGAGCAGGGGTCTCCAAACGTTCTAAACAAAGGGCCACTTTACGTTGCTTCAGACCTTAGGGGGGGCCGGACTGTGGCCAGCAGGAATATCATTTTTCTGGCATCAGTGGGAGTAAACAGTGCTCTATCTTTGGTATTCGGATGAGAAATATGCCCCATTGTTGGTGTCAGTTGCAAGAAATATGCCCTATTGCTGGTGTCAGTGGACAGAAAATATGCCCCCTTGTTGGTGTCAGTGGGCAAGAAATATGCCCCATTGTTTGTGTCAGTTGACAGAATAGTGTCTTAAATCAGGGGGATAAATAGTACCCCAAGGGCCAGATAAAGGCAAGTAAAGGGCCGCATCTGGCCCCCGGGCCGCGGTTTGGGGACCCCTGGAGTAGAGCATGGATCCAGGCATCCAACACACCCAAAAGTTTGCCAAAAACTGTATCAATTGAACTCAGCAGAATTTGGACTAACCACCTACCGAAGATGTAAATGTTTACAGTCTTCTATTGCAGGGAATTATCCTTTGGATACCTTCCTGACTCCACTACTGTTCAATGGCCAGTGACCTCATGAGTCATTGGCTAAAAGCTTTGGTCAATCTTGGTGATGGGAGGAGGGTTTTGTAAGGTACCCTATATCACATCCTGCTTGCATGTATAGAAAGTGTGTGGACAGGCACTTGGGCAGGTAGCCAGAATTGTGTTGCTTAGTGGTTGGTGAAAGGAGAGCCTTAAACCTCCTTTTCACCAATATCACAATAGATTTACCCACTGGCAGACTGGCCACCAGCTATTCATTTCAAAGCATCCTCACAGTCTTGGCATCTTGGAGTTCAGGGAGGCTGAGCTGAAGAAAGAGCCAGAGAGGCTGGCACTGGGGGGAGAAAAGAACTGCAAATCAGATAAAAATCAGATTTTGTTGGGGCCTACCTTAAAATGTAACTCCACTTTTGTTGAGAAAAAAAACATTCCCCCTGGGTGATCTATGTACATTGCAAGGATTATAACAACCTTTGTTGCAGATTCCTACCTTTTGTTATTCTGAAGTAATCCATGTGTGTTTGTCTGTGTCTCTGTACCGAGTCTAATGGGAGTAGTTTCATAATAATCAATCAGCTGTGGCAGCTGCAGGGCACGAACGAGGAAATCTGCTGGGTCTTCATCCTTTTAGACGTGTTCCTATTTGGAAATATCTCACCAAAAAATGACATTTTTGTTGCAGGGGATGCCTTAAATCTGACTTGTATCTTAGGCAGACTTCTGGGAAAATTGGTAAACCAATCACACAAGCAGGAAATGATGTTTCTGGGGCGGTGGTCAGTACACATTCTGTGTACAGAACAACTCCATGTGGCCATACTGCTTTGCATTTATAGAAAATTACAGCGACTGCAGATTGAAAAGGAAAGGTCATTTTCAATAACATTCAATTACAATATGACTTTTTTTCTTTATTTGCCATTTTTTTCTTTTTTCCCCACGAAAGTGGAGTTACCCTTTGGGGTAAACCTTTTCCTCTTTCCTGCATGTGCAAAGCACAGGTTCTCGATAAGATCTTAATGGGTCAATTAAAAAAATTAGCCAATGACATTAAAGTGATTGTAAAGTCTAGTTTTTTATTTTTTATTAAAATAATAAACATGTCATACACAACTGCTCTGTGAAGTTGGTTTTGCACAGAGCAGCCCGGATCCTCCTCTTCTCGGGTCCCTAGCTGGAACTTCTGGTCCCTCCCTCCTGTTGAGTGCCCCACAGCAAGCAGCTTGCTATGGAGGCACCCAAGCCTAGCTTCAGCTCTGTGTGTCCATTCAGACACGGTGCTACGACCCAGCCCCACCCCATCTCTCCCCTGATTGGCTAACTGAAGTTGATTGACAGCAGCGGGAGTCAATGGCGACGCTGCTGTGTCTCCAATCAGCCAATCGGGAGGGAGAGTCTCGGACGGCTGAGAGACTTGTGGACATCGCTGGATAGAGATGGGGCTCGGGTAAGTATTAGAGGGGTGCTGGGGCGGCTGCTGCACACAGAAGGCTTTTTATCTTAATACATAAAATGCATTGAGATAAAAAAACTTCTGCCTTTATATCCACTTTAAGTTTTCACATGAACCCAGAACAGAAAATGTCTGTCCTCCAAGGTGGCTGCTTATGCAGCTCTCCAATATTGTGAGTTACTACTGTAATTTACAGTTGGTTTTGTTACCATCAGTGATGCATTGGGGTTAACCTAATAAAGGCAAATCAGCTTTTTACTTTGCAAGGGAATTTTCCCAAGAGATTAATGAATGTGGTGAATTTTTACTTTGCAAAGAATGCCCAATTACATGCAAGGGAAAAAAAATGCCTTTTTTTGCTTGCTTGGGATTGGTTAATGGAAGTCAGCATAACTTCCCCATTTACTAAGTTCTGGAAAAAGTCCCCTTGTTAATATGCAACTTCCCTTGCAACGTAAACAGTCTATTTACCTTTAGTAAATCAATCCCATTGAATCATAATCATAAAGAAAGAGCGGGAGACTGAAGGGAAATACAGTCATCAGCAAAGAGAAGTGAGTCATACAGAAAGCAATCACTAATATGTCAACTGCAGTGACAAGACATTACATGCAGTATGTTTATTTTACTAACATTCTAGTAGAACTTAGTTTAGCAAGACATAGTATATCTCTATGTGGAAAGTCTACATGTCCTACAGTATGTACTCGCTTTTTTAGTCTTTAAGGTGTTACTAAACCCAGGACCCTGCACTCAATATATCTGGTCTCCCACAGTACACAGAACATGGAAATTATTTCAGTAAATATAATACCTTTTCTCATCAGCACAATATAGCAGTCTTATGACTTCTATCAGTGTCTGGTTAAAGCTTGTAGGAGGAGTTTTCATTCTACTCTGACTGTCCTATGAGGCTGCAGGACCCCTGACCCTCTGTCGGGACAGTGCTGATTGGCCCTGTGCTGATCACATGCAATCTCCAAAGAGAAAAGAAAAACTCTAGCAATACACACCAAACTGAGTATGTGCAGAGTGACTCCAAATGCTTTGTCTTATCAAGAGATGGATTGGGGACAGTGGAATAATAGGGAGGATTAGAGAAGACAGGATCAAACAGCCTTTTTTACACAATGCAGAGGATTAACCCCTTCGGTTCCACAGTGAGTATAAGAAGCATGCTTTACTGCATACACAGACTGATTTTACTGTTGTGGTTTTAGTAACACTTTAAATTATAGTCACATTGTCAGATAAAACTGTATGTTATCATTGTGTAAACATCTTGTCAAAATCCATCTACAGCTGAATTTTTTTTTTTTTATGGCTTAAAGCAGTTGTAAACTGCTGGGTGCCTTCCCTTTTTTTTTTTCAGACCTACAAGGTAAAGGTATAATGTGCTAGTATGCATCGCATACTAGCACATTATATTAAAATAACTGAAAAAGGAAGCATTCCAGTGATGCAATGTGATCGCTGGATGCCGCTTCTATCTTTGCCCGTCCCCCTTTCGGGTCCGTGGACTCCGGTCGTGTGACTGGCCGGAGCCGCATTGACGTCACTCCTGCGCATGCGCGGGGGAGCCGCCATTTACGGCACAGGATTGTTTAGGAGATATTTACAGTGCCTATAGTTAAGCCTTAATATAGGAGTACAAGATTGAAGTTTACAACCACTTTAAAGCAAAACTCTGTTTTTTGGGAAGGGATATAACTTCTATGTTTTCATTGCATTCTGTGTTCCCTGGCCTGGGGACAGTAGCAGGACGTAAGTAAATCTGCCCTAATGTTTACAAAGTTACAAAAACCTTCACATCAATAGTCAAGGAAAATACTGAAGTTTTGCTTTAATGTTATTTAATATCATTATCAAATACAACTTGGATTAAGCACTAATGTAATAGAAAGAAACTTTCCTTTGGTACATCTTGACAGAGTCATGTTAAGGAAATTTAGAACATATGGTGTTATGAAACACATGGGGCTACAAATTAGTCATTTTTTCAAAGTATTATTAGTTGAGTATCAGATTGCTCTTTTGAGAAGTACTGATGTTTGGAAATAAATGCACAGGTTTTAGAAAACTGATATGCCTAAATAATTGCTTTAGCAGCTAGGTGGGGTCCTTATAACAGATTGCTCCACCAAAGTGTATTTTATCGATGCACTTTACCAGATTTGCCTGCTGTGTCTGCCATAAAAATTCACTAAGAGCAGGGAAGATGAAAAAAAAAATCCTATACTTTAGAAGTCATTTTTACTACACGTAAAAGATTTACTTGTATTGTTTCTTTCAATATATGTGCTTTAACTACCTCAATATAGGGCACTTACACCCCCTTCCTGCCCAAGCCAATTTTCATCTTTCAGCTTTCAGCACTGTCGCTGTTTAAATGACAATTGCGCGGCCGTGCAACGCTGTACCCAAACAGGATTTTTATCATTTTGTTCCCACAAATAGAGCTTTCTTTTGGTGGTATTTGATCACCTCTGCAGTTTCTGCTAAACAAATAAAAAAAATTTGTAAATAAGTAAGTTTTCTCCTTCACTGATGGGCACTGAAGATGGGCACTGGTAGGCAGCACTGATGGGCACTGGTAGGCAGCACTGATGGGTGGCACTGATATGCAGCCCTGATGGGCATTGATAGGTGGCACAGATGGGCATTCATGGGTGGCACTGGTGGGCACTGATAGGCGACACTGATGGGCACTGAAAGGCTACACTGATGGGTACTTATGGGTGGCACTGATAGGCAGCACTGCTGGGCCCTGCTGGCACTGATAGGCAGCACTGCTGGGCACTGATAGGCACTGATACGTGGCACTGATACGTGGCACTGATACGTGGCACTGATGGGCACTGATATGCGGCACTGATAGATGGCATTGATGGGCATCACTGATGGCACTGTCAGGCATTGGGGATGGGCACTGATTGGCAGCTGCCTGGGCACTGATTGGCATTTCCCTGGTGGTCTAGGGTGGCATACCTGGTGGTCCAGTGTGGTGGCAATCTCTGGTGGTCCTGGCGGCATCCTGGTGGTCCTGGATAAACAATCAGCACAGACTCCCATGTCAGGAGAGCAGCTGATCGGCTGATCAGCTGCTCTTCCTGTTTACATTGTGATTGGACACTGCTGATCACGTGGTAAAGAGCCTCCGTCAGAGGCTCTTTACCGAGATCGGTGTAGCGGTGTGTCAGACTGACACACCGCACCGCTGATCGCCGTGATGCGTGCCCCCCACGGGCACACGAGAGTGGCCATTCTGGAGGACTGTCCACCCAGAACGAGAGCCACGCCGCCCAGCCGTCATTTGACGGCCGGAGGCCGGAAAGTGGTTAAAAGGGCTGGTTCACGCCACAAAAATGCACTTCAGATCTGTTCCGGATGCGTTTCTGAATGCGCATTTTTATCGTGTTTTTAGCTTGTTCCAGTGCGTTTTTAAATGCATTTCCTGTTGCATTCCATCTCCTTTTTCCTGATTTTTTTTACTGGACTGGAATCTAGTGCTTTTTTTATGCCTTCCAGTGCATTCCGGTGCATTTTTGATACATTTTACTGCAATCCAGTACAGTCCAGAGCAAGAAGAATGTAACATGTTCTACTTTTTTTTTTTTCTGGAACTGGAAAGCCCTGGCACTGACTGCACTGGTGTGAACTATGCCATTGGAAACCATATAACCTACTTTCCATGCGATTTTGATGCAGAAAAAAAACACACTGGACTGCATGTGGTGTAAACTGGCCCTAACACTTTTTACATGTATATTCAATAGAACATCTTCCCTGATCAGCCTTTGCTGAAATGGTGTAAAAACAGGGTTATATTTTGAGGCCGAATTAAAAAAACAGGCTCAATTGAAAACAATTTTTTTTCTATTTTAGACTCATTTTTTTATTATTTGTAAAGTTGATTCACTAAATGTTACCCAATTTTATTGAACATTTGATTTGATTTGATTGATTCAAAGGCCCTCAGTGTGCTGGCATTTGCTTTTACAACAGCTTTTTATAAACAGCTTATTAAAAGTTTAAAGAATATGTTATGTCAACATTTCATGTTCCTGATATGTCTGTTGTACCATGTTAAAAAGTATCCTGTTCTTTGTATTTTTGTATTGCTTCCCCTGTGTGGATTATCTGGTGATCCTGCTAGTCACTCGGCTTTCCTATTTCAAACTGACCACACTAGGCATGAAAGCACATCAGTCCTAGTGTGGTCCGTTTTCTGGCTGTGCTGGGAGCACTGGCTGCCTGTCCTCCAAGGCTTGTGCTGACACACTCCTTACACAGCCATTCACTGGGAAGATCAATGTGCTGCTGTTTCTCCACCTCTACCTCTCTTCGCCTCTCCGGTTATACAACTGATAACAGGGTTTACGTGATCACTTACACCAAAAGGAAAAAGGTATTTCAGTTTTTTTTAAATATACTGTATATACTGTATACACAAACATTTTGCCTTTCATTTCTATTTTAAGTTGAGTGGGTTGTCTCATAAGGTATGGGTCCATTTATACGTTAGGTTGAGGGCCCATATAAAACGCTTCCAATATTTACAATCCAATGGTGAGATTTTTGTCCTGGTAGGTCCAATGTAAATTTTCTTACGCCACATTTTTTTTCAAGGGCTCTGCATGCATTTAATTTGTGGTGGGTTATGTCGACTTGGTAATGCAGGTCCTTGAGCACTAATGAAATTTTACACTGCAATGCTTCATTATACTCATCATCAAATTAACCAAACAAACTCAATCTTTAGAAATATGTGTTTTACCTTATTATTAGCTCAATTGCCAATTATGGAAAAATCTTTTTTACTGCACCTTTTAAAGAGAACTGCTGTCCCTGTAAAATAAGAGAGTTAAAGTAACACTAAACTATATCCTTATTCAACAAAAATAATCTATCCACATCCACTTCTTAAAGTGTAAATAAAGGCCAAGCTTTTTTTTTACTTTTGGATAGTGTGGAGACGAAAAGCTGTCAGTTTTTATAGCTGTGTGTACCATCGTTAGGGAGAATCACCCTTTTTGTTTGCCCCGTTTACTGTTGTTATCGAAAGTGAAAGTAAAAAAAAAAATCCAACTTTTGGAATGACACCAGAACAGTAAAAGAGGGGGAATCTTCCAATGGGGACACTAGTTCTGGTGACCTTGGTGACACCATAGGATTCCCTCACTTTGGAGGGATTTCCTCTCACTTCCTGTTTTGAATATGAGACAGGATGTGAAGGGAAATCTCCCTTATGTGATACAAGTAGCAAAAAAACTAGCAGAGTTTAAAACCCTCCCTTACTTCAGTGGTTCTCAACCTCAGTCCTCAAGTACCCCCAACAGGCCATGTTTTGGGAATTTCTCTTAGATAAAATAGCTGTCGAAAATACCAAGCCATTGACTCTGATTTTAAGCACCTGTACAAGATAAAGGAAAACCTGCAAACATGGCCTGTTTGGGGTACTCGAGGACTGAGGTTGAGAACCACTGTCTAATGCCCCATACATACGAGCGGATTTTCTGTCGGAAAAATCTTGGATGGTTTTTCTGACGAAATTCCGCTCAAGCTTGGCTTGCATACACACGGTCACACAAAAGTTCTCTGAACTTTCGACCGTTAAGAACGTGGTGACGTACAACACTACGATGAGCCGAGAAAATGAAGTTCAATGCTTCTGAGCATGCCTCGAATTGTTTCCGAGCATGCGTAGGAATTTGTACAGACGATCGGAATTTCCGATCGGAACTTTTTCCGACCGAAAAATTGAGAACATGTTCTCAATCTTTTGCTGGCCGAAATTCTGCCAGCAAAATTCCGATGGAGCATACACACGATCGCATTTTCCGACCAAAAGCTCTCATCGGACTTTTGCTGGCGGAATGTCTGATCGTGTGTAGGGGGCATTACTCTATCCAAACTGAAAAAAGGTTTGCCTTTAGTTCTACTTTAATAGCCCTGTAATCTATTTTTCATTATATTGTTTCTTACTGTTTGTGTGCCTCCTTTAATGTCCTCGGTGAGCGCGGTCTCCTTTTCCCCTTCACTTCTGTTTGTTTGCAACAAGCAGTGCTCTTTAGTTGCAGTCATGTGCACTTCTTTATGCACACTACACATCCATAGTACATAGTTCATAGTCCCTTGTTTATCTATGGAAAAAGCAAGATGGGGTGGCTACTTTCTGTGGGGCCATGGAGAACAAATGTAGCCACCCTCTAACAGAAAGTCAGGCCACAGCAGCAAAAACAAAGGAATTCTGAGATTTGGAGAGGGTTGAGAGCAACAGCTGATACTTTTTAAAACTAGTAATACATACTTGAATAGAGTTTTTTTTTTAAACTAGAGTTTAGTGTCACTTTAGGCTTTTCGCTTCCCCAGGCCTTTAAAAGGTTGGCTGTCACGGCGGTCACGTGATCTGAAAACTCTCGATCGCAAGTAGCGATTGGGAGCTTTCGGTTAGGCGCCGGTAACTGGGTCGGGAGCGTGCAGCACACGCTCTCTCTCGGCACAGCTATATCGACACCAATTTATGAAAATACAGTGGGGGCGGAAAGTATTCAGACCCCCTTACATTTTTTACTCTTTGTTATATTGCAGCCATTTGCTAAAATCATTTAAGTTCATTTTTTTTCCTCACTAATGTACACAAAGCACCCCATATGGACAGAAAAACACAGAATTGTTGACATTTTTGCAGATTTGTTAAGAAAGAAAAACTGAAATATCACATGGTCCTAAGTATTCAGACCCTTTGCTGTGACACTCATATATTTAACTCAGGTGCTGTCCATTTCTTCTGATCATCCTTGAGATGGTTCTACACCTTCATATGAGTCCAGCTGTGTTTGATTATACTGATTGGACTTGATTAGGAAAGCCACACACCTGTCTATATAAGACCTTACAGCTCACAGTACATGTCAGAGCAAATGAGAATCATGAGGTCAAAGGAACTGCCTGAAGAGCTCAGAGACAGAATTGTGGCAAGGCACAGATCTGGCCAAGGTTACAAAAAATTTCTGCTGCACTTAAGGTTCCTAAGAGCACAGTGGCCTCCATAATCCTTAAGTTGAAGACGTTTGGGATGACCAGAACCCTTCCTAGAGCTGGACGTCGGGCCAAACTGAGCTATCGAGGGAGAAGAGCCTTGGTGAGAGAGGTAAAGAAGAACCCAAAGATCACTGTGGCCGAGCTCCAGAGATGCAGTCAGGAGATGGGAGAAAGTTGTAGAAAGTCAACCATAACTACAGCCCTCCACCAGTCGGGGCTTTATGGCAGAGTGGCCCGACGGAAGTCTCTCCTCAGTGCAAGACACATGAAAGCCCGCATGGAGTTTGCTAAAAAACACTTGAAGAACTCCAAGATGGTGAGAAATAAGATTCTCTGGTCTGATGAGACCAAGATAGAACTTTTTGGCCTTAATTCTAAGCGGTATGTGTGGAGAAAACCAGGCACTGCTCATCACCTGTTCAATACAGTCCCAACAGTGAAGCATGGTGGTGACAGCATCATGCTGTGGGGGTGTTTTTCAGCTGCAGGGACAGGATGACTGGTTGCAATCGTGGGAAAGATGAATGTGGCCAAGTATAGGAATATCCTGGACGAAAACCTTCTCCAGAGTGCTCAGGACCTCAGACTGGACCAAAGATTTACCTTCCAACAAGACAATGACTATAAGCACACAGCTAAAACAATGTGACTCCGTGATTGTTCTTGAATGGCCCAGCCAGAGCCCTGACTTAAACCCAATTGAGCATCTCTGGAGAGACCAAAAAATGGCACTGATTACTGTAATAATGTCACTGGTTCCCAAAAAAGTGTCAAAAATGTCAGTTAGGTGTCCGATCTGTCCGCCGCAATGTCACAGTCCCGCTAAAAATCACTGATCACCGCCATTACTAGTAAAAAAAATAATAATAAAAATGCCATAAATCTATCCCTTTTTTGTAGACGCTATAACTTTTGTGCAAACCAATCAATATTATTATTATAAAGCTTATTGCGCTTTTTTTTTTTTAATCAAAAATATGTAGCAGAAGAAATATTAGCCTAAACTGATGAATACATTTGTTTTTTTACATTTTTTTTGGAAATGTTTTATAGGAGAAAGTAAAATATGTAGGTATTTTTTTTCAAAATTGCAAAAAATAAAAACCGCAGAGGTGATTAAATAGCACCAAAAGAAAGCTCTATGTGTGGGAAGAAAAATACATCAATTTTGTTTGGGTACAGCGTCGCACTACGGTGCAATTGTCAGTTAAAGCAACGCAGTGCCGTATCGCAAAAAATGGCCTGATCAGGAAGTGGGTAAATCCTTTCAGGGCTGAAGTGATTAGATTACTGATAAATTTCCCTCTATCCACAAAGGCATTGTCCTGGGTGGGGGCACTGCCAACTTTATTATCAATCCCTCTCTTCCACTTAGCAAAGGTTCTGGTTCTCTTATTTGCCTACAGGTTTGGCGCAATATCCTGTCTGGGGGAAGGCCATTTCTCATAACACCCCAAAAGAGGGCTACGGTTGTTTACTTAATCATTCACTGTGATGAGTGTTTTCTTCCACCACATCACTACAGCATAAAAATAATGATGTGAAAGGAGGAAACGGGAGATTGACTCCCTGGGGTGTGTTGTGGGGTTCAAAGTGTCTTGGTAGTAGGGTTTCATGTGTCTTGGCAGTAGGGCACCCTATGTCCTAGTGATAATATTCCATGTGTCCTGTAGTAGGTGTCCATATGCCTTGGTGAAAGGACACCATTATGTTGGTTTACTAAAGGTAAACAAGTTGTTCACTTTGCAAGGAAATTGTCCCATATCTTAATGAATGCAATGAAACTCTGCTCAATTCCTTCATCCAATCAGGTGTAAGCAAAGCTACTGTTATTTTTATTTTCCTTGCATGTGATTGTGTATTCTGTGCAAAGTAAATTTTCACCGTATTCATTAAGCTCAGGGAAGTTTTCCCTGCAAAGTGAACAGCTTATTTGCTTTTATTAAATCAACCATTATGTATCTAGGTGATGGGATTCCGAGAGGTCTATTTATAAATGCTTTCACTAAAGAATCATACAACTCACACAAAATTCATGTAACAATTCTAAATAATCTTTCATCCAAACTTTTGCATACTACTAGCAGTTGCATAACTGTGTGTGTATACAAAGCTGTACGATGAATTATAAAGAAAGAAATCCCTTGATTATTTAAAAATGTATTCAAGACCCAGCTTTCTATCTAATTACATTTCAACTGATTTCCCTTTTTACTAATTTATTACTGGCTGCCAATGAAACCAAGAATAACATTTCTGGTCTCAAACACTGGTAATCTGCTTCTCCACTGACTTTATGTACTCTCCCCATGCAGGGTTACAAGATTCCTTTAGGGCTCATTTACACTTGCTTTGGCTTCAACACACATTAACGGCTAGTTTCCACTTGCTTCAAAACAAGGTTTCGGACAGGCTTTGTTATAGCTCTCTGAATGCCAGTCAAAGCTCCTGTCACTAAATAAAATGGTTAGGAGTCCTGTTTACACCTTGCTTTTGCTTTGCTTTGGCTTCGCTTCAAAAATTATACCCCATGTAGCTTTAGTGGTGGTTCAAAGCATCTTTAAAGCCTCCATAGAAGTCTATAGCTCGCTTGAAGTCCCACTGAAGCCCCTCGGAAAGCCCCACAAAGCCTCACCAAAGCCCCATCAAAGCTCCACCAAAGCTTCATCGAAGCCCCACCAAAGCCTCATCGAAGCACCAAGCAAAAGCAAGGTGTCAACAGGACTGTAAGCTAATCATTTTAGTTAGTGACAGGGGCTTTACTGGCATCCAGAGAGCTTTAACAAAGCGTGTCTGAAGCCATGTTTTGAAGCAAGTGTAAACTACCCCTTAGAGTCACCCCCATTCTCAGAAACATCTTTACTATTAGTTGCCAACTTTAAGGTTAAACAGTCCTCAAAATCTATATCTACAAAATCACTTACCCCCTTTTCCCCCAGCGAAAGTGGAATCCAGAATCCAAGTCCAATTGGCCACTACAATCTCAATACCTATTTTATCTAGGGTTTTCTCACCTTTTTCTGACCCACTTGTATGTAATTTTTCTGAGTTTTATTCGAAATGCATGACATCTAGTGGCAGTTTTGGGCCACTACAACTTGTTTTTTAGTGTAATTTGGTTCAGTACCTCTACATTTCTTTCTTGTTCCTTCAGTCAGTGCTAGTTTTTTGCAGAAACAGGTCCTACAAAAGTCATTTTCTTCTTACACTTCAAAACATTGGAAAAACATCCTCTGTACTGCACTTTGCTGAAGTAAAATTGTGTTGAATTCAACTTCTGTGTCTCACTGAAGAGTTAAGCTGATTGTGGCTGGAGCCAAGTCAGCAGGTAAGCATACTGTCCAAACAGACTGGGTCTAAGGAGGTATGTGAATGCAAAAAGTGGCGTTTGAAACAGAACGTGTCTCTTAGATTGTAAACAGGATCTGATTCTCCTTCTGTGTAGGGATTGGCCAAACAACTCCTGGTTTGGTTCGCACCAGAACACTGCAAACAGGCAAAAAGTTCTAGCGAACATGCAAACCCTATTAAAGTCTATGGGACACAAACATGAAAAATCAAAAGTGCTCATAAAGGCTTATATGCAAGTTATTGCCATAAAAAGTGTATGGGGACCCGGGTACTGCCCCAGGGGACATGTATCAATGCAAAAAAAAAGTTTTTAAAACAATTGTTTTTTCAGGAGCAGTGAATTTATTAATGCTTAAAGTGAAACAATAAAAGTGAAATATTCCTTTAAATATCGTGCCTGGGGGTTCCCCTTAGTCTGCCTGTAAAGTGGCGCATCTGTGTAATGTGTAGAACAGTGCTGCAGTGATAATGACATTTCTAAAGGAAAAAATGTAATTTAAACTCGTGGCTGTAAAGTATTTCCGATTCCTGGCAATATAGATGAAAAATCAAGAAAAAAAATGGCGTAGGGTCCCCCCCCCAGTCCATACCAGGCCCTTCTGGGTCTCGTATGGCTATTAAGGGGAACTCTACGCTAAAATAAAAAAAAAATTGGCATGGGGTCCCCCCCAAAATCCATACCAGACCCTTATCCGAGCAGGCAGCCTGATGGTTGGGATGGGGGGTGATGAGCGAGGGCCCCCCTCTCCTGAACCATACCAGGCCATATGCCCTCAACATGGGGAGGGTGCTTTGCGGTCCCCCGAAAGCACCTTGTCCCCATGTTGATGGGGAGAAGAGCCTCTTCCTGACAATCCTGACCATTGGTTGTCGGGGTCTGCGGGCGGGGGGCTTAGTAGATTCTGGAAACCCCCTTTAAGAAGGGGGCCCCTAGATCCCACCCCCCCTCTGTGAATGGGTATCAGGCACATTGTACCCCTACCCATTCACCAAAAAAGTGTCAAAAAGTAAAAACCACAACAGACAGTTTTTGACAATTCGTTTATTAAAAAAGAAAAAAAAAGTGTCCCACGATGTCCATCCACCTTCAATCATGCAGCCCGACGGACCTAAAAAATATAAAAAAACTACGCCTCCATGGGAGGCCTCCCGACGACTGCTGTCTTCTCGCTTTGACAGCTCTTATATGGGCAAGGGCAGGGCCACCTGCTTGAGTGACCGGTTGACCCTGCCCCCTCTCATGTCACATGATGTCACATGACGTCAGAAGGGGCAGGGTCACTTGGTTACGTCACCGGGTCGCCCCGCCGTTGCATATATAACAGCTGTCAAAGCCAAGAGACAGCAGTTGCCGGGGGGCCTCCCATGGAGGCGGAGCTTTTTTAATTTTTTCTATTTTTCGTCTGTCAGGCAGCGTGATAGAAGATGGATGGACATTGTGGGACACTTTTCTTTTAATAAAGGATTTGTCAAAAACTGTCTGTTGTGGTTTTTACTTATTGACACTTTTTTGGGGGACTGGGTAGGGGTACAATGTACCCGATACCCATTCACATGGGGGGTGGGATCTGGGGGCCCCCTTGTTAAAGGGGGCTTCCAGATTTCGATAAGCCCTCCGCCCGCAGACCCCGACAACCACCGGCCAGGGTTGTCGGGAAGAGGTTCTTGTCCCCATCAACATGGGGACAAGGTGCTTTGAGGGGCTCATCCCCCTCCTTTCCTGGCCTGCCAGGCTGCTTACTCGCATAATGGTCTGGTATGGATTTTGGGGAGGACCCCATGCCAATTTTTTTTTTGATTTTGGTGTGGAGTTCCCCTTAAAACCTATGCCAGACCCAAATGGCCTGGTAAGAATTTTGGGGGGGAACCCCACGCTGTCTTTTTTCTTAATTCTGTCATAGGGTTCCCCTTAACCACTTCAGTACCCTGAATTATATACTCTGCACTACACTATATACCCTCCACTGTATTATATACACTACACTGACTGCACTATATACTCTCTACTATGTTATATATAATACACTGACTGGACTACATACTCTGAACTGTATTTTATATATACTATACGGACTGCACTATATACTCTGAACAGTATTATATATATAATATGGACTGCACTATATACTGTGCACTGTATCATATATACTATACGGACTGCACTATATACTCTGAACTGTATTATATATACTATACTGACTGCACTATATACTCTGCACTGTAATATATCTACTATACGGACTGCACTATATACTCTGAACTGTATTATATATATAATATGGACTGCACTATATACTGTGCACTGTATTATATATACTATACGGACTGCACTATATACTCTGAACTGTATTATATATACTATACTGACTGCACTATATTTTCTGAACTGTATAATATATACTACACTAACTGCACTATAATATAACAAGATTTATGTCCTTTTTCCCCCACAAATAGAGCTTTCTTTTGGTAGTATTTGATCACCTCTGCGGTTTCTATTTTTTGCGCTATAAACAAAACAAGAGCGACAATTTTGAAAAAAAGCAATATTTTTTACATTTTGCTATAATAAATACCCCCCCAAAAAATATAAAAAAAACAAATTTCTTCCTCAGTTTAGGCCGATATGTATTCTTCTATATATTTTTGGTAAAAAAAATCGCAATAAGCGTTTATTGATTGGTTTGTGCAAAAGTTATAGCGTCTACAAATTAGGGAATAGATTTATGTAATTTTTATTATTATTTTTTTTTTTACTAGCAATGGCGGTACTGCGAAATTGTGGCGGACAGATCGAACACCTAACTGACATTTTTGACACTTTTTTGGGAACCAGTGACATTATTACAGTAATTGGTGCTAAAAATATGCACTGTTATTGTACTAATTGCAGGATTTAAATGTCATTTTTGTATGCGTGCGCTGTAACCTTTTGTTCTGGTGATATGGTCTTATAGTTGCACCATCTTTAATATAATGCATTTTTAGGTAGGGAGTGCCCCCTAAGTCTTTTTTATTGTACTAATGACACTGGCAGGGAAGGGGTTAACATCAGGGCCGATCAAGGGGCTAAATGTGTTCCCTGCAGGTGTTTTCTAAATGTATGGGAGATGGGCTGCCTGGGGAAACACACAGATCCGTCTTCCTGCATAGATCTCCCCTGTCAGAACAGAGATTTGTCTTGTTTACACAGGCAGATCCCCGTTCTGTCACTGCGGGGAACGATCGCGGATAGTGTAATATTGCTTTTTTAATTTCTTAAAATTTTGCACTTACACAGTCCAGTACAGGATGCAGCAGGCATAAAAACAGCACAGGGAAAGCAGAAGCCGATCTGTCACCGCTATGTGACTCGCTGCGTGCTTTTCAAATACCCAAGCGGAAGTGGAGGACTCCTGTAAGTGTGCGTGTCAGGCCTCGCTTCAATGCATTACACGCTCAAGCGCGCATCATCAGGAACTGGTTGAGTGTGAAATGTATTGAAGCAAGGCCTGAAACGCATACTTACAGGAGTCCTCCACTTCCACTTGGGTATGTGAAACGCACGCTGCACGCCGCGAGTCACATAGCGGGGACGGATCGGCTTCTGCTTTCCCTGAACTATGTTTATGCCTGCTGCATCTTGTACTGGACTATGTAATTGTAAAATTTTAAGACATTAAAAAAGCAATATTACACTATTCCTTCCTTCTGTGGCTCTTTGTGGTGGAGCCAATTTTACAGAGTCCTGTGATGTGAGTTGGATGTATTCAGTAGAGGATATATGAGGCTGAAGAAAGTCACGTTTTTATACCATTGGATTGCAATCGTTTTTTTATCCACATACGGATGACTGATTGTGATGAGATTCCTGAAGGGGCTAAATTAATGAAACAAGAAGTTTCCTATATCACACGCTTAATGGTCACTTGTTGGCCGAGGCTATCTGGTGAGCGCATTTTATTACCACTTCGGGTGAAGCATTATTGATTTGAGATTTTGGAGCACAAAGCACTTTAGAAGCACGGTGTTGGAGCATATATAGAAGAATTGTTCGCAGTTTTTTTTATGGACCTTTTTGAGTTATTTATTCATTGTGCGCTTTATTAATTGTATTAACACTGTTTATGAATTTTATTATTTTGTCAAATTGCGCCCTTTATAAAAAGAACCCGCTCCAGGTCTACTTCCTAATGATCTCTCCCCTCTCCTGGCATGGGTGCAGCTCAATATGCAACCATATTCACAAATTGAACAAAAAGGTCCAGATAGCCGCATTCCAAAAAAAATGATTTCTTTATTGTTATAATAAATCCATGCAGCAAGGATAAAACCACTGACGCGTTTCACATTGTTATAGCAGGTGCTTATTCATAGCTGTGAATAAGCACCTGCTATAATGGTGTGAATGGTGTGAAACGCAACAGTGGTTTTATCTTTGCTGCATGGATTTATTATAACAATAAAGAAATCGTTTGGATTGGAGTGCGGCCATCCGGACCTTTTTGTTCAATTTGCGCCCTTTATAAGTAATATTTCACATCGGAAATCATAGCTGAATATAAAGCCGGCCATATCCCAATTGAAATTTCTATCTGTGTATGGCTGCCTCTACTCCACAGAAGTCAATTGTCTGATCAACTTCTGAGACATGTCGGAATTTTTTCCCTGATTAGTGGCTGCAGGCAATCAGTTGCAGGCACTGACCGGTGAATTCTGACAGCGGTAGGTCTCACTGTCAAAATACAATGCTCCAGCTGGGGATTTCTCCATCTGCGTTTTTTTTTTTTTTTTTCAGCCCACTGAAACGAATTGTCTATGCCCAGCTTAAGAAAGACTGCTTTCTAGGTGTAGTGGATGTATGCAGACATATTTATTGAAAGTTAATGATTATTATAAATGCTTTCCATAATTTGCAGCACTTCGAGCTCATTGTGTGATTTCACCACCAGCATAATGTTGAAAACGGCATGCAGAAATGAAAGTGTTTATTGCTTCTAAACATGTGTGTGACTTGAGCTGTTTATCTGCTGTCTATTTATACTTGTAGAGCAAGACACGCATCTGAAAAAGAAACAAACAGTTCATCCAACACCAACATAGGAACAGTTTTACATTCCATTTACTCATTAGAACCATACTTTAATCCCCTTGTGTTTAGGCATAGTAAAACATTGACTGATAATGATTTTTTTTAGACATTTGAAGTGCTTTAGAACCCCAGGTGAAGGCTTGGATTCCTTTCTGAATACATACGACCCTATTGTCACGTCATGGGTGGAATATAAACATTTAAATGAAAAGCTCAAGAGTTTCCTACCTGGCATGATCTGTTTGTTGGAAAACCTGTTTCTATGTTTATGACAACTTTGTAAAATAAAATGTGTTTTTTTTTGTTTGTTTTTTACCTTGCTGTTATATGTTATATTACTGTACGGTTCATTTGTATATCAAATGCTCTTTTAATAAAAACCTAGTAAGTATAAAAAATATATGTAAGATTGTTTGAGATGGCTGTATTTTAAATTATCATGGCAAAAGTACCAAAAAGGGAAAAGCCACCTATCTGCCTATAGGTACAGGCATGGGCGTAGCATAAGGGGTTGCAGGGGTTACAATCGCAACCCCACCCCCAGCTCCAGGGGGCCCCGGCAGCCTCTCTGTCATATTATTCTATCCTCCACAAAGTCCAGCTCCGATCTGCCCTAGGGTCCCACAGCCACGCTCCAGTACTGGGCTTTCACTTTTCCTTCCACAGTCCACACCCCTCTGTTTTCATTGGCTGGGGAGAAGCTGTGAGCCATTTCCTGAATGGAGAGGAGCATGGGGTGAGAACAGCCCAGGATGGGGAAGTGTCTGTGCTGTGTGCTGGCAACATGGAATGGTAACCGAGCTCGGCGAGTTAAGAGATGGAGAGTGCCATTCTGTAGCCACGATGGGACCAATGTCACTGGTGAGGTAAGACACTGCTCAGTGTCTTCTAGTCACCAGCTGGGATTCTCTGTACCCCCCCACCCGGGGATGTCCGCTTACCCTACTTCCCTGACAACTGGGGAAAAGACACGCACATCCGGGAGGTGACCTTCCCCCAACACCTGCCAACACTGGCAGAGAAACCTTCAGAAATTGCTAAAACAAATCCCTTAACACCTCCTGAGGGGCCCCTGAGGGGCTGCAGGCTCCAGATTTCTTGTCCCATGGCTTTGCCCCCCCAGATCTAAGTCCCCCCCAAATCCCCCTGGCCACCCCCTCCGCCCTGGATGCTATGCCCGCTGCTGAGCTTCTTTCCCAGTACAGCACTCTATACTGCTCCTCCTCCGCAGGGCTGAAATCACTTTCCTTTACAACACAGCCAGTCAGCCATGATCTGCATAGGGTATATTTGCCTACTGCAACTACACTGCCGTTCCAACCAGGGAATGTCACAGGTCAGAACGGCAACATAAAAGCCAGATACACACTGTGAAGGCCGATAGACTGTGTGCAAAGGAATGTGATTTCAGCCCTGTGTATTGTGCGGGGGGGGGGGGGGGGTTTACAGTGTTTACAGTGGAATGGGAAAGGAGCTCTGCCAAATGACCTGCCTGGGATACCTGTCCTTTGATTCCCCAGCAGTGATCCCTGTCCTCTGATTCTCCAGGGGTGATCCCTGTCCTCTAATATGTGAGGAGAAACTCTGGGAACTTTAAACTCTTAAGCCACTTTGAGTATCTTGGCGTGCAGTGGGTGTATCTGCACACACGGCGGAAGTGGTGTGTTGTATTGGGGGGCCCAGGTCAACTTTTGCATCGGGGCCCACAAGCTTCAAGCTACGCCTCTGGCTACAGGTCTACTAAGGGTTGCCGATTGGGAGGTACAGGCAGTATATACAGTAGGTACTGGGTCCTCCCACTGTAAAGTGAGTCACCAGTCCCTAAACAAAGTGACATTGGGGCACTGATGCCACTATGCTTGTTGCCTCTGCCTAGCACCCAAAAGACTTTGGCATAAGGAGGCAGGCGCATGCAGCTCTGTGCTGTGAGGTGCCCTATCGGAAGACTTACAACTAAATCATTAGAACTGCTGCTTTCTCCTTTAGATAACCAAAAGAGAGGCCTGGCTATCAGAAGAAGAGAAGCTCCACACAGTAGGGGGGGATTTACTAAAATTGGAGTATGCAAAATCTGTTGCAGCTCTGCACAGAAACCAATCAGCTTCAAGTTTTTATTGTCAAAGCTTAATTGAACAAGCTGAAGTTAAAAGTTGATTGGCTACCATGCACATCTGCACCAGATTCTGAGTATTCCAGTTTTAGGAAAATCTCCCCTAGTGCTCTGGAACCATAGTGATGACATGCTCTGGTGTGCATTGGACTGCTGGATGGAAGGGTGCCCTGCTATACCATATAAGAAACAGTCTTCTCACTAGACTGCAAATAATTTTTTTTAGGGTGGTACAGGGGCTCTGAATGAGAGGCCATGGAGGCCCCATGATTTCTGATGGTCTACTAATAGCAAATTTGGCCCTGGCTACATGGAAATAGAGGCATATATTGATCACTGCTAACCCAGTTGTCTGTGCTTTTTTATATGAGCCCAAAGATTTCTGTTCTCCATGTGTAAAGGAGAGTACTGCTTCATCCCCTGAATATGTCAGCGTCCATGTATTTTTCAGCTTTTATTTCTCTTATGTACAGTATGTTAGGCACAGCATTTTGGTTCTCTAGGGCAGGGGTCTCCAAACTACGGCCCGCGGGCCACGTCCGGCCCGATGGGACGTTTTTTCCAGCCCACAGCTTGAGTCCTCAGACTCACTGCAGGGTGGGTTTCTGCTCAAGCTATGTTGGGTAGCAGGACCTGCGCTGCATACTCGCCATTAACAGTATGCAGTGCTGGTCCTGCAACCCGACGAAGCCTGCCAACCTGGCCCCTCACTAAGCGGCTGTTTAATAGAACTGCCAGCTAGGACCTGCTGCACCTCCTAGCTCTCTCCCCGCTGTCAGTTTACATACCACGTGCCTGTGTAACAGCCAGACAGGAGCCGGGAGATACAGTAGAGCTGCACTGAAGCTGGGCATCAATATAACCAGGACTCAAATGTGAGTGCAGTGGGGGGGTTCTCTGATGGGAACCTAAATTTGCAGAGGTGACTCTGATGAGGGACACAAATGTGGAAGGGGGCGCTCTAAGGGGGTCACAACTGTGCAGGGGTCTCTGATGGGACATTAATGTGCAGGGGTCTCTAATGGGGACATTAATGTGCAGGGGGTCTCTGATGGGGACAACAATGTGTGTGGGGGGGTCTCTGATGTGGACATTAATATGCATGGGGTCTCTGATCTGATGGGGACAATAATCTGTAGGGGTCTCTGATGGGTTCACAAATTTACGGGGGGGGGGGGGGGGTGTCACAGTAACACAGATGTAAGGCCCTGTGCACACTGGTGCGCCATCCAGCTCTACTGCCGACAACCTGTCAATTTTTTTCTATTCTGCTGCTGCAGATTAATTTATAAATGATTTTTTTTTTTGGCCAGCGAATATATGAAAAAAGTACAATGTGACCCTCAAAGTTAAAAGTTTGGAGACCCCTGCTCTAGGGGCTTGTTTATATTGCAATCCCCCTTCAGTTTGCACTTCTGTGCACTTGGTTACATGCATTTGAAATGCATTTGCTGTGCATTTTTTGCCATTATTTATGATCTTTTTTTTACTGAGTTTCATTTACATGTTTTTGCAGTGCATTCTTGTGTGTTCTAATACGATTATGTTCAAGAAAATGCAGCATGTTGTGCTTTTTTTAAACACACATAAAAGCAACACATTATGTAAACTAAGTTCATTGAGATACATTTATTTTTCTCACATATCATACTTTGTTTAAAAGTGTCTTCAACTGCATTTGGTATAAATAAGACCTTGGTTAGAGTTTTGATAAACTTTTATAGGCACTGTACATTGACCAGGTCTGCCTGTTAAGCATAGACAAATGAAATACATAGCTCATATGGGACATCTAGTGGTGTTTTTAGAAAAAGCTTTTTTTCCTTCCTTTTATCTAGTTAAAGGAAACTGCAGTCTTATTAGTGCTTTTAAATACACATATGGAATAGGTTATTGTAGTATGCAGTTCAGCATTCATTTACATACATATATAGGTATGTGCTAAAAAAAAAAAAAAAAAAAAATTCAAAATCCCCAACCTCATAAGCTGCTGTAAAAATATCAGTGACAATGTAAATATATAAAAAAAAATCTACTAATTACAGCACTAACTAATCCACCTTACCAAATAACTGCCAAATGTGAACTATAACCTTGCAAAGAATATATAAAAAAGATTAAATAAAAGAATAGTTCCATAAATAATTCTTTCTGTGTATTATGTTCACTCTATGACACTTTGCACCATGAGAACTGCTTTGCTCTGATGAGTAATCTGCATTTGGGTTGCTCATCAGAGAGCATTTGAGGAGCAGTGAGGAGGCACTGAAAAACCTCCTCACTGCCTGCTTTAACCCCTTGATGCGTGTACTAGCATGCCTCAACCACATAGATTGCACCTGGTTACAGGGTGTTTGCAGAGTGGCCCTATTTATTTGAAATGAGTCACGCTCAGTGGATGCTACTCTGGTCAAAAGGGAAGGGGGTATAATTCCTGCCATGGCCGCGAAGCAAAGTGTCGTAGACATGGCATGTGTACATCCTCGGCTGCTGCCTCTGCAGCTAAAGAGGGAACAGCTGGGTAAGGGGGGAAGGGGTGGGGGGGTTGTGGGTGCGTTAAAAACTTGGCTCAACTGCGGGTTTAACCGCCCCTCAACTGCTAGTGTGAACAAGCCCTAGGGGTATGGATCATGGAGGAGGAGGAATGTTGTTTTCACTTAGGCTGTATTTGACTCTTTTAATAATTTAAAGTGGTCAATATTTAGAGGTGAGTAGATTACCATAAGAACACCTTTGTGAGAGGAGTGTCTTCTGCCTGAAGTGTGATCATGTTTTAACTTTTGATGAGAGGTGTTGGTTATTCTTTTATACACAGATTGTTTCACAATTGGACACTGGACTTTAATATATTTTTTTAGGTAGAGCGGTTTAATTATTTATATACCGATTATTTCAGAATTGGTCACTGAACTTTGTTACATACTTGTGCACTGCAACAACTTTGTTACACTGCTGATTATGTCTTTTCACAGCACAGGAGGGAGGTTTGATTATATAAAATATTTGTACTGTGAGGTTTAGTCATGTGTTTATTTATCTATAAAATATTTATGGAACTATTATATTGAGTTATCTTTTTTATACACGTTGTATATTAATAAGGTTCACATTTGGCATTTATTATTTGATTAGGTGGATTAGTTAGCACTGTAATACTTCAATTTGTTTATCAGCATTCATTTACTCTGAAATTAAAACATATGTTTTTCTACCCCTTTAAAAGTGCAAACAACAAACAATAACACCTAAAGATGACAAAAAAACTTTAAAGTGACAGTCAGGATATAGTTAAAAAAAGGTGACTTTATTAACAAAGTTCCAATCCTTACACAACATGTCCAACTCCAGTGAGTGTTACATAGTAGGATAGTAACATAGTTGGTAAGGTTCAATTAATAAAGACATCAGTCCATCTAGTTCAACATGTGTTATTGTGTGTGTTTAAGTCTCACCCATTTCACATATCCACATGTCCCCATATATTGCGTTCACTCAGATGCCCACCGACTATGGAAGGGAGTTCCACATCTTTACCACTCTAATGCCCCGTACACACGGTCGGATTTTCCGACGGAAAATGTGTGATAGGACCTTGTTGTCGGAAATTCCGACCGTGTGTGGGCTCCATCACACATTTTCCATCGGATTTTCCGACACACAAAGTTGGAGAGCAGGAGATAAAATTTTCCGACAACAAAATCCGTTGTCGGAAATTCTGATCGTGTGTACACAAATCCGACGAACAAAGCGCCACGCATGCTCAGAATAAATAAAGAGATGAAAGCTATTGGCCACTGCCCCGTTTATAGTCCCGACGTACGTGTTTTACGTCACCGTGTTTAGAACGATCGGATTTTCCGACAACTTTGTGTGACCGTGTGTATGGAGGACAAGTTTGAGCCAACATCCGTCTGAAAAAATCCTAGGATTTTGTTGTCGGAATGTCCGATCAATGTCCGACCGTGTGTACGGGGCATTATAGGGCGTACACACGGTCGGACTTTGTTCGGACATTCCGACAACAAAATCCTAGGATTTTTTCAGACGGATGTTGGCTCAAACTTGTTTTGTCTACACACAGTCGCACAAAGTTGTTGGAAAATCCGATCGTTCTAAACGTGGTGACGTAAAACACGTACGTCGGGACTATAAACGGGGCAGTGGCCAATAGCTTTCATCTCTTTATTTATTCTGAGCATGCGTGGCACTTTGTCCGTCGGATTTGTGTACACACAATCAGAATTTCCGACAACGGATTTTGTTGTCGGAAAATTTTATCTCCTGCTCTCCAACTTTGTGTGTCGGAAAATCTGATGGAAAATGTCAGATGGAGCCCACACACGGTCGGAATTTCCGACAACACGCTCCGATCGGACATTTTCCATCGGAAAATCCGACCATGTGTACGGGGCATTACAGTAAAGAACCCCCTACACCGTTTACAATTAAAGCACTTCTCGACCACCCTCTTTCAGTGGCCATTGTGTCCTCCTAAGCGACCGGAGACTGAATAGTTTTTTCCCTATGCTAGGATCACCATTTAGGTATTTAGCTATATTTATGTCTCTTCTTAAATATCTCCTCTTCAAGGAAATAAGTTCATTGACTGTAGTCACTCCCCATAACTGAGATCTTCCAGTCACCTTATCAGCTTTGTTGCCCTTCTCTGAACTCTCTCCAGTTCCAGCACATCCTTCCTGAGGACTGGTGACCAGAACTGAAGAGTATACTCAAGATATAGGCACAGTGGTGTAGTGGGTAGCACTCTCATCTAGCAGTAAGAAAGGTTGCTGGTTTGAATCCCAACCACGACACTACCTGCCTGGAGTTTGTATGTTCTCCCTGTGCCTGCATGGGTTTCCTCCCACACTCCAAAGACATGCTGATAGGTTAATTGGATCCTGTCTAAATTGTCCCTAGTATGTATGAATGTGAGTTAGGGACCTTAGATTGTAAGCTCCTTGGGGGTAGGGACTGATGTGAATGTACAATGTATATGTAAAGCGCTGCGTAAATTGACGGCACTATATAAGTACCTGAAATAAATAAAAATAAAATATAGCCAAACAAAAAAGTGCTAGAATTATAGTCTTATCTCTTGAGTAAATTCTCTTTTAATGCATGGTAATAGTCTGCTAGCTTTGCTTGCTGCAGCTTGACATTGCATGTCATTGCTGAGCTTGTGATCTACTAGGACCCCCAGATTCGTTTCCATCCTTGATTCCACCATAGGTTCTCCACTTAGGGAGTAACTTGCATTCAGATTTTTAAGCCTCAAATGCATCACATTACATTTTTCAATATTAAACCTCATTTGCCATGTAGTTGCCCACCCCTTTATTTTAGCAAAGTCTTCTTGTAAGGTGTCTATATCCTGCTGTAAAGTTACTACCCTGCTTAGCTTTGTCAGTGAACACTGAGCTTAGACTATATATTGTACACCATCCTCCATATCATTTATGAACAAACTAAACAGAGTTAGTCCCAGGACTGAGCCTTGGGGTACCCCGCTTGCAACTCCAGACCATTTAAAAGATACGCTATTTATCACCACCCTTTGGATGCGCTCCTGTAACCAGTTTTCTGTCCATGCTTTGGCAAAATCCAGGTACACCACGTCTATAGGCATTCCACTATCTAGATTACAGCTTACTTCCTCATAGAATATTAACAGGTTAGACTGGCAAGAACGATCCTCCATGAATCCATGCTGATTACTACTAATAATCCCCTTTACTTCAACAAATTCTTGGATATGGTGATTTGTCATCCCCTCCAATAGTTTACATATTATTGATGTTAGACTGACTGGTCTGAATATACTGTATCTCAGCCCTTTTTTGAACATTGGCACCACTTAGCTGGCACATTTCCAGGTTCTAAGCTTTCCTTAAGGATTATGAATAATGGCTCGGCTATAATATGGTTAAGTTATTTGAGAACTCTTGGGTGCAAGCAACACTGGTCTTGGGAATTTTTTGACATTCAAATTTTTGAGCCTTTTTTAACACTTTTTTTAGCTGCAAGGATAAATTCTGCGTTATATTACTAACCATATAGTTCTCCTTTGAAAAACTGAGAAGAAGAATGTATTTAATACAGTTGCCTTCTCCTTGTCACTTGTAACCTACTTCCCCTGATTATCCATTATGGGGCCAATATGCTCTGACCTTGCCTTTTTTATATTAATATATTTTTAAAATATTTGGGATTTTTTTAGTCTCCTCTGCTATGTGTCTCTCATAGACTATTTTAGCTGCCCTGTTAGTGCACTTACATTTCTTTTTGCATTCATTGTAATGTTGTATTTTTTTAAAGGACAGTTTCTTCTAATGCCTTTTTACAGTAGAATGTAGCCACCCAGGTTTAACTTTAGTTCTTTTACAGTTGTTGCTCATTAGGATGCACTTTCTAAGGCCATGATTTAATATGTTCTTAAAACAATCCCATTTTTCCTCAGTGTTCTTTGTTTCTAGACTTTGATCCTATTTAATGTAATGCAGTAGGGAGTGCAATTTAGTAAAGTTGTCCCTTTTGAAATTTAGTATTTTTGTCCTGCCCTCATGTCTCTTTTTCCTGCGATTTATTTTGAACCTGATTATTCTGTACTTGCTGTTACCGAAGTTATCCCTTATTTCCACGTCTGCGATCACATCTCTGTTTTTTGTAATTAGCAGAGCATCAATTCTAGTTGGGGCCTCTACCAATTGGCACATGATATTTTCCTGCAAGTTATTTAAGAAACAACAAGCCCTAAATGTCTGAGCATTTCCATTTGCCCAATCAATATCTGAGTAATTGAAGTCCCCATTGATAATAACATTGCTCTGCCTCCTTGCCATTTCTGACTGTAAGAGGAGATTGGTTTCCTATTCATCCTTCAGGTCGCAAGCCAGCTATGTGAGATGTCAAACCAGGTTTCTAATACTCCCACAAAGTTGAAATCCTTCTCATGTATCAACAGTTCCAGTTCTTACATTTTATTAACCAAGCTTCTAGCATTTGTGAAAATGCCTTTTTTTTTGTAAGGCATAATATTATATCCTTGTTTGTTCTAATGTCGCAATAGGAATTTGCCAATATACATGCCATGGTTTTAGGCGCCCTATTTACACTACCAATGTTGCTCCCTGCAGCACCCTCTGATCTTCGCTCACTGCCATCTATAGCTCCCAACACCTAGTTTGAAACTTCCTGCAAACATTTGGCCATCTTCTCCCCTGCAGAGTTGCACGTTCGCCAGTTAGATGCAGTCTGTCTGTGCTATAGAGGCGGTAATGAAAAGTCAGCCCAGTTCTCTATTAACTCAAAACGCTAAACCATTTCCACCAGTGGCTTGAGGTATAGGCAGTATTTCTGAGAATACTGCCTTGGAGGTCCTTTTCTTTAATATTGCACCTACTGTAAGTCCCTGAAATCATTTTTTAGGATGCTTCTTCTTCCTCTTACTTGGTCATTGATATCAATATGTACCATGACAGCTGGGGGTCCTCCCTAGCCCCACACAACAAGCTGTCCATCTGATCCGCAATGTGTGAAATCCAAGCACCTGGTAAATAACATACTGTTAGACGATCATGGTCTTTGTGACAGATTGTCCTATCTGTCCTTCTAATAATTGAGTCCCCTACCACCAGAATCTGTCTAACCTTTTTTGTAGGCTTGATCTCATTCTCAATGGAGGAGTTGTTCCCTGGCAGCTAGGAGAGTCAGTCAGCTCAAGCAATGCCACTCCTTGACTGATATCCCAACAGGGGCAAACGGGCGTATTTATTTGGAAGTATCAGATCAGGACTGGCCTCTCTAATGCTTTCCCCCTTACCCCATCTAACGATCACCTGACTACCTTGCTCTGTTGCTTGCACCTCCATATATCCACCCCCTCTGTACTGGCCCCTGCAAGCACCTGTCAGATATGGTCCAAACTTCCTTTAAGGTTGGCAATGTTTCGCAGTGTTGCCAGTTGCTTCCTTAGATACAAGATCTGGGTTTCCAAGGAAACAACTTGCACACATTTTGTGCAGCAGTATTCGCCCACAAACAGTTGCTTGAGGAACACAATCTGGGAGGTACACCCAAAAGTGGAACTTCTGCTTATATGCTTTCTCCCCATCTCCGGTATCACATTTTGGCACCTTTCAGGGGGGAGTGGGGAACGGGGACCCGTTTATGACAGATCCCCTTCCTCACAGTTCTGGGCCGTGTATATATTTACATAAACATCTAATATTAAAATGATATCTATTGCAATATGAAACAGAAACCAATGAATACAAATGTAATTAAATGAAAACTATATATATAATAGGAAGGAAAAAAGGAATAAGGAAAAAAGAAAAGCCGGGGGGGGGGGGGAAGAGGAGGGGAAGGGAAGTGGGAAAAGAAAAAGGAAGAAGAAGGAAGGTGAGGAGGGCTGGGGGGGAGGAAGGAGGGAAAGAGGGGGAAAGAGGGTTTAGCACAAGAACATGCTAAACTCCGGGGGCGCCGGAGACACTCGGAAACATCCTGCTCGTTTTGCGAGACGATGTGATTCAGGATTTAAAATAAATAATAGCTCGTATTGCGAAACGCTCATTAACTGGGTTAATCCAAGGTATTACTGTATATATATGTGTGTGTGTGTGTGTGTATATATATATATAGTTTTCATAACATTTTTATTTTTATTCATTGGTTTCTGTTTCCTATTGCAATAGATATAATTTTGATGTTAGATGTTTATGTATTTTTGTTTTTTGCCTATTCATACTTCCTTGAGTATCATATAGGAACACATGAAAAGTCTCCCATTGCTGCTGTATTGTAATCCTCTTGTAAGACTCAGTGTATTTTATGTTTTGTTTATATTTTATTGTCTTCAAATATTTCTCCTTCTATTCCGTCTTTGTTATCGCATTTTATATTGATCTCTAATTGCTTATAAGTATATTTATTACTCTGGCCCCTCCCCCTGATAAGCTATATAATGTTAGTTCTGTATCTCAGTTGTATTGCTTGACAAAGGAGTGCGGCTGCTGCAACACACACAGCGCGCATGTTCGGAAAATGCTCATCCCTCCTTGCCACCCAGCCACCTGTGCACCAAGCCTCGTTTTGGCTTCTTCACACCCTAGGCAATATTTCCATCTAAACAGTGACCAGCAGGGATTGCAGTGCCTTGCAGAAATAGGAGGAACTTTGACTTGCTCATCGAGGACAGTCCTCGGGATGCATAACCTACAGATGTGCCTTTTTCATTATTCACACATGTGAGTTGCCATTTGTATGATCCAGCAAAGTGCTATTTACGCCTACACTTAGAGGCGCCTCTTCTCCTTGTTTATTTCAGCCCTGCTGGAATCTGGCTTCTATTCCCATGTTGTGGCAGCCCTCAGTGTATGGACTTTATCGCATCCTATGCTTCATTGACTTTCCTATGGACTTTTAATTGGGTAAAAATAGAGCTCTAAGTGTTTTGCGCATTTTACTTGTATTTATGTTTTCATTATGTATGCAGATGTTGTTTATGACTTGCTAGTGGTGAAAAATGCCATGCCTTGCTGATCTTCTGATCTCACTGCAAATCTATCAGACTTGGTCTGTTTGATTGAAAACAGAAGATTCTCTGTTTTTTTTTTCTTTTATTTTAAGTATTCACAAAGCTCTTGATAGTCAGAGTTCATGTATTCTAAGCTTCTTGGGCTTTAGGTAACATTATAGGGTTCGGAAGTAGCTTAAGGTATTATTAATTATTTTTTAAATACAAAGAGTGTAAGCACTTGTACAGCAGCACTCTGACTGAGAAAAAGAGGGCCAGCGTTTGATGCAAATTAGATCCTTTGTGCTTGTGGACTGACAGTAAACATGCTGATAGTGGGAGAGAACAGAGTGAGCAAAGAGATGATTATTTATTATGTAGGTGGAGGTTTTCTTGACCAAGCTATTGGTAGTGCAGAAAAAGTGGAGAAGTTTGTATTGCTGTCTGACAGGGTACCTGGATTAAAAGAGAGTATGCTCAGGAATACAAATACTTGAGCACGTAAAACGGTTCCAGATCGGTATACCTAGTAATAGTTTGGCACATTTAACCAGGCTGGTTGTGCAAAATTAATTTAGAGAACAAATCCAGGTAAGTGTGACTTAAGCCTCGTACACATGATCAGATTTTCCGCAGACAAATCCTCAGACTTTTGTTTGAAAGGCTTTGGCCCAAAACTTGTCTTGCATACAAACGGCAAGCAATTGTCGGCCAACAAACACAAACATAGTGACGTACTAGTCGTACTACGAGCCGATAAAGAGGAAGTTCAATTGTCATGCGCCACCCTTTGGGCTCCTTCTGCTAATTTAGTGTTAGTAGAAGCTTGGTGAGTGTTGATTCGCGCTTTTCAGTTCGCGCTTTTCATTTTGCGCTTTTCATTTTGCGCTTTTCAGTTAGTTTCTGAACGGCCGTTCGTCAACCAGACATGTTGCGTAATCAGAGCAGATAACGTGTTATTTATTATTGGCCTTGGAGTTATTGCCTTGAGCCAAGTCCAGTCCAGGAACAGGAGGAGGAGGATTTCTTGGACCAAAAATTGGTTGCTTTATTAATCGTGACCAATTATGTCATATGCCTTTGCTGCGGGAGCTCCTGGAGAATAATCCAGATGGTTTTCGGAATTATCTCAGGATGATGGACCCCTGCTTTCACCAACTCTTGGCATTGCTGACCCCCTATATTAAGAAGCAGGACACATGCATGAGGCTTTTATTTTATTTTTTGGTTGAATAATAATGACTTGATTTGGTATATTTTCTATATTTTTGGATGCACAGAATGCACTTTTTAGTTAAGTTCTATTGGCAGATAGCATGTCTAATTTTATTTGTTTTCTTTTTTTAATGCACAATAAAAAGATTGTGTAGAATAATACTTGGCTATGTGTTTTACTTCAAATGACAGTTTGGGAGTAGGCAGTTACATTTTAAAAAATACAATGTAAAATTAACAAGGGATACCAACATAGTTGTATCTTTGATCTTAAAATTTACGGGATAATGTTGTTGTGGTAACTTGCACAAAAAAAATAAAAATAAATAACAAGCATAATAATATTATTCTTGATATCACTAGAAAAAAAGCCTTTGAAAATTAGTTTGCCATAACTCCATCAGTATCACCATCAAAGCAGCTTCATTATTATCCCATTAAAGAAGAAAAGAATGTGCCCTGCATTTCAAGATTTCATAATTTGCTGCATCACAAATGTTAATTTTCCATTACGCTAGTTTACAAAACTGGCCGCTTCCAAATCGTCCTTGCTTCCGAGCATGCGTGTTTGTACTTTGGACTTTTGTCTGATGGACTTGGGTACACACGCTCGGAAAATCCGACAACAGACATTTGTCTGCAGAAAATTTATAAGCCTGCCATCCAACATTTGTCCTCGGAAAATCCGACAACTATTGTCTGATGGAGCGTACAAATGGTCGGTTCTTCCACCAACAGCCTGTCATCACACATTTCCCATCGGAAAATCTGATCGTGTGTACGAAGCTTTAAGCACATAAAGTGAAAAAGAGAGCTCTGACATAGTGTAGTAAAGGAAATAAAATGTGTTACACTCACAAATTAAAATCCTTGCATGGGAAGCATGTAGATGATAGTTGGTGACAAGCAGATCCTCTTTGAGTCTGCCAGCACTATCCAGCTGCAGTGAAGCTAGAATTCCAGTGGAAAGAACCCATCAGGGATAATCACCTTTTCATCAACATAATTTTCCCTTCATGCCTTTTAGCACCAATAACATTTCTCTCTCACTTCAAAAGAGCATCATCACAGCATTTCTTCAGTTACGGACTATGTTTTTTCTTTGTGATGTATAGAAGTATTTGCTACAATGTATTAGGCAGCACATTAGTGCATATGTTACAGTACAGAAGTTACATAGTTTTTAATAAGAGATCCACTGGACTGCCTGTCTGTGGTACAAATCAGTAAGGTCTCATGCACACAGCCGTACAGAGGCCATTCAGCATGCAGAACTTGCGTACTGACGATTCTGGGACCGCTTGATGCCACTGTAGATAACCACTCATTGAGATGCATTAGGTGAGGCAGCTGTGCACAGATGAGTTGCATTTTATTTGGATCAGCCACCTTTCAAAGCTATGCAATGTCCACTGGATGGTTCTATTCACATTCTCCCACAGACTCCCTTAAAGTGGTTATAAACTCTTACAATCCACTTTTGACTACAGGTAAGCCTATAATAAGGCTTACTTGTATCTACCCCGGATATCTCCTAAACCTCCTGCACGGTTTTAGGAGATATCCCATGTATCTGCATGTGCCGACATCATCGTTTGTTCGAGCTGTTCATGCCGTTACTTCAGTTAGTGTTGCGTTACCGGTGGCTCCCGCACGCATGCTCACAGCGCCGGAGCCCGCAATATCTGGAAGTAACTCCGGGACCGATGTCGCCGGCCGGAGCGGTACACGGGGACCGCTGCAGGGGCTTCATAGTTACATAGTTAGTCAGGTTGAAAAAAGACACAAGTCCATCCAGTTCAACCTTAAAAAACAATAAATAAATAAAATAAAAAATATCGTACAATCCAATATACCCAATTTTATACCCACAGTTGATCCAGAGGAAGGCAAAAAATACCCAACAGAGCATGCTCCAATTTGCTACAGCAGGGGAAAAAATTCCTTCCTGATCCCTCAAGATCCCTCAAGAGGCAATCAGATTTTCCCTGGATCAACTTTACCTATAAATGTTAGTACCCAGTTATATTATGTGCATTTAGGAAATAATCCAGGCCTTTCTTAAAGCAATCTACTGAGCTGGCCAGAACTACCTCTGGTGGGAGTCTATTCCACATTTTCACAGCTCTTACTGTGAAGAAACCTTTCCGTATTTGGAGGTGAAATCTCTTACCCTTTGATCCAAAATGATCCAAAGTGAGTATTTCATAATGAGCTAGTAGGCTATGCCTACTAGCTCATTATGCCTTTGTCTTGCAGGTGTTTTTTTTTGTGGGTTTACTAACCACTTAAAGCGCTGGTTCTGTCCAGCTCAGTAGATTGCTTTAAAAAAGGCCTGGATTCTTTCCTAAATGTACATACTGTAATATAACTGGGTACTAACATTTGATCCAGGGAATATCCGATTGCCTCTCGGGGGATCAGGAAGTCATTTTTACCCCTGCTGCAGCAAATTGGATCATGTTTTGTTGGGGTTTTTTGCCTTCCTTTGGATCAACTGTGGATATAGGCGTAGCTTTAAGCTTGTGAGACCCGATGCAAAAGTTGACCTGGGGCCCCACTACCACCTGCCTATACCATGCACCAATATACTCAAACTGGCTAAAAAGTTATTATCTTTGTTTATATATTGAGAGGGTAATTCAAAAGAATTGGGGAGGTACAGTATGTCAAAATGTGGACAGTTTCTCCAAAATAGCTTGAATACCCTGAAACGGGTAGAAAACCTTTGAGAGATGGCGATCTACCTAAACAACATGAATTAGATCAAAGATCACCAGGGTTCAGTGCCGTTTATTTATTTATATTTTTTTAGGAAATTACCCAGCAAGGCCTAACTAAATAGTAAAGAAAACTTAGAAAAATATTATAAAAGAAATGTCACTGTAAAAATATAAACTTACCCTACCTTAAAAGTGGACAGTGTCAGTCAGTAGAGCAGTGGACAGTGCCAGTAGTGGAGTGAATGGTGTGTGGACAGTGTCAGTAGAGCTATGGAGGGTGTCAGTTGAGCAGAGGATGGTGTCAGTTGAGCAGAGGATGGTGTCAGTAAAGCAGTGAACAGTGTCAGTAAGGCAGAGGATGGTGTGTGGACAATGTCAGTAGGGCAGTGGGCGGTGTCAGTAGGGAAGTGTTCGGTGTCAATGGGGCAGTGGGAGGTGTCAGTGGGGCAGTGGACAGTGTCACTAGAGCAGTGGACAGTGTCAGTAAGGCAGTGGACGGTGTCAGTCAGTAGGGCAGCAGACAGTGTCAGTAGAGCAGTGGGTTTTGTGTCAGTCAGTAGGGCAGTGGATGGTGTGTGGACAGTGTCAGTAGAGCAGTGGACGGTGTCAGTAGAGCAATGGATGGTGTCAGCAGGGCAGTGGACAGTGTCAGTAGAGCAGTGGATGGTATTAGCAGGGTAGTGGACAGTGTCAGTAGGACAGTGGACAGTGTTAGTCAGTAGGGCAGTGGACAGTGTCAGTAGTGGAGTGAACGGTGTGTGGACAGTGTCAGTAGAGCTATGGAGGGTGTCAGTTGAGCAGAGGATGGTGTCAGTAGGACAGTGGACAGTGTCAGTCAGTAGGACAGTGGACAGTGTCACTCAATATGGCAGGGGACAGTGTCAGTAGGGCAGTGGACAGTGTCAGTCAGTAGGACAGTGGACAGTGTCACTCAATAGGGCAGTGGACAGTGTCAGTAGGACAGTGGACAGTGTCACTCAATAGGGCAGTGGACAGTGTCAGTAGGACAGTGGACAGTGTCAGTCAGTAGGGCAGTGGACAGTGTCAGTCAGTAGGGCAGTGGACAGTGTCAGTAGGACAGTGGACAGTGTCAGTCAGTAGGGCAGTGGACAGTGTCAGTCAGTAGGGAAGTGGACAGTGTCAGCAGGACAATGTACAGTGTCAGTAGAGCAGTGGACGGTGTCTGTAGAGCAATGGATGGTGTCAGCCTTCGCAGTGGACAGTGTCAGTCAGTAGGGCAGTGGACAGTGTCAGTGGTGGAGTGAACGGTGTGTGGACAGTGTCAGTAGAGCTATGGAGGGTGTCAGTTGAGCAGAGGATGGTGTCAGTAGGACAGTGGACAGTGTCAGTCAGTAGGACAGTGTCACTCAATATGGCAGTGGACAGTGTCAGTAGGGCAGTGGACAGTGTCAGTCAGTAGGACAGTGGACAGTGTCACTCGATAGGACAGTGGACAGTGTCAGTCAGTAGGGCAGTGGACTTTGTCAGTCAGTAGGGCAGTGGACAGTGTCAGTCAGTAGGGCAGTGGACAGTGTCAGTAGGACAGTGGACAGTGTCAGTCAGTAGGGCAGTGGACAGTGTCAGTCAGTAGGGAAGTGGACAGTGTCAGCAGGACAATGTACAGTGTCAGTAGAGCAGTGGACGGTGTCTGTAGAGCAATGGATGGTGTCAACAGGGCAGTGGACAGTGTCAGTAGGGCAGTGGATGATGTCAGTCAGTAGGGCAGTGGACGGTGTCAGTAGGGCAGTGGATGGTGTCAGTCAGTAGGGCAGTGGACGGTGTCAGTCAGTAGGGCAGTGGACGGTGTCAGTCAGTATAGCAGTGGACAGTGTCAGTAGGGCAGTGGACGGTGTCAGTAGGGCAGTGGATGGTGTCATTCAGTAGGGCAGTGGACGGTGTCAGTCAGTAGGGCAGTGGACAGTGTCAGTAGGGCAGTGGATGGTGTCAGTCAGCAGGGCAGTGGACATTGTCAGTCAGTAGGCAGTGGGCAGTGTCAGTAGGGCAGTGGATGGTGTGTGGACAGTGTCAGTCAGTAGTTTTTTGTTTTTTTTACATTTTTTTTTACTATTATTTTTTTTTTACAATTTTATTTTTAATTCTTTTTTTTTTACAATTTTTTTTAGCAGCTGGTTGGGGCTCTCTGGTGGAATATCAGGGGTCTAAACAAACTCCCGAGGTCTCACTTTTGAGACAGAGCTACACAGAATTAATTAACAGACAGAACTCTGCACTGTCTTCCCGTTCATTCACAAACTAAAGCATAGTAGACACAGTTTACTAAGCTTTAGGTATGAATGAACACAGTGAGGGAACGGTACGGATCACTCACTGTGTTACTTCAGAAAAGGAATAAATTATATATTTACCTTCCCCTGCTCTCCATCCTGAAACATTCCTTGTAGCAGTTTGTGGGAGAGGAAGGGAGCAGGAAACGATGTGGGGGGGGGGGGGTTGGGAAGGTTAATAACAGAGGACCTGGGCAGCTGAAGTAACTTGGATAGGAGGGGATAGGAGGGGCAGCATAAACAGAACCCAACCCTCTCCATTTTCCTCCTGCAGCTGCTGAAAGCCAACTCAGCAGGAGGAAATGGAGAGAGCCGGTTCCTGTATATGCTGCCCCTCCTATCCAGGTGTAGAACCTAATGTGTCAGGAAGGCCCTATGGGCCGCCTGGAGCATGGGATGCGTGGGATCACCATTGTGATCCCTGTGTCCCTGAACACTATGCCAGTGTTGGGGTCCTTTCATGTGACACAGGGGCCTCTTGCTGTCTGCACACTAAAAGTCCCATCCTGTCCTGGACTCACCCCATCCCCCATGCTGGCTCCTGTTACTCCAGCAGAAGTCCAGTGAAGTGTTACTCCCAGTGGCAAAGTTAGACATTCTTACACCTGGAGCAAAGACTCAATTTGGCTTCCCCCCTTCTTGAAGATGACAGTGTCAGAAGGGCAGAAGGTTGGTGTCAGTAGGGCAGTGGATGGTATCTGTAGTTTTATTTTTTATTCTTTTTTTACAATATTATTTTTTAATATTTTTAGGAGCCCTGTTGGAGGGGCTTTGGTGAGATTTCAGTAGTCCAAATAGACCCGTAATGTCTCACTTTTGAGACAGAGAAAGGTACTGAGGACAGATTCCTCAGTCCCTTTCAGTGCAGTCTCTGCTACACTGGACAGTGAATGAACAGAAGGCTCTGTACAGAGCGGCTTCCTGTTCATTCACAAACTGAAGCATTATAAACACAGTTTACTATGATTCAGTTATGAATGAACACAGAGCAGGAGAATTTGGCTTTCCGTGTCTGCAGGAGGAAAATACAGCCCGTCAGTTCCACTAAATACTACCCCCACCACCCCTCCTCCGGGTTCCAATGGGTTGCCAAGCCCCAGATTAGCTTGTGCCAGGCACACCCCTTCAAGGTTGCTATTGGAGATATCATTATAATGTGTATGAAGACATGAAAAACTGCTAAAGTGACCATTTGCACTGTGAATGTACTTTTATATTTATTTTATTGGCAATGTGAACATGAGGTTATTTATTTGGATTTATTATTATAGTATAAACTATATTAACAAACCCAAATAAATATCATAAATACCCACATGATCATATTAACAATAAAATGGATATAAAAGTATATTCACAGTGCAAATGGTCACTTTCCATTTCTTCATACACAATTTAATGACAGTATTACATCTCTAATAGCAACCTCATGTCCCAGTGACAATGATAATCATGGCATTCGTCATGCTCTACCTTCATCACTGCACCACCATTTACAAACACTTAAATGTTGACAAGAAATCAAAACCAACTTTTCAATTAAATTTTAAAATCAGACCTGTAGTCTGTAGAGATGCCTGTGACCACTGGATTCCTCTGCATGACATTGTGCACCAGACAGCCACTCTGCTCATCCCCCCGATGCAGGCAGCTTGTGTCTCTCTCTCTGGCAGGAATGACCTGGAGTGAGAGAGGTGAGGATATGAGGGGGTGGGACCAGCTCACAGAGGGGCAGGGATAGGGAGGACATGGTGCTGGAAGGCAGCGGGATGAGACATTCAGTGCACAAGACCCGCCTCCTCCACTCAGCGGCTCTGTCCCACTTGACATCTGCGTGCAGGGGAGGGGAGTGGTCTGGCCCATCATATACCAGCCCCTCATGTGACTCTGCCGCCCACACAAGCACAGTGATATAAAGGGAGGCAACACGGGCCCCCCTGAAGCAGGGGCAGGGTCGCAATTGCGACCCCTGCGACACCGTATGCTATGACCATGGGTATAGGATTGTGTATAGGGGATTGTATGATATTTTTTTCTCTCTTTTTTCCTTTTATAGGTTGAACCAGATGGACTTGTGTCTTTTTCAACCTGATTAACTATGTAACTACAATATGTAACATTCCTGCTGTGCTCTCTGATAAAAGCAATATGTATCTAGCAATCTTGCCTGCCAATGCGCCCCAAAGAAGTGAATGTGGCTGCACCTCAACCGCATTCATTTGATATATATATATATATATATATATATATATATATATATATATATATATATATATATACAGTATCTCACAAACATGAGTGCACCCCTCATATTTTTATAAATATTTTATTCTATCTTTTCATGTGACAACACTTAAGAAAGGACACTTTGCTACAATGTAAAGTAGTGAGTGTACAGCTTGTATAACAGTGTAAAATTGCTGTCCCCTCAAACTAACTCAACACACAGGTATTAAGGTCTAAACCGCTGGCAACAAAAAATGAGTACACCCCTAAGTGAAAATGTCCAAATTGGGCCCAATTAGCCAATTACCCTCCCAGTGTCATGTGACTCGTTAGTGTTACAAGGTCTCATGTGTGAATGGGGAGCAGGTGTGTTAAATTTGGTGTTATCGCTCTCACTCTCTCATACTGGTCACTGGAAGTTCCACATGACACTTCATGGCAAAGAACTCTCTGAGGATCTGAAAAAAAGAATTGTTGCTCTACATAAAGATGGCCTAGACTATAAGAAGGTTGCCAAGACCCTGAAACTGAGCTGCAGAATGGTGGGCAAGACCATACAGCAGTTTAACAGGACAGGTTTCACTTAGAATTGGCCTCGCCATGGTCGACCAAAGAAGTTGAGTGCACTTGCTCAGCATCAAATCCAGAGGTTGACTTTGGGATAGACGTATGAGTGCTGCCAGCATTGCTGCAGATGTTGAAGGGGTGGGGGGGGGGGGGGGTCAGCCTGTCAGTGCTCAGACCATACGCCGCACACTGCATCAAATTGGTCTGCAAGGCTGTCATCCCAGAAGGAAGCCTCTTCTAAAGATGATGCACAAGAAAGCCCGCAAACAGTTTGTTGAAGACAAGCAGACTAAGGACATGGATTACTGGTCTGATGAGACCAAGATAAACTTATTTGGTTCAGATGGTGTCAAGCGTTTGTGGGGGCAACCGGGTGAGCGGGTGAGGAGTACAAAGATACGTGTGTCCTGTCTATGGTCAAACATGGTGGTGGGAGTGTCATGGTCTGGGGCTGCATGAGTACTGCTGGCACTGGGGAGCTACAGTTCATTGAGGGAACCATGAATGCCAACATGTACTGTGACATACTGCCGAACATGATCCCCTCCCTTCGGATATTGGGCCGCAGGGCAGTATTTCAGCGCGGTAACAACCCCAAACACACCTCCAAGACCACTGCCTTGCTAAAGAAGCTGAGGGTAAAGGTGATGGACTGGCCAAGTATGTCTCCAGACCTAAACCCTATTGAGCATTTGTGAGGGATCCTCACACGGAAGGTGGAGGTTCTCTAACATCCACCAGCTCAGTGATATCATCATGGATTAGTGGAAGAGGACTCCAGTGGCAACCTGTGAAGCTCTTTTGAACTCCATGCCCAAGAGGGTTAAAGCAGTGCTGAAAAATAATGGTGGCCACACAAAATATTGACAATTTGGGGTTGATTTAATAAAGGCAAATAGACTGTGCACTTTGCAAAGTGCAGTTTCTCCAGAGCTTAGTAAATGAGGTAAAGCTTCAATTTGCAAAGAATACCCAATCGCATGCAAGTAAAATAATTAAAAAAACAGCATTTTGCTTGTACATTATTGGATGATGGAAGTCAGCAGAGCTTCCCCCCATTTACTAAGCTCAAGAGCAACTGCTTTTGCAGAGTGCAACTGTACTTTGCAAAGTGCACAGTCTATTTGCCCTTAGTAAAGCAACCCCTAGATGTCCATACTCTTAAGCGTATGCTATTTCTTATGTAAGTAAGAGGCTGGTAGTCTGCAAGGTAGCGCAGAAACTGGCCAAAGAGGGATCATTTTGACTCAGAGGGTCATACTGAATATGTATTGCAATATATGCCAACTAAGAATCCCAGTTTTTTTAAGCAAAGGTTTGGTATGAATATGTGGTTCCACTTCTTTAGTATCCCATGTGTTATATATATGGAAGCCACCTAGGACCTATCTTCATGTCTACTGCATAGTACAGGTCAGTGTGTAAAAGAGAAGGGATATAATATGAGCAAATAAGTATGCTCTCTGTGCTGTAACCTCTTTGTATTGTGTAAATGTATACACTGTATATATTATAATATATACAGTATCTCACAAAAGTGAGTACACCCCGCACATTTTTGTAAATATTTTATTCTATCTTTTCATGTGACAACACTGAAGAAATGACACTTTGCTACAATGTAAAGTAGTGAGTGTACAGCTTGTATAAAAGTGTAAATTTGCTGTCCCCTCAAAATAACTCAACACACAGCCATTAATGTCTAAACCACTGGCAACAAAAGTAAGTACACCCCTAAGTGAAAATGTCCAAATTGGGCCTAAGTGGGGTTATTTACTAAAGGCAAATCCACTTTGCACTACAAGTGCGCTGCAAGGGCACTTGGAAGTGCAGTCACTGTAGATCTGAAGGGGACGTGCAAGGGAAATACAAAACAGCATTTTAGCTTGCACATGATAGGATGATAAAATCAGCAGAGCTTCCCCTCATTTCAGATCTTCCCCTCAGATCTACAGCGACTGCACTTCCAAGTGCACTTGCAGTGCACTTGTAGTGCAAAGTGGATTTGCCTTTAGTAAATAACCCCCATTGCGTCTTGTTCTGTTTATTGTTGTGATCGTGTGTTGTCTTTGTTGAGTGTCTCAATCATTTCCCTTTGGGATTAATAAAGTATTCTGTATCTGTATCCGTCTCTGTAGAAGTGCATCAATACAAAGTGCATCCACAAGGAGAAAAAACACTTTTCTTAATAGACAGCCGATGTTATGGTTGGGTGCAGCCCAACTTTCATAAGGCTTCCACCATCTATAAACTTTTACAGTATATACCCAAATGGTATATCCCACACCCAACTGTGAATACACCAAACAAAAATTCAAACAGAAGGCATACATCCATCACTACTAAAGAATAGAGTTAAGTAACTGATAATTAACCAAAATCATATACCAGGAGGGGAAAATGAGAAGAACAGCTTAGAATGGATATCACCCAGCAGGGAAACAACAGAGCTTAGTCCACCTCCATGATTTCAGCCAAGATGTTGCCCAGGAGAGTGCTGCAGTAAACTGGTAAGCATGGCATCCGCACCACATGGAAGTGATGTTACAACAGGTCCTGGCTCCATCCATCTCACCCAGATGGACATGTCCCATGTTGCCAGACACCTGGCAGGGGCATAATAAGGAACACTGCATGTAAAACAGGAGATAGAGACTTGACTAGAGATACAGATTAACAAAAAAGATGCAGATTCAGATGAAGTATAGAAAGAGCAGCACTCAACAGAAAAAATGTTAATACATAAATGAATAAACTTGACAACAAAAGCAAAGAGAAAAAAATAATAAAATACAGGAAATAAAGCTGATGGTACCTATGAGCAAAAGAGAAAAATTAGTTTTTAGCCAATACACACCATAGGTGGAAGCCTCCAGAGGGTACAAGAAGTAAAGCATTTGGCTATAGGCTGATGTGTGGAGCAAGGTATAGGAAATACATCATTGAGCTATCCCAACATATAGTGTGCTGGTACTATAACTCCACAATACTACTGTGCCCCAAACCATCTCCTACTACCTGTAAGTAGAGATGAGGTTCAGGTTCACTGCTACCATGGATTTAAGGTGAAGCCCGTGGGTTTGAGATTCATGCTCTCAGCAAACTTGCAGATTTGCCCAGGAGAATATTTCTGAACCATAATGCATTGTAAAGCCTTTGAACTCTGGCCAACATGTTTTAAAGGGCCAATGAGGGATCTGTTTATTAAATCAGCCTTTTCACTATAAAAGCAGGACGCAGAGCAATCATAATATTAATGAACTGGAAACTGTTGTAGGAAAAGCTGACAAATTAAATAGTCTTTTTTTCCAAGATTAGGATCGGTTAGGAAAATGTAGTTCTCCCTCTGTCTTCCCCTTCTGTTTAGTGCTAGTTACCTCAGTCCTAGCTAGCCTTCCTGTCTCTTTCATGCTCCCTCAGTCAGTGTTCATTGCTCACAGAGACAAGGCTTAGGAACATAATATTTTTTCTTACACTTCAAAAGACTGGTAAAAACATCCTCTGTAATGTAATCTAAGGAGTAAGATGTACAATTGCATTGTACTCAACTTCTGTATCTTAATGAAACGTTTAGGCCCCTTTCACATGGGTGTTCCCTCTGTCCATTTTTCATCCATCTGTTGAGAGAGGGAGAGATGAGACCCTTGTCCCTATCAATATTCTTTGCCCTTGCCCACCCCCTGCAAAGTAACTCCTCCTGAACAATACCAGGCTAGATGCCCTCTGCATGGGGAAGTTAACTACTTAGGGTGGCCACCCCTGGCAAGGCACCTTGTCCTTATGTTGATGGGGAATGGGGCTTCATCCCCACTTTCCTTGCCCAGTGGATGTGGGGGTCTGTGGGGGAAAAGGAACTTAAATTGATTGTAAAGGCAGACTTTTTTTTATCTTAATACCTTCTATGCATTGGGATAAAAAGCCTTCTGTGTGCAGCAGCCCCCCTCAGCCCTCCTAATACTTTCCTGAGCCCCATCTTGATCCAGCGATGTTTTAGGCATGAGACACTCGCCTCCTCATTGGCTGAGACAGAAGCGTGGCGCCATTGGTCCCCGCTACTGTCAATCAAAGTCAGTCAGCTAATGAGGAGAGAAAAGGGACAGGGTCGGCCTGCGGATAACTTAAAAACTTGACAAAACAAATAAAAAGACACCACAGAAAAAGTATTTTATTAAAAAAACATGTCCCAGGATATAATTTGGGGAACTGCAAACAGCTTGGGTCTAACTAATGGTCATCCAAAACCCAAAGCTTATTCGTACCTGGCCTCATTTCTGCTGTCTAAATGTGAAAATGAAAACATGAAATGAAGAATTAACTCATTTGTATGCATACTCTAGTTAACAAATCTCAAAATTAATCATGCTACATGAAAACTGTGCAGAACAATCACAAAACTCATTTTATTCAGAGTATTCACAGTTCAAATGCTCAAAAGAAATTCTGATGTGAAATAAATATTTGCAAAATAATGTATTTATCATTTCTTTGACAGCTCTGTATTATTCTTCCACAATAATGTCAATTTGTTGAGCTACATTTGTTTCATTTCAAATAATAACACGCTGCACATAAACAGTAATTCAAATTATTTTCAAGGGTAGAGCTACCTTTCATATGTGCTTGAAAGTTGTTTCATGTATTACTTCAGCCTAATTAGATTATCCTTCAGCACATATATGGAACATACTGTATCTGTGAAAATAAACTGTCAATGTGAAAGCAACATTGTCAGATCTCAAAATTACTATGGTTATCGCTCTTTCAAGTGCTTCCACAGATGTTCAGGCATCCTATGATTATTCATGGCACAAATACTTAACTTAGCTTGAACGGATACACACTTCAGGATTAAGCCATGCTTTAAAATAAATGGCCATGTTTTTGCTTGATTTCTGGGAAATTGTTGTTATATATGTGCATTAAAAACATATTGTTTTAAACAAGGTTTACACCTTATCATTTTTTTCTGCCCGAGTTTGCAAGTGCACGGCAGCCCGTTCCAATGAATTCCGCAAAAGAAGGTGCATGCACCTCTTCAAAAATGCAGCCGCAGGGAAATGGCATGGTCTTTTTGACCATGGGATTACCCTGCGGTTCCTGCACCTGCTGGCGCACTGTGGGATAAGATTCGTGAGGGTGCTATTCAGAGTAAATGGCAGCCCCACGCATCTTGTGTGAGCAACCTGATTTGGCTGCGGGTGGTTGCAGGTGTAGGAACAGATGCGATTCCCTCACCCGCAGCCACAGGCATAGGTGTGAACCTACCGTTAAGGTTTCTTATAGTAGGAACATATCTTATCTTGATTGGACTCACATTGTCCTAATGACCTTCAATTACAGTCCTTGAATACAGCTGTTGAATAAATGATGGAATCAGTAACAATGCAAGGGTTTGCTTTGTGGGATGTTCGCCAAATTTTCTCTTAAAGTGGATGTAAACCCAAATTTTTTTTTTGTGATGTCTTAATGTGGAGTATACGATTTCCTATCATTTGAGCCCAGTCTTGCCGCACAGAGTTAATCCAGCCCTGAGCAATCCTCTTTTATTGTTCAGTGAGATAAAACTTGACAAACAGAGAAAAACATTGTCAAATCCTCCCCCTTGCTGTGAGTGATAGGTGATTTACATATCTCATGCACTAGCCTAAGACATGTATTATTTTTTAATTCCCACCCCCACTGCTTTCTTCAGCAGCTCTGCAAGGATTGGCTGTTCCACACCTCAGCATGATTTGGCATGTTGAAGTCATGTGGTTACTTTCCTGTCTTTTCACTGGATGTTAGAGATCATAGCAGAAGTTCAGTGTAAGAAATACACAGGAGAAAATGCATATTGACAAGGGGAGTGTAGAGGTGGGCGGGCAGTCTACTGACATCACGACTCCACCCACCGAGCTCCAGAAAATCTGCTGCTTAAGTTGACTGACTGCACTGGTTGCTCACTTGCTAGAATCGCCGGCCGCCCGGCGTCTAGCTAGCAACCAGTGATGTCAGTCAGAGGCCACGGCCTCCCCAGCATTCATAGCACGCCGCAAACTCCCCATCGGCTAGTGAACAAGCTCCGTCCACCTCTGCCATGTTCTTCAGACAGTGTGGAGAGGGAGCGGAGCGGAGCGGAGCGGAAAGACGGCCCTTGATAGCTGACGCTGCCTTGCTCTGAGTGACACACTGTACTGCACCAGGCCGGCGGCCTCAAGTAAGTCTAACACTTAAGTAAGTTCAAGTTGTGCATCAAACACAGCCACTGTCTGTGCATCTCAAAAGCTGCCACTGTGCCCATCAAACACAGCCACTGTGCCCATCAAATCTGCCACTGTGCCCATCAAACACAGCCACTGTGCCCCTCAAAAGCTGTCACTGTGCCCATCAAACACAGCCACTGTGCCCATCAAAGCTGCCACTGTGCCCATCAAACAGCCAATGTGCCCATCAAAGCTGCCACTGTGCCCATCAAACACAGCCACTGTGCCCATCAAAGCTGCTACTGTGCCCATCAAACAGCCCCTGTGCCCATCAAAGCTGCCACTGTGCCCATCAAAAGCTGCCACTGTGCCCATCAAACACTGCCACTGTGCCCATTAAACGCAGCCGCTGTGCCCATCAAATGCAGCCACTGTGCCCATCAAACGCTGCCACTGTGCCCATCAAAAGCTGCCACTGTGCCTATCAAAAACTGCCACTGTGCCCATCAAACACAGCCACTGTGCCCATCGAAGCTGCCACTGTGCCCATCAAACAGCCACTGTGCCCATCAAAGCTGCCACAGTGCCCATCAAAAGCTGCCACTGTGCCCATCAAAAGCTGCCACTGTGCCCATTAAACACAGCCACTGTGCCCATTAAACGCAGCCACTGTGCCCATCAAAGCTGCCACTGTGCCCATCAAAAGCTGCCACTGTGCCCATTACATGCAGCCACTGTGCCCATCAAATGCTGCCACTGTGCCCATCAAACGCTGCCACTGTGCCCATCAAACGCAGCCACTGTGCCCATCCAACTCTTGTTATATTGTCCAAACGTTGTGTTAATGTTTAAACACTGATTTTGTTGGAAGTACCAATAAATATAACCTAATTGATAATTTGCATTTTTATTCTTCTGAGTGACACACTGTACTGCACCAGGCCGGCGGCCTCAAGTAAGTCTAACACTTAAGTAAGTTCAAGTTGTGCATCAAACACAGCCACTGTCTGTGCACCTCAAAAGCTGCCACTGTGCCCATCAAACACAGCCACTGTGTTAATAAAAAAGGGCTTGTGGTCAATCAGTTTATCACCTTTACTTTTTGACTATATAATCCTATATTATTTCTTACCAAATCGACTTACTTCAATATCAGCAGTAAAAGAGATGCAGGGAGCCCGATAAGACACTAGATGACGGCAGACTTTAAAATAAATCTCACAAAAAACTGCCAAATAAAAAAAGGAAGGTTTATAAGTATAAGCATGTGTAGTCACGCTTGCCTTACATAATAGTGTCATTAGAGATATCTGTACCCAATAAAACCCACCTGATCTCTAAGGGTTCCACAGCTCATTGCATCTATCGATGGAAAGGGCTGAGGTGGGAAGAATGGGGAAGGCAAACAAACACCCCTGACTGAGAGATGGGTGAGCCGCCTCAACCTATGAAAAGCATAAGGTACAAGGTCAGTCTGGCAAATGGCTGAATCTCATCCACATGATAACAGGACGTGGTAAAATGCTACATACCTGCTCTCACTTTATCATTGGTGGCCCCCTTGGACTTCCACAATATGGTCACATCCATGTGGATCCTTATATACCCCTCCCCATCATGCCACAGCGTGTGAGGTCAGGGCATGATGGAGACGCAATGGAGAGGGGAATTGACATGCAGGGCCGTGCCAGACCAGCCTCCACAAAAAACACTGCCAATCCACAGACCAAACCAGCATAAGGGGTTGACACCCACGGACAGGTCTGCCCACATGGGAGTGCCATGCCCGGTGAAGTGCCCCCAGTCCTGGGAATGGTCAATAAGTGAGGCAGAAATGCCAAAGGGCCACTCCAGGCAGGCAACTCCGCAATCATGAGCCCCTCCAAAGTGGGTGCACACAGAGTCATGCAGACCCATGGGCTCCATCCCCCAGGTTCCGGCAGGATAGGGCACATAGGGCCCTGGCAATGCCCCAAATGAACACCCTAGGAACGTCCATACGTGGATCCATTGGCCAATGGGCAATTCAATCATCCAGACCACTCAGGTCAATTAGGACCAATGAGAACCAATCAGCTTCCAGGCTTTATTGTTAAAGCCTAATTGAACAAGCTGAGGTAAAAAGCTAACCGGCTACCATGCTCAGCTGCATCAAATCCTGAATGTTCCAGTTTTAGTAAATCTCCCCTATATCATAATAGAGATACCTCTGCTTGAAAAACATATGGATATATAAAATGAACTTGATTCCAAATGGTTTGATCAAGGGGTGGTCCAGATTTATTGTAGTTGATTTTGGCTTGAGAAATTTTTCCCCTTTACATTAATACACATTCAACAAACCGTATCTTTTATTTTTTTTGTCTGTTGAATACAATTTGGTTAACAATTAATTTCACTATTTTTATACCCTTTATTTTGATTTTATTTAAGTAATTGTGTTCATCATGTTTTTGGGTTTGCACAAGATAACAAGATATATGTATTTTTTTAACATAGGTGCAATTTCCTTGGTATACACATGAAAAGCAAAATATCTATACATTATTAATTCTATTTAGCTAAATACACTTCAAATTTCACAAATTACCATACATGTTATCAAATTCATTTTCTATGAATTCTGGTTTACCCAACTAAACATTTATGACTTTTGATGTACACTATTTGATATATGGATACTTTGTTAAGGTATAATGTCTTCATCCACCACGATAATTAGTTTAGGTAAGTATAGGCAGTATTGGTAATGCCCGATCGGTGGTTTGCAATGATGTCTTTAAGTCTCAACTGTGCATCACCAAATGTTGATTTTTGATCTGGCAATGGTTTAGGCTTGTGGCCACCTGTGGGATTTTTGAAGCTTGATTCAGTGGGGGGGGGGGGGGGGGCTGTTTGCCCCCTCTGCTCTGTCCTGGCCCTCTGCCTTTCTCTGCCTCGTGGCACAATTGATACTAGTAACAATCTAAGTGGAGGGTCAATGCCTCTACCACTTCTTTTGGAGGAGGAAAAAAGTGCACAAACAGGCTTAAAATAAATGGTTGCTATGCACTCTTGAGAAGAGGGAAAAGGCTGCATTAAGAGTCCATTAAAAAGGCTGATTTATGCACTTGAAGATGCATTAGCAGGCACAAAATAAATGGCTGCTGTGCACGCATTACCACTAGCCGCATCCTAAACAACCTTAAACAGCTATGTTTTACAAGTTATAATGAAAAAGATTGGAGTGCTGATGATGCTATATTTAAAGGGTAACTCCACTTACGTGGCGAAAAAAAGTAGCAAATAAAGAAAAATTAATATAGCATATAGGATTGCGACACAAGTCATCTCTCGATTGCAACCAGTCGTCCTGTCCCTGCAGCTGAAAAACACCCCCACAGCATGATGCTGTCACCATGCTTCACTGTTGGGACTGTATTGGACAGGTGATGAGCACTGCCTGGTTTTCTCCACACATACCACTTAAAATTAAGGCCAAGAAGTTTTATCTTGGTCTCATCAGACCAGAGAATCTTATTTCTCACCATCTTGGAGTCCTTCAGGTGTTTTTTAGCAAACTCCATGCGGGCTTTCATGTGTCTTGCACTGAGGAAAGGCTTCCGTCGGGCCACTCTGCCATAAAGCTCCGACTGGTGGAGGGCTGCAGTGATGGTTGACTTTGTACAACTTTCTCCCATCTCCCGACTGCATCTCTGGAGCTCAGCCACAGTGATCTTTGGGTTCTTCTTTACCTCTCTCACCAAGGCTCTTCTCCCCCGATAGCTCAGTTTGGCTGGACGGCTAGCTCTAGGAAGGGTTCTGGTCGTCCCAAACGTCTTCCATTTAAGGATTATGGAGGCCACTGTGCTCTTAGGAACCTTAAGTGCAGCAGAAATTTTTTTGTAACCTTGGCCAGATCTGTGCCTTGCCTCTGTCTCTGAGCTCTTCAGGCAGTTCCTTTGACCTCATGATTCTCATTTGCTCTGACATGCACTGTGAGCTGTAAGGTCTTATATAGACAGGTGTGTGGCTTTCCTAATCAAGTCTAATCAGTATAATCAAACACAGCTGGACTCAAATGAAGGTGTAGAACCATCTCAAGGATGATCAGAAGAAATGGACAGCACCTGAGTTAAATATATGAGTGTCACAGCAAAGGGTCTGAATACTTAGGACCATGTGATATTTCAGTTTTTCTTTTTTAATAAATCTGCAAAAACGTCAACAATTCTGTGTTTTTCTGCCAATATGGGGTGCTGTGTGTACATTAATGAGGAAAAAAATGAACTTAAATGATTTTAGCAAATGGCTGCAATATAACAAAGAGTGAAAATTTAAGGGGGTCTGAATACTTTCCGTCCCCACTGTACATAAAAATCATTGAAAAAAATGGCATGGGTTCCCCCATCCATTACCAGGCCCTTTGGGTCTGCTGGATATTAAGCGGAACCCTGCGCCAAAATTTAAGAAAAAATTGCGTGGGGGTCCCCAACAAACTCCATACCAGGCCCTGCAGGTCTGGTATGTATCTTAAGGGGAACCCTGTGCCAAAATAAAAAAAATGGCTTTGTGCCCCCCCAAAATCCATACCAGGCCCTTCAGGTCTGGTGTGGATTTTAAGGGAAACTCAGCACCAAAATGTTTAAAAAATGGTGTGGGGGTCCCCCCAAAATCCATACCAGACCCTTATCCGAGCATGCCACCGGACAGGCCGCAGGAAAAGGGGGGGTGAGAGAGTGCCCCCCCATCCTGAACCATACTGAACCACATGCCCTCAACATGGGGAGGGTGTTTTGGGGCCCCGACGACCCGAGAAAAAAAATGGAAAAACTCTGCCTCAATGGGAGGTGTCCCACAAATGCAGGCTTTTTGCAATGACAGCTGTTATATAGCTGAGGGTGGGGCCACCCAGTGACGTAAACGGGTGACTCCAACCCCTCTGACGTTACGTGACTTCCCATGACATCAGAAGGGGCAGGGTCACCCGTTTACATCACCGGTGGCCCCGCCCTCAGCTATATAACAGCTGTCATTGCAAAAAGCCTGCAGTTGCGGGACGCCTCCCATAGAGGCGGAGTTTTTCAGTTTTTTTCTTCTGGTCGTCTACGCTTGGATCGAAGATGAATGGACATCATTGGACATTTAAAAAAAAATGTTTTTAAAAAAGGACTTGTCCCAAACTGTCTACTGTCATTTTTACCATTTTGACACTTTTTTTGGTGAAGGTGTAGGGGTACAATTTACCCGATACTCATTCACATGGGGGCCAGAATCTGAGGGTCCCCTTATTAAAGGGGACTTCCAGGTTCTGATAAGCCCTCTGCCCACAGACCCCCACAACCACCGGGCAAGAGTTGTGGGGAAGAGGCCCTTGTCCCCATCAACATGGGGCCAAGGTATTTTGGGGGTGACCCCAAAACACCCTCTCCATGTTGAGGGCATGTGGCCTGGTACGGTTCAGGAGGGGGGCACTCTTTCGTCCCCCCTTTTCCTGCGGCCTGCCAAGTTGTGTGTTCGGATAAGGGTCTGGTATTGATTTTGAGGGGGGCCCCCTCGCCATTCTTTTTCATTTTGGCACGGGGTTCCCCTTAAAATCCATACCAGACCTGGAGGGTCTGGTATGGAGTTTGGGGGGACCCCACGCCATTTTTTTTATTTTAGTGTAGGGTTCCCCTTTATATCCATACCAGACCTGGAGGGCCTGGTATGGAATTTAAGGAGACCCCACGCAATTTTTTTTCTTCATTTTGGTACGGGGTTCCCCTTAATGCTCATATCAGACCCAAAGGGCCTGGTAATGAACTGCGAGGGGAATCCATGCAGTTTTTTTCAATGATTTTTATATATATTGCCAGGATCCGACAATTCATTATAGCCGGGAGTAGTTTTAAATGACATTTTTTCCTTTAGAAATGTCATTTTGCTGTGGTACTGTTCTAATCACGGGAAATATGTGCTACTTTACAGACATACTGAGGACACCCCCCAGGAATGATATTAAAGGAATACTTCATTTTTATTGTTTCACTTTAAGCATTATTAAAATCACTTCTGCTGAAAAAACTGATGTTTTTAAAACTTTTTTTTGCATTGATACATGTCCCCTGGGGCAGGACCCAAGTCCCCAAACACATTTTATGGCAATAGCTTGCATATGAGCCTCTAAAATGAGCACTTTTGATTTTTCATGTTCGTGTCCCATAGACTTTAACCTCTAGACATCCGCGCTATGGCCGAATGACGGCCACAGCGCGGACCTGCATTCCCGGGAGGCCGTCATATGACGGCCTCCCCTGTGCACGCTCCCTGCGCGCACCCTGGAGGGTGCGCGCCGGGCGCGTTGTGATCACCGAGTCACTGAGACTCGGCTGATCACCGATCTGTGTAAGGGGCCGGTCCCGGCCCCTTACCATGTGATCAGCTGTCAGCCAATGACAGCTGATCACATGATGTAAACAAAAGATCGGTAATCGTTTTTTTTTTTACTCACGCTGACAGCGCGAGTAGAAAAAAAAGCCGATCACCGGATCGGATGTGAGGGACATCGGTCCCCAAGTGGAAGAGGCACATCTGCCTCATCAGTGCTAACTAAAAGTGCCACCTAATAGTGCCCACAGTGCCACCTAATAGTGCCCACAGTGCCACCTAACAGTGCCCACAGTGCCACCTAACAGTGCCCACAAGTGCCACCTATCAATGCCCACAAGTACCACCTATCAATGCCCACCTGTAGTGCCAATCAGTGCCACCTGCCAGTGCTGCCCATCACTGCCACCCATAAGTGCCCATCACTGCCACCCATCAGTGCCCATCACTGCCGCCTATCAGTGCCCATCACTGCCGCCTCATCAGCGTACATCAATGAAGGAGAAAAATTACCCGTTTAAAAATTTTTATAACAAAATATAAAAAAATAAACTTTTTTTTAAAAAAAAAATTCAGTTTTTTACATTTTTTTAATAAAAAGTAAAAACCGCAGAGGTGATCAAATACCACTAAAAGAAAGCTCTATTTGTGGTGAAAAAATGATAAAAATGTCATTTGGGTACAGTGTTGTATGACCGCGCAATTGTCATTCAAAGTGCGTCAGCGCTAAAAGCTGAAAATTGGTCTGGATAGGAGGGGGGTTTAAGTGCCCTGTAAGCAAGTGGTTAAGGGTGTTCGCACAAATTTTTTGCCTGTTTGCAAGTTCTGGTGCAAGCCGAACCAGGGGGTGTTCTGCTCATCCTTAATAAAATCCTTGCTATGTACATAGATCACCCAGGGGAGAATGTCTTGTTCTCAACAAAAGTGGAGTTACACTTTAAGTGCTCATTCACATCAGCTGCAGTTCTGTGCGCTTTTTTTCTGCACTAAAAATGCATGCACAGTGTTTTCCATGTATTCCAATGGCTCTAGTTCACACCAGTGCAGTTAGTTCCAGTCAGTTTCCGGACAGTTTCTGGTGCAGAAAAAAGTAGAGCATGCCACATTTTTTCTGCACAGAACTGTACTGGAACATAGCAAATTGTATCAAAAACTCACTGGAACTGCGTGTGGTGTGAACTAGAAGCAAAAACGGATCTGGAGCGTATCTGGTGTGCATTTTTGTGGTGTGAACTGGCCGTAAGACAAGTGATAATGTTAAAGTTAATACTAATACACATGCGAAGAGTCTGAACGCAGAATGTGGTGTCACATTCCTTTGCGAGGACTGTGAATCTCAAACACACAGAGTTTGCCTCAGACCCATGGCTGCGACAAACTTCCCTAGAGGTGAATAAAGACCTTGATTGCAGGTTCACCTAGTATTTTTTATTTAAAACTGCAGATTTAATAAGAGTGAAAACAACTTTTGGAATGTTATTAACATGTTAAAGCTAATGTGAATTTTTAGTGACTGTGCTTATGAATTTTTCAGATATAATCACAGTAATCAATATAATGAAAATTATAATAAGATTTATTAGACTTTGGCAAATCTAGCCGATAGTCTTATAGAACATATGAATTTAACAGGATTTACAATACACTCTACAAATAAAGTCATACATAAAATATGCATAAAAGTGGCTAGTGCACACTGAAGTTGTATGCCACTCACCTTTCATCCCTGTGTTTGAAATCAATACATCTCATTTAAATAAATAAATAACATCATTTTTTTAAATAAGTGCTTGCTGGAAATGATTTGTAACTGGCTCATAAAGCTTAGAGTGGCTCTAGTCATTGAACTAAAGGGCCTAATAATAAAACAAAATTGTTGTTTGAATGTCTCAAGCATTCACACAGCTATCACGAATAACCCCTGTATTTCGCCTATTATTAGGGATGCATCGATACCATTTTTTTTACAAATACGAGTACCGATCCTTTTTTTTTTTTAGTACTCGTCGATACCAATTACCGATACCTACTGCAACTGTTTTGTTTTAACTTCTGCGGTCAGCAATGGTACAAAGCATTGAAAAGTTATTTACAAATGAAACAAATTGATTTTTTTTTTTTAATTTAGCACTTTTTCAATGTGAAATGTGTAAATATATGTTACTATATATGTGTAAAAATATTCACTAACAAAGCAAACAAAAAAAAAGTTTTAATTGTTTATCGTTTATAAAATAGACGTCAACAAAAGAAAAAAAGCAGGAAAATAATAATTAAATGGAGGTGAATTGGGAGTTAATTAAGGCTGATTAGAGTAAATTAAGGGTTAATAAGGGGTTAAACAGAGGAACATTTGTTCATCCCTTTGATCTGCAGATGAAGAAACAGAAATATACTAAAAGAAACAATGTTTCTTTTTTATTTTAGTGTTTCAGGAGCTGAGCAATGTTGTTAATAAACATTGCCGGCTGCTTTTTCTTTTTGACAGCTCCAATTACCGGACTTCTTTAACACAGGGGAGACCCACTGACAGCTCAAAGAACCAAGCCTGAAAGTATTGATTTCAGGAATCGGTGCATTTGCACGAGTACCGATACTTGTTCAAATACTTGCTTATACTAGTATCGGTGCAACCCTACCTATTATGTTTATTTCCTATGCTGGTCAGCTCCATCTAGAGGCCATAATGGAGTATTTTCCTGAAAAATCTCAATCAGGAAAATCCTGCATTATGGCTACTAGATGGAACTGACCAGCATAGGAAATAAACATAATAGGCAGTCGTTTTTTTAAAAAATAAACCACTATAAGACAATCACCTGAGCTTTTAATATTCCAGATATTTATAAAAAGGTTGATAGTTTGTAGATGACAGTTCTTTAGAAGTATGCATACAATAAATATGTTATACTCATTCTTAGTGCTAAGAAAGATGTTTTAACTGGGTAAAATAATTGTCTATGCCAGGGGTCTCCAAACCTTTTAGTATGAGGGACAAAAAACCCCCCATCAGAGTAACCCTTACATCAGCCTTCACTCCAGAGTCCCACATTACATATGCGGGTATTGAAGCATTGACCATAGGCAGCCTCTGATGACCATAATCCTTAATTTGAGTGCATAAAAGATACACCTCTGACCTTAGTTGCAGGGCAGAAAAAATCATAACAGGCCGGATGTGACCTGCAGACCATAGCTTGGAGACTCCAGGTCTAGGTTAAAAAAAAAGACATCTGAAGTGAAAACACAAACATAAGTTAAAAAAAATAATAAACAAGCTCTTAACCTTAAAAGTAGTTCACTTAAGGACCAAGCCTCTTTCTGAGATTTGGTGTTTACAAGTTAAAAACAGGTTTTCTTGCTAGAAAATTACCCCCAAATTTTATATATTTTTTTCTAACACCCTAGTGAATAAAATGGTGGTTGTTGCAATACTTTCTGTCACACCGTATTTGTGCAGCGGTCTTATAAGTGCACTTTTTTTGGAAAAAATACACTTTTTTGAATGAAAAAATAAGACAACAGTAAAGTTAGCCCAATTTTTTTATATTGTGAAAAAGATAATGTTACGCCGTGTAAATTGATACCCAACATGTCACGCTTCAAAATTGCGCCCGCTCGTGGAATGGCGACAAACTTTTACCCTTAAAAATCTCCATAGGCGAGGTTTAAAAAATTCTACAAGTTGCATGTTTTGAGTTACAGAGGAGGTCTAGGGCTAGAATTATTGCTCTCACTCTACCGATCATGGTGATACCTCACATGTGTGGTTTGAACACCGTTTTCATATGCGGGCGCTGCTCACGTGTGTGTTTGCTTCTGCACGCGAGCTCGGTGGGACGGGGTGCGTTTAAAAAAATTTTTTTTCTTATTTATTTCACCTTTTGTTTTTTATTTTTACACTTTTTTGTAATAAAAAAAAAGCATGATAGGACCTCTTAAATATGAGGTCTGGGGTCAAAAAGAGCTCAGATCTCATATTTACACTAAAATGCAATAAAAGAAAATTAAATGTCATTTAAGAAAAAAAATTAAAAAAAATTGTCCCTTTAAGAGCTATAGGCGGAAGTGACTTTTTGACATCGCTTCAGCTCTGCAATGGTATGGAGACGGGTGGGGGCTATCTTCCCCTCACACGTCTCCATACCAAGTCAGGGAGCAGACCTGATCGCCTCCGCAGCTACTGACGGCTCTGGTAAGCGCCGGAGGGCACCGGAGAGTGTCGAGAGGGGGGCTCTCTCCCACCGCCGATAAAAGTGATCTCGCGGTGAATCCACCACAGAGACCACTTTTATCGGAAACCAGACCACTCACTGAAGAAGAGGATACCGGCAACGCTGTATACTGGCCTAGGCCAACAAGGCCCAGGCCTAGGGCAGCACTTTGCAGGGGGGCAGCACGGAAAGAGTCCCCGCCGGCTTGTGCTACACTGTTAGTGTAGCACCAGTCTTATGGGGCGGACTGGGCTGAGAGGCACATTAGTCTAGCGCCCCCATAAAACGACCTTGCTGCTTCCGGTATGCGGGCAACTGGCATTCCTCAACGGGGGGGGGGCGCCGCTTCTAATCTTGACTGTCCTCTCATCATGGACCACAAATCACACTGTGCTATATGTTTTCTGCTGCACCATGGGCATGGTTATATCTTCTTAGTCCTCTCCATAAAATTATCAGAAATTTGTGCTTAAAGTAGAACTATAGGCAAAACTTTTTTTTTTCATTTTGGATAAATGAGTAAGGGAGGGTTATAGCCCCTGTCAGTTTAATTTTTACAATCCCTGTCCCATTGCAGAGATTTCCATTCACTTCCTGCCCCATAGCCAAACAGGAAGTGAGAGGAAATCTATGCAAATTAAGGGAATCCATTGCCCCCCCCAGGCCCTCAGAACTAGTGTCCTCAGTCGAAAATTTCAGGGCGGGTCTTAAACAGCAAGGGGTGTGGCCTTGACAGGAAGGGGTGGGTCATATTTAAATTAGGGGGTGCACAAGTTTAGTCAGGCCTAGGGCAGCACAAAACCTAAATACACTACTGGATCCCGGGGTTATGGCAGCTTCTTCAAAGTGCCGACGTATATCGGTGTGAGCCGGTCTGGAAGTGGTTAAGACCTTTTAATACTAATTTAAAGAGAAAGTATAGTGCGTTTTCAGTGAGCATATATTTTGAGTCATTTGAAGTGTTTACGTTGTAAGATGTGATAGATTTATACATATTTGTCTTTCTTAATTTTGTATTACGTGTACAGATGTGTAAATTAACCACTGGAGGCAGATAATCTACTTACAAAATGATATTATCCTCTAAAGAGATGTTGAAATAATGTAGCCACATAGTAAGTATATTATTTTAATTAGTTGTTAATAATAATTAATGTGTCATTAATTATTCATTGGATTTCTGACTGTTTATTTAGCAAGGTGAATATCACGAAACATGAAACTGTTTGTTTTGAACACACAAACGTGTTTAAGGAAAAAAAAATGACTGGATGATTGAAATAAATACAATGTAATCTTTTTTTTATTTTAATTTTTTCACTAATGTAAGTGAACATTCACTTTGCTATGTGAACAGCTTTTAAAGTGGTTGTAAACCCCATTCATGAAATCTGGCCTGGGCACATATATCTGTAGTGTTTACTTATCTCTCTCCAAAGCTCTGAGTCCCATGTTTTTCTGCTGCTTCGTTCCTCTGTTATCAGCATGATAACTTCTGACAAGCTCTCCAACACATGGCATAAAAGCAACTGGAAATTTGTGTCGGCCTATGTGGAGGGGGGTGACTGTTTCCTCCAATCAGCTCTCACACAGTGTATACCCAGACTCTACACCCACTGCTGAAACAGGAAGAAAGATTTGTAACATGATGTGCACTTTCTAAAAAATGTAGACAGGGAAAGATTGCAGATATGTAGGAGGATTTGTTTCATCTCTGTGTATCATCTGAGACTGTTCACTTCACTGGGTATATGTGAAGGTTTACAACCACTTTAACCTCTCTGGCATTAACCCAAAGCATTGCTCTAGCTGGGAAATCAAAGTAAAAATGAATAACCCTGAGCATTATTCCAGTTAACTCTTTTTACATTGAATTCCCGGTTCAAGTACCGCTATTCCACCAGGGAATTCAGGATGGATGAGTGTCATTTAGGATGGTCAAGCAGACTTTTGATGTCTTCCAACATAAACAAGGCTTTTCAGCGCTAGCAACGATTCAGGAAAAACTATTCTGTATACTGTTTCAACTAATTACTAACTTCACGTGCAGATGTCAGCTCACAGAGAATAAAAGAAGTTCTGTTTAAGGATACAACAAAAGAACAAAACACTTTGTCTTTGTGAAGTACATAGATTTATTTGACAAATCAATCAATAAAATCCTATTCACAAAATTGTTTATAAAACCTGCTTATCACATAAAACAATCCGTGGCGAGAAGAGTGCTAGTGTGGCTATTTTCCAATTGGTGGATATGGAGTGAAAAGTCTTTAAGCCTCTTAGATCTTGGTACCCATTGGCTCTGATATAGGGGGCGTGTCCCCAAGCTTTTGATTTGACAATGGACAGAGAATGACAGCTTGTTAGCACTCAGCACATTCTGCAGGCCTAGGATAATTTCATGTGACAAGCATGTTTTATTGCAATATTTGAGAGTCAGACTTTATTGATTCTTTTGTCAACTATATCTACAGTATCTCACAAAAGTGAGTACACCCCTCACATTTTTGTAAATATTTTATTATGTCTTTTCATATGACAACACTGAAGAAATGACACTTTGCTACAATGTAAAGTAGTGAGTGTACAGCTTGTATAACAGTGTAAATTTGCTGTCCCCTCAAAATAACTCAACGCACAGTCATTAATGTCTAAACCGCTGGCAACAAAAGTGAGTACACCGCTAAGTGAAAATGTCCAAATTGGGCCCAAAGTGTCAATATTTTGTGTGGCCACAATTATTTTCCAGCACTCCCTTAACCCTCTTGGGCATGGAGTTCACCAGAGCTTCAAAAGGTTGCCACTGGAGTCCTCTTCCACTCCTCCATGATGACATCACGGAGCTGGTGGAAGTTAGAGACTTTGCACTCCTCCACCTTCCGTTTGAATATGCCCCACAGATACTCAATAGGGTTTAAGTCTGGACACTGCTTGCATGCCAGTCCATCACCTTTACCTTCAGCTTCTTTAGCAAGTCAGTGGTCGTCTTGGAAGTGTGTTTGGGGTCATTATTATGTTGGAATACTGCCCTGCGGCCCAGTCTCCGAAGGGAGGGGACATTCTTTGCTTCAGTATGTCACAGTACATGTTGGCATTCATGGTTCCCTCAATGAACTGTAGTTTCCCAGTGCCAGCAGCACTCATGCAGCCCCAGACCATGACACTCCCACCATCATGCTTGACTGTAGGCAAGACACACTTGTCTTTGTACTCCTCACCTGGTTGCCGCGACACATGCTTGACACCATCTGAACCAAGCAAGTTTATCTTGGTCTCATCAGACCACAGGACATGGTTCCAGTAATCCATGTCCTTAGTCTGCTTGCCTTCAGCAAACTGTTTGTGGGCTTTCTTGTGCATCATCCTTAGAAGAGTCTTTCTTCTGGGATGACAGCTATGCAGACTAAATTGATGCAGTGTGCGGCATATGGTCTGAGTACTAATAGGCTGACCCCTTACCCCTTCAACCTCTGCAGCAATGCTGGCAGCACTCATACATCTATTTCCCAAAGACAACCTCTGGATATGACGCTCAGCTTCTTTAATCGACCATGGCGAGGCCTATTCTGAGTGGAACCTGTCCTGTTAAACCTCTGTATGGTCTTGGCCACCATGCTGCAGCTCAGTTTCAGGGTCTTGGCAACCTTCTTATAGCCTAGGCCATCTTTATGTGAACTTCCAGTGACCAGTATGAGAGAGTGAGAGCAATAACACCAAATTTAACAAACCTGCTCCCCATTCACACCTGAGACCTTGTAGCACTAATGAGTCACATGACACCGAGGAGGGAAAATGGCTAATTGGGCCCAATTTGGACATTTTCACTTAGGGTGTACTCACTTTTGTTGCCAGCGGTTTAGACATTAATGGCTGTGTGTTGAGTTACTTTGAGGGGACAGCAAATTTACACTGTTATACAAACTGTATACTCACTACTTTACATTGTAGCAAAGTATCATTTTGCTACACATGAAAATATATAATAAAAATATTTACAAAAATGTGAGGGATGTACTCACTTTTGTGAGATACTATATGTACTTCACAAGGGCAAAATGCTCTAGTCTTGTGCTGTCTCCTAAAATCTCCATAAAGAGGACCCATCAACCTGCACAATGCTATCACATGGGGCTTATGAGACCTGGCCTCCATATATATATAAGTTTACATGAATACCTCCAGGGCGTACATGTATACGTAAACAACAACTTTGCAAAACATATTCGGTATTGTCTCACATGCCAGAGAAAAATAATTCTAGGGCCATTATTTATGACTATTTTTAAATGGATGAGCTGTAAAGGTTCCTAAAGTGTTGCCTATAGACACATTTTGAATATCTTAATTTTTCACTGCTCTGCCAATTTATACCCAACTTTACATATTTAGTATCTATTTTTTGACATGGTGCTGTCTTTTATATAAAAAAAAACATTTAAATGTGCGCATTTTATTCTGTTTGTGTGTACTAAAACTAGCTTTAGTGTGTTTTTAGTGTTTAGTGTATTTTTGATTGAAAACATAGGCTTTCAAAAACAAAACTTGTACAAATATCATGTGACGTAAAAATGTGCAACTATAACATTTTTATTCTACATGTTTTTTGCTTTCAGAAAATATAGTATGGGTTTAAGTATTTTTTCAGTTATTATTTTGTTTTGGGCTTTCAAGGTAAAACAGAAACAAACACAAATTAAATTAAACATTTGTAATCCACATGTATCTTGTCTATTGTTATGGATTTCCAGAAGCAGTGCTTCTGTTTTTCTGAAGTAATTGACTCAGAATTGCTGAATCTTCTGTGTATGCTAGTCCCTGACTGCTAGGTACCCAAATAGTATGAATCATCCTTCTTTATATTTATGTGAATGTTAAAAATATTAATATATATAACTTATGACCAATGGGTTATACACTGAGCAAAATTATAATCGCAACACTTTTGGGTTTTCCCCTATTTATCAAAAGCTGAACTTAAAGATCTATGACTTTTTCTATGTACACAAAAGGTCTATTTCTCTCAAATATTGTTCACAAATCTGTGTAAATCTGTGTTAGTGAGCACTTCTCCTTTGCTGTGATAATCTATCTACCTCACAGGTGTGGCATATCAAGATGCTGATTAAACAGCATGATTATTGCACAGGTGTGCATTAGGCTGGCCACAATAAAAGGTCACTCTAAAATGTGCAGTTTTATCACACAGCACAATGCCACAGATGTCGCAAGTTTTGAGGGAGCGTGCAATTGGCATGCTGACTGCAGGAATGTTCACCAAATATGTTGCCCCTAAAAGGAATGTTCATTTCTCTACCATAAGTCATCTCCAAAGGCGTTTCAGAGAATTTGGCAGTACATCCAACCGGCCTCACAACCAGAGACCACGTGTAACCACACCAACCCAGGACCTCCACATCCAGCATCTTCACCTCCAAGATCATCTGAGAGCAGCCACCAGGACAGCTGCTGCAACAATCGGTTTTCATAACCAAAGAATTTCTGCACAAACTGTCAGAAACTGTCTCAGGGAAGCTCATATGCATGCTCATTGTCGTCATTGAGGTCTCAACCTGACTGTAGTTCATCGTCATAACCATCCTGAGTGGGCAAATGCTCACATTCAATAGTGTCTGGCACTTGATGGATGAATTCCGTTTTTCACTGTACAGGGCAGATGGGAGACAGCGTGTATGGCGTTGTGTGGTTGAGCGGTCTGCTGATGTCAACGTTGTGGATCGAGTGGCCCATGGTGGCGGTGGGGTTATGGTATGCGCAGGCGTATGCTATGGACAATGAACACAGGTGCATTTTATTGATGGCATTTTGAATGCACAGAGATACCGTGACGAGATCCTGAGGCCCATTGTTGTGCCATTCATCCACGACCATCACATCATGTTGCAGCATGATAATGCACGGCCCCATGATGCAGGGATCTGTACACAATTCCTGGAAGCTGAAAACATCCCAGTTCTTGTATGGTCAGCATACTCACAGGACATGTCACCCATTGAGCATGTTTGGGATGCTCTGGATCGATGTATACAACAGCGTGTTCCAGTTCCTGCTAATATCCAGCAACTTCGCAGAGCCATTGAAGAGGAATGGACCAACATTCCACAGGCCACAATAAAAAACCTGATCAACTCTATGTGAAGGAGATGTGCTGCACTGCATGAGGCAAATGGTGGTCACACCAAATACTGACTGGTTTTTAGACCCCCCGAAACTCCCCCCCTCCAATACAATAAAACTGCACACTTTAGAGTGGCCTTTTATCGTGGCCAGCCTAAGGCACACCTGTGCAATAATCATGCTGTCTAATCGGCATCTAGATATGCCACACCTGTGAGGTGGATGGATTATCTCGGTAAAGGAGAATTGCTCACTAACACAGATTAAGACAGATTTGCAAACAATATTTGAGAGAAATAGGCCTTTTGTGTACATAGAAAAAGTCGTAGATCTTTAAGTTCAGCTCATGATAAATAGGGGCAAACACAAAAGTGTTTCATTTATAATTTTGCTCAGTATATATTTTATATATATATATATATATGGTTTTTATTGTGTCTGGAGTTCAGTTTAATTCTGCTATAATAGGGCCCACATATTGTGGCTTTTACTGCATTATTGGGGCCTATGTCAGTTGGCTTTTGGTCGCATACAAGTATATGGGATTGCAAAACCCACTTGAAGAAGGTCAAGAAGGAGGTGGACTGCAGGTCCAATGTACTGGTCAATGAATTGTGTAAGATCTCAGAAGTGTTTACATTGATTTCTAAATTATAACATAAGTCCAAAGCCAAATGACATACCGTATATTCTCGAGTATAAGTCGAATTTTTCAGCACATTTTTTTGTGCTGAAAGTGCCCCCTCGAGCACTTTTCTGCAGCAAAAAATTTAATTTTCCGAACCGTTTTGGGGCCCCGTATCTCATACCGTTTTGGTATGCAAACTCAGTGAACCTAGTACCACAACATATTCAAAGCTGAAGTTCCTAGCACTAAGTGGCCCCGAGATACAGGGCCCCAAAATCGGTTCGGAAAATATCATTCTCTGCTGCAAAAAAGTGCTTGACATTTTCTGAACCAACTTTGGGGCCCCATATCTCAGGGCCACTTAGTGCTAGAAACCCCAAATTTGGTGTGCAAACCCAGTGGAACTGGTACCATAACATTTCCAAAGCTGGGGTTCCTAGCACCAAGTGGCCCTGAGATATGGGGCCCCAAATCTGGTTTGGAAAATGTCATTCTCTGCTGCAGAAAAGTGCTTGACATTTTCTGAACTGATATTTGGGGCCCTGTATCTCGGGGCCACTTGGTGCTATAAACCCCAGCTTTGGAAATTTTATGGTGCTAGTTCCACTGGGTTTGAACACCAAATTTGGGGTTCTTAGCACTAAGTGGCCCCGAGATACGGGGCCCCAAATTTGGTCAACTGTGTCTATCTGCAGCAATGTCATTTCGGGACCCTTTGGGTTCAGAGACCCCAAATTTTGGCTGCAGCTAGGGGGCATATAGGAACCCTTAACTACCAAGTTTGAAGTTCAGGGAACCTATGGCTGCAAATGGGCACAGTGAGGCATGCAAATGGGCACAGTGATGCTGCAAATGGGCATTGTTGACCCTCTTTTCCACTTACAGTAGCTGTGCATTTCTCACCCTCGTCTTATACTCGGGTCACTAAGTTTTTCCCATTTTTTTTTGTGTTAAATTAGGGCCTCGACTTATACTCGGAATGACTTATACTCGAGTATATACGGTAAGTCCTTAATATGCATTTGCTTGCAGACCTTCTTTGAAATGTAATTCATTTGTGAACTTTTATGCACCAATACGATTATTCAATAAGGCATTGCAAAAAGTGATTTTAATGTGCGAAGTGTGGTAAATCATAGCAGCCAATTCTTCAGTATACTGAAGTCATATCAGTAAATGTCATATCAGTCATTTTAGTGGGGGGAATTCACTAAAACTGGAGAGTGCAAAATCTTGCAGCTCTGCATTGAAACCAATCAGCTTCCAGGTTTTACTGCCAAAGCCTAATTGAACAAGCTGAAGTTAGAAGCTGATTGGCTACCATGCACAGCTGCACCAGATTCTGAATGTTTCAGTTTTAGTAAAATTTCCCCAGTCCATCTTAACTAATGCTTTAAAACCCAGAATCTGAGACCAAAGGTTGGTGAATGGCTACTTCATAAGGGCTTTATAGTTAGGCAGGTACAAAAATGACAAATACACTTTAATTGCCTGTTGTTACAGACATCATATCATATTAAAGTGATTGTAAAGGTTCGAGTTTTATTTTTTTTAAATAATAAACATATCATACTTACCTCCACTGTGCAGCTCGTTTTGCACAGAGTGGCCCTGAACATCCCCTTCTGGGGTCCCTCGGCAGCTCTCGCGGCTCCTCCCTGCATCAGATAACCCCCTAGGAGAAGCGCTCTCCCGGGGGTTACCTTGCGGGCGCGCTCCCGAGTCCAGCATTCGGCGTCCATAGACACGAATGCCGGACTCGGTCCCACCCCCGGCGCGCGCATCATTGGATTTGATTGACAGCAGCGGGAGCCGAGAACCCCAGGCAGAGGAAGAGCGCGTCTCCCCAGGGTGAAATTCCAGGGCTCAAGTAAGTAAAATGGCGGGGCTGGGGGATGCATTAAGGTGAAAAAACATGAGGGTTTACAACCCCTTTAAATCTAATATATGTGTAGAATAGTAAGCAGGACACCCATCCATATCTTTTTTGCCCTTCAGAGTGCCTCAAAAAGTCTATAACCCAGGGTGGTTAATATGGGAAATGTGACTCCAGCTCCAGATTCAGAACTGAAAGCCACTATTTGAATAGTAAGTGCACTAGGTTCAGGAGGACAAATAAAGGTTTGTACAGGCATCTATTGGTGACTGCTTTAAATGTATTAGACTGGCTTTGTTGAGATATATGACTGGTCTGTTTTAAGTTTTATAAAATAGCATTCCAAATGTTATAAATAAAGTGTTATAAATGCTCATTAGAATACAACTATCATTGTATGTCCAAGCAAAAGCTAAACTTACAGGTGTATTAAATAATGTCTGTATCATCTTCATTCTCTAGTATACCAAAACAGAAGTGAAATGCCATCTATGCCACAGACACTAGCTTTCCCCAAAAAAGTTTGTTGCTACAATGGTTTTTCATGGATGGAATATTTTCAACATTGTCATCAGTACTCTCTCTCTCCAAATGTTGGAGCTCTTTACACATTCATTGGAGCTTTCTCTACTGTTATTGGATGGAAGGCTTAAAAACAAAGAGTGACAGTGTAAAAAAGCACAGCTCTGCTAACATTGTTAATGTAGCTTTATCCCTTAGTGGTACTTTTGCACAGTAAACATTTACTAAGTCCTGTGGGACCTAATTATAAGGACTCGGGCTATCATTGGCCTTTTTAAAGTGTCAAGACATGTCCTTCTCCAATTCTTATGTTGGTATATTCTTTTCAAACATTTTATAATAAATAACACTGTGCTTTTGCTATTGCATATGAACTATTTATGGCATTTGAAAATGGTGAACATAGCATGTTCACTAAGACAAAAACTTCTCAACTACTTCATAAAGGTCTGCATTAGAAGAAAGTCCTTCAAAGTCCAATAAAGTAGTGTCAATATTAAAGTTGAAAAAGTCATCGTCATCCAAATCTTTTTCATACTTCTCATCTATTTCATTTTCTGATGGTTGATCTGTCCCCTCAGAAATACTGCTTTCTGATGTGGGAATTATCACAATACGTGGAATTGTGGCATGAATGATCCAATCCAACCCTCCATTAACATCAAGTCCATTTACTTTTTGTTTGTTTGTCATATGATTCTTGACAATTGATTCTAAACCAATGGGATAGGTAACTGCATCCAGTGAATTTGATAGAAGAAATTCCTTCGCATTTCCTTTCTCTGATTTTCTTGATGGGTTCTCCAATGAGCGTAATGCAGGCAAAACCTATTAAAATGAAAAATGACTCTAATCAACTATATGTATATATGTAGGCAGTTTTATATTTTTAAATCTCAGAACATCAACAAACTGGGAAACAAATTTTATGAGATTCTCTGTCTGTGGTTTATGAGGTTATTATTAGTAGTTTAACCACCTCAATACTGCCATGCGTGCATATATATATATTGTATATGAGGTGGTTATGCCGGGATCATGGTTGCAGCTGCAACTATGATCGTAGTACAGTTTTCTTCAGCTGGTAATTCTTTTATGTAAAAGTGATCTGGGCGACTATACAGCCGTTCAATCAGTTTTAAAGTTGGTGCAAGGGGATATTTCCCTGGGGAGCCTGGGACCAATGTTTCTGGTCACATTGGAATGTGCACACAGAGTGAAAGGAATGGACATTGCTCCCACTCTGTGATGTCAGAAACCGCAAGCAATGAGGATTTCTTCACTTCCAGTTTCGGTTTGTTTATTTACAAGAAATTGCAAAGCAGCCAAGCAAATTGATCTCAGTTTGATTGGCTGCTTTAGACGCCAGAGGAGAGATCTGGGATCTAATCGACCCAAAAATCTCTATAAAGGGGGGGACCAGCCATGGGCCATGCTATCACAAGGGAAGTTGTTTATCCCTTGTGATAGCAATAACATTGATTAAAAAAAAATAAAGGTACAGTGTAAAAAAAAAAAAAAAAAAAAACTCTCCCTGTGCTGATATGCTGGTTGGTCCCGCATGCATATCTAAATGGTGATCGTACAACAAATGTGTATCACCACGAATGTCAGAGTGAGAGCAATAATTCTAGCACCAGACCTCCTACATAATTCTAACTGGTAATATAAAAAAGATATTAAAGCATCACTTGGATAAAGTGATACCAAAGTCTAATTTTTTTTTTAGTTAAAAAATAACAAACATGTCATACTTACCTGCTCTGTGCAGTGGTTTTGCACAGAGCAGCCCTGATCCTCTTTTTCTCAGGTCCCTACCGAGCGGCAGGGGCAACGGGAGGGGGGGAGGGGTAGGGGCGGTGACCCAAAAAAGAAAAAAAAAAAAAAAACAGCCGCCACTGGGTGTTGCCATTTTGTTCCTTGTAATATGGTGGAGTCTTCAAGAGGAGACAGACCCAGTTCTCAGAGTAGAAGAACGGAGTGAGCAGATCTCTGTCGAGAGAGATTGACATAAGTCGGATAGTGGTGATGCGTTTGGTGGTGGATATGCACCTGTCACAAGAAGATTTGGAGAGGCTATTTTCGGAGACACATTGCACTGGGTGCTATACTGTTTTGATGGATTTACTTATTTTTATTCAGTTGATGCATGGATTTTATGTTAATTTTTCACATAAACCGTATTGCGCTTAACTGCATTAAAAAGACCGACAAATTTGAAAAGAAAAAACAATATTTTTAACTTTTTTCTATAATAAGAGCAAGTTTTTGGGGCATCCATTCCTTTCTTCTGCAACAAGCAGTATTGATACACATTAATAAAAACTGCAAGCATTTTCTTTGCATGTTAGTAAACTTCTGTGCATCAGTACTGCTTGGGCTATAAGAAGGAAGTGAATCTCCTAAAAGTTTGTTCTGGAAAATGAACTAAGTGCAAATAAAAAGGTATCAATAACAGTACTGTGTTGTTATAAGTAACCTGACATAACCTGACATGACCTGACATATAACATATTACATAGATACATAGTTACATCGTTACATAATTAGTCAGGTTGAAAAAAGACACAAGTCCATCTAGTTCAACCAAAATCCTGCGAAGGATACGGAAAGGCCCAATAAACCGAGGTGCGAACTTCAGCAAGAAAACACCAAGTCAGAGATTACGAGATGACAGCCAGACCCTGTCCCCAACCTGGTAGGAAGGCACATTCAGGCATCTGCGGTCAGCATGGAGTCTGTACCTTTCATTAGCATGACGCAAAGCAAACGAGTCAGGCAACATGGAAGGTTGGAAACCATAATTCGCCATAAACTGAGACAATCGGGAAGCAGAATTCAAGGCACTGTTGTGAGCAGACTATGCCCATGGTAATAGGTCTGACCAATTGTTGCGATGGTCAGAAATATAGCAATGTAGGAATTGCTCCAAGGACTGATTGGCTCGTTCTGCGGCCCCATTAGACTGCGGGTGATACGCACAGGAGAAAGCAAGCTGAATTCCCAGCTGTGCACAAAAGGCTCGCCAGAACCGGGACACAAACTGACTACCCCTGTCCGAGACATTCACCTTGGGTAGCCCATGTAAGCGAAAGATCACCTGGGCCAAAATGGAAGCCAGGTTCTTAGAAGTGGGCAATTTCTTAAGTGGAATACAATGACACATCTTTGAGAACCGGTCAACCATCGTAAGAATAACTGTGTTGCCTTGGGAGTTGGGCAACTCAATAATGAAATCCATAGACAGGTGGGTCAAGGGCCTCTCTTCATTGGGTATGGGTTGTAGGAGGCCCACTGGAAGGTGTCGTGGAGTCTTACTCTGAGCACACACAGAACAGGCAGCTACAAAGGCAGTTACATCAGCACGTAGACTAGGCCACCAGAATTGTTGGGTAATGGCCCAAACAAGTTGATTCTTACCAGGGTGGCCAGCTGCCTTGGGAGAATGGTAAGTCTGGAGAACGGCAGTACGGAGACACTCTGGGATAAAGCAGCGGTCACAAGGTTTCTCAGGAGGAGCATCGAAAAACCAGCAGTGGAAATTAATTTAACCTGTTCCCGATAGAACTCACACTTCTTCAGTTTATAATAGAGATTGTTCTCTCTTAATTTCTGAAACACACAACAGACATCTGTGTGGTGGCTCTCCAGGGACTTGGTAAATATGAGGATATCATCGAGATAAACCACCACACATAACTGCAACAAATCTCGGAGGAAATCGTTAATAAATTTCTGGAAAACTGCCGCTGCGTTACAAAGGCCAGAATGCATTACGAGATACTCTTAATGGCCTGTTCTGGTATTAAACGCAGTTTTCCACTCGTTACCCTCCTTAATCCTCATGAGATTGTAAGCCCCTCTCAGATCAAACTTAGTGAAAAGCGTTGCTCCCTTGAGGCGGTCAAATAACTCAACGGGATCGGGTAGGCAATCTTAATCGTGAAACGATTGAGACCCCTATAATCAATACAGGGTCTCAGTTCACCGCTCCTCTTCTTCACAAAGAAGAAACCAGCACCAGCAGGAGACGAGGATTTGCGGATGAAACCCAGAGAAAGTGCATCTGCAACATACTCATCCATGGCTTTATCATGCAAGACTGACAAAGGGTAAACCCGGCCACGAGGGGGAGTGGCACCAGGTTGAAGGTCAATTGCACAATCATACGGCCGGTGTGCAGGCAAACTACCGGCTTGACCTTTGTCAAAGACATCGCTAAAATCACCGTACTCCTCTGGCAGGGAGGAGAGTGAAGAGGTACACAGGACCTTGGCTACCTTCCAAAAGCATGTTTCACTGCAGTGTGGTGACCAGGAGAGAACCTCAGCACGGAGCCAATAAAAAGAGGGGTTGTGCCTCTGTAACCAAGGATAACCAATAACCAGTGGAAACTTAGGAGAGGATATCACTTGGAATTGGATTATCTCATGGTGAAGAGCCCCTACGGCCATGGACAACGGAACCGTCTCATGAGTCACATGGGCAGGCTGTAGAGGTCTCCCGTCAAGAGCCTTAATGGCAAGTGGAGTGTCACGCAGCTTTAGTGGAATCGAGTGCTTTGATACAAAGGTAGCATCAATGAACAGGCCTGCAGCCCCATAGTCGATTAGAGCCTGTATCTCGATAGACGACTTAGCCCAAGAAAGGGTGAGCGAAACCAGGGGCTTATCCTTCTGGATAACTGGGGATGACACAACACCCTCTAAGGTCTGTCCATGACAGGACCTCAAGGTTCAGGTGTTCCTAGGACGGGTAGGACAAGACTTGAAAAAAGTGACCTGCCTGGCCACAATAAAGGCACAATCTCTCCCTCCTCCTAAAGGCTCTCTCATCCGCAGAGAGACACGTGAAGCCCAAGTGCATGGGTTCATCTTCACTGACCGACTTGGTACCAGGAGACATGGGAGGTGAGGGAGGCACGGCGTGGGACTGCAAAGCTCGGAGGAAAACGTACAGGAGGCTTCCGCAAGCGCTCCTTAAAAGAAAGCCTTTCTCTGAGTCTGAAGTCAATGAGGATGGAAAACGAAATCAAGCTCTCCAGCTCAGTGGGTATATCAGATGGAATCTGAGAGACCATGAGAAAAAGCAGCCACGAGGGCCTCATTGTTCCAAGCAACCTCTGCTGTCAGAGCACGTAACTTAATGGCGTAGTCGGCAACAGTTCTCGTAGACTGTTTGATGGACATGAGGCACTTGGCAGCAGAAGCGGAGCGTGCGGGAGCATCACAAACTCAGGGTAACTCAAGACAACAGGTTTTTGCGTCTCCCATAGATGGTTAGCCCAGGCCAAGGCTCTCTCAGAAAGCAAAGATATCATGAACCCTACTTAGCTTCTGTCCGTGGGAAACGCCTGGGGCAGCATCTCAAAGTATATCTCAACTTGGTTAAGAAACCCTCTGCATTGAACTAGATCGCCCCAAAATCGCTGGGGAAGCGGGGCGGAACCAGACATACCACTTATAGAGGTATTACTCAAGGCGGGTGCCTGCACAGAGACTGGCGCAGCAGCAGGGACAGCCTGCAACTCAGGTTGTACCGGAGCAGCCACAGTGGGGGATTCCAAGTGAGCTGTGCAACTCAGGAGCGTTTGTACAATAGAAAAGAGATATGTGGGCTTGGACTTTTTAGGCACAATAAATGGTATTATATAGTTAAAAACTGAAATTTATTGAAAATAGAATACATATAAAAGAGAAAAAAGACAGATCCAAAAATCTGTATATCAGTCCATGAAAAGAGGTTACAGCAATACAGACCATACATAGCTCAATGATATAACATAAACACTTCAAGGATGAGATAACCAACATTCCATCGTAGAGGTGTTAAATTCAAAGGAGAGCTATGTCGTTGGTAGATGTTACAATTTACAGCTCAACATGTTACGTGCCTAGCGCTTCCTCAGGAGCATGGAACTGAAATACAAGACATAGAATAAATATAACAGATAGTACAACAGTGTAAAACATACGTACAAAATATTTGTAAAAAATGATGGTGGTAAACAATGAACATTGCGAGCTAGATAGGTGAAGATGGGAAACCATAGAAACCAGTCCTGGTCAAAGGAGGACCCAGGAAATATTCATCTACTATGGGAACGTGTGTAACATAACAAAGGTGTATTTTTATAGGTACTGGTGATATGATTGGCAAACTCAATATATACAGATGTCCAGAAATCGAGTGATTCCTGGAGTAACAATATGTTAACTGGCAACGAGAGAAAAAGGGGGGGGGGGGAAGGAAAGACGAGAGTAGAGAAAGGAGGGGGAAGAGAAAGAGGATAGGAAGAAGGGGGGGAGGGGGGGAGGGTATAGCAGGAGATGGAAATGGACCAAGATAGGGGGGAGGGAGAAGAAGGAAAGGAAAGGAGAAGAAAGGAAAGGGAGGGAAGGAAAGAGAGGGGACGAGGTAGGAAGGGAGGGAGGCGGGGGGTGGGGGGGAGAAGACAGGGAAGGAAAGGAAAAAACGAAAACCAGAGGGGGAAGGAAGAAAAAGGGGAGGGGGGAAAGGGAGGGGGGGAAACAACAACACCAACAATTGCGAGATATTCTCACTAACAATTGGCCGATTCTACGCGAGGATCCTATCCTCAAGAAATATATCGGCCCTGCCCCAGCAATTACCTTTAGATGGGCTAGATCCCTACGTGATAAACTCACCTCCAGTCACTACTCAATCAACCCCATATCTAAACAATCTAAATATGGCATGTCACGTTGCGGCAAATGCTCATTTTGTCCGTGGATACGAGTGGGTACGGAGTTTATACTCCCTAATGGGGAAACATTCATCCCCAACTTCCACGCTATCTTGGTCCATTTCCATCCCCCACTCTCCCCCCCTTCTTCCTATCCTCTTTCTCTTCCTCCGCCTTTCTCTACTCTAGTCTTTCCTCCCCCCCTTTTCTCTCATTGCCAGTTAACATATTGTTACTCCGGGAATCACTCGATTTCTGGTCATCTGTATATATTGAGTTTGCCAATCATATCACCAGTACCTATAAAAATACACCTTTGTTATTATGTTACACACGTCCCCATAGTGGATGAATATTTCCTGGGTCCTCCTTTGACCAGGACTGGTTTCTATGGGTTCCCATCTTCACCTGTCTAGGTCGCAATGTTCATTGTTTACCACCATTATTTTTTACAAATATTTTGTACGTATGTTTTACACTGTTGTACTATCTGTTATATTTATTCTATGTCTTGTATTTCAGTTCCATGCTCCCGAGGAAGCGCTAGGCGCGTAACATGTTGAGCTGTAAATTGTAACATCTACCAACGACATAGCTCTCCTTTGAATTTAACACCTTTACGATGGAATGTTGGTTATCTCATCCTTGAAGTGTTTATGTTATATCATTGAGCTATGTATGGTCTGTATTGCTGTAACCTTTTTTCATGGACTGATATTATACAGATTTTTGGATCTGTCTTTTTTCTCTTTCAAATGTATTCTATTTTCAATAAATTTCAGTTTTTAACTATATAATACCTCTTATTGTGCCTAAAAAGTCCAAGCCCACACATCTCTTTTCTATTGTACTCAACTTTAGGACGTGGCACAGAGTACTCCATAAGTATCCGCAGTACCACTCTGCTTTGATACTAATATTTTTTCATCAGGAGCGTTTGTAACGCCATGGTCCATGCGGTGATCTTGCTCATCCAATCTGGAAAAAAAATTACCAACAAGTGGATTGACTGTATCTTCTGAATTCATGGCCTTCGCCTACTGACAGAAACCATGAACCAGACCGAGACAGAAGTATAGTAAAATCACACTTGTTATTTAATAAATAGAGTAAGCGTAGTCAAAGCATAGTCAGAGTCCAGTAACCGTATCGGGTAGTCAACCAAGCCAGTGTTCAGTAACCAGATCGGGTAATCAGCCAAGCCAGAAGTTAGGGATCCAAGTGAAGGAACAGCAAGCAGGATAAAGTGCCAGAAGGGATGTCAGCAAAGACGGTCATTAAACAGGAATGCAGGAGATGGTTTCTAGTGATGTGACTAAGGTGAAGGCAGGAATGAAGTGAGTTGGAGATCTTTAAGTAGGCGGGACTGACGAGCAGATCCACAACAGCTGGTTAACTGTGGAGAGAGATGAGAGCTGGCAATTAGCCGACAGCTGAACGGCCAGCTCAGAGAAGGAAGGGCTGGGCCAGCCCTGACACTTTTTAAATATGGGCACTACATTGGCCTTACGCCAATCCAGCGGTACCATTCCAGTCATTAACGAGTCCCTAAAAATGAGAAACAATGGCTTTGAAATGACAGAGCTCGATTCTTTAGGATCCGTGGGTGCATGCCATCTGGTTCAGGTGCTTTAGCCACCTTTATTCTGTCTTAATATTTCTGGACCATATCACTTTTGAGCCATTGTGGATCATTTGGATCTGTGTCAATACCATCCCCATTATGGACATGAGCTCCCCCATGCTCCTTTGTATACACAGAGCTGAATCAAGTATTTAATACAGCCTTTCAGCCTTCAATTTGTCCCCAGTCACCCACTCTAGATTATTTTGTAAAGGGCCTACATGCTCAGACCTGACCTTTTTACTACTGATATATTTGAAGAATTTTTGGGGGTTTGTCCTACTATCTTTTGCAATCTGCCATTCGTTTTGAATTTTTTGCATCCTTGATTTCCTTTGTACATATTCTGTTATATTCTTTGTAGCATTTAAACGATGATAGTGTCCCTTCATTTTTATATTTTTCTTTACTTATTGTTTTTAGCCATTTTAACTTTGGTCGTGAGCCACAACCACAAAGATTTTATTTTTAGCCTTTTAAACGTATTGCCCATGGGAATATACTTTGCAGTGAGTTTGCATACAGTCTTTTTGAAGAATTCCCATTTCTGTTCTGTGTCCATTGATGCCAATATTCCCTCCCAGTCTAATGCCCCGTACACACGGTCGGACATTGATCGGACATTCCGACAACAAAATCCTAGGATTTTTTTCGACGGATGTTGGCTCAAACTTGTCTTGCATACACACGGTCACACAAAGTTGTCGGAAAATCCGATCATTCTGAACGCGGTGACGTAAAACACGTACGTCGGGACTATAAACGGGGCAGTAGCCAATAGCTTCATCTCTTTATTTATTCTGAGCATGCGTGGCACTTTGTGCTTTGGATTTGTGTACACACGATCGGAATTTCCGACAACGGATTTTGTTGTCGGAAAATTTTATAGCCTGCTCTCAAACTTTGTGTGTCGGAAAATCCAATGGAAAATGTGTGATGGAGCCTACACACAGTCAAAAATTCCGACAACAAGGTCCTATCACATATTTTCCGTTGGAAAATCCAACCGTGTGTATGGGGCATTAGTCTTGGAGAGCAACCCTAATCCTTGGAAAATTTGCTTTCTTAAAGTTAAGTGTTTTTATTTCCATATGTGTTTGTTGCTTACAGCTAACATTAAATGAAATCATGTTATGGTCACTGCTACCCAGATGTTCTTTTATACGAATATTGGTAATAAGCTCTGCATAGTTTGAGATGACCAGGTCCAGCAGAGCGTCATTCCTAGTCGGGGCCTCAATAAACTGGACCATAAAATTGTCTTGTAGGTCTATAAATGTTTGCCCTTTAATTGTCCCAGCAGTGCAATTACTCCAGTCAGTTTCTAGGTAGTTAAAATCTCCCATGATTATCACTGTCGCAGCCCTTTCCATCTGTGCAAGGAGCTGAGTCTGCACCTCCTCATTTACACTGGGAGGTCTAAAACAAACTCCAATGATAACGTTTATATACTCACACCCATGTACAGTTCCACCCATAATGCTTCAGACTCATCACACTCTCCATCTTGGAAAATGGTCTAGAAAAAATACAGTTCTTAGGCTTTAGGGATCTATAGAGTCCACCAACTATTTCAGAGCTTTTCTTTCATTTTAGGATTTTGTCAGTATCAGTTTCAGTCACCCCAATGCATCTCATAGTGTTAAACTCTACCATGTTATTTTGTATAACACAGGTAAAACAATTATTAGGGGATGATTCTTTTTTTCAGTTTTTTTCAAGATGCAGAATATTAAACTTGGAGAATTATGTCTAGCTATATTAAAAAAAAATAATTTCCTAAATTTCCTTAGCTCCAACTTGTTCATAACGCAGTTAGGAAGCGCTGTGAATGGTAAATGTCGCCAAGAACACACGGTCAGAATATCTGTGTTGATTAGCTCATCTCTTTAAACCAAATGAAAAAATAATGATTCGCTAATATAAGATGCTAATTATTTTTTGTAAATATTAAAGTATTATGTCAACAAATTACATGATTATGTATATACATTTTACAATATTTGTTAATTGTAATATGGGCACATATTATACTTTACCTTCCCCTCTGGTAAAGCATTGCAGCTCCAAGCCTTCAGTAGCATCTCTCCCTTCTGCTCTCGTTTTTGGTTCAGTGAAAAAGAATTGCTTCTTTGAAAGCATGCATTCTTGTAAATTGCTTCTTGTTCTATGTCACTGAGTATCTAAATGGAAAACAAATGCTGTGGTCACAGATAATAAATACCGGTAGTTCCATTTGGTATATTAGGAGAGGATAACAGAAGTCACGTTTTTTGTAGGAAACTTATGTCTTTGAGTGCTTTATAAAATCTGCAGACAGTCCTGCCTGACCAATCATAGTGGAAGGAATTGACTGACTGGCTCCCCTGAGATCAGATCAGGTTGTTTGCTAACATAATTGGCTGACATAGACAAGCATGATAATTCCAATAAGATACTAGAAAAGGATTGCTTGGCACTTGGGTCTTCTCATCCCATGTATGTGGGAACCTGTACTTTTTTCTTTGCTTTAAGATCGCAACATTACCCTGTTTGCATGAATGCAAACAATAGGATGAATGTTGGTTCTATCAGTTTTCAAAGTAATATGTGATATAAACCGTAATTATAAGCATTGTCAGTTTGGAACATTTAGCCAATTAATTAAACTATTTAATGAATTTCTCTGCATAATTCACTTACCATATATGATTAAAGGAAACCTTTTTTTTATTTTCTTATAAATTTTTTTTTATTACAGAAATCATGTTACAGTTATCAGAAACAGGTGTCACACCAATATAACATCACTTTGATTATACCACCTGCCTATATCACAACCAATCCGCCTTACTATTACAATTATTGTCATGCTACATTATCTTAAGCATATATTAATTCCTCAACCTATTCTTTATAGTCAGTCAAAAACAAACACGGCTTCTCTTTTTCTTTGACCATGAAAAATGTTAATATCGAAATATATAAAAAATAAAAAGAAAGAAACAGAGAGAGAAAAAAAAAGGACAATCCCCTCCCACCCTCTCCCAGCCGACAGCGCCAACAGCGCTTTTTTCCATTTTCCGGAACTCCTTTAGTCCCGGGCATTCCCAAAATATATGTATCACAGTGCCCTCTGCCTTTAACAACACAGGGATGCACACCTTCAGCAACACCGTTTCGGCAACCATCTTCCGGAACTCCTTTAGCCCCAGGCATTCCCAAAATATATGTAGCACAGTGCCCTCTGCCTTCCACAACATAGGGATGCACACCTTTTGGTGCCTTGAGAAGATGTTTTAACAGTGAGTTTTTATATTTTTCAACAGACATGGGACATCATGCAACAAAAAAAGCGCAGTGCCCTCTGCCTCCTGACACCACCAGCATACATCCGACACCTGTGGAAATATCCGATGCAATACTGCCGGTGTTCTATACCATCTGGTGAGGATTTTATATCCTCCCTCCTGATACCTGCCTGCCAACGATGCCTTGTGAGCGAACAGTAAGATCCTGTCCTTCTGCATCTGGGAGAATGTAACCCCCAAATCCCTTTCCCAAGCTTGTAGGAAGGTAAGTTCTTGTGGTGCTTCTAGTCCGGTCAGTAGGGCATACAAATATGAGAGGGAGTGATTCAATGACTCCCCCGCTAAACATTTCTGCTCAAACCCAGAAGGCGCCCAAATTGCCACGTATATATTTGACTTGGAACAAAGAAAGGCACAGAGTTGCATCAACTGGAAAAAATCTAAATCTAGTGCAAAATCACATTCGATCTCTCTTCTAGTCAAATGATTGTCCACTGAGAAATGTATGAGCCTATTTTTACCCCATCGCTGTACAGTACTAAACCCTGGATCTGTCAATCCCGGCTGGAAAGACGGCGTGCCCAAAATTGGAATCACAGGGCTCAGGTGTAACGTCATAGTCATATTTTTGAAAATCTTTTTAGTGGATCATAAGGTAGTGCCTACTATTGGGTGTCTCCTCACTGCCTGTGGGATGTCTGTTTCTGATAGCCAAACCAATCCTTCTAAGGGAATATCGATCGTCACTCATTCCATATGGACCCATGGCTTCCTCTTTTGAAGCACATACCAATCCACTAACCTTGCCAGATGCGAAGCCTTTATTAAGAGGCAGTGACTCAGAAAGTGTTATAATCCAGAGATAGTCATAAACTAGCTTTTTCCAAAGGGAGAAAGCAATTACAGCAGCTTATATTTCTTTTAGCTCTGGTTTCTTTTGAAATAATATACTTGATTTCTGTTAAAGTGCTGTTAGGCACTGACTGTCAAGATTGTGGAATGTGAATATGTGTCACATAGTTTTTTACCTATATGGTAAGGTGTTCAGGAGTTGATGGCTGATATGGAGAAAACAAACTTGTTGTTTTCTCAGAATATTAATAAGTTCTGTTCTGGATCCTGGAGCCCGGATGATTTGTAGAGCTTTGGGTGGGCATGAGCCTCCATTCCTAGGTCCACATCTAAACTAAAAAGTTGAATGTGATTTCATTTACATTAAATTATATTAAAATATATCAAATAGGCTTTTTTAGTAAAGATGAATGCAGGGACGGACTGATAACTCATGGGGCCCCCGGGCAATAGGAGATTATGGGGCCCCCAGGCAATCAGAGATTATGGGGCCACACAGTATACACACACACATTATACAATCACACAGTATACACATACATGTGTACACAGACAGATGTTAAAAAAACCACAGATTTATACATACTGTCCCTGGTTTTACTGACTGCTGGCAACCCTGATGGGGCCCCCTAGTGGCCCAGGGCCCTCGGGCAATGCCCGAGTGGCTCAATGGTCAGTCTGTCCCTGGACGAATGTAATGTACATAGGGGGATTTTATTTAAATGAACAGAGACTGTTTATTTTGCAAAGTGAATGTTCACTTTAGAATATTTATTCTCATTTTGCAATATGGATGTTCACTTGAACTGCTGAATAAGGGGGCACCATATTCGCTTCACTTCAAACATTTCATAACTTGAAAACAATAAATTCAGCTTTTAAACATTTCTTTTCACATGATCAGGTATTCAAAGTGAACATAGCTTTACCATACTGTATATGCTAAGGTAATAGAGTATTTCCTTTGCTAAATAAACAGTCCCCATTTCTTTAGTAAATTAATCCAACTCTGTATAATGCACAGTGGTGTATTTTGGTTTTGTGCTGAACTAGACAAGACTAAAATCTGCAACCCCCCATCTAAATTTGTCCCACCATTTCCTATTCGGGGTGGCTATAGTGGCTATTCGGGGTCTATGGTGGCTGTGCGTGGTCTCTGGTGGGTGTGCAGGGTGTCTGGTGGATGTGCAGGGTCTCTGGTGGAATGTGGGGTAGTAACCCCCCCACCATTAGTCTGCCACAATGCTCCCCCCAACCCCTCCCACTAGCCTACTACAGTGCTCCCCCCGCTAGGTGAAGAGATAGGAGTAGGAAGGAGAGAGAGATGGGGATATGGAAAAGGAGAAAGATGGAAGAAGGGGAGAGAGGTGGGGGGGAGGGTGAGAGAGAGGGGACTGAGACAGACACCCCAGTGTCCACACTCACCTCACACCCCGGCCCCCACACTCACCCCCAGTACCCACAGTCACCTCATACATCCCCATTGCCCACTCTTACATGTCTCCAGAGGACAGCAGATCATTCCAGCATCACCCAGCATCATCTCTGCAGCAGGAGTCTGGGGCTGATCTGGATGACAGCTAGGGGATGCCTGGTGTCTGGGCTATGCTCTCCTGCACTCCCTTCCAGGGATGGATTGGAAAGCCCCCTGCGAGCAAGGCTCTCCTCCTGCTTCCTCCTCCTCCCTCCTTACGGCCGCAGCCACAGATTAGGAATTAGGATATGGCTGTGGAAGTAGGGTAGGAGGAGCCATGGCTGTGCCCAATCTCAGTGCCAGGCAGGGACAGTGTGGGGAAGGAGGGCAGGGTCACAAGTTGCTGCTGTCAGGTCTGCCGTGGAGCAGTGGAGTCAGCGGCGAACAATGTTAGGAATGTTGCAGGGATGGCGATGCTGCTCCAGGCAAAGGCCTTGTTTTTCTTGTGGTAGATTTGCCCTGATAATGCACATAATAATACAAAGCTCAAGCAAAAAAAAAGACATTTAGCTATTATATACTATTGCCAAAGAAATAAGAGGTAAAGAAAATATGGAATAAAATGTAATCAAACTAAAGACAATACTGCATTAAAAAAATGCTCACTTTTGGGCAAATCTCAAATTATAAAATGAAAAGAGAGAAAACTAAAAGGACATAAGGCAAACATATCTGGTAGCACATAAAACAAGGTATGAAGAAATTATTCATTTCTGATTATGCAGACAAATACAAATTGAAGTATTAACAGCACACATTTTTCCTGAAACATGTACAAAATGAGAAAAAGTATGGGAAAAGAGAAAAAAATATATATTCTTATGCCAACTAAAGTCTAACTATATTATTACTTTTGTCCCCTAACCTCCTCCTGAATAAAAAAAAGTTTTTTTTTTTTGTTTTTTTACAGAAGTACTAGTCTATTCAACACTATATCACTGTCTTAAGTGTCTTCATCCTTGGTTCAGTACAAGTCCTCTTTTACATTGAATGATATCCAGTGTCATTCAAATTTCCCTTTGCGCCTAGGGCAAGGAGATGCCCCCTGTAGGTGAAACATCAAGCTGCAATGGACTCACAGTGTGCCTGTAATCTCATAGCCAGCCTAATTGATACATTTCCTGCATGGTCTGGTTCAACTGACAGCAGCTCCTATTAGGTGCTTCTTGCCTTGAGAACCAGGGTGAGAAAGGAATCTGTGCAGTCATGTGATTGTTGTATAAAACTCTATTCTACATTTTTTGGCAGCTTGCTTGTAAATAGATGAGGTTACACAAACTTTAAGCAATAGAGGGCTCAAGAAAAATCATCATAACGAATTAGAAATGCAGCCTATTAACACAGCAGCCACTTATAATGTATGTAAAAAATGACTCAAATACTTTAAACTATGTGAAGAGAAGAAAGGTAACTAACCATCACCTAGGATAAAAAAATTCAAATGAATACAGCTTGTTAGACTTTTTAATATATTCATATTCTACATTTTAGTCTATTTACTGTGAAATAACATTCTGCTTAAACATAAGCCTATGTGTTAATGCACATTGCTCCGTATAGGCTTTTGGTATTACTCCTAATGGGCTTTTGCAACTAGTCAGGTAATCTATTTTGTTACTGCATACCATTCCACTTTTGAAATGCATCATTCTATTAAATAAAGTGATTGCATTTGCTTCCTGATACCTAAGTAATTAAACCTTGTAAAGCAGAAGGAATATGACTTGACATATTTTAACATATAAAAGTACATCAGCCAGAATTATGTACAGTGTAATAAAATAAAAGAAGGCATTATTTTATGATTGATGTATCTGTGACAGCTTCAAAATCTATAAACTCAAAAATAAATAAAGGCATTATTTCATGACTGATGTATTAGGATAACTTCAAAATCTATATACTTAATTTGGAGTTCCTATTGGCTTGAATTACTATCTTACTGTCATATTGCCGTGTTTTATGAACCTCTGATCTATCCTATCAAATGCAACTTTGAATGTATCCCTTTTGAGCTTCAGTCTTCTTATTAAACTTGACATAGCCTTTGTCACTAACGGCTTCATCTAGTTATGTAGTCAAGAAAAAATTTAATACTCCAAAGAAGTGTCAAATAAATGTATATGATGTGAACTGAAACAATATTTATTCAGGGTATTTCTCAGAACTGAAGACAAGGTATATATGTCTGTAGACTGAGAATGAAACAAATAGGAGGTCATTGGAAGTCAACCTGTCAGAAATAGTTATCAGCGAGGAAGAAACAGTGGGAGGAATTCATTAAAAAGACAAAAACCATGCTATATGACAGCAAATGGGTCAGTTCGGACCTGAAATGGACCCAAAGACGCACAGTGTTTTTGTGCAAAATGCACCAGACCCGCTGCAGAGATATGTGAACCGGCTCCACAGAGAGCCAGTCAAAATCTCCTGCTATTGCGAACTGGATGCGGCTATCCCGCATCCAATTTTCAATGGTGTGAACCCAGTCTTAAAGTGGCTGTAAACCTCAGATATGAAAAATTAACAAAGTACATCCCTCTATAGCAGTGGTTCTTAACCCTGGGTCCATAAATGGGTCCCAGGGGGTCCGCGAGGATCAGTTAGAAAAAATGACATTTACATGCACTATACAGCTCTCCCTTTCTCATTGAATGAAATGAAAGACAATGCATCCTTCTGCCCCGTACGCACGATAGGATTTTCCGACGGCAAATCGGAGCTTGTTGTCGGAAATTCCAACCGTTTGTAGGCTCCATTGGACTTTTTCCACCGGAATTTCCGACACACAAAATTTGAGATCTGGATCTCAAATTTTCCGACAACAAAATCCGTTCTCGTAAATTCCGATCGTGTGTAGACAATTCCGATGCACAAAGTGCCACGCATGCTCAGAATAAATTACGAGACGGAAGCGCTCGGTCTGGTAAAACTAGCATTCATAATGGAGATAGCACATTCGTCACGCTGCAGTTTTTAAATTATTTTAATGCAGCGCATTCTCTTTTTCTTTAGAATGCTAGAATAATGAAGTTGTTTTGCTGCTCATATTCACACAGAGTTCTGACAAACTGATTTCTTTATTATTTCTCGTGATCTCCTGAATCATATTATTTATTTTTTTCTTCAGGACTCTTATTTTTTTTTTTTTATAGTGATCTCCATAATATTTTTTTCTCGTTTTGTGTGCCAAGTTACCACAACACCATTATGATCTATGACATTGTATTGTATTGACATTGTATTTTGTAAATGTACCTTCCTACTCACAAACAAACTGTCCTTTTTGAAGTAAAACACATAGGCAAGTATTTCTGAAAAAAAATAGCCATTTATTCTGGGTCATAACAAAATAAAGAGGAAGGCAACGCTGGAGAAACTGCTGAAATTGGTGAAGCCTTTGTATCCCAGGGCACACATCAACTATTTGCCAGTCAAAATTGGTGGCCTGAGGAGTCCATATAATAGTGAGCACAATCCGGTCCAGGACTCCAAGAGATCAGGAACAGCAGCAAATGACATCTATGTCCCCAGGCTGTGGTCATACCACAGCCTGCATTTTTTGCCAGAGCAGACTGAACCCAAGCCATCAATTTTTAGTCTTCTTTACACGCTTCCTTCCAGGCTGTGGCTGTGGTGTTGGAGGTGTGGCAGGAGGTGGAGGGGGAGGAGGAGGATGGTCCAACTCACACAGGTATGTTTTAGTTGTGAGTTGGCCCCTCAACCCCTTATTTTGGGTGATCACCATAAGTTCCCCACACAAGAGGGGTTGGCCCTCCTCCATTTGCTGCATTTTGTATGCAGTTATGCATGCAAAGGCCTCTTGGAGAGTGGGGTTGGCTTTGAGGGCCTCATTAGCCTCCCTAATCAGCCTGAGTGCTGCCTCCTCCACGTTACTCTCCTTCCTGGCCCTTTTGGTTGGAAGGCGGAGGGGGGGGACCTGCGATTCTGTGAGGCTCCTACTGGGCCCAGCCACCTCCTTGCTGCCACTTACCCCCGCCACCTCCTGGCTGCCACATTCCCCAGCCTACTCCTGGCTGCCACATTCCACAACCTCCCCCTGGCTGAGGCTTTCCTGTGCATGAAAAAGGGACATCGTTTTAGTTTATTGTTCATCAATCACACACAATTTTCAGCTCATGACTGTTGCAAATTGAATGTTAATAAATAGAAAAGACTATCATTCTTTTTTTACTTCAATCCTTTTTATTAAATTTTCAAGGTATACAAATACATAAAACAACATCACATTTCAGTATGAGTATAAAATCATTTCCAGAGGCCCGGCACGACCCCCTCTAGTAACTCACCCAATTACCGTCATACCTTTTTTTTTTTTTTTTACCCATTCCCTTTATACCCACCCCTCCCCCCCCAACCCTCTGGCTCTATCAAGAGAAACTCTAACACCATACCGCAATAATCTAATCTACAGTTGAAAGATATTTCGACAGTTACCAATTACCTTTCTGTCCCTTTCCCACATATCTAGTCTCAAGACCCTTTGCGGCCCAGCCTACAGGAACCCCCGGTCAGTACCCAGCCTACAGGCACCCCCAATCAATACCCATCCCCTGGAGCCACGGTTCCCATATATTCCTAAACTATCCTAAACTATCATTCTGACTCCAGCATTTTTCATTCTTGTCCCAAACATTTTTGGCCACTACTGTCTATTAATATATAAAACACTTTATTAAATCAGCAATTAGTGATCAATAAAAGGATCTATTTCACATCATTTATTTTACGACAAGAAATATGTTGAACACTGCTATACCTGGCTCAAGCTGGGCCCCTCCACTTCTTCCTGGATGGAAGGTCCAGGGTGGGCGTCGGAAGCGTGGAAGGTAGGTTTGAGACGGATTCCCTGACTTCAGTCTGGTCTGCCAGAATATGAAGTCTCTCATAGTACCACAGCCTGGGGACATAAATGTCATCTGCTGCTGCTCCTGATCTCGTGGATTTCTGGACCTTAGTACGCTCACGATTATATGTGCTCCTCAGGCCACCAATTTTTTTTTTTAAATAGGGGATGTCTGCCGGGGGGACCTGTGGCTTCACCAACTTCAGCAGTTTCTCCAGCGCTGACTTTCTCTTTTTTTTGTTATTATAATGCGGGTGTTTCACCTGCCACAGACAGGGCAGCTCACTGTATTTATCCATGAATATTGGGAGGAAACTGTGGTCTTTGAACCCATCCATTTTCTCTGCAAGACACGACACAAGACAAACCCTAATGTCAGGTGAAACTCTCCTAATCTTGACCCAATATAGGTCTCAATCTATAAGCAGTATAGGCCACTAATGCACCAAGTTAAAATTGTACCTTCGTTATAACGATCGTCGCTTCCGCTACTCCATCCTCCGCTCACAGATCGTACATACGATGCACGCATGTTACGCTTTATATACACTGCGCATGCTTGAAACTCCGCCCGCCCCTGACGTTCTTTCTAGTATGTTCCCCGCCCCTTCTCTTTTGGTGCAGTGGGTAGAGAACATGGCAGAGACACACCAGGCGCATGCAGAGGAGAGCAGCAATGATGAAAGCCCGGAGCCACGAACGTCCCGATCCTGGAGGAGATTTTAGGCCTCAAATATGTCCTTTGTAGAGATGGTGGAGATGGTGGACATTTTGAAGAGGGCCGACTATGATGGGAAGCATGTACCTTACCCAAACCCAAATGTGAGAAAGGCCAAGATCATGACTAAAGTTGTGAAAAGTCTGCACAGGAATTTTGGGGTACGACGATCCAAGGATCAACTGAAGAAATGCTGGTCAGACCTGAAATGGAGGGAGCAGGATCAGTACAGAAGGATCAAGAGAGTTCTTCAAAAAAGTAAGTTGTTGTCATGTATTCCTATTAGTATTACTTGCATGCTGCTCCATGTGCTTTTATTTACTGTTGTACAGTTTAAAATGGCAACTTTCATGTTCATGGGCACAGTAATCGGTCGTAGGAAACATCGTTCGTTCACCCACTTATAAGACGTTTTGGGCAGATGCAGGTTAACTACATTTGTTCAGGCCTATTTGTATTAAAAGAAGTTTGTTGTCTAGATGGGTTTGTAACTAGAATGAAATGCAAAATTGATTCAGTGTAAGGAGAGGACTCTCAGCAGCTGTTTACACATCTGGACGCAGGAGCACTAGTGTGGGACACCATAACGAACTTTTTGGGGCGTCCCACACAGGTGCTCCAGTGGATATTATAGGTATATCTCCATGTGTAAAACTTTTACAAAAAATGGAAGTATTCCAGCTTTAGAAAGGAAGTAAAAATTTCTTCAGCTTGGAACTCTGCCAAAACAGACAATTGGACGACACTTCCAAGCAATGTTTCATAGTACTATTTCTGGCCTCAAATATCTGTGTGCTAAGTATACCTTTTGTTTATTCACATAGGGGAGAAAAGACTCGGGACATCTGAGGACACCATGGACCCCCCACCTCCTAAAGAAGTGGAAATCCCAAAACCACAAGCAGAGGATGTGGAGGAAGGAGAGGTTTATGAAGTGGGCGATATAGTCACCACAACAGGTGAGTGTCTGAGACCACAGCTTTGGGTAATCGATATATGCCTGCATATTTATAATACATGGTGTGTTTTTTTTATTTTAGGTGATGTGAATGTTGTGGAAGAAGAATCTCATTTCACAAGTGAAAGTGCACAGATCCTCATCGGGGACATAATGGGGTGCAATCGTGATTTAGAAAATATAAAGGAAAACATCAATGATGTTCAACAAAAAAATGAAGAACATCATTGATGTTTTAGGTAGAATATAAAACACACAAAAATTGTATCGTTTTATCGTGTATTTTTGCTTTTAAAAACAAGTTTTAAAGTATTTTAAAAAACAAATTTTGAAGATGCACACGGTGTGTCAACATGTGCTATCTGCCATCACGGAATATCAATGTACACGTTTTGTGGGTGCAATCCCTTCCTCGAAACTCAAGCAGGTGAGAGGAAGGGGTTGTACCCCCGAAACACGTCCATTGATCCCCCATGATGGGAGCTAGCACATGTTGACTTTAGGCATGGAATCAGGAGTGAAATCCCCATTTTGACTCCCAATTTGTGTGCATCTTCAACATTTGGCTTTTATAGGGGTGACATCACCCCATCTGATGAAGGCAATATCAACACAGTTTGGACATACTAATGTCTGATATTGCCTTCACTTTATCAAAGTTGAACTTTGTAAGTTCCTGAGTTGTGTATTGTTTTATGGTTTGAAACATGCCTGTTTATCCAAAAAAAGGATATTTCTAATGTCAAAAAAAAAAATGTTATACACAAAAGATGTTGGTTTGTTCAAAAACCCTTTTTTAACGCACATGTGAATGAGCTTTGAGTAAAATGTTTTCTACTCAGCAATGTGTGGCTTCTTCTATCAATGCTCAATAGCAATTTTTGTAGTAAGTTGGTGTTTACAGTGGCAATGGGGGTTATTTACTAAAGGCAAATCCACTTTGCACTACAAGTGCAGTTTCAGTGCAGTTTCAAGTGCACTCGGAGTGCAAAGTGGAATTTCCTTTAGTAAATAACACCCACAGTGCTTTATAATTTGCCACAATCAGACCATTTTCGTGACTCCACAAATTTCAGTCATGGTGCTGAAAATGATGAATATTTTTATCAGTAATGCATTACATACATTAACAACAAAAACAAGGTGTGTGTGTAGCAGACCCACAACATAATAGTTCACTGAAGAAGAGATTGTCAACTCATGTATCCAAAAAATTACGTTTGCAATATTGAACAAAAAGGGAAAAAAGAAAAACACATTGGATAACCTGGGAGCCAGCTAAAAGAAACACAAGCAGTAAATCAAAGTAAATATTATTTCCGTTTAATTAAAAAAAATGTATTTTTCACATGTTTGTTAAACATTTTGTGGCATATTAATACCCCCATACCCACAAAGTACTCTAGATACTTTTCACGAACTTCACGGGTGCTTTAGGGGGGCAAGCCAGGACAGCCAGCTTCAAGAGCCATCAGGGTTGTTGTATCCGGTAATAAGCTGGCCTCAGTCCCAACTGAGGCCACGTAGTTTGTTGCATTTTTTCTTAAAAAGTTATGCAATATGCAGCATGCCATAACGATATGATTGACTTTATATTCTGCCATGACTATTGCAGTGAGGAATATGCGGAACCAGCTGGCCATTATTCCAAAAGCATTTTCCACCACTCTTCTGGCTCTGGCCAGCCGGTATTTAAAAACCCTCTGCTCCGGGGTGAGGGTCCTCATCGGGAACGGCCGCATCAGGTGTTCACCCAGACCAAATGCTTCATCAGTGTCAAAGACGAAAGGGAGTCCTTCCACGTTCTCTTCAGCAGGTGGCAATCCCAAGCCACCATTCTGGAGCCGTCTGTAAAATTCGGTCTGGGCGATGACTCCACCATCTGACATCCGGCCATTCTTCCCCACGTCCACATACAGGAACTCATATGTCGCCGACACCAACGCCAACATCACAATACTATTAAACTCCTTATGGTTATAATAGTATGACTCCGAGTTGGGGGGGGGGGACGATGTGGACGTGCTTCCCATCTATTGCCCCTCCACAGTTGGGAAAGTCCCACCGCTGGGCAAACTGGGATGCCACAGTCTGCCATTCCTGTGGCATTGAAGGAAACTGTGGAGTCAAACAAGAAAAAAAGAATTTGTCATTTTGCACATAAACATTGCAAACAGATTAGACACAAACATTCTTGCCCAAAATCAGTATAAACATTTATTACATATATTTAATTTATTACATATATTACCATTTGAAAGTATTCAGGCAGGCCCTTCCACTACATGCTTTGGTGAATTCATCCATAAATCTTACCACAAAAGAGGTAGGTATAGTGTGTATGGGTTTGGCAAAGTCAGCAGATAGAGGATTGGTATCGGTTAACTTAGCTGTTGGGGGGGAGGGAGAGTTCAAAATGATTTTGGGACCCCAAAAAAAAGCCTCTGGCACTCTGCCTGAATTCTGAATTTAAGGACACAAATAACATTTGTACACATTTTAGGGGGTGTTTAGGGTAAAGCACTACTATTGAGCTGACAAAATAGTGAGCCCAGGATAGCATGCTGGGGAGGTTAGTGAAGGCAAATATGCATGAAGGACAAAAAGGAAGTTTTAAAGCTTCCAGCATGAGAACAAAGGAGACATTCACAGCATATTACAATCATGGTAATTGGGGAATGATGAAATAAATACAATACATTAGCAAACATTAAATGCATATAATGTGATGTTAAAGGAGAAATCTTACGCTAATATAGTCCTTCTGCAGGACCTGAATGATGGCAGAACAGGTCACTGGAATAATGATCCCCAGAGCCTAGGGGAAGATGCCTGTCGAGAACTTGATGTCCTGCAGACTTCTCCCCATCGCCAAGTACCGCAACGTGGCGACTAGCCTCTGTTCAGGAGTAATGGCTTGCCGCATGCAGGTGTCCTGCCTGCTAATAGAAGGGGACAGCAAAGCCAACAAACGGTGAAAAACGGGGTACGTCATTTGGAGATAATTCCTGAAATCGTCAGTATTATTCTCACGGATCTCCCACAACAAAGGCATGTGAGAGAATTGGTCACGCTGGAGCAACCAATTCTTTGTCCATGAACTCCTCCCCACCCTTTTCATGGACTGGGCTTGGGTCAAAGCAAGAACCCCAACACCAAGCCCCCGCAAAGCACGAACTCTGCGATGAGTACGTAACCGGAACATGGCTTCAAAATGGTCGGCTGGTCAGAACGAACAGAAAGCACTGAAAAACAGAAAGGCCTGAGAAGAGCGAGCTGAAAATCAGAAACGAGCAGACAAGAACGCACTGCAAATCAAATACGTACTATAATAATAATGATACGCACTGACAAACAAATGCAAACTGACTACACACACTGCAGAACAGATACAAACCCACAAGCACAAACTGAAGAGCAGTAATGATCTGAAAAGCACAAAGCTGAAAAGCATGAATCGTCTCTCACCCTACTTCTACTAACACGATATTAGCAGAAGGAGCCCAAAGGGTGGCGCACTTGATTTGAAACTTCCCTTTTATAGTGCCGTCGTACGTGTTGTATGTCACTGCATTTTTGACGTTCGCAATTTCTGACCAACTTTGTATGACCGTGTGTATGCAAGACAAGTTTGAGCCAACATCCGTCCGAAAAAACCCACGGATTTTGTTGTCGGAATGTGCGATCGTGTGTACGCGGCATTCCATTGCGAATAGTGCCGACCACTAAGCATCTCTTGACTTTTTGTTGGCCCATGTTTACCACTTAAATTGGTATCATCTTTCTTTGCACAACCGCCATCTTGTGCTACTCCATAACAACATGTGCTAATTCTCATTTTCTAGTAGTAGTAGTAGTAGTAGTAGTAGATTTGAGCAGGTTTTAAATTAGTTTTATTCATTTTTCACAATATGATTGCATTTTATTTTTGTAATAAATAAATTGTTTACTGTATTCAAACTTTGTCTATATCATATATGTATGAGGCAATCAAAAATCTGGGGAGAGGTCCATGGCTTTCATTAGATTCTTAAAGGGGACCGTGACTCAAAAAAGGTTGAGAACCACTGTTCTGCAGTGTGTAATAACCTGCACCCAAAGCACCAAGTGTGGTTCCTCTCTGCTCTCTCCTCTCTCTGCTATCTACATGACTCATTCTTAATAGATTAAACTGACACCACAGCCTCCCTGATAATGGCATGTCCCCCCATTGCCACACAGCAGTTGACTCATACCCTCTGCTCTGTATGTACTGAGGCACTTATATATCGAAAACAATTTTATGTAGTGATATAAATTTATATTGTACATTCACATTATTCTGGGCTATGAAGGAGTCTTTAAATCACATTCATACACATGTTAGGACCAATTTTGACAGGAGTAAATTAAACTCCCAGCATGTCCTTGGAGTTGCCTTGGTTGGTTACCTGGATTAATTTTGTTATTTTTGCAAGTATCTGACATTGCAACAAAATTGATTGTATGGCAGGCATAACATTCTGTAAATTGAGGCTTCGTTTTGGCACATGTTCAGAATGTATAATAGATCTATTTCTTATATGTGACTGGAGTGGTGTAAGGTATTGTACATATTTTATACTGAGGGATGTATTAAGCTAGTGGTTCAGACTCTTGTTTCACATCCAAGGCATTCTCACAAATTATCAAGAATAAATGCAACCCATCATATTTATACACAGTATGAAATGAAAAGCAGTAATATTAGGCTGACATCCAGGCTAAGTGGAGTACTTATTCTCAATACGTGACGATACAGAAACAGCATAGAATAAAATTTTAATTAGATTTGACTTAGTGTCCTCTCTCATAAATCCCAAAATATCTCCACAATCTGTCTGCACTGGAACATGTTTATTTGTAGCACATCTTAGGTTGGATGTCACAATATCTACTGTTTTTAGCTAGGAGGAAGCAGCTGTTGATTAATTGCAGCAGACAGAAGCATCCTCAAGAAAGCAGGGTCTCCAAAGATTGAGTATTGAGTATGCATTCTTTTCCTAAAAGACTAATACATTTGTGTCTTGGGGTACCATTCTTAAAACATCTACATGCTAGTAAATCAATACAAGTTGAAAACCACTGTCAGTCTTATGAAGAAGAAAATACTCTTTCACTGTCATCAATGTCTTTTCTTTTTATTTTACAATACTGAGCAGTTAGCTAGCATATTATTAATTGGTTACCATGAATAGCTGCAGGGGTTTCTGTCTATTTGGTAGTGGCTTCTATCAGGGAACATAAACTCTAGAGGCTCTGCCAACCTGTGCTCCATACAACAATGAAATGGAAATTTGTGTCAGCTGCAGCTGTGAAGGCTTGATAGCATAGCTACCAAATGTCCCTGATTTGGAGGAGCTGATACTCTTTTGGGATCAAGTCTCTCTGTTCTTTGTCCTCCTCAGTTGTCCCTCTTTTTGGTCTGATGTACAGACCACTGTAACAAAACATAGTACTTCAGTGCCAAAACTGTTATACTATAATATAGGGTTAATTCACGAAAGATGAATAGACTGTGCACTTTGCAAGCGCAGTTGCTCCAGAGCTTAGTAAATGAGGTGAATCTTCACTTTACAAAGAACACCCAATCACGTGCAAGAAAAAAATGCACATGTTTGGATAATGGAAGTCAGAAGATATTCCCCTCATTTACTAAGCTCTAGAGCAACTGCACTTTGTAGAGTGCAATTGCACTTATTATCTATGAAGGAAGAGCGTCTAGATCGGAAAAGTTGAAATACCAAATACAAGTACCATCATCCCAAATGTCTAGTGTAAAAACAAAGGGCAGGAGGTAGAGAGCGGCCGCAGTGAGCTGCTTCTGTCGGCCAGTATCTCAGTACCCCATGCAAGAAGGACCAACCCCTGAAGGGGGGGGGGGGGGACTATTGCGGTACTAGATATAATCAAGTATCTAATCGTCTTTATAAAATCAACCCCTAAACTTTTCATCCAAACTACAAAATATTGTATATCTTATTTCTAAAAGCCATTCTTTTAAAATAATACTGGGGAAAAAAACGCTTGTGGGTTTAACTAATCATTCTTTGGGCATCGATTATTTGTGGTCCACGTAACTGGGGGCATGGAAAATGCTTGTTCTTTTCCTTCATACATTGTGATAGAACACGTCCCTCTTTGTTATTTAAAGGGTAACTCCACTTTCATGGGGAAAAAATAGCAAATAAATTACAAAAGGCATATTGTAATTGAATGTTATTAAAAATTACCTTTCCTTTTCAATCAGCAGCTCTGTATTTTTCTGTAAAATGCAATGCAATATGGCTACCTGGAGGTAATCTGTACACAGAATGTATACAGAACGCCCTCTCAACATCCTTTCCTGTTTGTGTGATTGGCTTACTGATTTTCACAGAAGTCTGATATCAGGTATCCTCTGCAACAAAAAAACGTCATTTTCTGTTCCACCTGTGATCACACTGATGTTTCCAAGGTATCAGATAATGGAAAGTTGGTCGATAATCACTCCTCACTTATGCAGAGAAAGAGGAAGACTTCGTAATATAGTACGTTTTAAAAGAGCATGTATTAAAAGCACAGATTACAGTTAAGCAGATTAAAACCAACAAAACAACCACATAAACACACACGGCTGTGGTCAGCACCAGCCTGCTCGTGCGGAATGACATCACAGAAATGGCCTCACCCACATCAAGCCAGATGCACTTTCCCACATGTTCGATGACCCAAAGGAACTACCTGTGCCGAATACTATCTTGTCTGCAGGTAACTCTTTGCTTTTGCAAATTGATCCTATGTCCCGAATGAAGCAGGCGTCTGTGGGTGTTTCTTGCCCCCCTGGGGTCACGTTGGTGCTTAGAGAAGGAATACTTTGGATGGAAGATAAAGTGTTTGTGCCAGAGAGTATTCGAGTAACTGTTTTGGACCTTTGTCATGATCATCCCTTGGCAGGCCACTTCAGAGTCCACAAAACGCTCGTTCTACTCCAGACTTAGAGAAGAATAATAAGGAGTATGTGCAATTTGTACCCGTATCAAGAGCACTAGAAGCAGAGTCTGGGGTCAGACTGTTATCAGTTCCTGACAGGCCATGGAGGGTGATATCTATGAACTTCATAGTGGAGCTCCCTCCATCAGATGGGTGCACAAATATTTTTGTAATAGTAGACCACCTGTCTAAAATGGCCTATTTCTTGCCTCTGAAGAATATGCCTTCTGCTATGGAGACTGCTCAGGTCTTCATTATAGAGATCGTAAGAGTTCATGGGTCCCTGTGAATATTCTTTCTGATTGGGGGGGTCCAATTTACCTCTCAATTCTGGAAGGCTCTATGCGAGGTGTTAAAAATTGAACTGTCCTTGTCTTCAGCCTACCATTCTCAAACCAATGGGCAAACAGAGAGGACCAGCCAGACGCTCGAGAAATACAGCTAATGCTTTACTACATTCATCCAAGATTACTGAGTATCACTACGACCAATGGTGGAATTTGCCTACAATAATGATAGCCACTCTGCTATAGGCCAGTCTCTATTCTTTGCCAACTGCAGCTTTTATCCGTCCTTCGTACCTGATTTTGTTCCAGAATCCATGGTTTCAGCTTTCCTGAGCACTGTGCATTTCCTCACAGTGACCAAGGCACAGGTGGTTAACAAGAGGGCTTTTGACAAAAAGAGAAGGTTGACTCTCCAGTAGTAGGGTGACCAATTATGGCTGTCTATAACAAATCTTAGGTTGGTGTGTCCCTTGAAGAACCTTGCACCTAAGCTTGTAGGACCATTCCCAGTAAAAAGGAAGTTTAACGAGGTATCATATTAATTGTCCTTACCAGACTTGCTTAAAATGTATCCAGTGTTCCACGTCTTTCTATTGAAACCTGCAAAACCTGATCCCTTTCCAGATAATTTTAATGGAGATGAAGAATATGAGCTGGAAGCCATTGTGGACTGTAGGAAAAGGAGGAACCAGCTGCATTATTTAATTAAAGTGTTTGTTAACCCAGTCCTGCAAATCACTGCCAGACCCTCTATTATAGCAAAGCATACCACACTGTATAAGTATTTTATTAAAAGGAGGCATGTAAATACCTTTTTAGAGCTATATTCAGGCCGGTCATGTGACTAGCGACCACTATACACCTCCGATACATGGCTACTACAGGAGGGGCCGAGATCTCCCTCTGACGTCAGCCAGGGAGGTCACATGGCTGCTCAGCCCCTCCTGCGACAGCCCTGGAGACTGGCCAAGAGTCATGTGACTGGCCTAAAGATTGTTCTAAAACGGTATTTACATGCCTCATTTTAATAAAAGGCTTATACAGTGTGCTATGCATTGCTATAATAGAGGGGCTAGCAGTGACAATGTGTAAACTTTTATTTCTGATAATCGTGGCAGGAGGGGGGGGGGGCGGTGACATAGACACAGAGCTGACAGGCAGGGAGGAGGGGTGAGGGGGAGAGAGGAGAGCAGAGAGGAGAGCAGAGAGGAGAGCTGCAGATGACCGAGGGATGTACACTGACCACGGTGGTCAGGGCTCAGTAACCCTGATTATCGTGATCAGCACAGAGAGGGGAACACAGAAAGTGGCAGGATCAATGTGTAAACTTTTATTTCTGATAATCGTGGCAGGAGGGGGGGGGGGCGGTGACATAGACACAGAGCTGACAGGCAGGGAGGAGGGGTGAGGGGGAGAGAGGAGAGCAGAGAGGAGAGCAGAGAGGAGAGCTGCAGATGACCGAGGGATGTACACTGACCACGGTGGTCAGGGCTCAGTAACCCTGATTATCGTGATCAGCACAGAGAGGGGAACACAGAAAGTGGCAGGATCGATCAACCAGGTTTTTTTCACAGTTTAAAGAGGGGCAGATTGCACAGCACAAGCACTGTGCTGTTTAATCTGCTTTAAGGGACCAGGATCTCTATTATTTTTTTTAGGTTAACAAACACTTTAAGTGGAAAGGGTACGGTCTGGAGGAGAACTCCTGGGAACCTAAACAAAATGTTCATGCCAAGGAGCTTATTCATGCCTTCTTCCACAGTCACCCACAGAAAGAAAGCCAATTGGGCATCTGGAGGTTGCCCGTAAGGAGGGGGCAATGTCAGGGATACGCGGGCCATAGTGCAACTGAAGCTCCAATGAGGTGGATCCCCTGCTCGCTGTCAAAACGGGGGATGGGGGGCATGATGCATCTGTAACAGGATACACTTTACACCCTGAATATGAGTGTAACATGTTCCAAAAGGTGAACTTGTCCTTTAAGAACTTTTACTTGAACTTCTTGCAAGTTACAAAGTTAATGTGGCATAGTCTCTCAAAGATTCTTCCAAACACAGCTCTAGTTCATCCTAACTTTATACAAGGTATAACTTCCAGATAAGAAAAGTCCTTTTATAAAAGTCAATATCCATCTTCCTGTACCCTAACAGGGTACCCCAAAAGGGAGGCCACGTGCCAAGTACAGCTTCACATGATGCAGCACTCTTTCCTCTCTGTTTCATGCTATCTCTCCCACACAAGCTGATCTCTTTTTATATGTTTCTCCAGCAGAGGGTAGGGCTTTGCAGAAAAACTGAAAAAGTCTGGCTAGCAGCATTAACCCGCTTCTGCTGGGAAACATTAACTAAGTAGTACAATTAACATAGAAGAAAATACACTTAACCCCTGAAATACTAAACACAGCCAACACTGAAACATCTCAGTAAGCACCTGTTTACAATGGAACAGAACACATGGGCAATGACCCCTTGGGAGCACTAAGCAAGGCCCAGCCTAGCCTAATCATTATACAGTCCCACTATTGAGTCACACTCTGGATAGCACAAATCCCTCTACCGCTGCCTACAGACCCATGTTCAAGAGTAACTAATATCCCTCTAAGTAAATTATGGAGAATAAAATACGTTTTAAATACAGACATCTTTTACGTCATACAACTTGGTAGAGATCACAAATGTATGGTAAATGTTACAAATATTTTAGAAGACCGGAAGTGCGGGAGCCGGGGGATTTGACCTGTGGCTGCTGTCATGCGGTTGTTCCCGGGACTTCTGGTGTCTCATGGCAGAGTGGCCCGGCGGATGGGGCTGGGGCCCCGATCCTGGCTAGATATGCTGCGGAATCTCCTTACTGCTTTGGTCAGACATGAGAGAATAGAGACCACCTGGGCCCGGGCCGATGAGCTGACCTTCTATGCTAACAAGATTATTGATTATGGAAAGCGTGGAGATACTAATGAGAAAGCAATGAAGATGGCGGACTTCTGGATAATGGAAAAGGACCTCATTCATAAGCTTTTCAAGGTTCTGGTTCCTCGCTTCAGTTCACACAATGGCAACTACACGAGCATGTACCAGATCACGAACCGAGAGAACCTGGACCGAGCCAAAATGGCCATAATAGAATACAAGGAAAACCCATTTCCACCTTTACCTGTTAACAAGAGGAACAATGACAAAGCTCTTATTAACCAGCTTCTGCTGGGCTACCACCAAGAGAACAGCCTGCAGGGGTCATCTTCCTAATCTGCCAGCATCCTCAGGATTTCTCCTGCACACATTGTATGATGAAGCCTTTACCATGAACTCTTGTGTGTTTTGCCAAAGAGAAGAAATAAATACAGAATGAAGCAATATAAATGGTTAACATTCTGTGACTACAACACATGTGCAGTGCATGGTAACCTGATGGAGCGTAAAATCTGACTGGCATGGGTTTTTTACATCAATCGTTCTAAAATATCAAGTATACTATTGTTTTGTTTTTTTCTTACCATTGTTTTCAAGTGATTCTAAAGCTTCATTTAAAAATATAAAAAATAAACATGTAAAAAAAATTTTTTTACAAATATCCAATCCACTAGGAGAGACCAATGCCCACAATTGTTTCCTTTTTAAAGCAAAGCTAAAAAGATATAGTACAGTTCTATTGCTCTTTCAATGGGAGCAGGCCAGATGCCCCCCTAAGGGGGCTTAAATTGCCAGCATTGTCCTGGCTGCTGTCTCACCAGGAGTAGAAATCTCTCTCTCTGTGTTTGCTGTCCACCAACTAAGTAGGCTGCATTCAATTGGCCTTTTATAAGTGAATGACAGGGGAAGGTTTCCAAGAGACAAAAATGTGGGATCAACCTTAAAAGGGCTCTACGCTGGTGCCTAATTACCCAAGGAACCATGGGAACATTTGTGATGTCTAAAGCCTCATACACAATATCAGACTTTGTACAAACTTTCCCGTGGATTTTTGTACAAAGGGCGTTGGCCGTAAACTAATTAAGCATACACATGGCAGGGCTTTTTCAGTCAACTTTCACCAAATCATGTGGTTTTTCAGCTCTTTACCGCCACCCTTTGGTCAACTTCTGTATTGTTGTCTGATCTTTTGCATTGGTTCTGAGCCTGCGTGTTTGTACTTTGGACTAAAGTCCTATGGACTTGTGCACACGATAGGATTTTGCACCATAGGACTTTTGTTGCCGGAAAGTTTGTCTGTTTGCATAGCCAACATTTGTCCGAAGAAAACCGAAAAAGTTTGTCCGATGGAGCGTACACACGGTAGGATGTTGCCTTAAAACAGCTAATTTGCATGTTTGTTGTCAAAAAGTCCTATCGTGTGTATGGGCCTTAAGAGAATTACATAGACAAAAGCTTCTATACCCCTACACAGCTAGTTAAACAAACACATACATCATTTTACTAATGAGCAATACCTGTTTTTATGTCATTATTTTTGATGAATCTTTCTATATATACAGTATTTTAACATTGAAATGTATAATAGGTTACCAAATGTGCCTCTTGTAGAACTACTCCTATTTTAAATGAATGCCCAGCCCTTATTTAAAGTACACTTTCCACCTACAATGGCTTGCTGGATGGTAGCTATGTTAACTCTTTCCTTTATTTATCCCTGATTAAAAAAAAATAAAAAAATGATTGGCTGTACTTCCATTTTAAAGGTGGGCAGTCTACTAGTATGCAAATAAGGATAGCATTTGCAAACAATAAGTGCTGTCAGAGTACAACCTTGTAAGTATGAAGTTATGCGTAAGGAAGACATTACTGATCACATTACTGTTCATGTGGTACCGTTACAAGAAATGATGTCACCAGAAAATGAAGACGTAGACAGAATGAAACATTAACAAAAGTACTAACCCTTCCCCATTTTATTAAAAAATAGTTTTAGTTTTTATCTCTCCTTGGAGAGATTCACCTTGCTTCCTGTTCTCACAGGAAGTACAGGGAAATCTTCTCAATAGGAACACAGACAAAAATAAATACCTGGCAGCAGGGCATTTTTTCTTAGAGAATAGGTGCAGGAACTCGCCCTTTCTGAGTCACCTCTTTTCTCTGCCCGCTACCCACCTATGAGCACCATTCCTTGGTTTCACCCCCAGCCCATCTCTCAGTACTGCCTTTTTTAGAGAATACTGAACCAAGTATCATTTTGTAACTAGTATGGAATTTTTTTGGAATTTGGTAATGATAACAAGAAAAGCTCTAAAATAGATCCCCTGCAGCCAGTAGGGATGAGCCGAACACCCCCTGGTTCGGTTCGCACCAGAACCTGCGAACGGAGCGAAAGTTCGCACGAACGTTAGAACCCCATTGACGTCTATGGAACTTGAATGTTCGAAATCAAAAGTGCTCATTTTAAAGGCTAATTTGCATGGTATTGTCCTAAAAAGAGTTTGGGGACCTGGGTCTTACCCCAGGGGACATGTATCAATGCAAAAAAAAACTTTTAAAAACGCCCGTTTTTTTCGGGAGGAGTGATTTTAATGATGCTTAAAGTAAAAAAAAAAAGTGAAATATTCCTTTAAATATCGTCCCTGGGGGGTGTCTATAGTATGCCTGTAAAGTGGCGCGTGTTTCCCGTGTTTAGAACAGTCCCTGCACCAAATGTCATTTTTAAAGGAAAAAATCTCATTTAAAACTGCTTGCGGGTTTAATGTAATGTTGGGTCCTGGCAATATGGATGAAAATCAGTGAGACAAACGGCATGGGTACCCCCCAGTCCATTACCAGGCCCTTTGGGTCTTGTATGGATATTAAGGGGAACCCCGCACCCAAATTAAAATAAGGAAAGGTGTGGGGCCACCAGGCCCTATATACTCTGAACAGCAGTATACAGGCGGTGCAAACAATTCAGGGACTGTAGGTTTGTTGTTAAGTAGAATCTGTTTGTCATTTTGAACGGGTACATTTTTAACATGTTTAACTCCAGCCAAAACATCTTTTTTAAGCTTTTTGGAAAACATAGGGAAGGGTTATCACCCCTGTGACATTTGTTTTGCTGTCTTTCCTCCTCTTTAGAAGATTTCACCTCACTTTTTGTCCCAATGACAAATGTTTTTTGAGAATTTGGGGTTTTTTGTGGAACAAGTATTGGAAAGCATCAGTGGAAAGGAGAAATGTTTTTCCCATATTAACTCTTACAGGAGAGAATTTCCCTTCCTAGGGGTAGATTTCATCTCACTTCCTGTTGTCTCCTTCCGTTTGCAAGTAGGAGTTGTTTGTAAGTTAGATGTTTGAAAGTAGGGGCCTGCCCTATATATTCAGCAGAAATTTGGGCCTTAGGTGTTGTTGTGGCCACAACAACGTAAGCCCTCACAGGGCCCTGCTGTGAAATATTACATCAAGAATTGTAATTACATGCCCCTGTTGAACAGGGGCAGAAAAATTGGGCCTTTGGTGGTGGTGGTGCTGGTGCCACAACACTGCAACCCCTCACAGACACTCTAGTTGGAACGCAGGAATGAGCCCTGCTGCAAAGTATTGTATCAAAAATTGTAATTACACGCCCCTGTTAAACAGGGGCAGAAAAATTTGGCCTTAGGCACTGGTGCTGGTGCCACAACACTGCAACCCCTCACAGGCACTCTAGTTGGAACGCAGGAACGAGCCCTGCTGCAAAGTATTGCATCAAAAGTTGTAATTACACGCCCCTGTTAAACAGGGGCAGAAAAATTGGGCCTTAGGCACTGGTGCTGGTGCCACAACACTGCAACCCCTCACAGACACTCTAGTTGGAACGCAGGAAGGAGCCCTGCTGCAAAGTATTGCATCAAAAATTGTAATTACACGCCCCTGTTAAACAGGGGCTGAAAAATTGTGCCTTAGGCACTGGTGGTGGCGCCCAGAACCAAAAATGTTCTTACAAGCTATCAGCGTGATGATTGAGGAGGAAGAGGATAATTACTCAGGGATAGTCACTCAGCATCAGCATAGGCAGTCTTTGAAGGGATCTGAGATTTCAAAAAAAAATATTCGGTTACATCAGCATCAGGTGCTTGGTAGCACCTGATTCATTTTTATGAAGGTCAGTCGATCGACCGAGTCGGTGGACAGACGCACCCTGTGATCGGTTACCACGCCTCCAGCAGCACTGAATGTGCATTCCGAAAAAACGCTGGATGCAGGACAGGCCAGTAGCTCAATTGCATACTGTGCAAGCTCTGGCCAGTGATCCATCCTCAAGACCCAGTAACCCAGAGGATTTTCGGTGGGAAAGGTGTCCAAGTCTGATCTTGCCCCTAGGTATTCCTGCACCATGTAAAACAGACGCTGGCGATGGTTGCTGGAACCAATCATACCTTGGGGCTGCGGACCAAAAAATTGTCTGAACGCATCGGTCAGACGGCCACCTTCTCCACCACTCCTTCTTTGACTGACCGAAGCCTCAGCAACACGTTGTCCAGAAACAGGAGTTTGTAACCTCCCAGTCTCTGGGAACGCGTTGCACAGACCTTTCTGCAAGGCCTCCCGAAGATGTTTCATCCTCTGCTCCCTCTGTGATGGCAAGATAAGGTCCGCAACCTTACCCTTGTAAAGTGGATCAAGGAGGGTTGCCAGCCAGTATTGGTCCTTCTCCTTGATACCACGAATACGAGGATCCTTACGCAGGCTTTGCAGGATCAGGGAGTCCATGCAGCGTAGGTTTGCTGAGGCATTTGGTCCGGAGTCCTCTGGGTCACTAAGGACGACATGGTCCGCAGCCACCTCCTCTCAGCCACGTACAAGTCCATGTGTTTCTTGGGACTGATCCCTTAAAGACTGCTGCTGATGCTGAGTGCCAGGCTCCACCTCCATACTGCATATAAATTATTGCGGCGCTGAAAAGTTCAAAAATGAAATTGAAGAGTGGGAGGAATCCAATCACCAAATATATTGTGCAGATGTAGAAAGAGTCACTCGTCACCACGTGGTAATGTGGTCTGCTTACCAGAAGGTATTAAGGATTAGGCATAGATGATAAATACTCAAAAGCATCCAGCAAATCCAGCCCACTGGAACCCCTCGTCAGACCACAACATCTGTGGGATTTCCTTCACATATAAACTTCTCCCAATGGTCACTTCAGAATCAGGCATTCAGGCATGTAGTCATCATATATCCGAGAAAAGAAAATGAAGGACCCATAGTGAAGCCCGTAATGATAGATAAAAAACGTTTATTGTAGTAACTTACAGTTGAAGCTTAAAACAGCATGCATCAAGGATAGGCACAAACGGCTGCAGCAATCAGCGTACGGATGTCAGCCTGCCTGACATGTTTCATCATAACAGATGTCTTCAGAGGCATGCCTCATGAGGAACCGCACATTCCACAAACTCACGGAAGGGGGCAGAGTCTACCAACTGAAAAGGCAGCAGTTGAAGTACTAGCAATTTTGCCAAGCTAGCATTCAACCGCTGGGCATGTGGATGGCTGGGAGCAAACTTCTTTCGGCGGTGCAGCAGCTGGGGCAGGGAAATTTGCCTGGTACAATCTGACGTCAGTGTACCAAAAGCAGATTGCCCACAAGTACTTGGCTGTGACACACCTAATTCTACACCTTCATTCCTCTCAGTGCAGGTCTCAGAGAGGACTGAAGGTATAGTGGGGTTGGAAATCTCAGCTGATGAGCAAGGAGAGGTCCTCTTTGTTCTTTGGTGTGGGTCTTTTAGATACGCTTGCCAACAAACTGCATGGCAGGTCAACATATGTCTGGTCAAGCATGTGGTACCCAAGCGGGAGATGTTTTGGCCACGCGAGATACGCTTGAGACATATGTTGCAAATAGCAGCGGTGCGTTCTGATAAACTCGTCTCAAAAAAGGCCCACACCAAAGAACTTTTTGAATAACGCGCAGAGACTGCAGCGCCCTGCACATGTGGAGCTTTGAGGTGTGATGCAGTCAATGTGCTGCCCTTAGGCTGGCCCCTGGAGGGCATCCTGCCTCGTTGGTGATGTGCCGCCTCCTCCTCCTCCTCCTCCTCCTCTCTCCTATCAGGCACCCACGTTGAGTCAGTGACCTCATCATCCCCTCCCTCCTCATCACTGGAGCAAACCTGGCAGTATGCTGCAGCAGGGGGAGCATGACTCCCAGATTGCTGTCCTTCTTGGGCACCCCCTCTGTCCATGCTCATGTTACTGCCTTCATCAAGCTCAGTATCATCATCAGAGCCTTCCAAACGCTGGGCATCCTCCTGGAGCATGTACCCAACACTGTGTTCAAACAGTTCGAGGGACTCCTCAGGAGGACATGGTGGGGCTAGGGAAGGAGTCACTGATGACATTAAGCCGAGGGAAGAGGCCGCTGCTTTGCCAGACAAAATACCCTGGGCATGGGTGAGAGAGGATGAGGAGGATGAGGACGGCTTGGTCATGCACTCGACCAAGTCTTCCGCATGTTGTGGCTCAACGCGGCCAGCTGCCGAAAAAAAGGCCAAGCGTGTCCCACGGCCACGTGCTGATGAGGATGCACCGTCTCCACGATCAGCACTAGACACAGAGCCTGCTTGCCCTCTCTTATTGGCTTGTGACTGTCTGCCTCTCCTTCTTGGCCTTCCAGACATACTAATGGCCTGTAGCTGCACTAAGCTGGGATATATATATATATATATATATATATATATATATATATATATATATATATAGTGTGGCAAAAAAGTATTTAGTCAGCCACCAATTGTGCAAGTTCTCCCACTTAAAAAGATGAGAGAGGCCTGTAATTGTCATAGTTACATAGTTACATAGTTACATAGTAGGTGAGGTTGAAAAAAGACACAAGTCCATCAAGTCCAACCTATGTGTGTGATTATGTGTCAGTATTACATTACATATCCCTGTATATTGCGGTCATTCAGGTGATTATCTAATAGTTTCTTGAAGCTATCAATGCTCCCCGCTGAGACCACCGCCTGTGGAAGGGAATTCCACATCCTTGCCGCTCTTACAGTAAAGAACCCTCTACGTAGTTTAAGGTTAAACCTCTTTTCTTCTAATTGTAATGAGTGGCCACGAGTCTTATTAAACTCTCTCCTGCAAAAAAGTTTTATCCCTATTGTGGGGTCACCAGTACAGTATTTGTAAATTAAAATCATATCCCCTCTCAAGCGTCTCTTCTCCAGAGAGAATAAGTTCAGTGCTCGCAACCTTTCCTCATAACTAAGATCCTCCAGACCCTTTATTAGATTTGTTGCCCTTCTTTGTACTCGCTCCATTTCCAGTACGTCCCTCCTGAGGACTGGTGCCCAGAACTGGACAGCATACTCCAGGTGCGGGCGGACCAGAGTCTTGTAGAGCGGGAGAATTATCGTTTTATCTCTGCAGTTGATCCCCCTTTTAATGCATGCCAATATTCTGTTTGCTTTATTAGCAGCAGCTTGGCATTGCATGCCATTGCTGAGCCTATCATCCACTAGGACCCCCAAGTCCTTTTCCATCCTAGATTCATCATCATAGGTATACCTCGACTATGAGAGACAAAATGTGGAAACAAATTCAGACAATCACATTGTCTGATTTTTGAAAGAATTTATTTGCAAATTATGGTGGAAAATAAGTATTTGGTCACCTACAAACAAGCAAGATTTCTGGCTCTCACAGACCTGTATCTTCTTCTTTTAAGAGGCTCCTCTGTCCTCCACTCATTACCTGTATTAATGGCACCTGTTTGAACTTGTTATCAGTATAAAAGACACCTGTCCACAACCTCAAACAGTCACACTCCAAACTCCACTATGGTGAAGACCAAAGAGCCGTCGAAAGACACCAGAAACAAAATTGTAGACCTGCACTTGGCTGGGAAGACTGAATCTGCAATAGGCAAGCAGCTTGGTGTGAAGAAATCAACTGTGGGAGCAAGAATTAGAAAATGGAAGACATACAAGACCACTAATAATCTCCCTCGATCAAGGGCTCCACGCAAGATCTCACCCCGTGGGGTCAAAATGATCAGTGAATGACCTGCAGAACTGGGACCAACGTAACAAAGGCTACCATCAGTAACACACTACGCCGCCAGGAACTCAGATCCTGCATTGCCAGACGTGTCCCCCTGCTTAAGCCAGTACATGTCTGGGCCCGTCTGAGGTTTGCTAGAGAGCATTTGGATGATCCAGAAGAGCATTGGGAGAATGTCATATGGTCAGATGAAACCAAAGTAGAACTGTTTGGTAGAAGCACAACTCGTCATGTTTGGAGGAGAAAGAATGCTGAGTTGCAACCAAAGAACACCATACCTACTGTGAAGCATGGGGGTGGCAACATCATGCTTTGGGGCTGTTTCTCTGCAAAGGGAACAGGACGACTGATCCGTGTAAATGAAAGAATGACTGGGGCCATGTATTGTGAGATTTTGAGTGCAAACCTCCTCCCATCAGCAAGGGCATTGAAGATGAAACGTGGCTGGGTCTTTCAGCATGACTATGATCCCAAACACACCACCCGAGCAACGAAGGAGTGGCTTCGTAAGAAGCATTTCAAGGTCCTGGAGTGGCCTAGCCAGTCTCCAGATCTCAACCCCATAGAAAACCTTTGGAGGGAGTTGAAAGTCCGTGTTGCCCAGCGACAGCCCCAAAACATCACTGCTCTAGAGGAGATCTGCGTGGAGGAATGGGCCAACATACCAGCAACAGTGTGTGACAACCTTGTGAAGACGTACAGAAAATGTTTGACCTCTGTCATTGCCAACAAAGGATATATAACAAAGTATTGAGATGAACTTTTGATATTGACAAAGTACTTATTTTCCACCATAATTTGCAAATAAATTATTTTAAAAATCAGACAATGTGATTGTCTGGATTTGTTTCCACATTTTGTCTCTCATAGTTGAGGTATACCTATGATGACAATTACAGGCCTCTCTCATCTTTTTAAGTGGGAGAATTTGCACAATTGGTGGCTGACTAAATACTTTTTTGCCCCACTGTATATATATGTACTGATACTGCAGCTAGCAAAATCAACTGCCTGCCTGTAGTATGAGAACACCACCAACCTTCTACAGGTAGCTTTAGCTGAACACTGTGAGGTGGATGCACCCCACTAACTTGTAGGATTAGCTGAACACTGTGAGCAGGACGCACTGCACTAACTTGTAGGTTTAGCTGAACACTGTGAGGTGGACGCACCACACTAACTTGTAGGTTTAGCTGAACACTGTGAGCAGGAGGCACCCCACTAACTTGTAGGTTTAGCTAAACACTGTGAGCAGGACGCACCCCACTAACTTGTAGGTTTAGCTGAACACTGTGAGCAGGACGCACCCCACTAACTGTAAATAGTCTAGCTGCCTGACTGTGGTACTAATAGGATCAAAAGAACACCAGTAATTTTCTTCAGGTAGCTGTATATACTGTAACAAGACAAGCCTGCCTGTCAGTAAGAACATAACAGGAATGGATCTAGCTGAAAACTGTGAGCAGGACGCACTGCACTAACTTGTAGGTTTAGCTGAACACTGTGAGCAGGACGCACCCCACTAACTTGTAGGTTTAGCTGAACACTGTGAGGTGGACGCACCACACTAACTTGTAGGTTTAGCTGAACACTGTGAGCAGGAGGCACCCCACTAATTTGTAGGTTTAGCTGAACACTGTGAGGTGGACGCACCACACTAACTTGTAGGTTTAGCTAAAAACACTGAGAGCAGGACGCACCCCACTAGCTTGTAGGTTTAGCTGAACACTGTGATCAGGACGCACCCCACTAACTTGTAGGTTTAGCTGAACACTGTGAGCAGGATGCACCCCACTAACTTGTAGGTTTAGTTGAACACTGTGAGCAGGACGCACCGCACTAACTTGTAGGTTTAGCTGAACACTGTGAGCAGGACGCACCCCACTAACTTGTAGGTTTAGCTGAACACTGTGAGCAGGACGCACCCCACTAACTTGTAGTTTTAGCTGAACACTGTGAGCAGGACGCACTGCACTAACTGTAAATAGTCTAGCTGCCTGACTGTGGTACTAATAGGATCAAAAGAACACCAGCAATTTTCTTCAGGTAGCTGTATATACTGTAACAAGACAAGCCTGCCTGTCAGTAAGAAGATAGCAGGAACGGATCTAGCTGAACACTGTGAGCAGGACGCACTGCACTAACTGTAAATAGTCTAGCTGCCTGACTGTGGTACTAATAGGATCAAAAGAACACCAGTAATTTTCTTCAGGTAGCTGTAAATACTGTAACAAGACAAGCCTGCCTGTCAGTAGGAAGATAACAAGAACGGATCTAGCTAAACTGAATACAGTGTATATATATATGCAACACCTGGGATGCATATATATACACAATACACTGTAAGTGCAGCTAACTGACTGACTGTTCTGCCTAATCTATCTAACTCAAATCAAATGTCACTGTCTGTCTCTCTCTCTTTCTCTCTCAATGAACGCCGGAACACACACTACACAGGGCCGCCATGCAGGCGGCCTTATATAGTGTGGGGCCTGTACTAAATCCCCTGAGCCATAATTGGCCAAAGCCTCCTTGGCTTTGGCCAATTACGGCTCTCTGTTCAGGCGGCGCTGTGATTGGCCAAGCATGCGGGTCATAGTGCATGCTTGGCCAATCATCAGCCAGCAATGCACTGCGATGCCGCAGTGAATTATGGGCCGTGACGCGCCACACGAATTTGGCGCGCACGGCCCATATCGTTCGCAATTCGGTGAACGACCGAACAGCCGATGTTCGAGTCGAACATGGGTTCGACTCGAACACGAAGCTCATCCCTAGCAGCCAGTAACCATAGAGCCCCCACCCCAGCAACAATAGATTCCCCCATCAACAATGGACCACCCGCAACAAAATTCCCCTCAAGCTACAATAGACTTGTGGCATCAACAACAGATCTCTCACAGCCAGCATTAATAGACTTTATGACAGCCAACAACAAAGACCCCTCCCTCAACAGTAGATCTCTCCCAGCCGACAACTGACCCCCAGCAATAAAAGACCCCCCCAAGCAACAATAGATCCCCCACCAGAAACAGTAGACCTCCTCAGCAACAATAGACCCCTAGTGCTGGAGGTGCCGGAACTGCATTCCCCCGCATTCCCGCTGAAAAAAAGCCCTGCCTGGCGGAGACTTAAAAGACAAGTATGGGTTTGTTTTTTTAAATCATACTTATCTAGTGTCTATCAATTTTTAGCCCTCCATCTCTAAGGGTGATAACTGAGTGCTCAAATACCGCTGATCGCTTAGTTCTCCCTGTCGCTTTGAGCAGAGAGCTGGTGGCTGTCAGTCTCTGCTGTCTGCTCTGCCCCCCCGATGCTCACTGGTGCGCTGGGCTGTTGAGGTTGCATGAGCGTCTGGCTCGGGTTCTCAGCTGCTCGCTGAGAGGCTGAGCCAGGTGACAGTCCAGGCTCCTGGGTGGATCCAGACATATGGTCGAGATCTTTCCCCAGCCAGGACCGTCTTTGTGATGTCAGCTGAAAACGAGCCACAGAACGAACTACACTCCTGTGATCCACAGGAGAAGTACAGCCAAATGAGCTTTGTCTGTACTTATCCTTTAAGTCCAAAATAAAATAAAATGTTTTGGCTCAAGTTTGGCATATGTATACAGTATAGATATATATTCAAAAGTATTAGGACATCTGCCTTTACATGCACATGAACTCTAATGGCATCCCAGTCTTAGCCCTTAGGGTTTAATATTGAGTTGACTCACCCTTTGTAGCTATAATAGCTTCAAATTTTCTGGGAACGCTGTCCACAAGGTTTAGGAGTCTGTCTTTGGGAATGTTTGTCCATTCTTCCAGAAGAGCATTTGTGAGATCAAGCATTGATGTGGACGAGAAGGCCTGGCTCGCAGTCCCCACTTTTTTCCACACTTTTTCCCAAAAGTGTTGTATCGGGTTGAGGTCAGGCCTATGTGCATGCCAGTTGACTTCCTCCACCCCAAACTCACGCATCCATGTCTTTATAGACCTTGCTTTTGTGTACTGGTGCGCAGTTATGTTGGAACAGGAAGGGGCCATCCCCAAACTGTTCCCACAAAGTTGGGAGCATGAAATTGTACAAAATGTCTTGGTATGCTGACGCCTTAAGAGTTCCCTTAAGCCCTGGTTCACATTGATGCGACTTGCCGGCAATGGCGGGTGCTGTACTGATTCCCAAAAGTAGTTTCTGTACTACTTTTGGTGATTTTGAAGTGTGATTTCCATTGACATCTGTGCAGAAACCCACACAGATGTCTATGAAATCGCCACCAAGTCCGGACTGACATGTGGGAATAAAATTTCATTTAATTCCCACAGTCAGTGTGAACCAAGGCTTACTGGAACTAAGGGGCCAAGCCAAACCCCAGAAAAACAACCCCACACTATAATCCCCTGCCACCAAATGATTTGGAGGGGTGCCCCAATACTTTTGGTGATAAAGTGTGCATGAGCAGGTTTGGGGTGGAGGAACTTGACTGGCCTTCACAGAGTCCTGACCTCAACCCAATAGAACACCTTTGGGGTAAATTAGAGAAAAGACTGCTAGCCAGGCCTTGTCCAACATCAGTACCTGACCTCACAAATGTGCTTCTGGAAGAATGATCAAACTTTCCCCCCAAAAAAAACTCCTAACCTTTGTGGACTGCTTTCCCAGTAGATTTGAAGCTGTTATAGCTGTAAAGGGTGGGCCAACTCAATATTGAACCCTACGGACGAAGACTGAGATGCCATTAAAGTTCATGTGTCTGCAAAGGCAGGCGTCACAATACTTTTGACAATATAGTGTATGTGTGTGTATATATATATATATATATATATATATATATATTAGAAGGCTAGTATGGTGGCCTGAATTTATGGGAGGAGCCTGGTCAGTATTTAAGCTGGCCGCTTGCCCTTGCTCAGTCAGGTTCCAATGCGCGATTCATAACGTCACCAGGCCAACTCTTCAGCTCACTGTGTGTTCATGAGTCTGTTGTTCTGTTCACATGCACCACACTCCAAACTGAACCTAGTCGCACCAGTGGCACAACGGTTCGCATCACTCGCATCCCACGCACCGATTCATAGCGGTTTATACCATACCCTACCATTCGTTTTTTACATCGTTGTTCTGACTGATTCGGATCATATCAGCAGCTACGTGCATCACACCCCAAACCGAACCTAGTCGCATCAGCGGCATAATGGTTTGCATCATGAGTATTCCACACTGAACTCGTTCAGAAGGGGCTGGTAATTTACCAGGCCCCTTCCTTTTCTAAATAAACACAGTAAGTGATCAATACTGTGTAGTAAACTGTGTTTACTATGCTTCCGTTTATGAATACACAGGAACCTCTGTCTCCTGTTCATTCATCTGCAGTGCACTTGAGGCTGCAGTGAAAGGAAGAATCTGTATCCTCAGTTCCCTTCTCTGTCTCAGAGGTGAGATGCCAGGGGTCTGTTTAAAGCCCTGATATTTCGCCCAAGCTCCTCCAACAGTATTGCAAAAGAGAACATTTTAAAAAAAATAATTTTTAAAATGTAAAAAATATTACATTTTGAAAAATATATTTTTTAAATTGTAAAAAAAAAAATATAGTAAAAGATAATTTAAAAAATTGTAAAAAAAAATTAAAAAAATTGTAAAACAAATAATTAGGGCTTGTTCACACGGGTTCTCTGGCCCATACAGTGTGAATGTGCAGTTTGTGTGAGTGGAGCTGTCTGTTACTCCATGAGGATGCAGCAGCAGTATAAACAGAGCCGCAGGTCCTAATTTGATAAGTGTGCAGGTGTGGGTGAGTGGCTCCAAATAAACACTGTCAGTGTTTGGAGGCCATACTCCTGCATCCACATGCCTGGTAACATAGGGCCTGCAGCTGTGTTCGTACAGCTAGTGTGTCCCCATAGCGCAACACAGCAATAGCCACATAAAAAAAAAAAAAAAGATTTACACTATACAGGTCACAGCACCTATGTGAATGAGCCTCAAGATCTCATTTACACACAGAACTTTATTAACTCAATACAATTTTATCTTTGAGGTTTTGTAGAAATTTTGTAAGTTATGTTGTGTGTATCTCCGATAATTAATGATTTTAATGCACTTTCAGCGAAAAAATTATTTTCATGGTTCAATATTTCTTATTGAAAAGAATAGAATAGGATACAAACAGGGTTATATAGAAATGTTATATATAAATGCATAAGAAATTAATAATGGTATCAAATATTATATATTAAAGCGTTTGTTAACCCCCCCCCCCAAAAAAAAGCATATTATATGACACAGTGCTTGTCCTGTGTCATTTGGCTGCCTGTAACAGCAAAAAAACTTAGCTTTGATTATATGAAGGTGGGTTCTGGCTCTATGAGCGGCATGTTGAGACGCCCCTTCTCTTCCACAGATTGTACCACTTGCTCACTAAGATTTTCTTTAATCTGAGGCACTTTAATTAACTTTCCACCTAACTAGGTACTCCCTGATGTTCTTTTTTGTAGATCACTTTTCTAGTGGATAGATTTGGATTAAGTAGAGCAAACTGAAGGGGTTATCTATACATCTTCCTTTATAGTTTTGCAAGCTGCCTGTCTATCCTTTATTGGATTGTATGGAGATAGGATTCAGTAATATAGCTAATCACATAAATTATGTTTTGTATTTTTGTTTAATCATATTATTACTAAGCAATAGGGATGAGCCGAACACCCCCCTGTTCGGTTCGCACCAGAATTTGCGAACAGGCAAAAAATTTGTTCGAACACGCGAACACCGTTAAAGTCTATGGGACATGAACATGAATTATCAAGAGTGCTAATTTTAAAGGCTTATATGCAAGTTATTGTCATAAAAAGTGTTTGGGGACCCGGGTCCTGGCCCAGGGGGGACATGGATCAATGCAAAAAAAAGTTTTAAAAACGGACGTTTTTTCGGGAGCAGTGATTTTAATAATGCTTAAAGTGAAACAATAAAAGTGTAATATCCCTTTAAATTTTGTACCTGGGGGGTGTCTATGGTATGCCTGTATGCCTATAAGGGGCGCATGTTTCCCGTGTTTAAAACAGTCTGACAGCAAAATTACATTTCAAAGGAAAAAAAGTCATTTAAAACTACTCGTGGCTATTAATGAATTGCCGGTCCGACAATACGCATAAAGAGTTAATTGATAAAAACAGCATGGGAATTCCCCACAGGGGAAATCCGAACCAAAATTTATTAAAAAAATTACGTTGGGGGTCCCCCTAAATTCCATACCAGGCCCTTCAGGTCTGGTATGGATATTAAGGGGAACCCCGGCCAAAATAAAAAAAATGGCGTGGGGTCCCCCTCAAAATCTATACCAGACCCTTCAGGTCTGGTATGGATTTTAAGGGGAACCCCGCTCCAAAATTTAAAAAAAATGGCTTGGGGTCCCCCCAAAAATCCATACCAGACCCTTATCCGAGCACGCAACCTGGCAGGCCACAGGAAAAGAGGGGGGGATGAAAGAGCCCCCCCTCCTGAACCATACCAGGCCACATGCCCTCAACATTGGGAGGGTGCTTTGGGGTAGCCCCCCAAAACACCTTGTCCCCATGTTGATGGGAACAAGGGCCTCATCCCCACAACCCTTGCCCAGTGGTTGTGGTGATCTGCGTGCGGGGGGCTTATCGGAATCTGGAAGCCCCCTTTAACAAGGGGACCCCCAGATCCCGGCCCTCCCCCCTGTGTGAAATGGTAAGGGGGTACAAAAGTACCCCTACCATTTCACAAAAAAACTGTCAAAAATGTTAAAAATGACAAGTTTTTGACAATTCCTTTATTTAAATGCTTCTTCTTTCTTCTATCTTCTATCTTCTTTCTTCTATCTTCTATCTTCTGTCTTCCTTCGATTTCTTCCTCCATCTTCTTCTTCTGGTTCTTCTGGTTCTTCCTCTGGTGTTCTCATCCGGCATTTTCCTCCACAGGGTCTTCTTATCTTCTTCTCCTTGGGCTGCTCCACATCCATGATGGCATGGAGGGAGGCTCCCGCTGTGTGACGCTTCTCCTCTTCTGACGGTTCTTAAATAATGGGGGGGCCGAGCCACCCGGTGACCCCATCCCCCTCTGACCCATGGGGACTTGATGGGGACTTCCCTGTGGCATTCCCCGTGACGTTAGAAGGGGGCGGGGTTATGTAACGGGTGACCCCGCCCCCTCTGACGTCACGGGGAATGCCACAGGGAAGTCCCCGTCAAGTCCCCGTGCGTCAGAAGGGGCGGGGTCACCGGTTGCCTCCCCCCGTTATTTAAGAACCGTCAGAAGAGGAGAAGCGTCACACAGTGGGAGACTCCCTCCATGCCATCATGGATGCAGAGCGGCCCGAGGAGAAGAAGGGAAGAAGACGCCGACGCCACGGAGGAAGATGCCGGACGAGTACACCGGAGGAAGAACCAGAAGAACCAGAAGAAGAAGAAGATGGAGGAAGAAACCGAAGGAAGATAGAAGATAGAAGAAAGAGGATAGAAGATAGAAGAAAGAAGATAGAAGAAAGAAGCATTTAAATAAAGGAATTGTCAAAAACTGTCTCTTGTCATTTTTAACATTTTTGTCAGTTTTTTTGTGAAATGGTAGGGGTACTTTTGTACCCCCTTACCATTTCACACAGGGGGGAGGGCCGAGATCTGGGGTCCCCTTGTTAAAAGGGCTTCCAGATTCCGATAAGCCCCCCGCCCACATGACCCCCACAACCACCGGGCAAGGGTTGTGGGGATGAGGCCCTTGTCCCCATCAACATGGGGACAAGGTGTTTTGGGGGCTACCCCAAAGCACTCTCCCAATGTTGAGGGCATGTGGCCTGGTACGGTTCAGGAGGGGGGGCGTTCTCTCGTCCCCCCCCTCTTTTCCTGCGGCCTGCCAGGTTGTGTGCTCGGATATGGGTCTGGTATGGATTTTTAGGGGGACCCCGCGCCATTTTTAAAAAAAAAATTGGTGCGGGGTTCCCTTTAAAATCCATACCAGACCTGAAGGGTCTGGTATAGATTTTGAGGGTGACCCCACGCCATTTTTTTTATTTTGGCCTGGGTTCCCCTTAATATCTATACCAGACCTGAAGGGCCTGGTATGGAATTTAGGGGGACCCCCCCACGTTATTTTTTACATTTTGGTTCAGTGTTCCCCTGTGGGTATTTCTCATGCCGTTTTTATCAATGAACTTTTATGTGTATTGTCAGACCGGCAATTCATTAATAGCCGCGAATAGTTTTAAATGACTTTTTTTCCTTTGAAATGTCATTTTGCTGTTAGACTGTTCTAAACACAGGAAACATGCGCCCCTTTACAGGCATACTATAGACACCCCCCAGGTACGAAAGGTACGAAATTTAAAGGAATATTAAACTTTTATTGTTTCACTTTAAGCATTATTAAAATCAAAGCTGTTTTTAAAACTTTTTTTGCAGTGATCCATGTCCCCTGGGGCAGGACCCAGGTCCCCAAACACTTTTTATGACAATACCATGCACATAAGCCTTTAAAATTAGCACTTTTGATTTCTCCCATAGACTTTTAAAGGGTGTTCCACTCCAACACTCCAAATTGTTCGCTGTTCGGCGAACTGGTGAACAGCTGATGTTCGAGTCGAACATGAGTTCGAAACTCATCCCTACTAAGAACTCGAAGCTCATCCCTACTAAGCAATATCTTACATATATCTCCATAGATCCTTAATTGAAGCAACGGACTGTGGTACAAACCGCATACTAACATCTCATCTGTGGTCTCTCTCGGTTATTGCAATTGGGGGGGGATCAGTTTGGACAGGTGTGGACCAATGACCGACCTCATTGTCCTTTGGACACTGGGGCGGTTGATATGTGATACAGTTACCGCCATGATTCCAGCAGTGAGACTCTTATGGGGACCATCTTTGGGTATGTCCCCTCCATGCGATAATTATGCTGTATGTTCCTCATTCAAAGCAATTGTATATATGTAATATGTTACTCAATATGTTTAATTTTGATTTCATTATATAGTGTGATCCTGCTCCATGACTTTTCCCTGATGAAGGGGCGTCTTTACAGTCCCGAAACGCGTCGGACCATCTGCACTATGTAGGATAATCACTACCATCGACATCATTGTTTTTAATGGTTTTCTAATATTTGTATTTATGTACAGTGTTATGTCATATTGTATATTCTGAATAAATTATTTTATTTTTTATTTTTGTTGCCGTTAAAGTCCCACTCTTTTGGGGGTATCATCTTTATCTCTTATCCCAGGGATGTTGGCAACCTCTATGGTTCAGTTGAAAGTTCATCCTTTTTTAAAAAACCTAGATGATCCTGCCAGTTTCTCCCCTCCCCTCTGTAAACTGACCAGGGTAATCATAGCTCCTGATCCCTGACACTGTGGTCAGTTTGCGTGCCTCTGTCATCTGCAGCCAGCTGTCCTGTGTCTCCTTTGTCTCCTGTGTCCTCCTCCCCTCTCCCCCTCCCTGCCTGTCAGCTTGTAACAGTGCAGCTTCAGCTGCTCAAATAACTCTTACCTGTATGCACCATCCATGCTGTGTCCTTATGCAGTGTCCCTCACTGTGTGTGATTTATTTAATAAATTCTGTAAATACCTCATGTAAGAGCCGAGATCTGCGATCACATGACATGGCCGGGTCTCTCCTCCTCCCCTCTTCATCCCCTCCCAAGTGACGTCAGAGGGGGAACCTTGGCCCCTCCCACTAGATCTGACTAAGGAGAAAAGGAGAGACCCGGCATGTGATCGCGGATCTTGGCTCTTACATGAGGTATTTACAGCATTTTTTTTTATAAATCACACACAGAGGAGGACACTGCATAAGGAAACAGCAAGGATGGTGCATACTTTTTAGAGTGGCTTAACAACCACTTTAATCAACCATAAATAAATGTGTATAATATGTAAACATTTTAAATAAACTAGCAATGATTTAAAATAAAGACAGAAAAATAAAAATAAAAAAAAGGTTGAAAAAGATAAAAGAAGGGGAGGGGGGTGTAGGGAGAAGGAAGAAGAGAGGAAGAAGAGTGGGTTTAGCATATGCCAGGCTCAGGTGGATGACGAATGTAGTTATCTAACTTACGACAGAAAAGCAAAGAATTATCAATATTAAGTTTGTTGTTATAGTTGAGCCATGGTGACCAGACTTTTAAAAAGCTAGAATGGTTATCAAGTAGAATAGTGGTCAATTTTTCATGAACCATGGTGGCCAATAATTCTTCGTTTCAAAATTCAGGGATGGATTTCTCCGAACTTTAGCAACAATTTGTGGTGTGGCCAAAAAAATACATTTTGAATGTAGAATGTAAAATGCGTATGGTGTAAAGGAGCTCATATTGAGACTCTGCATAATCTATCCATTTATAACAAACATACCTACACAGTCCACTATTTTGTTTTGTTTCTGTACATAAATGTCAACTTACTGTTTCTGCTGTAGAAACTGTGGAAATGCAGCTGTTTTTTTTCCTCAATACTGTTGACTGTCGACTGTAGACAGAAGCTCTGAATGAAGACTCAAAATTGGATGCTGTCAAACTGTCTTTCTTTGGTAGTCTGATGAGGAAACGAAGGCAAGGTACGCTCTTGTGGATAGTTTCCCTGGAAAAATAAGTGCTTTTAAATTCAATGTACAAGTATAGTGTGACTTTTCTTACTGTATACCTGTAGTACAATTTGAATCACTTCCTTAACACATTTAAAGCTGAAATCGAGGCAGATACAAGATAAAATATTATGATTCAGTTACGTGTTCATTGTATTAATTAAAAAAATCATTAAGGGCACTTTCACACTGGGGCAGTGAGAGCATTGGCTGTAAAGCGCCGCTAGTTTTAGTTATTGTTTTTTAAACAGACAGCAGGACTCTGCCCCGTCCCCGGCTCCCGTGTCACTCGATTTGATTGACTGCAGTGAGAGCCAATGGCTTCTGCTGCTATCAATCTATCCAATGAGGACCCGACAGTGGCTGGTGCTGGTGCTCATGCTCTTCGCTGAACGATCGTGTTCAGGTAAGAAAAAGGGGGTCTCTGGGGGGCAGCTGCAACACAGAAGGTTTTTCACCTTAATGCATAGAATGTATTAAGGTGAAAAAACACGAGACTTTACAACTCCTTTAAGAATGACTATACTTCAATCACCTAAAATCTCAGCCAGACTGCTGGATTTCTCATTGGGTGAAAGCCCCCAGGACCTCTGATCAGAATTCAGGAAGCTTAAAGCAGAGATGAAAACCTTTTAAAATGCATCAAAGTAATCTTTCAATAGGAATCAACCACTGCTTACAATAAGAAGAAAACCTCTATTGTGGGATTTTAAAGGCAATAAAAAAAGTAGTAGTTTTGGAAAAAAATCATTAATTAACAACGTAGACAAATTCCATAGCAGGATTCAAGCATAGGACATGTAAATATAAAAACATTGTATATTGAAATAGAGTGGAAGATGATACTAAATCCAACGTGTTTTAAAATGTAATAGTAGTTAAAATCTTCATCAGGGATATTGTATTGCTTATCTATAGAAAATCAAAAAATACAATATTTAGGATTTAAATGTAAAAATCATGTACAATACACCTAACTACGGGCATACATAGATGATGACTTACTTTTCAATGCAAAATTGATCAGATAGCAGATGCATTCCCCAGAGCACCAGCAAGGAGGGTTCCACAAAAAAACAGTATTGCCCCTCTTTTCTACAGGAAGGACGGATATAAGTAATCCCAAAATTGGCGCTTGAAGGCATATAATACGGGTACTCTATAATACAAAAACAACGACAATCAGGGCTGAGCTGAAAAACCTCACTTGTCAACATCCGTTGGCAGAGAGTAGTCACTCAACAAATGGAGCCAGAAACCGGTTCAGTGTCGCTCAGAGACCTGGAAGCGAAAGGTACACCGCCGGTGCTAGAGCTCCTTCAGCAACCTTGCTGAAAGGAAGAATGGCGCCAAATGCCTTCCTCTGCGTCCTTTTCTGTGATGTTAGGGTGTCATCCTGATGCTCCTTGTCATCCACGATGATGCCGCACGCCTCAGCGCACCACATCCTCATGCACTCCCCGTAGTCCACGATGACGTGGCACGCCGGAGCACACTGCATCATGGAGGGCATCGAGAGATGCCAGCGCACACACCCAAGCGCATGACGTCATCCGTGGTGCACACTGCAATCACAGTGATGCGCACGCCTCAGCCCGCCAATGCAGACAGGATGTGACGCAGCACCAGAAGTGCGACCTCATCTGTCTCCCGGTGTAAACTTCTGGGAGCCCCGGCTGTCGCCGGTGTGCAAGAAAAGGGGGCGTGGGGACACAGAAAGGAGATGCTGCAAACCATGCATCCTCCTAGGGCCAGAATTCCATGCCCCCGGACATGTCATCCAGGGCATAGAACATGGTCCTAATAAAGGACTAAAACCCCTGACACTACTTACCTCTGGAGATGGTGAAAATAAAATCTCACTGAGGATACAATGGGCCCCATATGTCAAAAGACCTAGGGGCCCCTTTGTGCCGGGTAGAAAATAGAGGGGTTTTAGTGGATATGAAAGACCCAAACCACCACTGTCCTAAACAAGAAAAATGAGGGTTATTACCCCTACTGGTTACCATGTGGGAAATGAAATTCTGCTGTACATATTAGATCAATACCTAGAATTATAATAGTAGTAATAAAGGGACCTTTCCTTCTCATGTGACATCTTAATCCTTCTAGGAGGATATCACCATTGAAGGGAAGGAAACCATAAAAACATATTACTAGTTGTATCAAAGTATGAAAAACCCCATATATGTGTGTCTCTCTCTGTCAAAAATTCTCACCCTGAATCAATGAACATGGTGTTCCACAGTGGTGAAAAAAAGGAGATAGAAAAAGAGACAAGGGTACCAGTTGGCCTCAAAACAGTGCAAAGGGCATATGAGGGAGAGATATCTACCCATGAGGGTCAATACACTTGCGGATTAGAGAAAATGATTATATATAAAATGAAAAATTATGAAAAATTACATAAAAATAACTGTAACATCAAAGCAAAAGAAACTTTCAGAAATCAGTCTGTTTTTGCTGAGCTAAAGCCCTCAAGGAAAGGTCTAAAACTTTCCACCTTATTGAGGCCTGGGGGGTAGTGGCTTTTAGATATCGATCCAGTGCATTTCGCGCTGGAGCAGAACCTTGTTCCAATCGCCCCCTCTAATGGGTATATGCAACCTGTCCAGTACCGTAAAGTTGACCTTAGGCAACCTATAATTGTGTCTCTTGGCAATGTGTCTACCCAAGGGCAAATATAAGTTGCCTATACGCATACTATACATGTGTTTCTCAACTCGCTTATTCAGCTCTTGCCTGGTCTTCCCCATGTAGAAGGCACCGCACTGGCACTGCATGAGGTAGACCACCCCCTGAGTCTTGCATGAAGCAAAATGTTTCAGGGCGAACGTCTCCCCATTGGCCAGTGTCAGTGAGGTCCTCCTACCATTGACTGTGCATTGTGAATAGGACCCACAGGTGTAGGTCCCCCAGATCTTACAGGGGTCTCGCCCTGTGTTTCCTTTATATTTGCTCTGCACTAACATGCTACCAATCGATCCTGCCTTCTTTTATGTGATCTGAGGTTTGGGTGAGACAAAATCTTTTACAATAGGATCTTCGGTAAGGATTGGCCAATATTTATTGATAATTTTCCTAATTTGATTGTGTTCATTAGAGTATTTGATAATAATCCTGGTGATGATGTCTTCCTTATTTCTTTTCTTTGGTTTAAAGATGAGGTCTCGTCTGTTAGTGCCTTTGACACATTTGAATGCTTTTTTCAAGGTTGTGCTCCTGTATCCCCTCGCTAGCAATCTAGTAGTAAGCCCGTCACATTCCCATTTGGGAGTCCTCATCATTAGTACTATTCCTTCTTATACGTAGGAATTGACTAAAGGGGATTGATTTGTTCAAGGGGTCTGGGTGAAAACTGTCTGCATGTAATAAAGAATTTCCCGCCATTTCCTTCCTAAATAGTCTACTGCTCAATCTCCTATTGGGATCTTCACAAATACATACGTCCAGAAAGTTGATCTCTTTGAGATCATAATTCATCGTAAAAAAGAGATTTAGGTTATTTTGGTTCAAAAGATTCAAACATTCTTTTAATGCACCCTCTGGACCGTCCCAAATAATAAGAATATCGTCTATGTACCTCTGCCACATTATAATGTGGCGAGTGTACACAGACAACTGCTCTCCGGATAGGAAATCTTTCTCCCACTCCCCCAGGTACAGGTTGGCACAAGAGGGTGCACAGCACGTCCCCATAGCCACCCCCTGTACCTGGAGGTAGTGGCAGCCCTTGAAAAGAAAAACATTATGCTTCAATATGAAATCTAACATTCGTAAAACAAAAGAATTAAATTTGCAATCAGTAGTAGCCCGCTGCCTGAGAACACTGTTAATGACTGCAATGCCAAGGTCATGTGGAATGCTATTATATAGCGATTCCACATCTATGGTCACTAAGATTGCTGATTCAGGGATCAACAGATCCTCTATGATTTGTAAAAGATGGATCATATCCATTGTATATGAAGGCAGGTCCATGACATGCGGTCTAAGATATTGATCGATAATTTGGCTTATTCCCTCCGAAATACAGCCATTTCCCGAAATAATAGGCCTTCCAGGGGGGATCTGTAGGTTTTTGTGCACCTTTGGGAGAGCACATAGGGTAGGTATGCAAGGGTATCTTGTTCTAATGAAATCCCAAGTATCTCTTGTGATGGCTCCCTCATTTAGGGATTTGTCTACAAGTAGATAAAACTCCTATTTCTACATTTCTTAAATTTTATATCTTTTATATCTTGGCTCCACTCGACCTTGGCTCCACTCCGCTTGACCTTTACTGAATGCATTTTTGTCTCTCCAATACTTTTTTTTCTTTTTTGATTAATATTTGTTTACTAAAGGTCTCTAGGTGTTCCTTCAGTTTTCTTTCTGAATTTGCATATTCTTCATGGGTTTTTAGCGGAGTAAGTCGAGCATATAATGAGCCAATTTCCTTATTAATAGTTATTAATTGTTGTTGATATTCATTTTGTAGCAATGGCATTAAATTCCTTGAACAGTCATTGAGTTTCATTTCCCAATTGGCCTTAAGCTCCTTGGAGATGCTGTCCAAAATTGGAAAAATTTGGATCCTCAGGCCAATGGGGTTGATATTTTCTCTAATATATCTCTCTAAGGATTGAATGTGCCAGTGCAGAGCTGACTTCTTTTCAAGAATCTTAGTAAGACTAAAGAAAAGAGACGACAGATCTGATGCAACCTGTTCTTTACACTGATAGCTCTTATGGATGTTGGCCATCAATTCATCCCATTCACCTCCCTGTAAATTCCCCATGCTAAAAGATCCGAAGAGGAAAGAAAGCAGAAGAGAAAACCACATTAAGCTTGATCAAAGAGCTGAATAAGCAAGTTGAAAAACACATGTATAGTATGTGTATAGGCAACTTATATTTGCCCTTGGGCAGACACATTGCCAAGAGGCACAATTATAGGTTGCCTAAGGTCAACTTTACGGTACTGGACAGGTTGCATATACCCATTAGAGGGGGTGATTGGAACAAGGTTTTGCTCCAGTGAGAAATGCACTGGATCAGATATCTAAAAGCCACTACCCCCCCAGGCCTTAATGAGGTGGAAAGTTTTAGACCTTTTCCTTGAGGGCTTTAGCTCAGGAAAAACAGACTGATTTCTGAAAGTTTCTTTTGCTTTGATGTTACAGTTATTTTTATGTAATTTTTCATTTTATATACAATCATTTTCTCTCTTTTAAGTGTATTGACCCTCATGGGTAGATATCTCTCCTTCATATGCCCTTTGCACTGTTTTGAGGCTAACTGGCACCCCTGTCTCTTTTCCTATCTCCTTTTTTTTTTTTCCACTGTGAAACACCATGTTCATTGATTGGGGGTGAGAATTTTTGACAGAGAGAGACACACATATATGGGATTTTTCATACTTTGATACAACTACTAATATGTTTTTATGGTTTCCTTCCCTTCAATGGTGATATCCTCCTAGAAGGATTAATGCCCCGTACACACGGTCGGACATTGATCGGACATTCCGACAACAAAATCCTAGGATTTTTTCAGACGGATGTTGGCTCAAACTTGTTTTGCGTACACACGGTTGCACAAAGTTGTCGGAATTTCCAATCGCCAACCACGCGGTCACGTACACCACGTACGACGAGACTAGAAAAGGCCAGTTCAGAACCAAGCGCGGCACCCTTTGGGCTCCTTTTGCTAATCTCGTGTTAGTAAAAGTTTGGTGAGAGACGATTCGCGCTTTTTCAGACTCGTGGCTTTCAGATCGTTTTCTGCAGTTCAGTTTGTGCTTGTGGGTTTGTATCTGCTCTTCAGTGCGTGCAGTAAGTTCGTATTGATTTTCTGTGGGATCTTGCCTGCTCGTTGCTGTTTTTCAGGTCGCTCTTCACAGGCCTTGCTGTTCTTCAGTGCATTCTGTTACTTCGTTCTGAGCAGCTGACCATTTTCTAGCCATGTTGCATATACGTACTCCTCGTAGAGTTCGTGCTGTGCGGGGGCTTGGTGTTGGGGTCCTGACCTTGACACAAGTCCAGTCCATGAACAGGGTGGTGAGGAGTTCATGGACCAAGAATTGGTTGCTTCAGCGTGACCAGTTCTCTCATATGCCTTTGCTCCGTGAGATCCGTGAGAATAATCCTGATGATTTCAGGAACTTTCTCAGGATGACGGACCCCGTATTTCACCGTTTGTTGGCTTCGCTGACCCCCTATATCAGCAGGCAGGATACCTGCATGAGGCAAGCCATCACTCCGGAGCAGAGGTTGGTCGCTACCCTGCGGTACTTGGCGACAGGGAGAAGCCTGCAGGACCTCAAGTTCTCGACAGGCATCTCCCCCCAGGCTCATTATCCCAGAGACCTATTCTGCCATCATTCAGGTCCTGCAGAAGGAGTATATTAAGGTAAGATTTTTATTCTTTAATATCACATTTTATTGTATTGAATGTTTGCTAATATATTGTATTTCTTTCCTCATTCTCTAATTACCATGATTGTAATATGCTGTGAATGTCCCCTTTGTTCTCATGCATGCTGGATTTTTAGGTAATCTTTTTTTTTGTCCTTCATACCTATTTGCCTTCACTAACCTTCCCAGCATGTTCTTCTGGCCCTATATTCACCTCATGTAGTCACTTAACAATGTATTTTATCAGCTCCATAGTAGTGCTTTACCCCAAACACCCCCTAAAATGTTTATAAATGTGATTTGTGCTTTAAATTCAGGCAGAGTGCCAGAGGCTTTTTTTTTGTAGTGTCCCCAAATAATTTTTATTAACCCTCCCTCCCCCCAACTGCTAAGTCAGCTGATACCAATTATCTATCTATCCCCAATCATCTATCTGCTGACTTTGCCAAACCCATACACACTATACCCATCTCTTTTGTGGTCAGATGTATGGATGAATTCCCCAAAGCATGTAGTGCAAGGGCCTGCCTGTATACTTTCAAATAGTACTGTTTCAAGTTTTTGTATCCTATTATCTTGATAGGCAATAGCAGAATGTCAAAATGTGCTCTAATGTGTACAATGTGTATTTATATCTTTGTATTATGACACTTCTTACCTGTCCAGTGGGCTGCCAATAGTGTAACTTAGGAGGGGCTGTTCCAAGTAATACCCTGTATTTAGGAATTTATCTCTCAATGAAGTGAAGAGGGTTACCTGTCCAAGATCACCCCCCCTATAATGTTAGAAATGGCCCATGAGAGGGGGTGGGAGGGGGAATATGATAGGTGTACCTTATACTTTGGTGTTGTAAAATTCCCCTTAATAAATGTGATCTGGATGTTGGCCAAGAATGTTTTGTGTCTATAATCTGCTTTCCATGGTTATGTGCAATAATAATGTTTTTTTTCCCCTCAACAGTTTCCTTCCACGCCACAGGAATGACAGACTGTGGCCTCCCACTTTGCCCAGCGGTGGGACTTTCCTAACTGCGGAGGGGCAATTGATGGGAAACACGTCCACATCGTCCCACCACCCAACTCGGAGTCGTACTATTACAACTACAAGGGGTTCAATAGTATTGTGATGTTGGCGGTGGTGTCGGCTACTTATGAGTTCCTGTATGTGGACGTGGGGAAGAATGGCCGGATGTCCGATGGTGGAGTCATCGCCCAGACGGAGTTTTACAGGCGTCTCCAGAAGGGCAGCTTGGACTTGCCTCCTCCAGAAGACAATGTGGAAGGACTCCCATTTGTCTTCGTTGCGGATGAAGCCTTTGTGCTGGGGGACCATCTTATGCGGCCATTCCCGATGAGGACCCTCACCCCGGAACAGAGGGTTTTTAATTACCGGCTGGCCAGAGCCAGAAGAGTGGTGGAGAACTCTTTTGGAATCATGGCCAGCCGGTTCCGCCTATTTCTGACACCCATCCATATGGCAGAGTATAAACTTAATCATCTAATCCTGGCGTGCTGTGTTCTACATAACTTTTTACGCAAACATTCTGCCAACTATGCTGGCTCAGTTGGGCCTGAGGCAGCAATGATCAATGAACCAACCCTGACGGCGCTTGAAAGTGGCCGTCCTGGCTTGCCCTCCCTGAGTGCCCGTGATGTCCGGTTAAGATACCTTGAGTTCTTTGCGGGTAGGGGGGCCATCAATATGCCAGACAATTTGTGAAGCCTTTATCAAATAAAAAAAAAATCTTTGGTGACATTTCCTGCTTGTGTTTGTTTTACCTGACCCTATCAGAAATGTGGGGAGTCCTGAAAATGGCGTGATTGAGTAACCCTATACAAAGCACTGCTGGGTGTTATTTACTAAAGGCAAAGACACTTTGCACTACAAGTGCACTTGCAACTGCACTGAAACTGCACTTGTAGTGCAAAGAGGATTTGCCCTTAGGAAATAACCCCCATTTTCACAGAAAACACCAATTACATCACCACCAAAGTGTTTTAGCGTTGACACAATAATTCACACATTCTTCATTAACAATCATTTTAATACCTGCACAATCACATGTGCATTTAGAAAAGGTTTTTAAAACAAGCCAACATGTTTGTTGTATAACAATTTTTGGGGTTGCATTATCACAAATAGAAATGTCCATTTAAAATAAAACAGGCATTTGTAAAACCAACAAGAAAGACACAAATCTTGGAAGTTACAAAGTTCACATTTGGTAGAACTTGAAGGCAATATCAGACATGAGTATTTAGGAACTGTGTTTGATATTGCGTTCAGATGGGGTGAAGTCACCCCAGGAAAAGCCAAATTTGGAAGATGCACACCAATTTACGAATGTCAACATGTGCTAGCTGCCATCACGGGGGATCAAGGGACGTGTTATTGAGGAAGGGGTTGCACCCCCAAAACGCATCCATTGATCTCCCATGATGGCAGATAGCACATGTTGGCACACTGTGTGCATCCTCCAAATTTAGCTTTTAGAAAAATCGCTAAAACATTTTAAAATTTGTAGAACACAAAAGAAGAAAGTAATTTTGAGGGGTTTTAAACTCGCCCCAAAATATCAATGATGTTCCTATTTTTTTGGATAACATCATTGATGTTTTTCTTGAGGTTTTCCAATTGTAAATTACACCCCATGATCTCCCCGATCAGGATCTGGGCACTTTCGGATGTGAAAGGATCTGGATCCACAACATCACGATCACCTAAAAAGAGAGCAAAACAAAAACAGGTATCAAAAATATGCCTGCATCCATCTCTTACCTGAGCCTGTGGTCGCAGACACTCACCTGTTGTGGTGACAATTTCCACCACGTCTTCCTCCTCCTGCTCTTCTTGGGTTGGGGGTATTTCCCCTTCTCCCATCGGTGGGGGGTCTGTAGTCTCCCCCGATGAGGGGTGTCCTCTGAGTCTTTTCTCCCCTATGTAAAACAAAAATGCTATACTTAGCACACACACATTGATGGCAGAACTATAAATAGGAAACATTGCTTGGAAGTGGGGTACAATTGTCAATTTTAGCAGAGTTCCAAGATATAGCATTTTCAGTGTCCTTTGTCAAGCTGCAATACTTTACCTGTTTTGTACAAGCTTCACAGATGGAGACCCCCCTATAGTATACACTGGAGCACCTGTGTGGCCCCCCTAATAAAAATGGTGTTCTGGTGTCCCACACTAGTGCTCCAGCGTTGAGATGTGAAAACAGCTGCTCAGTGTCCTCTCCTTACACAGAATCTAGTTTGCATTTCATTCTAGTAACAAAGCCATCTACACCACCAAATTAGTTTCATACAAGTAGGGCGTAAAAAATGTGGCCAAATGCATATGGCCAAAACAATGGTGTTTTATAGTCCTAAAGAAAAATGTTTGATACGATGAATAATGTGCCCATCATAGGCGTCCTTAAGGGGGGGCTATTGAGGCTTGAGCCCCGAATGTGGGGCCAATAGCCCCGAGTGTCTAAGCGCAGTGGCCCCAGCTGCAAGATCTAGAGCGGCGCATTCCGATTCCCATGCGCGCCGCCATCAGTGTTATATTACATACAGCCTGTAGGAGCGCTTAGCTGGGCAGCGGGCGCTCCCTGATTGGCTGTGCAGGCGGAAGACATAAGGGTCTGTGATCGGCCCGGTGGAGCTGCTGACTGGTCACATATGGAGGCGGGTAGGGGCTTGACTGTGGGTGATCGCGGCCGCCCGGAGCCCCGCCTCCCTGCCTGGCGCGCGCTGTGTCTCCTCCTGACGGAGGTGGGGAGGGGCTGGACTGTGGGTGATCGCGGCCGCCCGGAGCCCCGCCTCCCTGCCTGGCGCGCGCTGTGTCTCCTCCTGACGGAGGTGGGGAGGGGCTGGACTGTGGGTGATCGCGGCCGCCCGGAGCCCTGCCTCCCTGACTGGCGCGCGCTGTGTCTCCTCCTGACTGAGGTCTTTCTGTTATCTGCCCTTCCACTAGTCTGTCAGTTTGCCACTCTCTGTAAGCCCACCCCTCTGTCATCCCGCCCCTTTGTGTAAGCCCACCCCTTTCTGTCACTGCCCCCCTCTCTGTCAGTGCACCCCTCCTCTGTCAGCACCCCCCCTCTGTGTCAGCACCCCCCTCTGTCAGCAGTGCACCCCCTCTGTAAGCACCCCCCTCACTGTCAGCCCACCCCCCTCACTGTCAGCCCACCCCCCCTCTGTCAGCCCACACCCCCCTCTGTCAGCCCCCCCTGTCAGCACCAACCCCCCCTCTGTCAGCACCACCCCCTCTCTGTCAGCACCCCCTCTCTGTCAGCAGTGCACCCCCCTCTCTGTCAGCCCACACCCTCTCTATCAGCGACCTCCTCTCTCTCAGCGACCCCCCTCTCTCAGCACCCCCCCGCCCACACCCTGTCAGCACCCCCCCAATCTGTCAGCACTCCCCCTCTCTGTCAGCACCCCCCTCTCTGTCAGCACCCCCCCTCTCTGTCAGCACCTCCCCTCTCTGTCAGCACTCCCCCTCTCTGTAAGCACCCCCCCCTCTGTCAGCACCCCCCCTCTCTGTCAGCACTCCCCCTCTTTGTCAGCACCACCCCCTCTCTGTCAGCACCACCCCCTCTCTGTCAGCCCACACCCTCTCTATCAGCGTCCCCCCTCTCTCTCAGCGTCCCCCCTCTCTCTCAGCGTCCCCCCTGTCAGCCCACACCCTCTCTGTCAGCCCACACCCTCTCTGTCAGCACCCCCCCTCTCTGTCAGCACCCCCTCTGTCAGCACCCCCTCTGTCAGCACCCCCTCTCTGTCAGCAGTGCACCCCCCTCTGTCAACACCCCCTTTCTGTCAGCACCCCCCGCCTCTGTGTCAGCCACCCCCTCTCTCTCCTGCCTCCTCCCCCCTTTCACTCACCCCCCTTACCTCCTCTCTCACCTCCCCTTTCTCACCTCCCTCCCCCCACCTCTTTCCCCCCCTCAGGGGGTGGAGGCCCCATGATTCCCAACAGCGGCCCTGTGAGTGAGTGTACCAGTTCAAATGTGTCTTGCCGACAATGGAAGGAAAATGGCACTACAGAAGAGCAGCTTCGCTCAACCCCCAAACTCCGGCTTCCACACTTCCTGACTCTAAATGGCTCTCGGTAAAGCAGTCTAATGGGGGTCTTAAGGGGCAGGGGACACTGATGGGGGGAGGGGTCACTGATCTAATAGAGATCTCTAAGGGGGGTGCTGATGTAAGGGGACTCTGAGCTAATGTAGAGGGGGTGCTGACTGCTGGTAAACCAATAGATCAGCAGTCAGTGCGTGTCAGGTAGGTCAGTGTATGTCAGCCAGGTAGGTCAGTGTGAGTCAGGTAGGTCAGTGCATGTCAGGTAGGTAACACCCCCCTCCATACAACCCCACCGCCCGCCACCCCATCATCCCCCCCGGTGCCGGGCTCAAGCCCCTGGTCTTTTTGCCACCTAGCAACGCCCCTGGTGCCCATGAACACGAAAGTTGACATTTTAAAATGTACACTTTTAAGAAAAGCACATTGAGCAGCACGAACGTAATAAACATAAAGAATAGGAACACAGCACAACTACTTACTTTTTTGCAGCCCTCTCCGGATCTTTCTGTACTGCTCATGTTCTCGTAATTTGAGGTCCGACCACCGCTTCCTGAGCTGATCTTTCGATCGTCATACCCCGAAATGCCGGTGCAGACTCTTGACTACTTTCGCCATGATCTTGGCCTTTCGGACCTTGGGGTTGGGGTAAGGTCCATACTTCTCATCATAGTCGGCCTTCTTCAGGATGTCCACCATCTCCAACATCTCCCCAAAGGACATATTTGAGGCCTTAAATCTCCTTCTGGATCGGGACATCTCCGGATCCGGGCTTTCCTCCTCCTCCTTCTCGTTCCTGTAATTAGCACGCACCTGCTGTGTATCCGCCATGTGCTCTTCCCCCACTGCGCAGAACGAAAGGGGGCGGGGAATAGACTAGAAAGAATGTCAGGGGCGGGCGGAGTTACACGCATGTGCAGTGTGTATAAAGCATACCACACGTGCGTATTACGTACGATCTGTGAGCGGAGGAAGGAGCATTGGAGGCGCCGATCGTAAGAACGAAGGTAAGAGACATACTTGTGCCTATACTGCTTCTACATTGAGGCCTATATTGTAACAAGATTAGGAGAGTTTGGCCTGACATTAGGGTTTGTCTTGTGTTGTGTCTTGCAGTGAAAATGGATATCTTTCAAGATACTGACTTCATGGCAATATTCATTGACATGTTCAGGGAGCTCCCTTGTCTGTGGGAGATCAACCACCCACATTACAGGAACCAAACAAAGAGGAAGGCAGCGCTGGATCAATTGTTGGAAATTGTAAAGCAGGTGATCCCCACGGCAGACATCACATATTTGAAGATCCTAATTGGTGGCCTGAGGAGCACATATGTAAGGGAGCGCCAGAAAGTCCAGGATTCGCAGAGATTCGGAGCAGCAGATGACATCTATGACCCCAGGATGTGGTACTATGACAGGCTGCATTTTCTGGCAGGCCAGACTGAACCCGGGTCATCACTCTCCAGTCTTCCTTCCACACTTCCTTCCCCTCCAGCTGAGGCTTCTGATGCCCAACCTGGGCCTTCCAGACAGCAACATGTGGAGGAGCCCAGATTGAGCCAGGTATAGCATTCCTCTAAATATTTCTGCTTGTCCAATCAATGATGTTAACTAGATGTTAGTTTGGATTACTAATCTATGATTGTGATTGATGATGCAAAAACTAAAACCATGTCCCTTTTTCATACACAGGGAAGTCTCAGCCAGGAGGTGGCCGGGCCGAGCAGGCTGCCTGATCTGCAGGTCCCTCCCCTACAACTGGAAAGAGAAAGTGGCAGGAGGAGGAGTGCCCTAGAGGAGGCTGCCATAGGCCTCTTTTGGAAGGCTACAGAGGACCTGGGAGCACCACACACCGTGAAGGAGGACTTCGCTGCCATCATTGCCTGTAAAATGCAGGGACAACAACTCATGTGTGAGTCCTTATTGTTGGAGGCTCTCAATAAGGGGTTGAGGGCCCAAATAACATCTGATACACACCTTTGTGAACTCACACATGGTCCTCCTCCTCCTCCTCCAGGTCCTCCTCCTCCTTCTCCTCCAGGTCCTACTAGTCCTCCTCCTCCTCCAGGTCCTACTCCTCCTCCTGCCACATCTCCAACAGCAGAGCCACAGCGTGGAAGGAAGCGTGGAAGGAAGACCAGAGAGTGAGGACCCTGGATCCAGTCTGGTCTGGCAAAAGATGCAGCCTCTTGTGGTACCACTGCCTGGGGACACAGATGTCATCTGCTGCTTTCCGGATCTCTGGGACTTCTGGACCAGACTGCACTCCCTTACATGTGGACTCCTCAGGCCAACAATTTTGATGTTCAAGAATTGATGTCTGCCCTGGGGGTCAAAGGCTTTGCTAATTTCTGCTGTTTATCCAGCGTTGCCTCCCTCTTTGTTTGGTTCTGAGCCCTTAATAAAGGAATTTTGGTTTGAATTATACTTGCCTATGTGTGTTTTACTTCAAAAAGGACAGTTTGTTTGTGAGGATTCAGGTACATTTCAAATATACAATGTGAAATTAACAAGGGACACCAACACCAAACAATCTCCTTGAGCTTCAATAATAAAAGATATCAATGGTGTTGTGGTAACTTGACACACAAAACACACACAAAAATATTCTGGAGTAAAACTAAACATAACATTAAACATAGATCAGCCTTTGAAAAAATACAAACATAAAATCTAAAATAAAAATGGCTTTAAAAAAAAAAATAAAAAAAAAATTATTTTTGTCAGATGTGACAAATAAAAATATATTCAGGTAATCTCAATAAAAAATAAAGAAAGAAGTTTGTGGGAAGTGTGTGTGAATATGAGCAGCAAAACTACTTCATTCTTCTTACATTATAAAGAAGAAGAGAGTGCGCTGTATTAAACCATTTTTAACATTGCAGCATGGCGAAAGTGCTGTATCCATTGCGAACGCTAATTTTACCAGACCGAGCTGTTCCGTGTCGGAATTTCTTCTGAGCATGCGTGGCACTTTGTGCGTCGGAACAGGCCACACGCGGTCGGAATTGATGCGATCGGATTTTGTTGTCGGAAAATTTTATAGCCTGCTCTCAAACTTTGTGTGTCGGAAAAGCCGATGGAAAATGTCCGATGGAGCCCACACACGGTCGGAATTTCCGACAACACGCTCCGATCGGACATTTTCCATCGGAAAATCCGACCGTGTGTACGGGGCATAAGATGTCACATGAGAAGGAAAGGTCCTTTTATTACTACTATTATAATTCTAGGTATTGACCTAATATGTACAGCAGAATTGCATTTCACACATGGTAACCAGCAGGGGTAACAACCCTCATTTTTCTTGTTTAGGACAGAGGTGGTTTGGGTCTTTCATATCCACTAAAACCTCTCTATTTTCTACCCGGCACAAAGGGGCCCCTAGGTCTTTCAACATATGGGGCCCATTGTATCCTCAGTGAGATGGTATCTTTGCCATCTCCAGGGGTAAGTAGTGTTGGTGGTTTTAGTCCTTTATTAGGACCATGTTCTATGCCCCGGATGATATGTCCGGGGGCATGGAATTCTGGCCCTAGGAGGATGCATGGTTTGCAGCATCTCCTTTCTGTGTCCCCATGCGCCCCCCTTTCCTGCATACCAGGGACAGCCAGGGCTCCCGGATGTTTACATCCGGGAGACAGATGAGGTCGCACTTCTGGTGTTGCGTCACGTCCTGTCTGCATTGGCGGGCTGAGGCGTGCGCATCACTGTGATTGCGCTGGGTGCCACGGATGACGCCATGCGCTTGGGTGTGCGCACTGGCGTGTCTCGATGCCATCCATGACGCAGTGCGCTCCGGCATGCTGCGTCATCGTGGACTAGGGGGAGTGCATGATGATGCGGCGCGCTGAGGCGTGCCGCAATATCGTGGATGATGAGGAGCGCCAGGATGATACCCTAACATCACAGAAAAGGACGCTGAGGAAGGCATTTGGCGCCATTCTTCCTTTCAGCAAGGTTGCTGAAAGAGCTACAGCACCACCGGTGTACCCTTCGCTTCCAGGTCTCTGAGCGACATTGAATCGGATTCTGGCTCCATTTGTTGAGTAAGTACTCTGCCAACAGATGTTGGCAAGTGAGGTTTTTCAGCTCCGCCCTGATTGTCGTTATTTTTGTATTATAGGGTACCCGGATTATATGCCTTCAAGTACCAATTTGGGGATTACTTATTTCCGGTCTTCCTTTAGAAAAGAGGGGCAATACTGTTTTTTTGTGGGACCCTTCTTGTTGGTGCTCTGGGGAATGCATCTGCTATCTGATCAATTTTGTATTGAAAAGTAAGTCATCACCTATGTATGCCCTTAGGTTTATTGTACATGATTTTTACATGTAAATCCTAAATATTTTTTTATTTTCTATAGATAAGTGATACAATATCCCTGATAAAGATTTGAACTACTATTGAATTTTGAAACGCGTTGGATTAAGTATCACCTTCCACTCTATTTCAATATACAGTGTTTTTATAGTTATATGTCCTATGCTTGAATTTTTCTATGGAATTTGTCTACATTGTTAATAAACAAATTTTTTCCAAAACTACTTTTTTATTGCCTTTAAAATCCCACAATAGAGATTTTCTTCTTATTGTATAATTTACAAGGGGTGATGGCAATCACATGACCTCACTAAAGAGATGAGAGGATTAGGCAGTCACCCTGGCATTGACTCCTATATACAGAGCATCATGGTAAAGACACAAAGAGAGCAGCGCCATCTAAGTGCAGCAAGTAGTGAACTTTTAATCCATAAAAGACCATATGGCACTGCTCTCTTTGTGGCTTTGCTTCCCACAGAGTCTCCTCTAGCTTGTTCCGAGCCAGCAGCCGTCCACAGTCAGCTTATCCAAGACCACCATTAGTGCTTGTGCTATATATGAACTTCCACATATACACTCCCTGTGACAGAGAGTTTTATTGCATCCAGCTGATAGAGCACGCATGAGTACATGTACTTTTTCCTGTGTTTGAACATACAGAGCATCATGGTCACTGACTCACATGAGCAGGCTCTTGAGTCCCTAAGATCAGAGATGGAAGATGCCCTTCTCAAACTTAAAGCGGTATTGAACCCAAAACCAAAACTGTAATATATTGCAGCTTACCAATCCTTAGATGCGGTGGCTGCATTACCTTTCTTTTTTTAGCTTTTTCTCCTATGTTTTCACCTAGTGATCTGGCCAGTAACATACGTCCTGGATTAGAGTGCCCCCACTTTGGATGAAGGAGCAGAGGAGCACCTTTGTACAGCAGCACTGTCAGTCTGGGGGTAGGGAAGTGTTAGATGTACTAGCAGATTTAGATACACTAACAAATGAAAGTCAAATTCCAGCTAACACTAAAGCTCTTCAAACCAGATCCACAGCGATGTTCCAGGAACTCCAGCCTGCGACAACCATTAAATGCCTGGAGTTTGACAGATTCCACCTGGTCCTGGGACCACAGTGACCAGGACAAATAGACATAGTCATGAAACCTAGCTATTAAAAAGGAGGAGGCAATCTTTCAGGCAACTTGAAACTGCCTCACTTTCCAATGTCACTAATATGGACTCTAATTGAATCTCAATGCTACTGCAATATGAAAAAGAAAATGTATTCAGCCCTATCTGTCTAATCTGATTTGAACCAAATTAAATGTGCCTGGGGCTTTTTTTTCAAGCTGGTGTTTCAACACTACAGGAAAACACACATTATCACCTCATCAGATTAAGCACAGGATTCTTGAGAGATTGATCTTCTCCTTTCATCTCAGCCCCTGACTTGTCCAAGATGATCCTTATCAGACAAACCTGTTCCTTGCTGATATGCAAGGTCTCATCTCAAAAGCCATCCAACTCTTCAAGTCATCTTGGAGGTGTGTTTAGGGTCATTATCATGTTGGAAAACTTCCCTGCGGCCCAGTCTCCGAAGGGAGGGATCAAACTTTGCTTCAGTATGTTACAGTACATGTTGGCATTCATGGTTCCCTCAATGAACTGTAGCTCCCCAGTGCTGGCAGCACTCATGAGGCCCCAGACCATGACACTCCCACCACCATGCTTGACTGTAGGCAAGACACACTTGTCTTTGTACTCCTCACCTGGTTGCCGCCACACACACTTGACACCATCTGAACCAAATAAGTTTGCCTTGGTCTCATCAGATCATAGTACTTGGTTCCTGTAATCCATGTCCTTAGTCTGCTTGTCTTCAGAAACTATTTGCGGGCTTTTTTTTGCATCATCTTTAGACGGGGCTTCCTTCTGGGGCAACAGCCATGCAGACCAATTTGATGCAGTGTGTGGCGTATGGTATGAGCACTGACAGGCTGACCTCCAACCCCTTCAACCCCTCCAGCAATGCTGGCAGCCTATTTCCCAAAGACAACCTCTGAGCACATGCTGAGCTATGATGCTGAGCACGTGCACTCAACTTCTTTGGTTGACCATGGCAAGGCCTGTTCTGAGTGGAACCTGTCCTGTTAAACCTCTTTATGGTCTTGGCCATCATGCTGCAGCTCAGTTTCAGGGTCTTGGCAATCTTCATATTGCCTAGGCCATCTTTATGTAGAGCAACAATTCTTTTTTTTTTTAGATCCTCAGAGAGTTCTTTGCCATGAGGTGCCATGTTGAACTTCCAGTGACCAGTATGAGAGAGTGATAGCGATAACACCAAATTTAACACACCTGCTCCCCCATTCACACCTGAGACCTTAACTAACACTAACGAGTCACATGACACCAGGGAGGGAAAATGGCTAATTGGGCCCAATTTCAACATTTTCACTTAAGGTGTACTCACTTTTGTTGCCAGCGGTTTAGACAATAATGGCTGTGTGAGTTATTTACACTGTCATACAATCTGTACACTCACTACTTTACATTGTAGCAAAGTGTCATTTCTTCAGTGTGTCACATGAAAAGATATAATAAAATATTTAAAAAATGTGAGGGGTGTACTCACTTTTGTGAAATACTGTATAAGTTTGGTTTTATATACCATGTTACAGCTTAGATGTAAACCTATAGTTCTCTGGTTTCAAATCTTAACTTCAGTCACTAAAGTCATTAAGATTCAACCTGTGAATGCAGTGTTTACTTCATCAGAGCTACACCTAGCCCATTCTTCACCTTATCTACATGTTATACTGGTTTTAATTGCAAACCTTATGATAAAACTATGTACTCTTCATGAGCATTATTGTATGGTTGAACCTCAAAGTTGTTGATTCCATGATTATACCCACGTTTACCCACATATCCTAATTAATGTTATATGCTGCTATTTGTTTTTTGCCCAATTGAAATAGTGCAGTGCTAAATAGTAAACAATGGCCTTGTCATGAAAGGGATAAAACCTTCCAGAGCTCAAGTGGTTAACATCTGGAAGTCCCTTCGAAAAAAAGGATTTTTCACGATAAATATCATGTACAAATGAATGAATACCCAAACTGGAAACAACCCATTGACTTACCTCCTCCCTTGAACCATCTAGTCAAGAAACAATACCAACAATTTTTGATGATCTCTTTTTTATTTCACGTGTTATTATTGGTTTGAATTTAGAAACTCCAGGGGAGATGGGCGGAGCCTAGCAGAGCAGACATGCATTGTTAGAGCTCTGCACCGCTGAGGAGAGAAGAGAAGGACAAAGCGGAGCCTGCAGGCTCAAAAGGTATCCATTTGAACCTTTTTGCCCCAGGGAACAAACTGTGAAAGTTTGGGCAGGAAATATGGTACTGGGAGGAAACCGTGGCAGAAATAAAAATCACCTCACAAAGAGCTCACAGGCACTCACTGCAACTAAAGCAGCTCCAGTCACCTCACAAGATACAGCATCAGGGCGCTCTCACAGACAGAAAATGTCACAGCAAGACTCTCCATTTGAGTCAGATACAGAACAAATCCTCTCACAAACTTCTCCACAAGCCTCCTCAGCATCCCCAGTAATATTATTACAATTTGAAAAGATGCTTCATAAGGCTTTAAAACAAACCTCAGACCAAATAACAAACAGCCTAACCAAAGAAATAAGAGAGCTGGGAAACCGCACCGCAGCCTTAGAAATAAAAATGGAAGAAATTGAAATTACAACCCAAGAAAATATAACAGAATTGGAACAATTAAAAGAAGAGAATTTAATACTTCAAACTAAGCTAGAAGATTATGAAAATAGAGCCAGACGTTCAAACTTGCGCATAAGGGGAATACCTGAAACTGTGACAGACCTGCAATCTACTATTACTGCTCTATTACAAGAACTAAAGCCAGATATCCCTATTGAACGTTTAGAACTTGACAGAGTACACAGAGCCCTCACAGCCAAAAAGAAAGATGGACCCCCACGTGATATAATCACAAAATTTCATTATTACAGAACGAAAGAACAAATACTAATTGCTGCAAGAGAAAAAAAGGAACTTAATTTTCAAGGACACAATTATCAAATTTTTGCTGACCTATCCCAACTTACTATTACTAAAAGACGATCCATGAAACCCCAACTAATGGAACTGCAACGCCACAACATTATGTATCAATGGGGCTTCCCCTTTTCAGTCAGATTTAACTACCAAGGTACAATTTACAGAAGCAGATCAGCAGATGAACTACAACAAACCCTTTTAAAATTAAATCTGACAGAACCCACAAGCAGCAACTCTCCCACACGCAGAAGAATGACATCATCTTCACCTTCAGGCAGCACCCAGAAAATTTCAGAACAAAATGGGAATCATTATTCTCACAAATAAGGCCGTTATGCCACATTATCCATGGACCAAGAAGATTCAATGGACTGACATCCTAATTCCTGATATCTCTTCATTTATTATACTAAGAGATGGTTCTCTATAAAAAAACCTGTATTTATAACTGAATGTAACTGCATTCTGATAGTCACACACTGTGTGGGATCATGTTACATTCCAGTTATATTTCTTATTACTTCTGATTCATATAGCCTTAGAATATATAAGTGAAATAAGGAAATTCTTGTTCAGTTATATATTATCAGGTAATAACAATAGATTTATTACTTTGTAGGCCAAATATGTTCAATAATCCAGAAGTAATGGAAGCTTTTTCTTTCTTTTCTTAAAACAAATATATTATTACCTAACTAGTTCCTAGAATTATGTTTTTGTTTATTCTAATCTGAAGCAATACAACCTCAATTTTATGAGTTAACATATCTAAACAGTTACATATGAATAAAATATGTAATTGTTTACTCTAAAAGGGTTAAAATCCCAAAATAATTCAAACTATCTTCATCAATACCAAAGTTATTAACAGTACCTTTCTAACTGAATTATTTAGCCTAGGGCAAGACTAACCATATACAACCACCCTGGAATAAATAATTTCAACAAAAACTATATTCTGCACTCCAATTAATGAAACATCATTTTGATGTCTTTTGACATAGCACTTCTCTCCTGTAAGCGGAAGATCCGTGTACCCCCATTAGCCCTCCTCATTCTCCCAACCATATTATGTGGGAGTGTGACGAAGGCACTTATTCCCCTGAGAGAGATATTTACTCTCTTTCATGGGTAAGGCCCCTTTCACACGAGGCGGGCTCCGTTTCTACGGAGCCCGCCTCGGTCTGCCGGCTCAGCGGGAGATCTGTCCGTTGATCTCCGCTGAGCCGGCAGATGACAGGTCCCTCTCTGCTCACTGAGCGGGGAGGGGCTTGTCAGGCGCCGCTGCCGCCTATGGAGGGATCGGACGAAAACGGACAGCGTGTCCGTTTTAGTCAGATCTCACCCGATCCGATCCGCCAGCGACGGATCTGGAGGTGGAGCCCATACGTCTGCTTTTGGCGGATCGGACGGGGTCGGATGTCAGTGGACATGTCTCCGCTGACATCCGACGGTCCATAGGCTAACATGGATCGCCCGTTCAGGTCCGCCGTCAAAACTGACAGGCGGATCTGAACGGTCCGATCGTGTGAAAGGGGCCTAAATTGTGATTACTTGCAAAAAATAATTTATACAATGTATCATCTAATCTCATATGTTTTTTGTTTACTCTTTACTCCAGAATTCACTGGTTTCTTTTCTATCTATTCATCTCTTCAGTTACACAGGTTGATCTGCGCAGTCAGCTCTGCATAACAAAAAGTAAGTCAAAACTATTTGATCTGTTGCCATGGCACCACTGAATATACTTTCCCTGAATGTCCCTCAAAAAAGGACCAAAGCCTTCCGTACTTTTCATAACAAGAAGGCTCACATAGTATGCCTCCAAGAAACACACTTCACCAAAGATTCTACTCCAAAATATATTTCTCCTTTTTATCAACAAATTTACACGGCTTCTGCCTGTACCAAGCAAAGGGGAACTCTAATTGCATTTCACTGATCCACACCATTCACCTTATCATCAGAAATTAAAGACTCAGAAGGTAGATACCTGATACTCATGGGTTATATAATGGATACAGCAATCACGGTGATTTCCTACTACGCTCCTAACAAACAACCTACACCATTCCTCTCACATATATTACAAGTGATTAATACACACAAAATAGGAACAGTGATAATGTGTGGGGATTCGAACCAGGTCCTCCTCCCATTTCTAGATAAATCACCTTTTACACCATCCAAAATAACCTCTAGATTACCTTTTTCTCAACTTCTTTCCAAATACAATCTGGTAGATTCGTGGAGAGAAAGTAACCCAATGAAAAAGAAATTCACTTATTTCTCGCACCCTCATCAAACCTTCACCAGAATAGATCATATTTTTCTAACAATAGGAATGATACCAGAAATTATTGCACCAGATATAATTCCGATTCTGTGGTCTGACCATAATGCAGTATACACTACTATAGCCTCCGCCATACCAAAAGCGCATGACCCAACATGGTACTTACCGGACATAATGCTCAAGCACCCACTACATCAGATGGCCATTGAACAAGCTTTAAAGGAATACATATCAATTAATAATACAACAGACATCTCCCCAATAACACTGTGGGAAGCTCATAAGCCTGTCTTGCGTGGTACAATACAAAGACAAATGGCACTATTTAAACGGGAACGCAAAAATCTAGCAAAAAAACTAGAACTCAATTTTAATGCAGCCTACATATCATTTCAAGATAATCCATCTCAGAGTACAAAATCTCATCTGGAAAAATCTAGATTGGAATACGATCTATTTCTCACTGAGTCAGTTGATAAATCCCTCAAATGCTCCAAACACAATTTCTACTTGAATACAAACAAACCAGGTACATATTTGGCTCGGGCATTAAATTCAACTAACAAATCTTTCAAACCAATACGTTTGAAATTATCAAAAAATGTTTACACTTGTAATCCAGTTAAAATAGTCCATAAATTTCACTCACATCTCGCAACTTTATACAAGACAAACAATGAATTTAATCCTACAGAGGCTGAATCCTTCTTCTCAAAAATAACCTTACCTGAGTTATCTCAGAATCAAAAAAGCAGTTTGGATGAGCCTATAACTATAGATGAAGTTGCTAACGCCATAAAAGACCTAAAACTTAACAAAAGACCAGGCCCAGACGGCTACTCGGCTTTATACTATAAAACATTCTCAGAAATACTCTCTCCCATTCTCACTGAAACTTTTACCAAACTTCTAGATGAACATTCTTTTCGGCAAGAAACACTAATGGCAATTGTTTGTATGATCCTTCCTTCCTGTGTGAATTATCGGCCTATCTCTCTGTTAAACCTCGATATTAAATTATTAGCAAAAATAATAGCAAAACGCCTCAATAGCATTATAGTAAAATTAATACATAGAGATAAAGTAGGCTTCATGCCAAATAGACAGGCAGGCGATAATATACGCAGGGCAGTGTTATTGGCACAAATTGCTAAAAAACGGAAAATCCCTTTATGTTTTCTATCTCTCGATATTAAGAGGGCATTTGACACAGTATCCTGGCAATATATGCAATATTCATTACAAAAATGGGGTTTTGGACCCCACTTTTTAACATGAATCAAAGCATTATATAATAAACCCAAAGCCTATATAAAATATGCTGGATACAAATCTGAAGCCTTTAATATCGAAAGAGGTACCCGACAGGGTTGCCCATTATCTCCCTTATTATTTGCCCTTATACTCGAACCCATGGCCCAATACATCAGAACAAACCAAACTATAACTGGCATTGAAGTAGGAGGTATTACACACAAATTATGTATATTTGCAGACGATATATTACTTTTTCTATCATCACCACAGGTCTCTGGTCCTAACTTAATACCAGCTCTTGATGGATTTGCAGCCCTATCCGGCCTTATGATTAATCCTAAGAAATGCCTAGTGCTTAATATTTCACTTACAAACATGGAATTGATCCCGGCTAGGACTGCACTCCCATTCACATGGGCAGAAAAATCAATCCCATATCTTGGAATTCATTTAACAGCATCTCATTCTGACTTATTCTCAACCAATTATCCTCCTGTATTAGACAGATCACAAATCTAATAAAACAATGGTCGCAACTTCCTTTATCCTGGATAGGGAAGATTAATGCAATCAAAATGACTATTCTACCCAAATTGCTTTATCTATTCAGAGTCCTCCCTATTCCAATTCCTTCCTATTTTTTGAGAATAGTACAAAAAAGAGCAGCTTTGTTTATATGGGGCTCTTCTAAACCACGTATACCTATACACACACTACATCTTCCCAAAAATAAAGGAGGCCTGGGATACCCTAATTTTACTAACTACTACAGAGCAGCACATTTGGCCAGTCTGTCCAAATACCATGCAAAACAGGAAATCCCATTATGGGTATTTATAGAGGCTTCAGAAAATGACCCACTTATAATATCACATTTATTATGGCTTGATCCTAAAGACCGCTTTAAAATTCATAATCCCATAACTAAACACTTCTTATCTCTCTGGGATAAACTAAAAACCAAATATCAGTTACAATCTCCACACAATCCTCTCCTTTCTTTTATCAGAAATCCGGCCTTTTATCCGGCATGGATCTACCCAAATTCTTTTAATGCTTGGACAACATCAGGCATTCAGACACTAAATGACTTCATAGCATCTAAATAATTCCTTTCATTCCCATCGCTTAGAGAAAAATATGATCTACCAAACTCTGAGATATTTAGATATCTCCAAATCAAAAATTTCTATACACCATTCCTAAAGGGGGATACACCATTATCCCAATTATCCATTTTTGAATCAATCTGTACAAAAGATCCATTTGCTAAAGGTACAATTTCATCACTTTATAATCAATTATATGGAGTAGCAAATCTTAGTAGACCCTCTTACGTTCAGAGGTGGGAGGAGGACCTGGGACGAACTTTAGAAGACATGGACTGGTCTAACATATGGCTCACATCTAAGTCATCTTCACCCAACATCTTAGCACTGGAGACAAATTATAAAGTCCTAACTCGCTGGTACCTTGTACCCGCTAGAGTGGCAAAATATTCACCTAATACCTCAGCTCTTTGTTTTCGAGGATGCCCAGAAATAGGCACATATTTACACATATGGTGGACGTGCCCAGTAATCCAAACCTTCTGGAAGGAAGTATTTAAAAAAATAATACAACCAGATCCATATTTAACTTTACTTAATCTAAAACCGGAATGGTTAACACTCTCTCAATTCAAACTTATGATCCAACTAATAACGGCTGCAAAACAAACAGTGGCCAAGGCATGGAAATCTCCTACATTGGTACTAGCAGAAACAATTCACAGAATGAATAATACAATGTCCCATGCTAAGATGGTAGCCATCGATCAAAATCAAATTCCAAAATTTGAAAAACTTTGGCATCCTTGGATAAAACAACAGTTCCTGTCAAACTTCAATGACTCTGTCCTGTTGCCATGGTAACAGATTAAATGACTTACAGAGACACCCATTCTAAGGCTTCAAAGAGAACTAAAAAGAATAATAAACTGACGAGCGGGACAACCTTGTGGACCATACCTCTACCTTTCAACCCTTTTTCTTCTTTCTCTTTCCTTTTCTCCACCTTACGATTAAAGCTCATTATCAGAATTTATTTGACCTATATACACTCTACTTGTAAACAATATGTATAGTAGGAATAAATCATTTAAATACCTACAAAAGTAACTAAGGAAATTATATATATCTTTAATTTAGGTTTACGTGAACCCAATGTTTAATATTTGAAATTTCATGAATTTTACCTACCGTATTTATCGGCGTATAACACGCACCCAAGTTAATTAGGGAATTTTAAGGAAAAAAACTTTTAGGAGTAAAGTTTAAGGAAGAAAAACTTACATTAAAATGCCCATCAATGCAGCGTTATCGGTGTCCATCTGCAGCCTTGTCAGTGTCAGTGCAGCCTTGCCCCAGTGTCCATTGCCCCAGTGCAGCCTTGTCAGTGCAGCCATGTCAGTGCAGCCTTGTCAGTGCAGCAATGTCAGTGCAGCCATGTCAGTGCAGCCTTGCCCCAGTGCAGCCTTGCCCCAGTGCAGCTTTGCCCCCATGCAGCCTTGCCCCCATGCAGCCTTGCCCCAGTGTAGCCTTGTCCCCAGTGCAGCTTTGCCCCCATGCAGCCTTGCCCCAGTGCAGCCTTGTCCCCAGTGCAGCTTTGCCCCCATGCAGCCTTGCCCCAGTGCAGCCTTGCCCCCCCCGTGCAGCCTTGCCCCCCCATGCAGCTTTGTGGGATCGCCGCGATCCCTGCCGTCATACACAGCCCTGTGTAAATTTAAATATGGCGCCGAGACTGCAGGGACTCGGCGGAGCGCTGATACACATAGCCGAGAGTCCTCGGGTTTCCTCGGCGCCGCTTACAGTCCCGCCCAGTTCCGCCCTATGGGCGGGACTGTAAGCGGCGCCGAGAAAACCCGAGGACTCTCGGCTATGTGTAGCTCTGCTCCGCCGAGTCCCTGCAGTCTCGGCGCCGTATTTGAATTTCCACACGGCTGTGTATGTCGGCGGCGATCGCGGCAATTGCCGCGATCGCTCCGATCACACACAATTGGGGGGGGATCGGCCTATAACACGCACCCACGATTTTCCCCTGATTTTCAGGGGAAAAAAGTGCGTGTTATATGCCGATAAATACGGTATATAAACCCTACTGTAAAACAATGAGCTTACTTTATAGATCCTTGTAAACTTACTTTATGTATCTTTATAATATTGTATACTCAATAAACTTCTTTTGACAAGGAATTTAGAAACTCCAAAACTTTTAAAATTACCTCATTAGCGCCACACTAGACCCTATTTGACTTACATCTCCACAGCACTTCAATTCAGACTGATATCCCTATTTTTTTTCTTTTCTCTTTTATTGTTTTTCATTACCTCTCATTTTTTATATCATTCGTAACTTGCCATTTTTAAATATCTAGGCTTATAAACTAAATTAAAACTTTAAAACTTTGCAAAAGGGCTCAGTACAACTTATTTTAATAAACTGTAAATCAGATTTTATTATAGAGCACAGATACAATACTTCTATAGCATGTTCTAAATCTGGCCATTCTGTACCGAAAATGATTTAAACAGAATTTGTACGTCTTTTTTTATTAAAAAAATTAGAGAACCTTCAGCTTTCAATCATAAAAAGAAAGTGAACATAAAGTAAAAGACAATATCAGTCAGTGTATATTAACTATATTTTCTTACCTATACTTTGGATGAATTATTCCATAAATAATAGGATTATAAATTGCAGAGGCTTTAGCAATGACTGCAGGAACAGTCTTGGAATATGTGTTTAAAGATTTCCCATGGCTAAAATAAACAAAACAGAAAATGTATTGAAATAAACAAAATGTAAAAAAGGTAAAAATGCTGCCTGTTTGTGTTTGAGAACCATTAGGAGCAGAGAGGCAACACTTTGACGCAGTGCCCAGCTAGGACAAATATTGAAATATACAATGTGATAATCTCTGTTTTTATACAAAATTTGTTTAAATTTTAATTGTGTATATCAATTTAGAATCTTTATTGTTAACATGTGGTCACTCCCCTTTAGCACCTCACCAGTTATATACGTAAGATGTTTGGATTTAATCAAGGGTATCTTTCCATTCTATTGCATACAGCAAGTCAATGTCCAGACCAGAGTCTGTGGCTTTCCCCCAGCTGTGTCCATCTGCTCTATAAGCAAGAAAATATTTAGAATTTGCACAGCAGTGTTGGTACTAGCCATAGAGGGATCACTTTGATGCAGTTGGAAAACTTGAACATGTGTTGTAATGTATGCAAGCCAATAATCCATATTTTTATACAAACGTTTGCTAGAAATAGTTATGGGTGTATAACAGTCTGCAGAGGGTTAATTTAGAATCGATTAGAGGGCACCCTGTTAGTCAGAACTGACCATAGTTTAGATTGCGGTTCAGATAAGCAGATGTTTTGTTTGTTTATGCTATGGACTTTGCTGTACAAATCTCTCCTGTACTTAAAACTCTACTGAAAACTGTGGTTGTTAGCTGCCTTACTGAATAGGAGTGCAAGGGTAACCTGCTTGGGCTATTCCTGGTGTCCCTATCTCATGCCTATAGCTGTCAAATACCAGTTGGAAATGTTCTCTATACAACTTGGTGCTTGGGTGTGAGCAGCACCCTAAAGGGACAAACCCCTATTGCTGAACAAAGTAAAAAAAGTAAACAAATAGCATAATAGCAAATGCTAGCCAGCAAGAGGAGAACTGCTTACCCATATAAAAAGAGGCAACAGTTGATTGTAACCTACCAGGCCTCATTAGAGGGACATCAAGAAGGTAGAGGTAGATACAGGTCTTTTTTAGTGAGGGAGGTGGTATCACAAGAGATGACTTCTACATCTCATTAACTGATAAAGAGTGCTTTATAGAAATTGTTTCTTGAGGTGTCAGAAGCGTCTTAGCGCGCCTGCTCCTCATTCCAGTATCCTGGTTTTGACGATAGCTTTCCCACTGTCTGTCTGTCCACCTGCAAGGTGATTAATGTGACCAGTCTCTGGGTGGAGACCAGACCTGATTTAAGCAAGCCAAACATTCAGTCTCATGCTTGTGATAGAGAGTGGTTACATGTGTAATATCTGATCAAGCTCCCTGTCTGTCTGCCCTGCTCGACTGGATTTCCCTGTGTATGACCTTAGACCGGATATCAGACTTTTCTCTGAACTCTGCCTGCCTTTTACCTGGACTTTCATTGAACCACTCTGCCTGTCTGTTCTAAAATGTGATTTGTTCAACCTTACAAACATATAATGGAAGAAGAAGCAGAATGCAACACTATTAAAATGCAGCCCCGGTTTCCTTAGGGGGCATGATTGATGGAGCCTGGCTTTGGCTGATTTTACTCTGTGACACCTGGACTGCTTTTCAGGAGTGCAACGTTCTGTTCTTCAATCCTTTATCACCTTAGTGGAGACACCTAGTAGAACTGTAAAACATTTCATGGGTGAGGTTAAGCACTTACTACACAATGTAATAAGGGGCTGTGGTTTTCCTCTGTTGAGGGAAAAAAAATCGGTAACCAATCTTGAAAAATACATCCGAAGTTAATGATGTTACTATTTTGCCTGAACTCGAGGGGAATGTTGACACCCCTATTTCAGAGGTTCCACTAGCAGCCATGGTTGAGGAGGCAGGGGAAAGTGACCCATGGCATTTAAAACATATATGATAAAACATATACTTGTGGCCAGGAAATATTTTGGGACCACAAAGTTGTTGGATTTAAACTTGGCAAATGCATAGAAAAATATACAGGTAATAACGTTTCAGTTTTAAATACTTTTTTCACAATTGTGTTTTTTTTCTGTCAAAAACTATTTTAGTTTCTGTAAACTATTTTACATCTTAGTTTAGTTTACCCCAGTAAATATTAGGGGAGTAATACAGATCAAACATTTATAAAAACATAACATGTCAGTAACCTAGATCGAATGACATACTGTAAAACATATGAATTATCAAAAGCCACATTTAAAGAAAAATCTGCTACTTACCCAGCCCATGCAATTAGTGTAACACAAGCATAAGGTGACCAAGACAAAACATAGACAGTGATGATAACTAAAGCAATTTTTGCCATTTTCCATTCACTTTTTATAGCTGATGGCATATAGGATTGGCGTCCACATGATCCAAGTTTCTGGACATTTCTGAAGAGAAGAACACTAACAATTATTGCCACTCCCAAACTTTGAATGCTACCCAAGCTTTTACCTAGTGACATTACTACTGTGCTTTTACAATTCTAGTAGGTCAGTGTTCACTTTCTCTTAATTATTCTAATTATAGATGAAAGCATTATTCTTTCACTGTGTCTTTTTAGCCAGTAACTGTATGAAAAAATATTTCACATTACTTTATCTGGAATGCTAAAAATAGTCTATATGCTAAGGTACTCTGTGAGAAATCCATTTCAACTATTGCTTTATACAGATTAACTCTAATTAGGATATACTCTATAATAAAATGCTATATTTCATTATAGTTAGGAGTAGCAGTAAGCAATATTTTTATATGTGACATTTGTCATACCGTACATTTACATACATCAGAGATATTGGAATGATAGCCCCTATTTTCATCCATTTTATGCTATTTGTAATTTGATAAAAAATACATTTACAAGAAAACAGTCTAATTAAAAAAAAATCTAATAATTCCTTTATCTTTGACTAGTGCTTTTCTGCTAATCTTTCTGACAAGTAATTATCTACTTAGAATGCATCAGTTGACATGGTACTCATTTGACTATGAGCATATGTGAACTCACCAAAAATTAATTACAACTTCACCATTGGTGTATCAAGCATGTTAGAGACATTATAAAACACAGTTTGTGGATCAACAAAGATGTCATAAATGTTAGAGAATCATGCTTTAATCTTAACAGAAATATGTGGAGAATCCGAGCATGGCTATTGGCCAAGTGACATGGCTACAGCTTGGCAAAAAGTTGAGTCATACAATTCTTGTCATTGCCCTAATAGGGGTACAGAGACATTCCCCTGCCATATTGTTGAAGATTTAAAAATAACTTAGTGGGTAATCAAGACAAAGACTCTGGATGAAATATGCAGTTTAGTACCAAACTCTTAATTGTACTCATTTAACTAATTTACATATTTGGTTTACAAAAGCAATCCATAGTTCTCTAACATTTTCCTTTATCTACAGAAAATTAGAGTAGTTTGAGTTATTTAGGTGGCATTTTATGTATTTGTGTTTTCCCCCTTTTTCCTTTTTTTAAATCATACTTGATTGTTAAATGTGTACTGTGCTTTTCAATTTTTTATTTTACTTTATTTGTTTAATTCTCTTTCTAGTAGGTAAAATATGTTTTTTTTAAAATAATATTTGGAGTAAACCCCACACAGGAAGCGAAAATAGTGATAAGTAGTGTACAGAAGAGTTACAAACGGCCATCATAAAGCTGGAATGTTTAAGAATTATTATAATAGCTAGACTTTGAATTTCATCTACAAGAGAAAAGGGAAGCGAAAGAAAACCCCCAGTAGGTAGATTATTAAGTCAAAATATTTTTTTAGTGCATGGGTTTGCATGCATTTTTATGCATGGGTTTGCTAGAGTGGGTTCTTATAGGGTATTTGTTGCTAGGACTGAGTATTGGTGGAAGGGAAAGGATCGGAAGTTAAATAGCTCATTATGGAACAAGGGAGGGAATACCGCTCTCTAACCAAAAAAATGAAACTAGAATAAAGCAACAACTAAAATTGTGAGATACACACAAATAACAAAAGAAGAGAAAAAAATAGCTGCGCTAACACTGAGAAAACCAGTGATGAGCCAGTGTTAAATTACAATTAATGCGTGAACACAAATGTTACAAAAAATGTATATACTGAATAACAAAAAAATTAGTGAAAGTCCCAAAACATGAATGATGAAGTCCAAACAACAAAAAATATATGTGTCAAATAATGTCCATAATACACTTGATGGTCAAACAAACAACTTAGATGAGTTGATAAGTGCAATCTTCCACCACCAATAAGTGCCAAACACCATATAAATTGCGCGCTTACCGAAAGGCAAGCAACAAGAGCTTGCAGCTATACACCCAGCCAGGGATTCTGTCCAAGGAAGTCCGGGGCAAACAGCTCATAAGATGGGAATGGGATCTGCTCTGGGCTCAAGACATCGGAATCGGGTGACTTGAGCCCAAAGCAGATCCCATTTCCATCTGTAGTTTTTGTCTTGGGACTAAGGAATCCAACTGGGAGAAGAAACCTGAAGAGTTCATCTCCTGTGCTGACTGTGGGAGCAGTGGTAATACCTGATGTCCATTTTCGAGCCCCCTTTGAACCTCATCACCGGTTTAGTGGCTGCAGTTTGCTCCTGTGTCTGACGCCTTATGAGCTGTTTGCCCCAGAATTCCTTGGACAGAGGCTCTGTCTGGGTGTGTAGCTGCAAGCTCTTGTTGCTTGCCTTTCGGTAAGCGCGCAATTTATATGGTGTTTGGCACTTATTGGTAGTGGAAGATTGCACTTATCTATCAACTCATCTAAGTTGTTTGTTCGACCATCAAATGTATTATGGACATTATTTGACACATATATTTTTTTATTGTTGCGACTTCATCATTCATGTTTTGGGACTTTTGCTAATTTTTTGTTATTCAGTATATACATTTTTTGTCACATTTGTGTTCACACATTAATTGTAATTTAACACTGGCTCATCACTGGTTTTCTCAGTGTTAGCGCAGCTATTTTTTTCTCTTCCTAAATAGCTCATTGATTGTGATCGTAAGATGAGAGGGGTTAAATGGGGGGTTGGTAGATGGTAGATTAAAGGTAATAAGAGTCTCCCTTTTTAAATGAGGGAGGTGGGTGGAGGAAAAGAGAAAAATAGATTATTATTTATTTTGTCACTGTATTTTTTCTTTCCTTTTCGTCTGGAAAAAAAAAATAATGAGACTATTAAGGGGCTGTTTTAGCACAACAATAGGTCCATGATATGTGATAGGGGATTTTACTGTATATCCCTTAGGAGCTATTTAAAGCCCACTGCATCGTTAAAACCTTGAGAAACCATCTTAATTTCACCATCCACTGTGACTTCAATACATTTACCAAAATTGCAACAATTTGGAGAAATCTTATAAATTTTCATTAAATTTTTAGGGGGTTATAAAAACTCTCAATTTTGCTCACTCCTTACCCATATGAAGCAAACCAGAAAATATACTGTTTTTCAATTAAAGAAAAAAAAAAGAGCCTGAATATTGTACACAAAGCATATGACCTAAATCATGTATATATTAATAAATAAATAATAAACATCAGTGGCAATTACTAGGGAATGGTCTCTTACCTGCTTGTACTTCTAATTGCCAGAAACATTAATAGATAACAGTGTAAAATCACAAGCAGCGGGATGAAGAACACAAAGCAGCATAGCATCATAGTGTAACTTTTATTTGCTGTTGTTGCTGTTATATAGTCCCATGTGCATGATATCATTAAACCCTCAGGTACATAGGAACCTAAAGAAAAGTAGGAAATATTAATTATCCAAACAAAAACAAAAAAAAAATAAAATAAAATCTGCTGTCAGATACCCAGAGTTTCCCAAGGCCCGTTGCTAAGATAGAGGGCTAAGGTGTCCGTTTATGAAGCAGTGATCAGCGGTGATCCCAAGGATCGCCGCTGATCACAGTCCATAAACAGTTTATCAAACAGTGATAATCGGGGGAGAACATGTTTGAACTTGTTCTCCCGCCGATTATCTCTACACACGGAGAATCCCCATGAATGACACAGTAACGGCCAGTTTTTGAAGCGGTGATCTCACCGCTTCACTGGCGATCTGTGTCAGAATTCACACTCCCAGGTTCACCAGCTCAGAGGTGGTGAATCGGGGAGTGAAGAGAGAATCTGGGGGGATCTGAGGGGGGAGGAGGAAGTTTTTTAACTTCCTTATGCCTCGTTCAGACCCCCCAACACTGTAAGCATGTCCCCCTGTCATATTTATGTGTATACATATATATACATATATACATATAATGTGTATATGTATATATATATCATGTGTGTGTATATACATGTATATATAATGTGTGTGTGTGTATACATATGTATTTAATGTAGGGGGACTCGTTATTTTGTTAACAGTAATCCACGCCGTCTGTCCGTGTATTGAGCGGTGATAATTTATCACTGCTTAATAAACTGACATCTCGGTATTCTGGTGCTGTAATCTCGTAAAGTCTCACGAGATTCCAGTATCAGGGGCCGTTCTCCACTGTTAGAAGCATTTGTAGATCACTTCACTCCTCCAAAGGTGAAGCGATCTACACCGCTTCATAAACAGGCACACAGAGGAGTACAGATTACAGTACTGTATGAAATCATTTCACATCCCTTTTGTCCCCAGTGCTTTGTTCAATGCCCTGCATGCAGTTTTATATTATATATACTGTTCTTTCTGCCTGGAAACTGGAGATTGTCCATAGCAACCAAAAAGTGTCCCTTTACGTCAAAAGTGGTTTTAGACCAGCTAGAAAACAGCGATAATAAATTAGAACACTTGCAGAATTGAGCGATAGTGAATCGTGGGGAAATTTATTTTATTATTATTGTATTATTATTTTTTATAATTATTTATATTTATTTATTATATTATAATTTATGATTTTGTGTTTCAAACTTCATCATACCCGGGATATCTACTAGACTCTTGGTGGACAGATTTAAGTGTGTTATTGCTAGAATTACGGGCCTACAATATAAAACGCCAAATTTCTATGCAAAATAATTGTACCGCTTTGAGACGCAAAAATCTGAAATAATCATACCGCCAGGGAGGTTAACAAACTACTGCTGTATTTAATATTATGAAACATGATGTTCCAGATAGCAAGGAGTCTGCTAGAATAAGGTGTGCCATATGAGTATATAATTTTTCCTGAAATCATCAAAAATACACAAAATAATTGTACATTGTAAGGTTGTACTGATAAATCAGTTAGGCTCCATGCACATTGGCTTAGCAAATGTTGCTTCTACAGGCGTTTTGTGTTCTACCTGTAGAAGCAGCTCATTGTTATCCTATGTGTCCATGCAAGGACGTTTAGAGGCATATTTTAAGCTCAACGTTTAGAGGCAGGAAAAAAAAACCTTCTGGTTTGCGTTCCTTATTGGAGCTAACTGGCAAAAAAAAAAAATTAAAATTCTTCTAAACTCCTCTAGACTTTGTACAAAAATTGCTCCATATTTCCTTTTTTCACTCCCAAGAGAACAGACTTTTTTTTTAAGCCCAGGGTGGATGGAGGCTTACAATCATTTAACTACACAAAGGCAACCTCCCCTGGATATCCTCCGTTCTACTACTTTTCATTTTCTTTACAGATCCTAGTGCCACTGGGAAACAATTTTATAAAATGCATTTTGAATATTGTAACTATTGCCAAATTACCTAACATTGCCATAAACATTTAAAATTTCCGAAAAGTAGGCAGAGCTTTCCACTTATAGGTCATGTACCTTTAAGTCGCAATTAAAAAAAGATATTCATAAATCCTGTGACAGAATTCAAAGGCTTTGGAAGTTATACAATATTCAAAACAACTAGTCTGCTTATCTTAGTAACATTACACAATAATAAATCTCCTTTTTGAATTAAGTCTCTGGTTTATCCATGAACATTTAATCAGTCTGAGTGCCTCTTTAATACTGCTTGTTAAAATTATTCAACTTACTCCAGCCAAGTATTGGTGCCATGCTCCACATTAAAGAATACAGCCAGACTAGAACAATGACTTGTACTGTTCGTTTCTTCGATGCCCATTGTATGGATTGTAGGGGTTTGGTGATTACCAGATACCGGTCAACAGCAATAGCCAGCAAAGTCATCATAGATGTTATTCCAAACAGAGCTCCGCAGAATGCATAGATGTTACAAGCTAGGCATAAAACCAGAACACAAATGAAAATCAAACTAAGAAAATTATACTTTTATTCCACCAGAGTTTTGTAAACACAATTCAAATATAGCACAATTCCTAGATCAGAAAACAGTCAACTAACACAAGGTTAGGCTCCTGGCACATAAAGATCACAGTAGACAAAGAGGGTTATTTACGAAAGGCAAATCCACTTTGCACTACAAGTGCACTTGAAAGTGCAGTCGCTGTAAATCTGAGAGGAAGATCTGAAATGAGGGGAAGCTCTGCTGATTTTATCATCCAATCATGTGCAAGCTAAAATGCTGTTTTTTATTTTTCTTGCATGTTCCCCTTGGATTTATAGCGACTGCACTTGAAAATGAACTTGTAGTGCAAAGTGGATTTTCCCTTAGTCAATAACCCCCAAATTGTTATTTTGATCACAACCCTCATATCATGAGTGACCGTCATTTAAAGTCTGTTGTCACCCTGAGGCTCTACCTAGAAACAGAAGTAGCCTAAAAAAGCAATCTGTTCAAAAAATATGTTATTCCCTTTTCCAGACTGGAAATGGTAGATTAGATCTATCATTTCCCCTAGGTGGTGCTGAAAATGACTATTCTTTCCTGCAGGTCATTCACTGAAAAAAAAAGTAAATTCTATGGACTTCAAGCCAGGATTGTTTTCTGCATGGCAACACATAGTACCAACCAAATACATTACACCTGAAAGCTTATTTGGAACATTTCAAACTACTTTGAATTACAATACAGTTAGTCTCAGCTGGACTGTTTAGAGATCAGAAGTAGGTTTGAGTTTAGGAAAGGTGCTATTACAGCTCCTGTTATGATATTGTACATTATAGCAGACCAGCTGAAGCAGAATGCATAGTGTGCAACTAAATTAAAATCCTTCCAGACAAATTGTTTACAAGAAGGATCTGATTTTAGGTTTTATGCAACAAATATACTAAAACTAAGTGAGGTAAACAATGCACATAGATTGAATGGAAAGTAGCATTGTAACAATGTAAACATAATTTACTGTCACACTTCAAGCTAAATATTAGTAATGATACACTATGTTACCAAAAGTATTGAGACACTTTCCTTTACACGCAATAAACTTTCATGACATCCCAGACTAATGCCCCGTACACACGGTCAGACATTGTTCGGACATTCCGACAACAAAATCCTAGGATTTTTTCCGACGGATGTTGGCTCAAACTTGTCTTGCATACACAGGGTCACACAAAGTTGTCAGAAAATCCGATCATTCTGAACGCGGTGACGTAAAACACGTACACCGAGACTATAAATGGGGAAGTGGCCAATAGCTTTCATCTCTTTATTTATTCTGAGCATGCGTGGCACTTTGTCCATCGGATTTGTGTACACACGATTGGAATTTCCGACAACGGATTTTGTTGTCTGAAAATTTGATATCCTGCTCTCAAACTTTGTGTGTCGGAAAATCCGATGGAAAAGGTGTGATGGAGCCCACACACGGTAGGAATTTCCGACAACAAGGTCCTATCACACATTTTCCGTCAGAAAATCCCACCTTGTGTACGGGGCATTAGTCCGTAGGGTTCATTATTGAGTTGGCCCACCCTGACACCCTGAAGGCTGTCCATAAGGTTTAGGAGGGTGTCTATGGGAATGTTTGACCATTCTTCCAGAAGTGCATTTGTGAGGTCAGGCACTGATGTGGACGAGAAGGCCTGGCTTACAGTCTCCGCTCTAATTGATCCCAAAGGTGTTTTATCGGGTTGAGGTCAGGACTCTGTGCAGGCCAGTCAAGTTCCTCCACCCCAAACTCACTCATCTGTGTCTTTTATGGGCCTTGCTTTGTGCACTGGTGCGTAGTCATGTTGGAACAGGACGGGACCATCGCCAAATTGTTCCCACAAAGTTGGGAGCATGAAATTGCCCAAAATGTCTTAGTATGCTGACACCTTAAGAGTTCCCTTCAATGGAACTAAGGGTCCAAGCCCAACCCCTGAAAAACAACCCCACATCATAATCCACCCTCCACTAAATGATTTGGACATGTGCACAAAGCAAGGTCCATAAAGACATGGATTTGGGGTGAAGGAACTTAACTAGCCTGCACAGAGTCCTGACCTCAACCCAGTAGAACATCTTTGGGATGAATTAGAACAGAGGTTGGGAGCCAGGCCTTCTTGTCCACATCAGTGCCTGACCTCACAAATGCGCTTATAGAAGAATAGTCAAACATTCCTATAGACACACTCCTAAACCTTGTGGACAGCCTTCCCAGAAGAGTTGAAGCGTTTATAACTGCAAAGGGTGGGCCAAATTAATGCTGAGCCCTACAGACTAAGACTGGGATGCCATTAAAGTTCATGTACGTGTAAAGGCAGGCATCCCAATACTTTTGGTAATATAGTGTATGTTTTTCAAACAAGTTACGAAATCTGGAAATAAGGTAACCATAGGTGGCTCCTCTTCACTCTAGCTTGTGATTTAACTGATAGGCAGAGCTTCTGCCGCAGAAGCAAAGGTTACCATCAGGACAGCAGAGCCACAATGTGCTAGGGAGCCCAGCAAAAGTGAGTTTGACTCCCTCTGCAGCACCAGTGATTCAGCAGTACAGACAGGGCTTTTTTTCAGTGGGAACGCGGGGGAACGCGGTTCCTGGGACCTCCAGATCTGAATGTATGTAATAGCATAGAGTGTGGGGTGTGCTGGAGGGTCTATTGATTTTGGCTGCTGTGGGATCTATTGTCACTGGTGGGGATCTGATTTTATGTGAGGGTCTATTATTGCTGATGGGGAATCTATTGTTGCTGAGGTGGGGTCTTATGTTGCTGGAAGGGATCTACTGTTGAGAGAGAGGTCTATTTTTACTGGCTGCTGGAGGATCTATTGATGCAGGCTGCTGGGAGATCTGTTGTTGCTGCTGGGGGGGGGTCTAATGTTGCTTGGGTGGACATTTTGTTACTGGGTGTGATATTTCATTGTGGGTGGTTCACTGTTGCTGCAGGGAATCTATTGTTGTTACGGTGGAGTCCATTGTTGCTGGGGGAATCTATTGTGTGGGGAACTATTGCTGGGATTCTATTGTTCCTGGCTGCAGGGGATCTATTTTACTGCTTTTCTTTTTATCATTAACATGTTCCATACAAATGATTTAGCACCACAAAATGATACTTGGTTCTGTATTCTCTAAAAGGGGCAGTACTGGTAGGTGGGTAGGGGGTGGAATCAAGGGACGGTGGTCAGAGGTGGGTAGAGGGCAGAGACAAGGGGTGACTCAGACAGGGGGAGTTCCTGCACCTATTCTCCGAGAATAAAAGCCCTGAGTACAGATAACAAAATTATGAGCTATAGAAACGGGCTGAATCTTCATTCACCACTTCTGTATTTCTGAGGACCACCAACCCTATAAAGGAATGTTCTAACTGTTTACACCAGATTTTTTACAATCTGGATTGTATATACAGTAAGTGAACAGAAAAATCATGGACTCAGGTTATCATATATTTTTTTTGGCCACTTAAAATTAAGTTTACAGTTTGCATTGCTGCTGTGTTTTTTTTGGATCTTGGACTTTTTTGCCAGTGGGTTTCTGCATATATGTGTGTTCCTCTACTCTAAAATCAATTTTGCCCTATGGAGAGGATGGTTTTCTCCATACCAATGCTGTATTTATTTACACTGACAGGGATTCTGACTGAGACAGTATGTTACAAAAAAATACCATTTTTTTAAGTACATTTTTAACATTTTTTTTCTTTTTTAACATTTTTTTAATACTATTTTTTACATACAGTACTTTCATCAGAGTAGTTCAGTCCATAGTGACTCCTGGGGGTGATCAGAGATTTTTCATTAAATTTTTCTTCTTTACTGATGAAGATCACTGTAACAGCAATGTTTTAAACTGCCACAAATAAGTTACATTCATAACAGCGGTGATTACTATTGTGTGCTGTGATTGGCCCAGGTACCTTGTGATAACTGTGGGCGAATAACAGCATCACAATAATAAGCACAGCTGTTATGAATGAAACCCATTCATAGCAGTTGTGTTTACATTGTGATCATGTGACCACATAGCTATATTTTGATACTCCGGCAGCTCAAAGTGGCCAGGTACCAGGAGCCACAATCAACTGTATGTGGCGGACACAGTGGTTGCAGGAGCGGCACATGGTGCGCCCATCAGCCAGCGACATACAGGTACATAATTGTGCCTGGCTGTGCCGCCCGCCCACAGTATACAGGCATACCCCACTTTTACGTACACAATGGGGTTTATTTACTAAAGCTGGAGAGTACAAAATTAGGCTCACTTCTGCATAGAAACCAATGAGCTTCCAGGTTTTATTACCAAAGCTTAATTAAACAAGCTGGGGTTAGAAGCTCATTGGTTTCTATGCAGAAGTGAGCCTGATTTTGCACTCTCCAGCTATAGTAAATAAACCCCATTGTGTACTTAAAAGTGGGGTATGACTGTAATTACTGTAGGCAGGATGGCAAGTGGTTAACTGTGTTTTCCATAACTTCTAATTTATGATGTGGCAATGTGAACATTTTGCCTATTGATTCTACCAGTCACTCTCATTCAGGAGTGTGTAGCAGTAGTGTGATGCGTTGTTACTCTGCATCACAGGGTTTACTTCAATGCTTATCAACACAGCCCAATCAATGCACCTGGAGTAAACATGACCTAAGTCTCTCCACTTCCAACTGCTGAAGATTAGGAGACAGGATCAGAGAAGTAATTCACCCACTGATTTTCACCTACAGCATTGGGCAGTTGCAGAAAAGGTTTAAAGTAATGGACCAGGAAGCGACAATTTACTCCTGGTTCTCAAAACATTGTCTTGGGAAAGCACACTGGAGGCAGTCACACATCCACTAAAAACAAATAAAATAGGCATTTCCATATATTTTTTTAACGGGCTAATAATGTCAGATGGTTTTAAGCATGGTTTGTAGTCTCTACATTTTTTTAAAATAAGAAGCCACGACCGCGGGGGGGGGGGGGGGTGGGGGGGCGATGAGAAAGCCACGACCGCCTCCTGCACAAATACGGTTGTCTTGCTGTAGTGCAGCACTAGTAAATATTATGGGCTGCAGTATTATGGGCGTGCTTGGTCGAGGGGGTTGGAGCAACTGGCATCCCCATAGGCGGCCGGTGACTGGCTGCATTCCATTTGACTCACGGAGGCAGAGCCTAATGCTCCGCCTACCCTCCTCTGTGCGGCTTCCATTCACTGGCTGCATCTTCTCCCCTGCCTGGGTCTGTCTCTGAAGATAGGAGGAGGAGGAGAGAGAGAGGAGAAAGAGAGGAACCCCAGGCGGCGGCCAGGACAGCAGGTGAAATTAATTTCTATTACTATAGCAGAAATGAGATTACTATAGCATATCCATATATTTTTATGTCTGGATCTCAACTGGATTTTTTTTAGCAGCTGCCTATAGACTGGATGTTTGTTTGATTCTCACTCATTTGATACATTTAAACTTCATTATTTCCACTATTTCCTAAAACGCTTGGGTGTGCGGGCCCTATTTTGTTCACATTTATTTCAATTAATTTCTATTACTATTGTATTGTGCGTGTGCCAAGCAGCCAATCACATAGTGCTTAATATGGCAATAATATACAGATCATGATATTGCAAAGTGATCCATGCTACAAACTCATTAAACAGTCCACATTCAGTGAAAGTTCAAGGACTGCAAACTTTGCAGTCCATGAACTTTCACTGAATATGGACTGTTTAATGAGTTTGCATTAATTTCAGCATGTGTAAAGTGCTCTACGCATGCTGAAATCAATGCAAATTCATTAAAGAGGAGTTCCGCCCCCGTCGTGAAAAAATTAAAAGGGCTCTTTCTCTGATGGACTCCGCTTTGCTCAGTGGGGGATGGATCCGTTGATAGGGTTTTCATCTGTCTGGATTTTCTGGACAGGATTGGATCAGATAGCAGCGGGTGTCAGCAGACATGTCACCGCTGACATCCACCGCTCCATAGGAGTTAATAAAGCGTCCGATCAGGTCCGCCTAAAAAAGTGACAGGCGAACCTGATTGGACAACCCATGTGAAAGGGCCCAAAGTCAGCAGTAGGGAATGAGCCGAAAACCCCCCGGTTCGGTTCGCATCCAGAACATGCGAACAGGCAAAAAATTTGTTCGAACATGCGAACATCGTTAAAGTCTATGGGACACGAACAATAATTGAAAGTGCTCATTTTAAAGGCTTATATGCAAGTTATTGTCATAAAAAGTGTTTGGGGACCTGGGTCCTGCCTCAGGGGACATGTATCAATGCAAAAAGAAGTTTTAATAACGGACGTTTTTTCGGGAGCAGTGATTTTAATAATGCTTAAAGTGAAACAATAAAAGTGTAATATTCCTTTAAATTTCATACCTGTGGGGTGTCTATAGTATGCCTGTAAAGGGGCGCATGTTTCCCGTGTTTAGAACAGTCTGACAGTAAAATGACATTTCTAAAGGAAAAAAGTCATGTAAAACTACTATCGCTAGCGCCGGCTATAATGAATTGTCGGTCCGGCAATACACATAAAAGTTCATTGATAAAAACGGCATGGAATTTCCCCACATGGGAACCCTGAACCAAAATTTATTTATTTTTTAATATCCATACCAGGCCCATCAGGTTTGGTATGGATATTAAGGGGATCCCCGTGCCAAAATAAAAAAAAAATGGCATGGGGGTCCCCCTCAAAATCTATACCGGACCCTTCATGTCTGGTATGATTTTATAGGGAACTCCGCGCCAAAATTAAAAAAAAAATGGCGTGGAGCCCCCCAAAAAATCCATACCAGACCCTTATCCGAGCACGCAACCTGGCAGGCTGCAGGAAAAGAGGGGGGGTGAGAAAGCGCCCCCCCCTCCTGAACCGTATCAGGCCACATGCCCTCAACATTGGGAGGGTGCTTTGGGGTAGCCCCCCAAAGCCCCTTGTCCCCATGTTGATGGGGAGAAGGGCCTCATCCCCACAACCCTTGCCCAGTGGTTGTGGGGGTCTGCGGGCAGGGGGCTTATCGGAATCTGGAAGCCCCCTTTAACAAGGGGACCCCCATATCCCGACCCCCCCCCAGTGTGAATTGGTAATGTACACCTACAATTTCACAAAAAAAGTGTCAAAAAGGTAAAAAAACACAAGAGATGGTTTTTGACAAGTCCTTTATTAATTTACTTCTTCTTTCCGCTTCTTCTTCCATCTTCTTTCTTCTGGTCTTTCTTCGGTGTTCTTCTCCTTCCTCCATCTACTTCTTCTCCATCTTCTTCTTCCTCCGCTCTTCTCGTCCCGCATCTTCCCCTGGCATCTTCTCTGCTCCATCCGCACGATCCGCCTCAGTGGGAGTCTTCCACCGCGTGACGCTTCGGTTCTTCTGACACTTCTTATCTAACGGAGGGCGGGGACACCCGGTGACACTGCCCTCCTCTGACGCACGGGGACTTCACGGGGACTTCCCTCTGGCTTTCCTCCTGTTGTCAGAGGGGGGCGGGGTCACCCCATTACCGGGTGGCCCCGCCCTCCGTTATATAAGAAGTGTCAGAAGAACCAAAGCGTCACACGGCGGAAGACTCCCACTGAGGCGGAGGAAGATGCAGGACGAGAAGAGCGGAGGAAGAAGATGGAGAAGAAGAAGATGGGGGAAGAAGAAGAACACCGAAGAAAAACCAGAAGAAAGAAGATGGAAGGAGAAGAAATTAATAAAGGACTTGTCAAAAACCGTCTCTTGTGTTTTTGAACATTTTTGACACTTTTTTTGTGAAATGGTAGGGGTAAAAATTCACACAGGGGGGACGGGATCTGGGGGTCCCCTTGTTAAAGGGGGCTTCCAGATTCCGATAAGCCCCCCGCTTGCAGACCCCCACAACCACCGGGTAAGGGTTGTGGGGATGAGGTTCTTCTCCCCATCAACATGGGGACAAGGTGCTTTGGGGGGCTACCCCAAAGTACCCTCCCAATGATGAGGGCATGTGACCTGGTACGGTTCAGGAGGGGGGGTGCTCTCTTGTCCCCCATCTTTTCCTGTGGCCTGCCAGGTTGCGTGCTTGGATAAGGGTCTGGTATGGTTTTTTGGGGGACCCCCACGCCATTTTTTTTAAATTTTGGCATGGGGTTCCCCTTAATATCCATACTAGACCTGAAGGGTCTGGTATGGAAATTAGGGGGACCCCCACGCATTTTTTTTTAAAATTTTGGTTCAGGGTTCCCCTGTGGGGAAATTCCATGCCGTTTTTATCAATGAACTTTTATGTGTATTGCCGGACCAACAATTCATTTTAGGCGGCGCTAGTGATAGTAGTTTTACATGACTTATTTTCCTTTAGAAATGTCATTTTGCTGTCAGACTGTTCTAAACACAGGAAACATGCGCCCCTTTACAGGCATACTATAGACACCCCCCAGGTACGAAATTTAAAGGAATATTACACTTTTATTGTTTCACTCTAAGCATTATTAGCCACTTGACCACTGGGCACTTAAACCCCCCTTCCTAACCAGACCAATTTTCAGCTTTCGGTGCTCTCACACTTTGGATGACAATTACTCATTCATGCAACACTGTACCCATATGACATTTTTGTCCTTTTTTCACACAAATAGAGCTTTCTTTTGGTGGTATTTAATCACTGCTGGATATTTTATTTTTTGCGCTATAAATCAAAAAACACTGAAAATTTGGTAAAAAAAAAAATTCTTTGTTTCTGTTAAAATTTATTGCAGAGTATTGGCAAGTATTGGCAGAGTATTGGCGAGTATTGGCAGACTTTTGCAGAGTATTGGCAGAGTATTGCAGTGTTGCAGAGTATTGCACAGTATTGCACAGTGTTGCAGAGTATTGGCAGAGTATTGCACAGTATTGCACAGTGTTGCAGAGTGTTGGCAGAGTATTGCATAGTGTTGCAGAGTATTGGCAGAGTATTGCACAGTGTTGCAGAGTATTGCACAGTGTTGCAGAGTATTGCAGATTATTGGCACTGAGCTGCGCTGTGGGCACTACACATCCAGCCCACAGCGCTGCTGCAATCTCTCCCCTTGCACTGTACCGATCGGTACAGCGAGGGGAGGGAGGAACCGGCGTCATGACGTGACGCCGGTTTGTTTACAAGTGATCACTCCATCATTTGACGGCACGATCACGTGGTAAACGGCCGCTATCAGCAGCTATTTACTGTGATCCATGATGTTCCCGGGTCCATGGACGTCCACCCAGAATAAGCCAACAGCGCTGTAGCCGTCTTTCAGCTATGGCCCGGTCGGCAAGTGGTTAAAATCACTGCTCCTGAAAAAATGGCCATTTTTAAAACTTTTTTTTGCATTGATACATATCCCCTGGGGCAGGACCCAGGTCCCCAAACACTTTTTATGACAATACCATGCATATAAGCTTTTAAAATTAGCACTTTTGATTTCTCCCGTAGACTTTTAAAGGGTGTTCCGCGGTTTTCGAATTTGCCGCAAACACCCCAAATTGTTCACTGTTCGGCGAACAGCCAATGTTCGAGTCGAACTCATGTTCGACCGGAACATAAAGCCCATCCCTAGTCAGCAGCTACAAATACTGTAGTTGCGGACTTTTAATATTAGGACACCTAACTGTCCAGGGTTCCCGCAATGTCCTTCCCTACTGTGCATGTGCGAAGCGCACTACGCTTTCTGAATGGCGTGGATGAGGAGGGGGTGTGGTTTTAAACAGGAAGGGGTGTGGCCTTGACAGGGAGGGGTGAGTCATATTTAAATGAGGGGGTGCACAAGTTTAGTCAGGCCTAGGGCAGCACAAAACCTAAATACACCAATTTCTCACCTAATGGAGTGTTCTGGCCGGGGGGCATTCCCCTGTCAGAACACTATAGCTCAGCAGGGGAGATCACTGTACTAACATCAGATTGTTAGTACAGCAGCTTCGACTTGAGCATTCAGGTTTTTTTTGTTCAACCCGATGGGTTGAATAAAAAAAAAAACTGGTACTGAATACGGGCTTTAGGGTACAGGCACATGGGCAGGTAAAGTGTGGGTTTACTCTGGCATTGTTTTCTTTTATAAAATAATAAATTAAAGCCATTAAACAATTATTGATCATTTTTGTGTTCTGTTACTGAAATGGAAACATTTAGCATCAAAAGAAGTTACAAAAATGTTCCAAAGAAAGTCACAGGTATACCACCTGCAATACAACTTACATATCTTAAACTTACTACTTCTTTAAGCTATTTTCTCTTTCAATACATTTTTATTGAAAAGTTTTAAGGAATACAGGGGAAATTTACTAAAACTGGTGCTCTCAGAATCTGGTACAGCTGTGCACGGTAGCCAATCAGCTTCTAAAATCAGCTTGTTCAAATAAGCTTTGGCAATAAAACCTGTAAGTTGATTGGTTCCTATGCAGAGCTGCATTAGGTTTTGCACTCTCCAGTTTTAGTAATAACCCCCATAGTGTGTAACTGCAATCAGATATACAGATAAAAGTATAATATCAATGACTTGCAAATCAGTAGCAGTTGTACATCAAGTAGAGAAATTATAGCGAATGACAAAACATTTAGCATGTCAAAGAGCCATAACCATAATCATGCCATAACAGAAGAACAATGTAGATAAAAGGAAATTGAATCTATGGGCCTATACCAGAGAACAAGGCGCTAGCGGATAAGATGCTTATATATTGGGTTCACTATGAAAGAAACAAAGGGTTGCATAAGTAGAGGACATCCCTGTAGAAGAGCCTAAGTAAATAGGAGAAGGAGAGGAATAAAGGGGGAGGGAGGAGAAAATAAGCAATTTCCTTGTAAAGGATAGAGAACACTGTTACATTATGTAACATTTAAAAGGGTGATGTTTTTCACGAAATGAAAATGTTAAGTAGACCATACTCATGTTTTCCCAGATGAAGACTCACATACATTAATTAATCTGATTCTTGTAGGCATGACCAATTTATTTATGCTGAGCTCCACTCCAAAAAATAAAACAGAAATTTCCCAACAAAGAAACTGTGAAAAAAAAAAATCTCAATTTTAGATTCATGTATTATTAATGTTCTCATCACACCATAAGTCTTGTAAAGACAGAAAAAAAGCCAACACTTAATGGTATGATTGGTTTTGTTTTCAGTGTACCGAAACTAAGAAAGCAGACTGTGTAGATTTTTTTTAACTTTAATATTTTAATAACTTTTACATTTCCTGCCTTAAGCTTATCCTTGCTGAGATTGACTAGTTTAAAAAAAAAAATATTAAACTCAAAAAATTAGCTTCTATGTGCAATGTAAGTTACATTAGCTTCTACAAAAAAATATTACGGTGTATTACATTTTCCTAGGGAAAAGTATCAAACTGTATGCTATTGCCTGACACTCTGACCCCCCCCCCCCCCTCCCCCTGCCTAATGCATGTGAATCAAACCTAGCTATGAAATACATACTGAGCTTGGATAAAATACATAAAAATGTACATAGGCTAATAGTAATATACAGTATAACTCAGTTCATACTGTGCATTCACAACCTATGGGCTCACTATCCTTCTAAAGTGGCACCAGGTCCACCAGGCCTCCAGATGCCTTCTTGCTTCTGTGGTTATTCTGAAGCTACCCTTCCCCTCTTTCTGCCTGGAATTGAGGTAAGAAGAGATGTGGAAAAGCTTGATTTTAGAATTTGTGTTCAGTATTTATTTTTTTTAACAGGCTCTCCTGCACTTTCTACTAGTGACCTGCCCCGGAGCTGCACAGTCATGGAGGCCACGGGAAAAGCAGAAAGGAATGCGAATGCTGTAAAATAAAATCCTCTTTTATTTTTAAAAACACATACAGTGCCTTGCAAAAGTATTCACCCCCTTGGCATTTTTCGAGTTTTGTTGCCTCACAACCTGGAATTAACATGGATTGTTTGAGGATTTGCATCATTTAATTTACAGAACATGCCCACAACTTTGAAGACTTTTATTTTTTTTTATTGTGAAGCAAACAACAAATAGGACAAAATAACAGAAAAAGTAAATTTGCATCACTTTTCACCCCACTAAAGTCAATACTTTGTAGCGCCACCTTTTGCAGCTATCACAGCTCCAAGTCGCTTTGGATAAGTGTCTATGAGCTTCCCATATCTTACCACTGGGATTTTTGCCCATTCCTCCTTGCAAAACTGTTCCAGCTCCTTCAAGTTGGATGGTTTGCGCTTGTGAACAGCAATCTAAGTCTGAGCACAGATTTTCTATTGGATTGAGGTCTGGGCTTTGACTAGGCCATTCCAGCACATTTACATGTTTCCCCTTAAATCACTCAAGTGTTGCTTTAGCAGTGTGTTTGGGTTCATTGTCCTGGTGGAAGGTGAACCTCCTTCCTAGACTCAAATCACACACAGAATGATACAGGTTTTGCTCAAGAATATCCCTGTATTCAGCACCATCCATCGTTCCCTCAACTCTGACCAGTTTCCCAGTACCAACTGCTGAAAAACATCCCCACAGCATGATGCTGCCACCACCATGTTTCACTGTGGGGATGGTGTTCTTTGGGTGATGTGATATGTTGGGTTTGTGCCAGACATAGCGTTTTCATTGATGGCCAAAAAATTCAATTTTAGTCTCATCAGACCAGAGCACCTTGCTCCTTACATTTTGGGAGTCTCCCACATGCCTTTTCACAAACTCAAAACATACTATTTTGTTTTTTGCTGAAAGTATTGGCTTTCTTCTGGCCACTCTGCCATAAAGACCAACTCTATGGAGCGTACGGCCTATTGTCGTCCTATGTACAGATACTCCAGTCTCTGCTGTGGAACTCTGCAGCTCTTCCAGGCTTACCTTAGGTCTCTGTGCTGCCTCTCTGATTAATGCTCTCCTTGCCTGGTCCGTGAGTTTTGGTGTGCGGCCATCTCTTGGCAGGTTTGCTATTGTGCTATGTTCTTTCCATTTGGTTATGATAGATTTGATGGTGCTCCTAGGGATCATCAAAGATTTGGATATTTTTTTATAACCTAACCCTGGCTTGTATGTCTCAACAACATTGTCCCTTACTTGTTTGGAGAGTTCCTTGGTCTTCATGGCAGTGTTACCTTAGTGGTGCCTCTTGCTTAGGTGTTGCAGCCAGTGGGGCCTTTTAAAAAGGTGTGTATATGTAATGACAGATCATGTGACACTTAGATTGCACACAGGTGGACATCATTTCACTAATTATGTGACTTCTGAAGGTAATTGGTTGCACCAGAGCTTTTTATGGGCTTCATAACAAAGGGGGTAAATACATACGCACATGCCAATTATCAGTTTTTTATTTCTGAAAAATAATTTTATGTATATATTCTTCTAATTTTACTTCACCAACTTGGACTATTGTGTTCTAATCCATCACATATAATTCAGATTAAAAAAAAAATTGAACTAAAGGCTATAATGTAACAAAACAGGTAAAAAGCCAAGGGGGGTAAATACTTTTGCAAGGCACTGTAGATCATTGGCAAGGACAAAATGCATAGGGGCGGAGGGTGCTGGGAGACAGCATAGGGCAATGTAATGCCCCGTACACACGGTCGGATTTTACGACGGAAAATGTGTGATAGGACCTTGTTGTCGGAAATTCCGACCGTGTGTAGGCTCCATCACACATTTTCCATCGGATTTTCCGACACACAAAGTTTGAGAGCAGGCTATAAAATTTTCCAACAACAAAATCCGTTTTCAGAAATTCCGATCGTGTGTACACAAATCCGACGGACAAAGTGCCACGCATGCTCAGAATAAATAAAGAGATGAAAGCTATTGGCCACTGCCCCGTTTATAGTCCCGACGTACGTGTTTTACGTCACCGCGTTCAGAATGATTGGATTTTCCTGACAACTTTGTGTGACCGTGTGTATGCAAGACAAGTTTGAGCCAACACCCGTCGGAAAAAATCCTAGGATTTTGTTGTCGGAATGTCCGAACAAAGTCTGACCGAGTGTATGGGGCTTTAGTGTTACTGGATTGCCATGAGTGTGTGGGAGGAAGGAGAGGAGGCGTTAAATGGGACCAGCCTTGAGATATTAAAGGACAGGTGGATGACCCTGGTGGACATGGAGTGGAGGAGTGATGGAAACCCCCAGTTGTTTTCTATGTAAAAGAAAGAGGTTGGGACTTTAAATGAGGCATATATGTAGAGGCTATAAAATGGTCAGTATTTTAGAAAGCGTATGTTTATTATACCATGATTGACAAAAACATCTCATAAAAAGGTACATACATATGAAATCAAAAACATCATACATGCTGCAAAACCATATAACACATAGCAAAAGGAATAGCATAGCACATAGCATGATAAGGTGTAAAAGGCTGGCCTCAATATCATAGAGGAAATATTGTAATGAATTTTTGAATATGATGAAATAGAAAGGCTTGTACAGCCATCTGTGTAAACATTGTGCATCCAATATAAGCCCAACGTGTTTCGTTGGACAATACCAACTCTTCAGGGGCAGATGCAACATTACTCTACAAAAAAAGAGAACATAAGAACCAAGGATCTAATATACGTCTAAAGTACTCACATATGCTGTATATATGCGTCTCATTTAAAGTCCCAAACCCCCCTCTTTTTAGCCAGTTGTTTTCTATGAGCGCAAGTTGATCCAGAGCTCAAGTAGATCAAATCATCTGGGGAGTGAGAAGTGATGGTGGACACATGGTGACAGACAGTGGAAAAGAGGATACATTAAATGAGCACTTTATTTTTGATTTATAACTGAAAGTAGACACTAGCTTTTTTTTTATGTTTTATACGAAGCATGGCGCACTTTATAAAACTTTACACTTTATGTATATTGATTTACTTGGGGATATATTTATCGTTTGTTAAGGTTTATGGGCACATATACATTTTTATAAGATATTTACTTATATTATATTAATTTTGAGTAAATATTAGCATAAAGCTATATGAGCACTCATTAAATATTTTATTATATCTTTTCATGTGACATACTTTGCTACAATGTAAAGTAGTGAGTGTACAGCTTGTATAACAGTGTAAATTTGCTGTCCCCTCAAAATAACTCAACACACAGCCATTAATGTCTAAACCGCTGGCAACAAAAGTGAGTACACCTCTAAGTGAAAATGTCCAAATTGGGCCCAATTAGCCATTTTCCCTCCACGGTGTCATGTGACTCATTAGTGTTACAAGGTCTCAGGTGTGAATGGGGAGCAGGTGTGTTAAATTTGGTGTTATCACTCTTACTCTCTCATACTGGTCACTGGAAGTTCAACATGGCACCTCATGGCAAAGAACTCTCTGAGGAGCCGAAAAAAAAAGAATTGTTGCTCTACATAAAGATGGCCTAGGCTATAAGAAGATTGCCAAGACCCTAAAACTGAGCTGCAGCACGGTGGCCAAGACCATACAGTGGTTTAACAAGACAGGTTCCACTCAGAACAGGCCTCGTCATGGTCAACTAAAGAAGCTGAGTGCACATGCTCAGCGTCATATCCAGAGGTTGTCTTTGGGAAATAGATGTATGAGTGCTGCCAGTATTGCTACAAGGGTTGAAGGGGTGAGGGGGGGGTGAGCCAGTCAGTGCTCAGACCATATGCCGCACACTGCAAACCAAATTGGTTTGCATGGCTGTCGTCCCAGAAGGAAGCCTCTTCAAAAGATGATGCACAAGAAAGCCTGCAAACAGTTTGCTGAAGACAAGCAGACTAAGGACATGGATTACTGGAACCATGTCCTGTGGTCTGATGAGACCAAGATAAACTTATTTGGTTCAGATGGTGTCAAGTGTGTGTGGTGGCAACCAGGTGAGGAGTACAAAGACAAGATTGTCTTGCCTACAGTCAAGCATGGTGGTGGGAGTGTCATGGTCTGGGGGTGCATGAGTGCTGCCAGCACTGGGGAGCTACAGTTCATTGAAGGAACCATGAGTGCCAACATGTACTGTGACACACTGAAGCAGAACGTGATCCCCTCCCTTCAGAGACTGGGCCACAGAGCAGTATTCCAACATGATTACGATCCCAAACACACCTCCAAGACGACCACTGTTTTGCTAAAGAAGCTGAGGGTTAAGGTAATAGACTGGCCAAGCATGTCTCCAGACCTAAACCCAATTGAGCATCTGTGGGGCATCCTCAAACAGAAGGTGGAGGAGCGCAAGGTCTCTTACATCCACCAGCTCCGTGATGTCATGGAGGAGTGGAAGAGGATTTCAGTGGCAACCTGTGAAGCTCTGGTGAACTCCATGCCCAAGAGGGTTAAGGCAGTGCTGGAAAATAATGGTGGCCACACAAAATATTGACACTTTGGGCCCAATTTGGACATTTTCACTTCACTTCACTTCACGTACTCACTTTTGTTGCCAGCGGTTTAGACATTAATGGCTGTGTGTTGAGTTATTTTGAGGGTGCAGCAAATTTACACTGTTATACAAGCTGTACACTCACTATTTTACATTGTAGCAAAGTGTCATTTATTTATAAAAATGTGAGGGGTGTACTCACTTTTGTGAGATACTGTATATATATATATATATATATATATATATATATATATAAATATATATATATATATATATATATATATATATATATATATATGGAATATAGTTTGATCACATTAGTGGTTATTTGGTACAGCAGCTGAGTAGATAGATAATTTGTATATATATATATATATATATATATAGTATGCACCTGGAGATGTCTGTTCTATGGCTCTGAGACCCCCTTTTGAAGGTAAGGTAAGTCCACAGGTTTACCTAAAGTAATTAAAAATGTTTATTCCTATATTTAACCAGCTACATTTCTAACCATTGTTAATTAAGCCACAAAGTTAACATACCTGTGTTTGTATTTCATCTAGTTGGAACTGTCTTCCGCCATCTTCATGACGTCACATTCAGAAGCAGCTTTTTGATGCAGGCAAATGGATGGAGTGCCAGTAGCAGTCCAAGAAGCTGCTAAAGAAGAAAGGAGTGACGTCAGAAGATGTCGGCAAGAAAGGCATTCACAGAAAAAAATAGGTAGTTCATAAAACATGACTGACATATGACTAATAATTTCATAATTAATGAATTTACTAACAGAATGGCCAGAAGCCAAAACTGATACATATCAGCTTACCGTAACTGGTTTGTGTATTTAAACTATATTAAAAGCATAAAGAAGTATGGGTACAAGTAGCATAGAAGGAAGTAATTCATATGATAGCTGAGGTTAGGTTGTGAACAGAGCATACAGAATAATATATGGCTGTAGTAATTAGTAACTCACTAAAAACTGCAAGTGATGCATATATATGTATATTTGTCATATAAATGACAAACTGAGTTAGTACCTATTTCTCCAAGAATCCATTGGCGGTTGAAGCTGTTCAGAAAACATATAGGTGCTTGGGTGGATGACATGAGCAAGTCACTCACTGCTAAATTCATTATGAAGTAGTTTGCGGCTGTTCTTAACTTCTTGTTACTGAAAATGAAATGAGAACTAAGAAAGTTACTTAGTGATTTGAAACGTAGACAGCTGAGTTTAATCATATCTCAAGACCCCTTTCTTTAACACAGTGTGACTTAAAAAACATGCCCCCTGTGAGCCAAGTCCTATATGACAGCTTAAAGTACAACTTCAGGAAATTAGCATTGAAATATCACTCACTCTGCACTTGCATATTGGCAGTTCATCAAGTTTTAGCAGTGACAAAACGATGTAATATGTTATTAAATATGCCAGAAATGAAAAGAGACAGTAATTTGTATGAATATATAATGCCATATTTTCTAATACAGTATGCTGAGTATATAGAATACACCAAAAATCTCTTCCTCCGTATCTGGGTAAATGTTTAAGCTGAACTTCAAACATGAAGTAAAATGAGTTATGAGTAACTTAAAGAGGAATTAAACTCTGCCTCTCAGATGCTGTTTTTTAAAAGGAAACTGTATAATAAAGTATTACAACACATTCTACAGTATAATAACCCCCATTTGCGTGTTTTTTACTTTTTTGCAACAGTTTTAAAATCCGTGCTCCCTGGTATAAGTCAGCTCCATTTTAAGTGTGGTTTTCCGAGTCTGCATTGTAATATACTTCTGCCCTCGTTTCTATTTCTAGCTGTAATCTCGCGCATGCACCATTCTTCCTTAGCCAAGCCTCGTTCTAGCCCCCGGGATTGCTATGACAAACGTGTCCCACCTATCATAGAAGACCTGTTTGACGATTAAGGTCTCATGGGTATCAGGCTGTATTCACTGCTGATTAATATAAGCAAAAGTTATGTGGGAGGGTTTACAACCACTTTAACGTCCACCATTGATTAATCTGAAATCACTTTTTGGATCTGTATTGACAAGCTTTGGGCTATTGGGCAAATGCAGCTTACTTTTAGATGCATTCTGCCTGCATATAACATCAGTTTAAGATGCTTTTTAGATCACTCAAAGTTTATTGACAGGTCCTTCTGTGCAACATTTGCCTACTTCTAGAGCTGCATCAGTATGCTTTAAAATGCTTTTGCATTTCATTTGACCTACAGTATATGAGGGAGATAAATAGTTCTCACATGAACAAAAGCTCACTGGGATGTATGCAACTTGTCTTGTATGAATGTTACTGAGAGGGGTTCTCTGGCTAGAAAAATTTGGAAAAAACAGGCTGCTACAGAAAGGCGATAATGATTACTCTTCATTGGATACATATGCAAGTAACAGACGCTGCATGTGACTTTTGTAGCCATTATCATTTTGATCAGCCTGGAGTTCAGCTTTAACAGCAAACAATGTGAAAAGGTTTTCTCTTCTAGTAAATCACCTATGCTATGTCTAGTGTTAATGACAATGCACATGTAGGGATCTGCTGCCCTCAGACCTGTTAGCTGCTTCCTGTCTCTGAGTCGCTGGCTTTGGAATCCCGGAGAAAATCTGAGGACAAATGTCCCGTCCATGGGAAAGTTGTTGGATTTTACTATGATCAGAAGCAGAGACTATTATGCAAGTATACCTATGGTATAATAGTTTATCTGCAGCTGCCCATAGCTTCTTGAGTGTGTCAGACTTATCTCTGTGTTGTCTATTGTTATTATCTCATATGCACAGTGCCAGATAGCTAGGTGTGGTACTGTTTGTATGTAGTGGTCACCATCCAGTATACTAGTAGGTGAAACTGTTTATTGCAACAGAGTTAATATACAGCTCCTGTTTTTCATTTTTTTTTGAAAATTTCTTTTTTCTGAAGATGATTTGTATAGGTACAAACCATAGCCTTTGGCCATCCCCCATGTAACAAATAGAGATAACACAAACTGCTAAATAATAAAACCTAAAAACATTCCATGCACTACGCTCAGCCATTCCAATATTTTCAAAGATTAATGAATTACAAGGAGATTCCTGCTCCCTCTCAACCAACAGAGTAATACATCAGGAGAACATTTACTCATAGTTGGATTTATACTAATGAAACGTGAGTCACTGCAAAGGAGTAAAACTGTATATATCTTAGGCTAAACCATACTGGGGTGAATAGATTCAGTCCATGGACTCCTGATCGTCAGCTGTATAGTCTGAGTCTGTTCACAAGTGCCAGACCTTCTTAAATTTTTTAGGGCAACCCCGATACAAATAGGTAGCTTTGTATAGGGGTACAACCCTATTGATTAGATGCTTCCAGAACGACAAAGTAGGGGCCGTGGCTGATTTCCACTGGAGCACTATTGCCTTCCTGGCATAAAATAATAGGAGACCCATAGCTCCTGTTATTTTAGCTAACCCTGTACTTTCTGGTCTGCCAACTTTGTTATCAGACCCACTCTTCCACTTGGCGATGGTTCTGGATCTCTTATTTACCTACAGGTTTGACACAATATCCTGTTTAGGGAGGGCCATTTCTCATAACCCACGGCTTTTTGAAGTGGAATACTGTTGTTATGGCAGCAGCTAACTGCCATAACCCCGGTATCCTCTTCAACAGCGGGTGGTCCACTTTCAGATGAAAGTGGTCTCAGTCGCTGATTCGCTGCGAGATTCACTTTTATCGGGGCGGGAGAGGGGCCCTCCCGCTGCTACGGTGTTCTCTGCTGTCAGTAGCGGCGGGGACGATCGGGTCCTCTCCCCCCACAGGCTGGATGCCGAGTGAGGGAAATATGGCCCCCGCTCGGCTCCGCACCAAGTCACTTTCGCCCAATGGTCATAAAGGGAAAAAACATGTTTTGCAAAAAAAAAACAATACATTTTTTTTTATTGTATTTTAGTGTAAATGTTAGATCTGAGGTATTTTTGACCCCAGATCTCACATTTAGGAGGTCCTGTCATGCTTTTTTTCTTTTACAAGGGATGTTTACATTCCTTGTAATAGGAATAAAAGTGACCCAAATTTTTATTTTAAAAGGACAATGTAAAAATAAAAAATGACAAGTAAAATAAATAAGAAAAAAGTTTAAAGCGTCTTGCTGAGCTCGTGCGCAGAAGTGAACGCATATGTAAGTCGCGCCACATATAAAGACGGTGTGAGGTATTGCCATGGTCGTTAGAGCAAGAGCAATAATTCTAGCACTAGACCTCCTCTGTAACTCAAAACTGGTAACCTGTAGAAATTTTTAAACGTCGCCTATGGAGACTTTTAAGGGTCAAAGTTTGTCGCCATTCCACGAGTGGGCACAATTTTGAAGCGTGACATGTTGGGTATCAATTTAACTTATCTTTCACAATATAAAAAAAAAATGTGCTAACTTTACTGTTGTCTTATTTTTAAATTCAAAAGGTGTATTTAAAAAATTGCGCTTGTAAGACCACTGAGCAAATATGTTGTGACATAAAGTATTGCAACGACCGCCATTTTATTCTCTAGGGTGTCTGAAAAAAAATATAATATTTGGGTGTTCTAAGTAATTTTCTAGCAAAAAAAAAAACAGATTTTAACCTGGAAACACCAAGTCTGAAAAATAGGCCCGGTTAAAAGAGGGCTACACATGACATACACTAAAAGCCATAGTAGAATTTTATGAACATATGAAAACACAAAACTGCAGGCTTCTTTACTTATTTTAGACCTCTGTGCTGACTCATGGATTATTTATAAACTATAATAGGGGATGCATTATGAAATATAACTCAGAGACACCCCTCTAGAACAATTATGTGTTTTTTTTTTAAATTTTGGATAGATGGATAGGCAGACATTGTAGACAAAGACACCTACCTGAGGTTTTTCTCCAAACTACATTAAAAGAGACATCAATATGCATTAAAATTTACATATTACAATATAACTGTAAGTGAGATTGTACCTCTTTTTGCTATCAATAGAAAAAAAATTGCTGTTCCTCAGCAATAATATACACCACTTGATGACACACAGCCCATGGTCTCTGGATACATCACATAGTTTCTGACAGCCAAACGTTAGTGCCGAGAGTATGTGATTTTCAGTTAGCAGTGAGGTAAGAGGATCAAAAAGCTATTTCCTTTTAAATAGATGATTCTGTATTATACACATGGGCTTGTAATACATTAATGCATATTGATAGGATTGTTTACATTAAGCTGATCTCCTTTACATTACTGTAATGATGTTCTAATGTACCTATAGAATGCATAGAGAACAAGAAGGTTTCCAACCACCCCAACTGAGCCAATAATAAGAATGCAGCTTCCAAATGTATGGAGTATGTGTTCAGGAACATCTGGCAGCAAAATCTCCCTCTTGGATGAAAGCTCCAATGCCTGCAATATAAAGATGAAAGAAGAAATAGAATTAGATGTGTAAACACTTAAAGAGGCCCTTTCACCAGAATGAAATTTCATTTTAAACACTTGCAACAGTAGTGTGTTATCACGGAGTGTTTTCTTCTGAATGACTTTTATTTTTCCAAAGATTTAAAATTTCCTAAGGATCTAACTCCATCCAGGAGTGTTCGATTTCACTCTGTGCTGTCCCTAGCTATAGCTCCCCCTCCCTATTCCCAAGTCACTTCTGTTTTTGACAGTGGAAGTGCAGAGAGAGAGATTTGGCAGGGGTTATGGTGGAGGTTGCAGTAGCTGGGCTATAGCTCCTGTGATACATGCAGCTGCTCAGCCTTTGTTTACTAGGGTCAGACATGTTGCTACCAAGATATACATGACAGAGCTCCTTTACTGTGAAATTAACTGTATATGTGGGGAGTTCACAAAGCACAAAAAGAGAGCTCCTGGTATATACAGAGTCTCTCTAAGCAGAGCAGATACTGTTAGACACAAGGTTGAACTCTTGAAAACTTAGGCTGAGCAGCTGATGTAATGCAGCACTGATAGCTCTGTATGCTTTCCCTCATTATTTCTGCCTGTCAGTCTATCTGTGCCGATACAGCAGTAATGTAGGAGTAGGAAAGCTGCAGCTAAGGCTAGTACAGAACTGACATACCTGGAAGTGATAGTTGATGGTTGCACAAACTCAATACGCATTATGTAAGTAGGGTGTAATTTAAGAGGTAGAGACCAGTCAGGCTTGAAATAGCCAGAAATTTTGTGGACACTCGATGCACACTGTGTTAACAGCTTTTAGGGTGCAATTTAAGTAAAATGTAGGCACTGGCAGCTTTTATTGTGTAATAAAAATGATAGTGTATTATTTTAGAGACAATAGCCAGAAATGTTACACATGATCAATACACAGTATGTAAGCAATTTTTAGACCACAAATTAACAGGGAGACACCAAGCAGGTTTTATTATACAATAAAAATTAGAGTGCAAGATTTTAAAATAAATATAGCCAGAACATTATACAGTAAATGTGCTGTAAGCAGCTTTTTTCAAAAGCGGGTGAGGCATGTTTATTAAAAAAATAAAAAATAAAAATCAAGTTATTCTTTCACAAACAATATTGTATAGTTGATGTGCACTGTATGTTAGCATATTTATAATGCCACAATTTCTGAGGGATAGACAAGGCTTTAATCAAGAAATAAAAATGTGTTAAATAGCCCCATATATTGTAAAGTCAATGCCTTGCAAAGTCAATGCCTTGCATATACACAGCTTTTTTTAGACTGCAATTTCTGAGGATAAGATAAGGCAAGTTATAATCAAGAAATGTTAGTGAGAGAGCATTATTTCACATAAAATATCTAGAAATATTGTATAGTTGATGCATTTTGTGTAATTTGCTTTTTTTTAGGCAACAGGTTGAGAGTGAGAGATGAGCCAGGCTTTATTCAAGAAATAAAAATGAGACTGAATTATTTTAGAGACAACAGCTAAAAATATTAAACACTCACTGGATAGTATGTAAGCAGCTTAATTAGGCTGCTATATAAGGGGATGAGACTAGGCAGTTTTTCCAATAAACAAAAATTATAGTATATTATTTCAGAGACTATAGCCACAAAAGTCTTTGATTGTATGAGCACTGAAATAGGCTGCCACCTAGGAGATGCAGAGCAAACTTACCCTAGAGCAAACAGACATTTTGTACCTGAGGCCCAGCTGTTGAAACATTATGGGGTTTATTTACTAAAGGCAAATCCACTTTGTACTACAAGTGCACTGCAAGTGCACTTGGAAGTGCAGTCGCCGTAGATCTGAGGGGGACATGCAAGGAAAATAAAAAACTGAATGGTAGAGACTCATTCAGGTTGACTCTATTTAGTAAAGGGGAAGTCACCCATACTACTGCTGGAACACAGTTCCTTTTACTGTATGTAGCTGAAACTGCAACAGTATATTGCACACACCATGGCCACATAGTTATGTATAGGAAATAGTTTATTTGGGCCAGCTTGACCCAAACAAACTAGTTAGATTGACAGCAATACAGGAGCTCTATTTTAACACTGTGTCATTTGTGAATAAATTTGGCTTTTAGGATAATGCCGGAAATAAAAAGAGGCAACTCAGTAATATATACAAATATACATGGTGGAAGGGGAACAAGCAAGTGCAGGGGCACTTGAGGAAAGTTAAGACCTATGGATAAACCTGCCCAGCTATGAATACATTAAGGACAGGTAAGACTTCCTGTTTCCAGCAGACTTCAATTGTGTTACTAGCATGTTTTGCAATCCATGTTTTACTCATTGCCAGTAGTTATTTATAATGTATAATAGTGTTCTGAAAGTCATTGCTTAAGTGTCACTACGTGACCATTGATCCATTGAAGTGTCACATTTTCTTATTGAATGCTGGAGGTCAAAATCAATGTGTTTATACACTACATGCAGCAATATAGATTCAACTGTTGTTTAAATTACATTTGTAACTAAGTAAGATAAGATAAGTAAGTTAGATATGTATTAAACAAAATCAACAACAGTTTGATAGAAAACTCTACAAACATTACAAAGTAAACAATTCTCAAAAAGATATTATACACTAAATAAAGTCTTTTCTGTAATAATTTCACATTGGAATGCACATTATTTTTCCTCTATACGCAGGGCAGTTGTGTATATATTGTATAAACACACATAGCAGGTGAGACGCTGGAGTATCGGCACACTGAGGGAGACACAGGGGACAATCGGACATATATGGCTATTTATTTATCTTGACATTTTATGTGTCAATGCTTTTAATGTGCTTGCGAGTAGCTTTTTGAGGAATACATTTTAAGTTGTTTTTATGGTAATACACTATTGGAGTTCTTCTTGTCTGATATTTGAGGGACCATTGAATGGAAAGCTTTTGGATTATGAAGGAGTACAAGTGGGTATGAAGAAACACCAGAGCAAGTGATTTAAAACAAGCAAGTTTTGCCGATCATTTATACTGTATGTGGGGCAAAACTATCTGATACTCACCTTTTTGAGCGGTGAAGCACTCTTGGTCGCTAATTGAAGGGTAATATCTGCACTCTGTGTTTTTTTTTTCTACACTCAATCTCAACTTATCTTTTTGTAAGACTGTTTGAGACTTGCTAATTAATAGAGAAATGTAAGTTTCCAGCGCCTCCTGAAATCTAGGAACTTTTGATTTCTTTTGTTTATGATTGTTATATAATTAAATTGGTTCTGAAGGCAGAAGGTTTTTATCTTAATGCATTCGATTGCATTCTTCTGTTGTCAAAGTCAGTGAGCCTATGAGGAGCGAGAGGGGGAAGGGCCAAGCCGCGGCTCCATGTCTGAATGGACACACAGAGCAGCAGGTCAGCTCGGGTGCCCCCCATAGCAAGCTGCTTGCAGTGGGGGCACCCAGCAGGAGGGAGGGGCCAGGAGCACCGGCAGGGGACCTGAGAAGAGGAGGATCTGGGTTGCACTAGTGCACAAAGCAGGTAAGTATAACATGTATGTTCTTTTTAAACAAAAAAATAGAGACTTTAACCTCTTAAGGCTGGAGCTTTCCGTCCTTTTAAGAAGTTTATGATGCTGGGAGGTGGGCGCGGCTTATGATCACATGACCAACGTAATTGGGTGTCACATGGGCCAAAAACTCCTGATCGCAGAGAGCGATCAGGAGCTTTCAGTTAGGTGATGGTCACTGTGTTGGCACAGGTATAATAGGGGCATTTCACGCAAATATTCAGCCCCTCGGCACTAAGGACCAGGCGCCGAGAGGCTGCATATTTGCCAAGGGGTTAATATCACTTTAAGGAGGCTGCAGAAATCTAGTCACATTTATTTTATGGAGTTGTAGTAATTTATAAATGTAATTGTGGTTAACACTATTTTTTAGATATGCTCAGATTTATATTAACCCCTTCACGCCGACGTAACGCAAATATGCTGCCTTCGGCTTGAAGGGGCTGTACTGGGGTGATGCATGCAGCTGCACGCATCACTCCAGTACCGTTTTTGGAGCGGACGGTCGACTTTCTTGCCCTAACAAATGATGCAGCTAAACAGCCTCTCAGCTGTTATTACAAGCAGTGGGAGGAGATGTCCCCCCGCCACCTTCCACGGCTCTCCTGGGCTCTCCCATCCCACCGGGAAACCCCGAACGACCAGCTGGCACATCCTCCAGCTGGCCAGAGACCCGAACTAAGCCGGAATCAGCTTCGATCGGGTCTCAGATCTAGTAACCCAGGAAGCGATGTCATGACTTCCGGTTTACTGAAGACTTAAAGGCGCCAAATTTTAAAAAAATTACAGTATTCAAAACTGCCAAACTTGGCGTTGTGAATGCTTTTAAGTGCAAAGGAGGGATTTGGGGTCTTATACTGTATACCACAGATCCCTCCATAAAGAGTAACTATCACTGCCTTTTGCTGTCACATTCCTTGTGGGAGGAATAAAAGTGATCAGAAAATGTTTTTTTTAAAGGGACAGTGTTAAAAAAAAATCCCTCCGTGCTCGGGCACAGAAGCCAATGGATACGTAAGTGTCTCCCACAATAGGTAAACAGTGTTCATACCACACATGTGAGGTATCGCCACGATCGTTAGAGCAAGAGCAATAATTCCAATTCAGACCAACTCTCTAACTCTAAACTGGTATCCTGTAGAAGTTTTTAAAGCGTCGCCTATGGAGATTTTTAAGTACCGTAGTTTGTCACCATTCCTCGAGTGTGTGCAATTTTAAAGCATGATATGATGTTAGGTATCTATTTACCTGGCATAACAACATCTTTCACATTTTTCTAAAAAATGGGCTAATGCTCCGTACACACGATAAGATTTTCCGACGGAAAATGTTTGATAGGAGCTTATTGTCGGAAATTCCGACCGTGTGTTGGCTCCATCGGACATTTTCCATCGGAATTTCCGTCACACAAAATTTGAGAGCTGGTTCTCAAATTTTCCGACAACAAAATCCTTTTTTGGAAATTCCGATCGTGTGTACACAATTCTGACACACAAAGTTCCACGCATGCTTGGAATCAAGCAGAAGAGCAACACTGGATATTGAACTTCATTTTTCGTTGTACGTCACCGTGTTCTTGATGTTCGGAATTTCCGACCCACTGCATTTGACCGTTTGACCATTTGTATGCAAGACAAGTTTGAGCCAACATGCGTCGGAAAAAAAAAATGGATTTTGTTGTCGGAAAATCCCCTCTTGTGTACAGAGCATAACTTTACTCTTTTGGTTGTTTGTAGTTCATGAAAGTGTATTTCTTCCAAAAAAATTGCATTTGAAAGACAGCTGTGCAAATACATTGTGACATAAAATAGTGCAACGATAGCTAATTTATTCTCTAGGGTCTCTGCTAAAAAAATATATATAATGTTTTGGGTTCTAAGTAATTTTATAGCAAAAAATATGGATTTTAACTTGTAAGCTACAAGTGTCAGGAAAAGGCTTAAAGGAGTTGTAAAGGCCGGAGGTTTTTTATCTTAATGCATTCTATGCATTCTATGCATTAAGATAAAAAACCTTTTGTGTGTAGCAGCTCCCCAGCACCCCCTAATTACGCACCTGAGCCTCATCTCTCTCCAGCGTTGTCCAAGAATGTCTAAGCCATCCTGATAGGCTGAGACACAGCAGTGGTGCCATTGGCTCTCGCAGCTGTCAATCAAAGTCAGTCAGCCAAATAGGGGAGAGAGGGGACGGGGCCGGGTTGGGGCAGGCCGGGTTGGGCTTCATGTCTAAATGGACGCACGGAGCTGTGACTCAGCTCAGATGCCCCTAAAGGAAGCTGCTGACTGTGCAGGCACTCGATAGAAGGGAGGGGCCAGGAGCAGCAAAGAGCTGCTCCTGACCCGAGAAGACCAGAGAAGAGGAGGATCTGGGCTGCTCTGTGCAAAACCAACTGCACAGAGGAGGTTTGTATAATATGTTTGTTATTTTATTTTATTTTTTAAACCACTTCAATACAGGGCACTTATACACCTTCCTGCCCAGACCAATTTTCAGCTTTCAGCGCTGTTGCAGTTTAAATCACAATTGTGCGGTCATCCATCACTGTACCCAAACTACATTTTTATCATTTTGTTCCCACAAATAGAGCTTTCTTTTGGTGGTATTTGATCACCTCTGCGGTTTTTATTTTTTGCTAAACAAATAAAAAAAGACCAAAAATTTTGAAAAAAAATAAGTTTTGCTTTTGTTTCTGTTATAAAATTTTGTAAATAAGTAAGTTTTCTCTTTCACTGATGGGCACTGATAAGGCGGCACTGACAGGCACTGATAAGGTGGCACCGATGAGGTGGCACCAATGAGCGGGCACTGCGGGCACCTACGATGGGCACTGATATGCGGCACTGATGGGCACTGGTAGGCGGCACTGATGGGTGGCACTGGTATGCAGCGCTGATGGGCATTGATAGGCGACACTGATGGGCACTCATGGGTGGCACTGATGGGCACTGATGGGCGACACTGATGGGCACTGAAAGGCCGCAAAGATGGATTCTTATGGGTGGCACTGATAGGCGGCACTGCTGGGTACTGATGGGCACTGATAGGCGGCACTGCTGGACACTGATGGGCACTGGTAGGCGGCACTGATGGGCATTGATACGTGGCACTGATAGGCATCCCTGGTGGTACTGGCAGTGGTAGGCATTGTGAGTGGGCACTGATTGGCAGTTGCCTGGGCATTGATTGGCAGCTGCCTGGGCACAGATTGGTATTTCCCTGGGGGTCTGGGGGGCATACCTGGTGGTCCAGTGTGGATGGCCATCCTGGTGGTCCTAGGTGGCATGATGGTGGTCCTAGGCGGGATCCGAGGGGGGGCTGTGTTGATAAACAATCAGCACAGACCCCCCATGCCAGGAGAGCAGCCTATCGGCTCTCCTCTACTCGCGTCTGTCAGACGCAAGTGAGGAAAAGCCGATCACCGGCTTTTCCTATTTACATTGTGATCAGCCGTAATTGGACACGGCTGATCACGTGGTACCTAGATCGGAGTTGCGGTGTGTCAGACTGACACACCGCATCAACGATCGCCACGATGCATGCCCCCGGGGGCGAGCAGCGGCATAATATCCTGAGGACGTCATATGACGCCCAGTCAGGATATTGAAACCACTTTGCCACTGTCATTCTGCTATATGGCTGGCGGCAAGTGGTTAAACGAGACTTTACAATCACTTTAAGCAGGAAGGGGTTAAAGGAATTATTATCAGATAAGGCTTAAAGTGCGGTGCTGTAAATTATATATTATAAACCTTCTTACTTGCACCTTGTGATTTTTACCTGCATAAGATATGCATTATTTATATAGTTTCATAGTGTTGTATGCTGTTCTGTGTACACAGCTAGTAGTAGAGTACAAAAAATACCAAGTGGTAAACGTAGTGCTAGAAAAAAGAAAAAGTAATATTTTTGAAGCAGTGAAAGAAAAATTAAATTTCATCAAATAAAGCTGCCAGCATCAAAATTTCTAATACAAACTCCAAAACATGAAAAACATATGTGTAGATGCAGCGCTAGAAATACTGTGAAAAAAAGACCCAAATTGTAAATTTGTGTCACATATTCAGAAGTGGTGAAGACTTCATAAAAAAAGAAAACTAAAGCAGTGTCCCATAAGTGAATATATGGTATTATGTTAGGGTTGAATATATCATAAGTAGTGGATAATAAATTGTTAATTAGTATATCCAGTGATCTAGCTGGTGATTATCAATCCACAAACATGATCAAATAATATACATTAAATTGAGTTAATAAATAAAATAAAAAGTGTCTATAGAGCAAAATCAACAAATGTCCAAAGACATCATAAAAAGTGGTGATTACAACACAACCAAGAAGTGATGTTTATATGAATATATAGCTTCTCCAGAGTTCCAGTATATTAAGGCATCCATGCAAGTGTAACTGAAAAGTTTGCAAAGAAGATCCCAATCGCCAAGGAATGATGTTTACCCAATGTGAGTAAGTGATCTCCTTATCAGATACAAAGACCGCTACGGCAGTCACACCTAACACAGGAATTAAAGTCTCCCAAAACTCAAAGGTTTATATCTCCAGCCTCTTGATCCTGTTTATCTGCAGTCTTCTCTTCTTTACACCCTTTCAAAGTTCCAGAATGTATAAAGTTTGCCTGAGCATTCAGAAAAAAAACCTTAGTGGTCTTTGTATCTGGTAAGGAGATCACTTACTCACATTGGGTGAACATCATTCCTTGGCGATTGGGATCTTCTTTGCAAACCTTTCAGTAGTAGAGTACAGCTTCACATTCCAGCATCTGAAGTTTCCATGAAGGATGGCACTGCACAGGTTAATGCATGACCTCAGTAGTCAGAGAACTAACATTTCCTGTGAAGAAACTATATACCCTTCAAACCCAGGGTGTCTCGTATAATGCTCTGCATGTGAGAACTAAATGGTAATTAAATCTGAAATAGACACAAAGAGTCAGAGCAATTAACAGAGAGCTCACCATGCAGTTTCATATCATTAGCACTCTCACATTTGTGATGCCACACTGAGGAAATGGCAAATCATGCATTGGATTCTGCGTGTCTCAACCAGAACAACAAGTTGCCTACCCTTGGGGCAAGCTAGATTGGTTAATACATGGATATAGGGGAATCGATCAGTCATGACTCATGACCCTACAAAGTGCAGCCACAACATGTGAGCCCATCATTCCAAGGTAAGGCAAACAAACAACACAGAGAATATAACTACATTAATAGTTAGTTAAAACTATGAAAACATTTGAAAGTGTATGATGTCTTTAAATAAAACCTGTGCTTTACCAACACAAGGAAAGAAACAGGCTTGCTTTATAACCCCCATCTCGCCAGCAGCTCCCCAGGGGAGCAAAGAAAATATCCAAGTATGGACAGGGCCGTCTTTAATATTGATCGGACCCTGGGCAAACATTTTATTGGGCCAACCCCCAACTAGACTCAAAATGAGTTTACTGCAGCAGATCAGGTAGCGATTGTGATTGGCTGCTAGAGGTTACAGCACATAATTTCTGCTTGCGGATTGGTTGCTAGAGGTTACAAAACATCATTACTGCTCACTAATTGGTTTCTAAAGGTTACTGCAAATCATTATTGCTCACTGATTGGTTGCTAGAGGTTACTGCACATCATAACCTCTGCATCAAATTGCGGGTGTGGCCAAACTGCACTAGCATTGAGGGGTGCACTATGTACAGAGTGCAGGGTTGAGGGGTGCAATACATAAAGAGTGCATTTAGGTGTGCTACATACAGGGTTGAAGGGTGCACTATGTACAGAATGCAGCGTTCAGGGGTACACTAGGTACAGAGTGCAGGGATGCGCTATTTACAGAGTGCAGGGTTGGGGGGGTATGCTAGGTGCAGAGTGCAAGGTTGAGGGGTGCTCTATATAAAGAATGCTGGGTTGAGGGGTACACTAATTGCAGAGTGCATGGGTTGAGGGGAACACTATGTGCAGAGTGCAGGGTTGAGGGGAACACTACGTGCAGAGTGCAGGGTTCATGGGTGCGCTACATACAGAGTGCAGTGTTCAGGGGTGAGCTGTGTACAGAGTGCAGGGTTAAGGAGTGTGCTACGTGCACGGGTGCACTAGGTGCAGGGGTGAGGTGTGTGCAGAGTGCAGGGATGAGGTGGGTGCAGAGTACAGGGGTAAGGTGGGTGCAGAGTGCAGGAGTGAGGTGGGTGCAGAATACAGAGTGCAGGGGGTGAATGCAGAGTGCAGGGGGTGAGGTGGGTGCAGACTGCAGGAGTGAGGTGGGTGCAGAGTGCAGGAATGAGGTGGGTGCAGAGTGCAGGGAGTGAGGTGGGTGCAGAATGCAGGGGGTGAGGTGGGTGCAGAGTGCAGGGGGTGAGGTGGGTGCAGAGTGCAGGAGTGAGGTGGGTGCAGATTGCAGGGGGTGAAGTGGTGCAGAGTGCAGGGGGTGAGGTGGGTGCAGAGTTCAGGGGGTGAGGTGGGTGCAGAGTGCAGGGGTGTATGGCTCTCCTCCACCCCAGATTCCAGTACAGAGCTCCACACTCCACTCCCCCCCAAGTACAAGGCAAGACTCTCCTCCCACAAAGCCCCCCATTCCAGTCCCAAATGCTACTCACAGCATGTTGTCCTCCGATGTCCGTGCAGCATGCCAGTTCCAGAGGCAGATTCCCAAGCCCCTTCTTCCTCTGCTCTCATAGATCGTGTGTGTACCAGAATGATCAGAGCGGCCGCCGGGAGAGGAGCACTGTCACTTGGAAATACAGAAGTAGCGCTGGTGGCTCTGTCAAAGAGAACATCCGTGACTTCCCTGAATACCCTGGACGGCTTAGAGAGGGTGAGCTGCAAAAAATGGACAGACTGACAGGAGTTGTAGGGGCCTGAAATGCTGGTCACCTGATGGATACTAGATAGCGTTGGCAGATGAGGCCAAATTGCTGAGGCACAATGCAGCGAAAGCCAGAGACATGAACCTATGAAACCTTCCCACCCTTGGTAGAAGCCACTCGGATTATAAAGAACCATTGGCCAGATCGAACACCTGTGACCAAGCTTGCCCCCAGTTCTACATGCCACTGTAAAGAAATTCCAACATCACCTGCAGGCGTACTGAGAAGAGCGGGAGCCACAGCTGACACCTCTGCGCAAGCCGAGCGGGCCATGATCCCCACCAACCTGTCTAACAATTGTAGCATGGACGTAAGATCGCATTAAGTACTGCATGAACTGGGTTGAAGAATCATGCATAGCAATATGTGCTGCGCTGGTGGATTGGAGAGGTTGGGACGGAGTTCGAATTAACCACCTAAAATACTGCCCCACCAGCAGAGGCCGGGAAAGGGGTACACCAGCGATAAAATTCAGCTGTGAGTATGGTATGGTCCCACTCCTTAATGCTGGGGTGCTACCATGCACTGAAAGGGATGAATGTGAATTGGCCGCTTTCACGACATGCCCTGATCTAAGGAAACACAAACTAGAGAAATGAGAACAGACAACCAACCCACGAAAACAGCATCACCCCTATGTACCTAACAAGTATGAGGATGTAGGTGCAGAAATGACAAGACCAACAGCGCGTGAATGTGAACCTAATGATGACATACCCCTAGTGTATGTAATAAGCGAGCCCGAGCAACCTGCAGCGCCAAGACAGGTAATTAAAAATGAACACTCAGAGCTGATGTACCCACAGACCGTGGTGGGTAGTAGTAAAGGTGTAATGGTGAACGTGCACGTATGATGTATGTTATACGGGCGAGAAGATTGTGGGACGACAATCAATTAAAAATGAAACCTCAGTCCGTATGGGTCCATAGACGTGTCAGACCCTGGATGTGAGCCCTAGCTAAGAGAAATGCTACCAATGAAATGCTACGACAGAACAACAGAGACTGGTAAAACAATCCTTCAGGGCTAGTGTACCCACAGACCGTGGTGGGTAGGCGTACAAGTGTAATGAAATGAGCGCGCATCGTATGACGTATGTTATACGAGCGAGAAGATTGTGAGACGACAATTAATTAAAAATGAAACCTCAGCCCGTATGGATCTGTAGACCTGACAGATCCTAGATGTGAGCACTAACTAACAGAAATGCTATGAGAGGGAAATGCTACGAATGAAATGCTACGAATGGAAATTGCTATGACAGGAAAAATTATGACAGAAAGCTATGAACGAAAAGCTACGACGACAGAATTGCTACGAACGAAAAGCTATGATGACAGAAGTGCTACGACAGGAAAAAGCTTACGACAGGAAAATGCTACGAATGAAATGCTAACGGCAGGAAAATGCTAACGACAGGAAAATGCTACCACCGGAAAATGCTTACGACAGGAACATGCTACGACCGGAAAAACTACGACAGAATGCTACGAACGAAAAGCTACAATGACAGAAATGCTGCGAATGAAAAGCTATGATAGAACACGCTAGTGACAAACCCGCTATGACAGAAACATGCTTCTGACAGACACTGCTATGACAGAACACGCTAATGACAGAAACTGCTATGCCAAACACGCTAATAACAGAACCGCTATGACAAACACGCTAATGACAGAACCACTATGACAAACAGGCTAATGACAAAACCGCTATGACAAACACGCTAATGACAGAATTTTTTTATTTTTTTTATTTAAAGAGGTGGGACTCATAGATTTATCTTCACAAAAATTCCAGGAGTGGCCAAATCATCATATCAGATAAAACAGAACTCCTATCAATCATGAAAACTATTTTAGCCGGCCATGGCAGTGGAGCTAACCCACCAACCAGCCCCCATCCTGGAACCGCCCTCAGTGACCCCCCTTCTTCAGCTTGAAAGGGGGGGCTGACAGAAGAGCGACTAGATTTCTTGGGGAGCGCATAAAGAGCTGCGGTGCAGAGGACTGGAGGGGCGGACACTAGGAGGAGCTGTAATTTAGCCAGCTGGAGGGGCAGAGCTCCGCCCCCAGAGGACACCACCTCCCCAGTGAAACCGAGCCCAACAAACCCTGGGAGAAATGGATGGGTGGATGGGCGGACAGCCCCCTCAACACCCCCCTGACGCTGGCGTGACTAGAAAGAAGTGGGTGAACGGACACCCCCCGGCGTGAGCACTGGGGAGGCAGGCGGAGCCTCCCCCCAGATGCCGGATACAGCATGTACATGTGGGCAGGCCGTGCCCATAGTACCCGGCGTGAGCACCAGGAGAGCGTGCCCCTCGATGGTGCTGGATTGCGCACTGGATGTGTGGGTGGACGGTTCCCCGATGGTACCCGGCGTGAGCCCAGGAGAGGAACCGCCACCACTGCTGCCGCCGAACACTGCACTGAACCGGAAGTGACGTGCATCGGCCGGAAATGATGCGACGAAGGATCTGATGGAGGAGGAGGAGGGATATATAGCCCTCAGACTCCTCCTACAAATACAGGCTAGCCTGCGGCCAGCCTTCAACGTATTCTTCTTTACATTTTCTCCTCCTTTATCATCATGGTTTCAATTTACTCCTTTACTTTTTAAATTTCTTGTCCACGAAGCACTAATTTCTAAGCCGTTCCCAAAGTTGTTTCTCTTTGAAAAACTTTTACTGAAATGTAGGCAACAGTGTAATTTCTACATGATAAAGAATCATTTTTATCTATGAAGGTCAGACTGAAGATTATTGGAACCTGCGGCTCATTGCTTTGCAAGTTTGCATCGATACAGATTGAATGTTGTAATTTTGCAAAACAATGTGCATGGTCAAGGCAGCAGCATTCATGGGGGTGCTGAAAATATTTTTTGGGCAGGTACTTTAGTTCACCAGAGCACCCTCCTACCACTGCCCCTGAAACTGAGAGTGTTTTTGTGTGGAGCTTTTTGCACGACTTGGACACCTATTTGTGGACTTTAACCATTTGTTCATACTTTGCAGATTTTTCACAAATGCTGGATTAGACTGTCAAGATATTTATTTTGCACTGGTCACTTTATATGATTTTTGATTCTGCATAGAGATCAATAAGGGTTGTTACATCTATTATTATTATTATTATTATACAGGATTTATATAGCGCCGACAGTTTACGCAGCGCTTTACAACATTAGGGCAGACAATACAAGTACAATACAAATCAATACAATGGTAATCAGAGGGCCCTGCTCGTTAGAGCTTACAATCTAGGTTAGGGTTCATTGTTTGCACTATACCGCTTTATGCATTTTTATGTATTATTGCACATAGAGAGTGATAATGGCTGTTACTAGGGTTGCACCGATACTGAGTATTTGCACAAGTTTTGGTACTCATGCAAATGCACCGATACCTGGAACCGATACTTTCAGGCTCGATTCTTTGAGCTGTCAGTGGGTCTCCCCTGTTGACAGCTAAAGTGTTAAAGAAGTCCGGTAATCGGAGCTGTAAAAAAAAGAAGCAGCTGGAAATGTTTATTAACAACATTGCTCAGCCTGAAACACTAAAATAAAAAGTATTTTTGTATCTTTCTGTTTTCTCATCTGCAGATCAAAGGGATGAACAAATGTTCCTCTGTTCCTCTGTTCCTACTCTAATCAGTCTTAGTTAACTCCCTATTCTCCTTCAGTTAATTATTATTTTCCTGTTTTTTTTTTGTTCAAGTCTATTTTATAAACAATAAACAATTAAAGCTTTTTTTTATTTGCTTTGTTAGTGAATATTTTTGCACATATATATTAACATATATTTACACATTTCACATTGAAAAAGTGCAAAATTAAAAACAAAAATCATCATTTCATTTGTAAATAACTTCTTAATGCTTTGTACCATTGCTGACAGCTGAAGTGAAAACAAAACAGTTGTGGTAGCTATTGGTAATTGGTATCGGCAAATACTAAAAAAAAAGTATCGGTACTTGTACTCGTAAAAAAAGTGGTATCGGTGCATCCCTAGTTGTTACATTTATTTGGGGTTTATTATTTGCAGTTGTCTTATTTACAACTTATAGCACTGCATGTTGTTTTATTGATTAATAAAGCAGACAGTGTATTCTGTGTGGTCTCAGCCATATGGTTATTCAAGCATAAGATGATAGTCTAGTTGTATTTATCTGCCTGAGAAATAACATTCTTTTTATACATGAATAGTTCATAAATTTTTTACTGTATACAGTATATTGTGTTATGATTGGAGATTAGTTGTTCAGAAGGAGATAACATTTGATTAACTTTATTGATTCATTCAGTAGGAGTGTTTTGATCTCAAGTCTTCTTTTAAGCTATAGATTAGGTTAGAAATCTTCTTATGAATGCATTATGAGAGAGTGATGACATATTAGCTGGAATTGAAGTGATGTTGAATGAAGAATGAAGAAAACTGTGTAAATTGTTTGAGAAATCAAATGTTAACCTCAGGATTTGAAAAAATAGCTTCATTAGGTGTAATTTATAACATAAGCAATTTTCTGACTGAAACTGAAATATTAAAACAACAAAGTAATTTTCTGACCAGGAATTTGATATATGTTGAACATAGTAAATTAGGAATACAATAAACATTTTCAAGAATAATGTCATTTTTGCATAATAATTATTCATAGAAAAGAAGTAGGTTTTGCCTCTGGTGCTATCTTCATCTCTTTTCACATGTTGAAGGGATCTTGGCATTCTGTACTGGTGCACTGAGTGCCTAAAACAGTTTTATGAAGGTTGGGGTTAAAATAAAGCCCACAGCAGGTTTTTGTATAGTATGAAATCTGGTTGCGTAGTTTAGCAATACTAGGAAAAAGGAAAAAGTTTGCTGCAAAATTGACTAGAAAACAACAAACAGTTATAATGTACTTTTCTCAAATAGTCCATATAGACTAACAAAGAAGAACAGGTTATATACAGACGAATGATAATATGTATCTGTTCTGTGGGTCACGCAGACCCTGTAAATGTGTAGCCTGGATTTATATTGGAGGATTCTGCCTGATTACACTAGATAGTGAATTCCAGAACCTGACAGGAACATGGCATGTCTGACTGGACACACAGAGCAGCGGCTCAGGAGCGCATCTGCTTGAGTGCCCCCAGAGCAAGCTGCTTGCTCTGGGGGCACTCCACAGGAGGGAGGGGCCGAGAGCACCAGTGGGGGACCCCAGAAGCGGAGGATCAGGGCTTTTTTTTGCCTTTAATATCACGTTAAGGTAAACTATAATAACCTTTCGACATTTTTAAAATGCTAGAAAAGTCTGTACTGTTTTTTTTTAATGTATAAACACCTTGCTCAATAGCAGCTGTAAAATATCCTCACTGAAAAAAAAAAACACTTACTACAAATTAATGGTAAACAAAATGATAAAGAACCTTAACCCCTTCACGCCGACATTACACATATATGCAACCTTACTGCACTGGGCTTTCTTGTGTGGTTTTCTCCCTTTGTGCTGGGAGCGCGCCGCACTGTTCACTCACAGCACAGAGACCAGGGTCTCACCAAGGGCCTCTGTTTGGCTACCACAGTGATTGGTCACTGTGAAGCCCATCCGTGTTTTTTTTCTTTCTGCGAATGGAGTAGAAGAATACAATCTATCTTTCTTGCTGGAGGATTTCCAAGTGAAGACACACGGTGGAGTTATAAAATTCCTGTTTTACTTTTCCTTAAGCATTAGTATTTTTTCACTAAATAGGTACATCCTGAACTATTTGTTGATAAATTCAGAAAAGACAGTCAATATTGGTATTGTATTTCCACATATACCTTATGCTTGGACCATGAGGAAATATTAAAGGAGCCAAAAAGCCTTTTGCATCCTTCCCTATCTCCCATCATTGTTCAGCACTTTACGACCTTCTTTTTAATAAAAGGTCAGATAAATCTGGTGAATGATTTGGAGTCACTTGAATGCACATATGTAGGTTGTAAAGCAACAATTGTACACTTCATGTGTTAAATACACACTAATGAGGTTTATAGACTTTTAACTATGGTGTATTGATTTATACATTTCTTGAGTCATATGAAAGTACATTCTATTCTAATGTATTTATTCACACATTTTTATATTATAGTTTGTGATAATTTTGTTTAGCATTTGTGGTGAGGGGTTTTATGTGATTATGTAATCATTTATTTTTTTGACTGATTTAATGATTTTATCAACAATTTTCATTATTTATATTTATTTACTATCTTAATTGTATAAACAGGGCACACCCATGATACTGGTAACACACAGCATTATAACCTCTCTGAAGAAGCAGCACAGAAGAAACTGTTTGCTTTCACATTGTAGAGCTCAATGAAAGTCTTCATAAAGCTTTATAAACCAAGAAGGGGAACTCAAATAGAATAGTAAGTCACTCTTCTGGCTCATTTAGTTGTGTGAGTAATTTGAGCTTCATCTAGTGGGCTTTAAAATTTAGACTTTTTTTTCAACATTGGGACCGTGGCTATTTATACTACAATGTAACATATGGTAAAACCCAATAAATAAAAAAGAACAAAAATAAAGACAAAATGAATTAAATCAGTGCACCCAAACATTCAAATTAAATAAAATCACAACATTATGTCAGCAGAAAAACACCAGGGCTTCATCAGGGAAGATATCATATATCCTGTATATCCCCTTGATGAAGCCACATGACCCTATGGTGTAACGCATAGATGACATCACAACACTCTGAGAATGAGGTACTGCAGTAACAATTATACCGGGAGAACTGTTTGTTACTGACTGTTTCTAATAACCATTTATGCGGATACAGTTTTGGCACCTGTGCGATGTGAGTATTTTACCTGGGGATTTTTAAATGGCAATAAACCGGTTTTATAAAGGATAAAGCACTATGTATTGTGATTTTTTCTTTATGTATATACGGCTGAGTGGAGGCATGGAAAGGGGCAATACTTATACATGAAGGTTGCCTGAAGTATCTGTGATATTCAAGGATCCAGAAAGATCATTTTGGGCCCTCATTGGTGGGACACAAGTGTTTGTAGACCATACCTAACTGTACAGTCATATATCCCAGGTGAGAGTACATCCGGTGAAGGGTGCACTCATCGCATGAAGTGTTTTGGGCACTGAATAGTTGGTTGACAGTAGAAGAATTACAAGCACTTATATTACTGTGGGCTGTTACTTTTTTTATCACATTTAGAAGTGATTTACATTTTGTCACATTTAGCAGAGATTTATGGGACTAATTTGTGGTTCTGTATGTAATATGATTAATACATACAGACTAATTTGTGGTTCTGTGTGTATTATGATTAATGCTTTTTAAGTCAATTTATTTTTTTGGTTCCTGAGTTTGAGTTGCATTTACACATTGTTTAATTTGAGGTATCTGTATCCTGTGTAGCTAGATCTCACTGCAGACCATTCCTGGTGCACTGTTTCTAATATACTTCAGGCAGGCAGTTGATTCAGTTAGCTGCAGTGTATTTAATAAATATATATATATATATATATACTGTATCCTGTGTAGCTAGATCTGACTGCAGGCCATCCCTAGTGGTTCATATTCAAATACACTTTCAGAGAGGCAGGCCAGGCAGGTTATTAAGTGATCTGCAGTGCATAAAATATATATACTGTCTCCTACATATACATCCACTGCATTCTAGTCTGACCAAGCCTATATCTGACTGCAGGCCATTGCTGGTGTACATTTTCAAATACACTTTCAGGCAGGCAGGCAGGCAAGTGATTCAGTGATCTGCAGTGCAATAAATATATATACAGTCTCCAACATATATATATCCACTGCATTCCAGTGTAGCCAAGCCTATATCTGACTGCAGGTCATTGCTGGTGTACAATTTCAAATACACTTTCAGGCAGGCAGGCAGGCAAATGATTCAGTGATCTTCAGTGCATTAAATGTATATATATAGTCTCCAACATATATATATCCACTGCATTCTAGTCTAGCCAAGCCTATATCTGTCTGCAGGCCATTCCTGGTGTACAATTTCAAATACACTTTCAGGCAGGCAGGCAGGCAGGTGATTCAGTGATCTACAGTGCATAAAATATATACACACTGTCCCCTACATATATACTGTATCCACTGCATTCTAGTCTAGCCAAGCCTATACCTGACTGCAGGCCATTCCTGGTGTAATTTTTCTAGTAAACTTCAGGCGGTGTTTTGCTAAACCAATTGTACAGCATGTCTGGAAGACCACCATGGAAAGACAGACGCTCACAGACCACTAAAAGCGGGCAAGCAGGCTTTGTGTCTACAGCCAACAGTGCTGGTCGTGGACACAGTGCATCCTCAGCACCTAGCCGTGGGGCATGCTTGTTTTTTTTTTTGACAGCAGGCCGTGTTGAGTCACAACATGCAGAAGAGTTGGTAGAGTGGATCACAAAGTCGTCCTCATCCTCCTCACCCTCTGTCACCCAGGCTCAGAGAAGTTTGGCTGCCAATGCAGCTGCCAAAGCGGCCTATTCCATTGGCTCAATGGCATCAGTCACTCCTTTCCTAGCCCCACCATCATGTCCTGAGGAGTCCCTGAACTGTTCGACTACAGTGTCGGGTACATGCTGCAAGAGGATGCTCAGCGTTTTGAAGGCTCCGATGATGGTACCCAGGTTGAGGATGAAGGCAATAACATGAGCCCAGAGAGAGGGGCTGCCCAAAAGGACAAGAAACTGGCAGTCATGTTCCCCCAGCTGCAGCATACTGCCAGGTTTGCTCCAGTGGCAAGGAGGGAGGGGATGATGAGGTCACTGACACTATGTGGGTGTCTGATAAAAGAGAGAGGGGAGGAGGCACATCTCCAACGAGGCAGGATGCCCTCCAGGGGCCAGCTTAAGGACAGCCAACCAACTGCATCACGCCGCAGAGCTCCGCATGTGCAGGGCGCTGCTTACTTACGTGCGTTTTTTCAAAAGTTCTTTGGTGTGGGCCTTTTTTGAGACGTGTGCAGCAGATCGCACCATTGCTGTTTGCAACATATGTCTGAAGCGTATCAAGCGTGGTCAAAACAGCAGCCGCTTGGGCATCACAAGCTTTACCAGACATATGTTGAGCTCCCATGCAGTTCGTTGGCAACAGTACTTAAAAGACCCACACCAAAAAACAAGGCAGACCTCTCCCTGCTCATCATCAGCTGGGGTTTCCAACCCCACTATACCTTCAGTCCTCTCAGAGACCTGCACTGAGAGGAATGAAGGTGTAGAATTAGGTGTCCCAAGCACTTGCGGGCAAGCTGCTAGTGGTACACCTAAATCTGATTGTAGCAGGCAAATTTCCCTACCCCAGTTGCTAAACCGGCGAAAGAAATTCGGTCCCAGCCATCCACATGCTCAGTGGCTGAATGCTAGTTTGGCTAAATTGCTAGCACTCCAACTGCTGCCTTTTCAGCTGGTAGACTCTGCCCCCTTTCAAGAATTTGTGGAATGTGCGGTACCTCAGTGGCAGGTTCCCAAGTGCCATTTTTTTTCTCGGAAAGCCATTCCGTCTCTCTACCGGCATGTGGAAGGCAAGGTCTTGGCCTCGTTGGACAGGGCGGTCAGCAGAAGGGTGCACATTATGGTTGACTCATAGTCCAGCAGGCATGGACAGGGATGTTACCTTTCTTTCACGGTGCACTGGGTAACCCAGCAGCTGGGAAGGATGCAGGACAGGGTGCAGTAATGCTGTAGCTTGTTCCGCCACCACGCCTCCAAAATGCTGGTAGTGGTGATTCTGCCACAACTCTCTCCTCCACCCCCTCCTCTTCTTCATCCTCTATGGCCTCTTCCTGTGCAGATTTGTCCTCGGAACCAGCGGTGCCCCGTAGGCGTTCTAGGGGCTATGCAAGCACTCAGGCAAAAAGATGCCATGGGGTGCTTGAGTTGGTCTGCTTAGGGGACAAGAGCCACACTGGGGCAGAGATTCCGGCAGCTCTGCAGGGGCAGGTTCAGAGGTAGTTGACGCCACTCCAGCTTCAGCCAGGAATGGTGGTTTGTGGCAATGGCACCAACCTCCTCTCCGCCCTCCGACAGGTACACTTGACCCATGTTCCCTGTTTGGCTCACGTCCTTAAGTTGGTGGTGCAGCGGTTCTTGTGCAGGTACCCAGGCTTACAGCATCTCCTGAGGCAGGCCAGGAAAGTCTGTGGGCATTTCCGCTGGTCATATAATGCCAGTGCTCGGCTGGCTGACCTTCAAAAGGAATGCAACCGCCTCATTTGTGACATGCCCACCAGGTGGAACTCAACGTTGGCAATGCTGCAGTGGCTACACACGCAGCAGAGGGCCATCAATGAGTACCTGTGCGAGTATGGCACCAGGACAGGGTCGCTTGGCTTTTTTTCATCACGCTAGTGGCTAATGATCAAGGATGCATGCACTGTCCTGTAAACATTTGAGGAGGTTGCGAGGATGGTGAGCAGTGACAGTACATGCATCAGTGATACTGTCCCTCTTGTCTTCCTGTTGGAGCACACGCTGTGTGGAATAATTGACAGGGCACTTGAGGCAGAACAGAGGGAGGAAGAGGAGGACTTCCTTACCTCTCAAGGCCCCCTTTATCCAGACAGTATTCCTGCAGGCCCGCCTATCACACAGGAAGAGGAGGAAGGGGAGGATTGTGTCAGCATGGAGGTGGAGCCTGGCACTCAGCATCAGCAGCAGTCTTTAAGGGATCAGTCCCAAGAAACACATGGACTTGTACGTGGCTGGGAGGAGGTGGCTGCGGACCATGTCGTCCTTAGTGACCCAGAGGACTCCGGACTGAATGCCACAGCAAACCTACGCTGTATGGCCTCCCTGATCCTGCAAAGCCTGCGTAAGGATCCTCGTATTCGTGGTATCAAGGAGAAGGACCAATACTGGCTGGCAACCCTCCTTGATCCACGTTACAAGGGTAAGGTTGCGGAACTTATCCAGCCTTCGCAGAGGGAGCAGAGGATGAAACATCTTCGGGAGGCCTTGCAGAAAGGTTTGTGCAATGCGTTTCCAGAGCCTGGGAGGTTACAATTTCCTGGTCCTCCTGGACAACGTGTTGCTGAGGCTTTGGTCAGTCACAGAAGGAGCGGTGGAGAAGGTGGCCATCTGACGGATGCATTCAGACAATTTTTTAGTCCGCAGCACCAAGGTCTGATCGGTTCCAGCAACCATCACCATTGTCTGATTTACGTGGTGCAGGAATACCTTGGGGCAAGATCAGACTTGGAGACCTTTCCAACCGAAAATCCACTGGGTTACTGGGTCTTGAGGATGGATCACTAGCCAGAGCTTGCACAGTATGCAATTGAGCTACTGGCCTGTCCTGCATCCAGCGTTCTATCTGAACGCAAATTCAGTGCTGCTGGAGGCTTTGTAACCGATCAGAGAGTGCGCCTGTCCACAGACTCGGTTGATCGGCTCACCTTCATAAAAATGAATCAGTCTTGGATTACTAGCTACCAAGCACCTGATGCTGATGTAACCGATTCATTTTTTTATGAATGTGAGATCCCTTGAAGACTGCCTATGCTGATGCGGAGTGACTATCCTGTTATGCTAAGTGACTATCCTATTCCTCCTCAATGTTCATGTTGATAGCTTCTAAGAACATTTTTGGTTCTGGGCACCAGCACCAGTGCCTAAAGCCCAATTTTTCTGCCCCTGTTTGACAGGGGCGTTTAATTACAATTTTTGTTGTAATATTTTGCAGCAGGGTTTGTTCCCTACGCTCAAGTAGAGTATCTGTGAGGGGTTGTAGTGTTGTGGCAACAGCACCAGTGCCTAAGGCCCAATTTTTCTGCCCCTGTTTAACAGGGGTGTGTAATTACAATTTTTGCTGTAATATTTCGCAGCAGGGCCCATTCCTGTGCTCAACAAGAGTATCTGTGAGGCTTTACAGTGTTGTGTCACCACCACCACCGCTTAAGCCCCAATTTTTCTGCCCCTGTTTGACAGGGGCGTGTAATTACAATTTTTGATCTAATATTTCACAGCAGGGGCGGTTCCTGTGCCTAAGAGTCATAGGGCGTACACACGGTCGGACTTTGTTCGGACATTCCGACAACAAAATCCTAGGATTTTTTCCGACGGATGTTGGCTCAAACTTGTCTTGCATACACACGGTCACACAAAGTTGTCGGAAAATCCGATCGTTCTGAACGCGGTGACGTAAAACACGTACGTCGGGACTATAAACGGGGCAGTGGCCAATAGCTTTCATCTCTTTATTTATTCTGAGCATGCGTGGCACTTTGTCCGTCGGATTTGTGTACACACGATCGGAATTTCCGACAACGGATTTTGTTGTCGGAAAATTTTATCTCCTGCTCTCCAACTTTGTGTGTCGGAAAATCCGATGGAAAATGTCCGATGGAGCCCACACATGGTCGGAATTTCTGACAACACGCTCCGATCGGACATTTTCCATCGTAAAATCCGACCGTGTGTACGGGGCATAACTGTGAGGGCTTACAGTGTTGTGGCACCACCACCACAAGCCCAATTTTTCTGCCCCTGTTCAACAGGGGCATGTAATTACAATTTTTGATATAATATTTCACAGCAGGGCACGTTCCAGTACCCACCAAGAGTAACTGTGAGGGCTTACAGTTCTGGTACCACCAACACCTAAGGCCCAAATTTCTGCAGAGTATATAGGGCCGTATAGTAAATACAGGCAGTCCCCTACTTTCAAACATCCGACTTACAAACAACTCCAACTTACAAACAGAGGGAGACAACAGGAAGTGAGAGGAAATCTACCCCTAGGAAGGGAAATTTTCTCCTGTAAGAGTTAATATGGGAAAAAGGTGTCTCCACTGATGCTTTATCACCAATCTTTGTTTCCCTAAAAACCCCAAATTTTCAAAATCCAATTGTCATTGGGACAGAAAGTGAGGTGAAATCTTCTGAACAGGGGCACAGAAGGCAAAACAAATGTTACAGGGGTGATGATAAGCCTTCCCTATGTTATCCAAAAAGCTTAAAAATAGATTTTTTTGGCTGGAGCTACACTTAAAAAATGTACCTGTTCCAAGTTACAAACAGATTCAATTTAAGAGCAAACCTACAGTCCCTGTCTTGTTTGGACCGTCTGTATACTGCTGTTCAGAGTATGTAGGGCCTGGGGGCCCCACACCTTTTCTTTTTTTAATTCTGGTGCAGGGTTCACCTAATATCCATACAAGACTCAAAGGGCCTGGTAATGGGCTGGGGGGTTACCCATGCCGTTTTTCTCAATAATTTCCATCCAAATTGCCGGGACCCGACATTACATTACAGCCGCAAGCAGTTTTAAATGACTTTTACTCCTTTAGAAATGTCATTTTGTGAAGGGACTATTCTAAACATGGGAAACACGCGCCACTTTACAGGCATACTATAGACACCCCCCAGGTATAATATTTAAAGGAATATTTCACTTTTATTTTTTCACTTTAAGCATCATTAAAATCACTGCTCCTAAAAAAACGTCAGTTTTTAAAACTTTCTTTTGCATTGATACATGTCCCCTGGGGCAGGACCCGAGTCCCCAAACCCTTTTTAGGACAATAACTTGCATATTAGCCTTTAAAATTCCCACTTTTGATTTATCACATTCGAGTCCCATAGACTTTAACGGTGTTCGAATGTTCGCACAAACCTTCGGTGAGCGTGTGGTAGGTGCGGGCGATTCACAATTGATTTAATACATATTTACATAGCAGCTCCCAAGACTATATTTATACAAAAATGTATACCAATTGTTGTAATAACCAAACATAGTACTGTAAATAAAGAGGCAAAAGGCCTGTAAAACATAGGAAAAACCACTAGAGTTTGGTGGAAAACTCTATAATGCTCATTGTAAATATCAGTTTATTCATTTAATTTGCTTATCAATAGCTTACAGTCCCCAGTTAGTACAACTGAGGTCCTATAAAAAGACTTCTAGGAGCATACTCAGTAGTAAATTATGTAGATATCAATCACAGTGCTATACTTTAAGCATACAGTTAGTAACCCTTTACAAATATACAGCTTTTTTGTTGTAGGTAAAGGTGACCTCGATTACTGGGATCATGGCATGCAACGCAATGTCAATAGCCAACTGCAAATAATGATGAACTTCAAAAGCTAAGGGGTCAAACTGTTTAAAAAGGTAACATAAAATTGTATCCTGTCTCAGGTGCACAGTACAGAACTTGGATTTCAAGATTCTCTTTGGTGTTAGAATGACCTTGGATGTTTTTGAAAGCTAGGGGTAGAATGAATGTTATTTACTTATTGCTAGATCTTCTCTCATATAGAGAACATTTATAATAATAAAAAAAACCTGTATTTTTCTATTCACTGAAAAATAATTTTCTTTGAGTTCATTGAAGGATACAGCCCAGTAATAATTTTGACCATAGGTTTATCGCGCCACCTTCATTAGTAGTACACTAAGCAGAAAAAAACGACAAAATATCACCAATGGACAGGTCTTACCTCCTCCCCCCCATCTGCTATGAGCAGCTCCGTTAGTTCCAAAGCACTACAGAAATAATATCAGAAGGGCAGAAGCTGTGTCCTTCAATGAGCTCAGAGAAAGGAATTTTACAATGAGTAGAAAGAAATCCAGTTTCCTCTTACATTCATGGAAGGACACAGCCCGGTTGTAATCTTGGCATTACCCAAAGTAGTGACCATTGGGAGAGGGGAAACCAGAAGCAAAAACACACAACCCACAAAAGAACCCCTAGGAGGGTAACAAGCTCCTCAAACTGCAGCCTGCAAAGCCTTGTAACCAAAACACACATCTGAAGATGCCAAAGCATCAGCCTTGTAAAACTTGATAAAGGTATGGGCAGATGACCAGGTGGTCACCTTGCAAACCTGAGACACAGATGCCTGATGCCAAAAAGCTCAAGATGCAGTAATCACCTAGTAGAGAGCAATGTGACGGGAAAGGGAGGTGCCTGACAGTTAACGGCATAGGTCTGAACAACAGTCTGTCTAATCTATCATGAAATAGTGGCAAAGGTTGAAAAACCTTCTCATAGACCATCCATAATTACAAAGAGTGGGTTTGACCTACAGAAGGATGCACCTTCGGCAAAAAAGAAAAGTGCAGATGAAAAACTACCTTATCCTTGTGCTTGACCTAATAAGGTGATTTACAAGACAGCACTGCCAACTTCAACACACAGCCCACCAAAATGATTGACACCAAAAAAGGCGACCTTTTGGGAAAGAGTCACCAAAGGAAGATCCCTATTATTTTCAAAGTGTGGGGGAGGGGATTGTGTAGGACTGACAGAACCAAGTTCAAGTCCCACAGTGGCAATGGAGAATGCATCCCTTGAATGAAAGTAGGCATCATGGAAAATTGACCCTGACAAAAATATAAAAGGAAACCGTGTAACTAAGAGTCCCAACAGGGAGCTAGGTCCTCAATCTTTGATACTAGGCAAAAAACTGAGCTGCCCATAGCAGATGGGATGTTTGGCCTAGGTCCTCAATCTTTGACACTAGGCAAAAAACTGAGCTGCCCATAGCAGGTGGGATGTTTGGCCAACACTAGGGGCTGCCCATAGGCAGGTGTTGTTTCTTTCTGCCTAGTGTCCTACTCCCGAAGGTGGTCGCTAAAACCCTATGGTCAAGATTATTATCAGGCTGTGTCCTTCAATGAACTTAAGGGAAAGAGGATTCATCATCTGCTGAAGCTTTATAGAAATGTCTGAGATTCCAAAGCCAATAACCATATAGAACTTAGGAAAGTAAAAAACATCAAGCAGATCAGGTTCCAAGAACTGTAAGAAAGTATAATACCCATATCATATCAAAAAAGCTTGGCAGCTGTAAAAAATCCTGGAATTTCTGTGGTGCATTCATTGTAGTAAGGCAGAAGATTTTTGTATGTTGCTGCAATCACTCCAGGTCTGTACAAATTACAATGCTAGAGGGTTTAAGTTGGCCATAGATGGAAAGAAATCCAGCTGGTGTACCAGGGGCTCACCAAGTTTTCATCCATGTGTGGCCACTGTTCAACCGCACTGTTAGTATATTCTCAGTTAATCAGTGCTGCAGGCTATAGCCTGCAGCATTGATCTGTGTTTTCTGATGGAAGGGGAGTCTACAGAATACAATGACACAGCAAGGAAGATTCATGCAGGGTTAAATGGGAAGACTTGTTTATAACAAATTTCAACTTGTGGAGCACACAGGTGACTGGTGAAAGGTGTGCAGGTTGAGTTACACAAAATCTACAAAGACAGGTGCCGGATGTCATTAACATGTCCTTCATCTCTGGATAGTGCGGATTCAAAATAATATTCCTATGTACATTTTAATTTCTGAACATAGTAAATGCTTGATGTATCCTATCATTAAAGACACGTTTTGGCTGGATCACTAAGGGGCTTTGGGGTGTTTAGATGAAGCTGAGTGTGAGGCAGAAGAAGCCATGGTTGAAGTCTCTGGTCTGTGAATCATGCTAAACAGTAAGGTCTGGTCTAGAGTTGAGCTGGTAAATCCCAGTTCCTCCAGCTTTAATCTATCCCCTGGATGTAAGTGAAGGTGTTTTCTCGTATTACTTATCTGGGGAAGGTTGTATTTTGCTGTGTCAGTCATGAATTGCGGAGAACACAGACCCATTTCTTTTAGTGCTGTACATGTATGCCCTTCCCCCCTTTAAAACCATAGCCTATGATATATCTTTAAATAAAATACTTTTAGTCTGGGCTCCCCTAACTGTATTTTAAAAAGGGTGTGCTGTATGTTTGTGATTCTATATCACTAACTGTAAGCACTGATACCATGGACAGTGGATAAAAAGGAATCTGTTTTTAAGCTAAAACCTGTCTAAGAATTATCTAAGGATTCTATGACAGGTATTTAGCTTCATGACAAATTACCTTTCTACTGTGCCCGACTATATAGGGACCTGAAGAGTTTTGATATCGCACAGGCAGCTGTTTTTCTGCTGAAGTTTGCCATCTGCTTCTGACTGCTGGTTGTATAGAATATTAATCCCTAAGTGTAGTCAAAACACAAAAACCAGCGAAAGAGACGTACCTTACTATTAATGCACCATATCCCTTGTGCTGCTGCCTCTTGGTATCCCTGAAATTATATTTCATCTAAGAAAAACGTTTGCCTTAAGCTACGCTTTAAGCTTGACACGGCACATAGGTTATATTAGAATTACACCAGGATAGATGGTTTAGAGGAAATCTCATAGGCACCGCATCCCAAAGTTATAGAAACAAGATACTTGAATGCTCTGTATGAGAGCTGGGATTATTTAGATGCCAAAAACTTGAGTCATAGACATACACTAAAATTCAATCACTCCATTCATATATTTCATATTAACCCTTCCCGCTGACCGTACACAGATGTGCGTACTCGGCTTTCGGGGGTTATACCGGATGATGCCCACAGCTGCAGGCATCATCCCGGTACCGTTGTTTCGAGCGGGCGATCGGCTATCCGTATATAACAACCGATGTGGCTAAAAGCCCCCTCTCTCCCGCCGCTCTTACCGGGCCTCCCGTGCGATTGGGAGGCCCGGTGTCCAATCGGCTGCCTCCGGCAGCTGTGGGCGGGCTGGAACGAAGCCATGAATGGCTTCGTTCCAGCCTTCTAATTGTAAACGCGGAAACTATGTCATGACGTCACTTCCCGTTTACTCGGCTGCCAATGGCACCGAATTTAAAAAAATACACAGTATTCAGAATCGCTTTTTTCGGTGATCTAAATACTTTGAAGTGCAGAGGAGGGATCGGGGGTCTTTTAGACCCCCGAACCTCCATAAAGAGTACCTGTCACCACCTATTACTGTCACAAGGGATGTTTACATTCCTTGTGACAGCAATAAAAGTAAAAAAAAACATTTTTTTTTAAACACAATTTATAAGTATAAAAATAAATAAAATAAATAGAAATTTTTTTTTTTTTAAAGTGCCCCCGTCCCCGCAAGCTCGCGCAGCGAAGAAAACGCATACGGAAGTCGCGCCTGCATATGTAAACGGTGTTCAAATCACACATGTGAGGTATCTCCGCAATCGTCAGAGCGAGAGCAATAATTCTAGCCCTAGACCTCCTCTGTAACTCTAACCTGGTAACCGTAAAAAAAATTTAAATCGTCGCCTATGGAAATTCATAGCTACCATAGTTTGTCGCCATTCCATGAGTGCGTGCAATTATAAAGCATGACATGTTTGGTATCTATTTACTCAGAGTAACATCATCTTTCACATTATACAAAAAAATTGGGGTAACTTTACTGTTTGGATTTTTTAAAATTCATGAAAATGTCCCTTTTCCAAAAATTTGCGTTTAAAACACCGCTGCACAAATACCGTGTGATATAAAATATTGCAACAATCTCCATTTTATTCTCTAGATTCTCTGCTAAAAAATATATATAATGTTTGGGGGTTCTAAGTAATTTTCTAGCAAAAAATATGGATTTTAACTTGTAAACACCAAATTTCAAAAATAGGCTTAGTCATGAAAGGGTTGGAAAATATTAAAAACATGGAAATAGAACATGTTTGATTGTCCACAGTGAATTCATTACAGTTGCTTGTCATGGTGTAGCAATCCCGACATGTTTCACCGCTGAGTAGGCTTCCTCAGGGAATATGTGCTACCACACCAATATTTGCAATTGGTTGCATAGGCACTGGATGCACAAGGATTTTTCAAACAGAGGGTTAAAATCCCAAATTTTAAACCAAGGAGGATAGGAAGGGAAAGGGTATACTTCCCCATGGGCCAAGGAAGAAGCTATGATATAGTTAGCCACAGGAGGAGTAGTCAGAGAAGGCAGGGGGCTTCAATGTAGCCTGAGCACAGAGAAAAAAGGGGGACCAGAGCTCAAAGGGAACCCTCAATTAGAGAGTTAAATCCAAGAAATAATTCCAGGAGGAGGGGAGCTTGTATGGTGACATGCAGTGATGTTTAAGCCTCCATCAGCCACGTTCGTGCCTGCCCCGGCCACCCTCCGACATGACGCAGAATTACAGCAGTGCTTAAAAATTCACCATGCAGGTGATTCTTTCTTCACAGAAAGGGTTAATTGTTTATTTATTTTAGGAGGAGATGAAGAATGTAATAGGCTTCCTCCTTGCATACAACCAGGTCACCCCCTTCTCTTCACCACTTGACTGGTGGCAGCTTTCAAATGTCATAATTTACAATTCAGGATCAGCATTGTATATATTAAGATGCCATGGGCCTGTCCACATTCTGGGAGCATCAGAGAGCAGAGAAAGAACACTGGCTGCTGGAGAAGAAAGGAATAGGATAAGATTAAGGCCTCATGCACACTGAATGTTAAAATAACGTTATAAAAATGTCAGTAGCTTTGCAGTAAGTTTTTCAACTTTTTTCAATATTTTTGCAATAGTGTTTTTTTGGTGTTTACTAGTGTTTTTCCGCGTTAGCGTTTTAGCGTTTTTTTTAAGAAAAAAAAAATATGTATTTTTTTTCAATGGATCAAAAACGTTAAAAAAACGCTGGTAAGCGTCGTTTTTGAGCGTTTATCAGTTTATCAGCATTTATCAGCGTTACAGCGTTTTTACAGCTGAAAAACGTCTCTCAGAACCCACTAGTTTTGTTTTTTTTTACTGCTCAAAAACGCCACTGCAAAAAACTGCTAATAACAGCCTATGTGTGCATGGACACATAGGATAACATGATGGAGAGTTTAATGACTGTAGAAAAAAACATCTACAGCCAAAGACAACTGCTGAAAAATGTCAGAAAACGTCCAATGTGCATGAGACCTAAATGATCATTTAATTTAAATGGGCTCCACAGTAACATGTAATTTTCTAGGACAGCTGGAGTTCAGCTTTAATCATAATAAAGCTGCTCTCTGAGTCCTTAACCCTCACTTCCTTGCACCCAACTAATCCTAAATACATATCCTGGTTGCATTTCTCCCTTTGAATCTATATAGGGATTTAGCAACAAAAAAAAAAAAAACTTTTAAGGAACACACCATATAGAATGGAAAATAAAATCTTAAGGGGCAAAGGTTGAAGTTGACAAGTTATTTTTTTTATCTACATTGCTTTGCTGTATTAGTACACGCCACTCCTCCTTGTCTATAAATGTATAATCCTGGAATTCACCTGTTTGAGATGTGTATTTGGAAAAAACACGCTAGGGCTCCAATATGTGTGGGGATTAATAGCAGCTAGCACAATATAGTTGCAATACAAAAGCTATCCCCGCACTAGTTTAGGTCTCACCAGGTGTAAAGCTGATCTTGCTCTCCAGAGATGAGAGGTTCCAGGTGCTGGCTTATGCTAGTAGAGACTATGTGCAAATGAGAAGATCTGGACAGCCACACTCCAGGAAGTAATAATCCAAGTTTCTTTATTTTAAAATCAGGAACACATCAGATACAGGACATCATAGACAGAGTGTACAGATCATATGATCTGTACACTCTGTCTATGATGTCCTGTATCTGATGTGTTCCTGATTTTAAAATAAAGAAACTTGGATTATTACTTCCTGGAGTGCGACTGTCCAGATCTTCTCGTTTGCACATAGCTAGCACAATATACATATGATTAAGCACCAACACATGGCGTGAAGCGTGTTAGCTATGCGTCTCTGCCTCCACATCATATGGACTGACTATTGGATTTTAAAGCGGAGCGTCACCGAAAATTTTTTTTTTAAAAGTCAGCAGCTACAAATACTGCAGCTGCTGACTTTTAAAACATGGACACTTACCTGTCCAGGGCGCCCGCGATGTCGGCACCCGAGGCCGAAGCGTCTCTCCGTCCTCGGGTGCTGCCGCCTCCATCTTCGGTAAGGGAATCAGGAAGCGAAGCCGTACGGCTTCACTTTCCGGTTCCCTACTGTGCATGCGCGAGTCGCGCAGCGCAATCCGGATGGTCCCTGCTGCCTCTGGGACCCGTGTGTTTCCCAGCAGGCAGCGGGGAGGGAGCAGGAAGTGGCGTAAATACCCGCAGATTCTGCGGGTATCTATGCCGGAAGTGGGTACAGATACCTGTAATATACAGGTATCTGTACCCCCCTCCCCCCTGAAAGGTGCCAACTGTGTCACCGGAGGGGGGGAGGAATCTAATGAGTGGAAGTTCCACTTTTGGGTGGAACTCCACTTTAAATTACTAATAAAGGTGTTGTATCGGTGTGCGGCCTTCAATGACTTTTTCTTGCTTCTTCACAATATTCTAATACCCAGTGTATATAAAATATGGAAAAACAACAGTGCAGAGCTATGAAAATTGCATAAGTGCTACATACAAATAATACATGTGTACATGATGCAAATACAAATTTAAAGTAATCTATAAAACATATAAGTGCAAAGGTGATGAGCAAAAAAAGTCCCACTGAAGAACCAAAAAGATAGATGCAGTAATCTTCTTGATGAAGAGAAAAACAGATGGTCAACCAGCGCTCAATAAATACTCCTCGGAAACCTCCAAAGTCTCTCAGGCACCTCGCCAAACGGTTGCACCGTTATGTGCCCACCGATCAGTATACAGCCAAACTCAATAGGGAATGGTGTTGTTTTCACTCTCCGCTCTCTCCTCCGCCTACTTGAGATGCTGAAACACCTTCATTGCTGCATTTTACATGTAGAATGCCATTACTAAGAAGTTTTTTACAGTCACCAATTAGATTCAAACTTGCTTTGCAAGTCTGAATATGACTGCTGATACCAGGAAGCAAGTAGGGAAATAATGGCACAAGGTTTAGGAAGTACATGGCTACAGCCATTCTACTGATACTCTGTTAAACCATGGTGCTTATTCTGTAGGGAAATATAAAGAACTCAGAACATGTAAACTGAATTTATTTCTGGCAGAGTTACTGAATTTACTGGATAGCTTTTGATAGCTCTTTAAAAACGGCTTTCTTGGCAACAAACATCTGCCACAAAAACAATAGAACGTTGGGCTTTATCTGTTAGAACATTTTACACTGTAGTTAAAAAGGACAGGCTCATCTTATAAACGGTACCATCTCTTTTATACAGAATAGTTTCTCACTTAAAAAAATAAATGAATCTTCTGTCAAAAATGTTTAAGGAGCAACTTCACTCCCTCCCTTGTTTTTTCAACACCTTTTACCTTTTTTTGCAGCATTATCCTGAATTTGCATTCTCACCTGCCTAGAGAATCCAGTGTTGTCCTGCTGCAATCCACAGTTCAGGTGACTGAGCCTGGGGCCCATGTTGCCATCTTGGTTCTCTTCAATCATCAGGAGTTGGCTTCTTTTTTCCGGATTAAGGCTTCCAACACCCGATGACACATGCAGCTCCACCTACTGGCAGCTCTGTGTTCCTACTGCTAAAGCTACAAATGGTGAAGGGGAAAATGGTCATGGTGGGTTAAAGTATCATTTTTCATTGAAGATTCGCTTTATATGAGGGAAGGAAAAATGTAGCTGTATTATTAAAAGAAGGTTTTTATTCTAACCTATAGGCTCTATGGAGAAAAGATAATAGTATGTTTTATTTATTTCAATTAGAACTTGTAAAGACTTTAAAGAGTTCCAGAACACAACAAATAGATAGACCATGCTAGCAAAATTTGTAAAATTCCAAGTCATTTAAAAGCTCACTCAACTTGAACGGTTTCATTATCTTGTGCATAATGTGCATCAGCTTTGAATGAGCAGACATGTAAAGCTGTCACATTTCAGTTCATCCATCAAGCTCCCCAGTGCAAAAAAAAACAAAAACCTGCAACTAGGTTCTGTTGTTTGGTTGCAATGTTTTCTGAGTCGTAATTCCTCCCTTATGCCCCATACAAATGATCAGAAATTCCGCCAGCAAAAGTCGGATGTGAGCTGTTGGTCAGAAATTCCGACCATGTGTATGATCCATCGGACTTTTGCTGGCAGAATTCCAGCCAACAAAAGATTGAGAGCACGTTCTCTATTTTTCGGTCGGAAAAAGTTCCTATCCGAAAATGCGTTTGTCTGTATGCAATTCAGACGCGCAAAAAAATCACGCACGCTGGGAAACAATTTGACGCATGCTCGGAAGCATTGAACTTCATATTCTCGGTTCGTCGTAGTGTTGTACGTCACCACGTTCTTGATGGTCGAAAGTTCAGAGAACTTTTGTGTGACCGTGTGTATGCAAGCCAAGCTTGAACAGAATTCCATTGGAAAAACCATCCAAGTTTTTTCTGACAGAAATTCCGATCGTGTGTACAGGGCATTATGGTTCTCTGGCTGTCACAAATGAGGAGGTAGAAGTAAAGGATTAATCCTATGAATTTGCCAGCAATATAGGCTAATTTTGGAAGTTATACTTGCCTGGATTACAGATACGTGAGAAGTATGTGAGCTCCAGCATATCAATCTGTGACCCAGTGGTATATCTACCTTAAGAACAGCCTCCCTTCTATAACAGACACAAGATGACCACCTGGGAAATTTAATTTTCACGCATTACAGAAAGCAGTCTTGCTAGCGACACTACAAAAAACATGGGAGGTATGAGGGGCAGAACATTTTTTTCTGGGGATGGGCTTTAGGTGGAAGTAATTGCCCTCGGTTGTCACGAAGAAATCATTTTACATAAAAACATTTTTTTCCATTGTTATGCAAGAGTTTGCCTTTAAATAACTCATAATTTCAGTTTTTCATAAGGCTGCTTTTTATTGATGACTAACTAATATCAATATTACATTGTATTACTTGTAAAACATGTGAAAATGAAAGTACATGTCATTAAAGCAAAATATGCTTACAACGGATTATAGCTGATTAAAACTGTACCTAAAATAGCACCTTTTAAAATACTCTTTTAGACTTCTATAGCACAATAATCCATCCACTACTGAAATTATTTTCTCTGGTGACCATATTTAATATCCTCTAATTAAGTCTAAGGCCTCATGCACACTGCAGCTAAAAAAAAATGCCTGTTTTACAGGTGTTTGTATTTTTTTTTTTTACCCTTAAACTCCCTTCTATGTTAGCCTATGTTTCCATGCACACATAAGCATTTACAGGCATTTAGAAGCAGGAGTGTTTAGGGGCAGAAATCTGAAGGCACCAAACTCCTGCTCAGGAGAGGAGCGTTTTGGACAGAAAAAATGCCTGGGCTGCCAAAACGCACGTAAAAATGCCTATATGCACCTTATTGCTAAGCAAGCTTAGAGCTTGAGTGTTTATTAATTTCAATATCCAGAATAAATTACTATTCTGGCCAATGAAATGAATAAATGCCCAAACTCTTGACGTGCTTGAATGCACCCAAACGTGCCTAAACGCATTTGAAAACGCAGCTTTAGGGTGCATTTTTAATGCTGCTTTTCTCCTGCCAGGAGGAAGGTCTTCAGAAGAGCTGTTTGTGCATGAAGCCTTAATGAAGAGTTCATTTGGAAACATTTTCAGGTGAAAGCTAGATGTTTTCATGCATGCACACATTTGCCACCTTTTCTGCATAACAGCAGCAAAAAGATTTGTCAAAATATATGCATACAAAACAAGTCACACAGATGTTTCCAATGTTCTTTTTCTAGCTGCAGACCTGAAGTAATACTAAAGTCTTGTTTTTTTTCCCGTTAAAAATAACAAAAATGTTATACTCACAGCAGCCCAGATCCTCCTCTTCTCGGGTCGCTCTTCGGCTCTCCTGGCCCCTCCCTCCTGTTGAGTGCCCCCACAGTAAGTAGCTTGGTATGGGGGCACCCGAGCCAAGCTGCAGCTCCCTGTAGCCATTCAGACACAGAGCCGAGGCCCGGTCCCACCGCCTTTCTCTCCTCATTGGCTCACTGGCTTTGATTGACAGCAGCAGAAGCCATTGGCACCACACTGCTATCTCAGCCAATAAGGAGGGGAGTCCTGGACAGCTGAGTCTCTCATGCAACATCGTTGGATCTAGATGGACCTCGGGTAAGTATTGGGGGGGGCTGAGGGGGGCTGCTGCACACAGAAGGTCTTTTTTATCTTAATGCATAGTATGCATTAATATAAAAAAACCTTCTACCTTTACACTTTAACATGGATCCAAACTCTGAACACATCCTTATTTATTAACACTAGCCCCCCCCCCCAATTTTTTTATATTCAACAACATGTTTTTAATACCTAACTCCCACTCTAGGTTTGGTTCAGCAGAATATCTATGCTGTAGCTAAGGGGTAGTTAATGTGACAGCTGTCCTCACCCAGTAAATACTTCTGGGCAGAGTAACATATTGGCTAGATTTGTGTAACAAGCTAATCAGTGGTTCTGCCTGAAATCTCTTCAATGCTGGATTCCATACAGTCAGGGTAGTGGTGAAATTACACGACATGTGCCCTGGCGTTCCGCCACTGCGGGGGGCAGCAGGGTTGCTTGCTGCAGGACGTCTCTCTCATGCAGCTCAGAGCCTGCACTGACAGCTCCCCCCCCACTTCCCTCACATGCATGGGAGAGGAGAGAGACGATCTGCTCCTTATTCTCCCGCCCCTCTCCTCCTGTGTGACCTGCGGGAACTGTGAAGCTAAGAAGCTGAATTTGATCATTCAGCTGCTTGGCTTCACACTTCACATGGTGTGCACACAGGAGGAGAGGGATGCGAGAAGAAGGAGCAGCTCGTCTCTCTCCTCTCCCATACGTGCAAGGGAGGGGGGAGGGGGAAATATCAGTGCAGGCTCTGAGCTGTATGAGAAAGATGCTCTCAGATCAGAGTCCTGCTAAAGAGTCACTGATAGGTGACACTGATGGGCACTGATAGGCGGCATTGATGAGCACTGATAGGTGGCACTAATAGGTGGCGCTGCTGGGCACTGATAGGCGGGACACTGATGGATACTGATTAGGAGGCACTGATAAGCAGCACTGATGGGCACTGATAGGTAGCGTTATTGGGCACTGATTGGTGGCAATGATGGGCACTGATGAGTGGCACTGATTGGCAGCACTGATGGGCACTGATGGGGCTGCACTGATAATCAGGGCACTGATGGGGCTGCACTGATAATCAGGGCAGTGATGAGCAGTGTCCTGATTCTCAGTGTAAACAATGCACTGAAAATCTCGCCAGTTAACGGCCCTCTTTTCCTCACACAGACACAACGTGGGAGGAAAGGACTACTGATAACCAGCAAGTTTGTTTACATGTGATCAGCTGTGATTGGCCCGTTACCATGATCTGTGATGAACTGTGTCTGAAAGATACAGCAGTTACAGAGGCTGCTGTACACGTGCCCCAGGGGGATCATGGACACCCTCCCAGAACTGGTAGCCCGGGGCCGGGAGGGGGGTCAGGGGGGCCCTCCATGGTTTCTTGCACTGGGGCCTGAAGTTTCTAATTATGCCTCTGGGTAAGGTATTAAATACCAGGGAGATCACATAATTGTTGTCTCATTGCTATGAGATTAGCCTGCAGGTCTAGTGTGTTGACCTAGGATTTTGAGGGGAACTGTTTTAAAAATGAACATAAATTAAAATGAAAAATTAACAACAAAACCCAATACACTTACATTTGGAGTTATGGCTGTTTAGATTTTAGATATATGTATAAGTTGTCCCTAGAATTGTCTCTACATTACTTATGTACTTGTCGGAGAGAAGGTGATAGGCAAGAGTCCCACCAGCCATTTGGGATCACGCTGTGGGTGGAAGGACCCCAACCACTTCCCTCCGCACCATATGACCATAAGGCCACTTACCACACACTGGTCTTTCATATAGGATACTAGGATGACAACAATGGAAAGGAAAACCTGCATAGAAGAGGAAGGGAGGTGAGAGAAGAAGAGAGAAAAGGAAAAAGTGAAAAAGAAAGAGAGAAGAGGGGGGAAGGGAGTGCACCCCTGTAGATCTCTATTAAGCTCTACTAACAACTCATAAACCTTCAGACAGATATGTCAACTACGGTTCCCAGATCTTATCAAAGGCTGGCTGTTTATCCAATAAAATCGCTGAGAGGCGTTCATTAATCATGATCCACGACAACTTCGCTTTTACCAAGTCGAAGGGGATCAAGGGCATGCTCCAAGATCTAGCTACTGCAATCCTAGACGCCGTGAAAATAAAACATATGAGTTTTTTTGTTTGCCCAGGCACTCCCTCCACTTGGCCTCTCAACAGCGCCTGTTGTGGTGATTTAGTTAGATTCACTTGGGTGAGTGAGTAGATAAAGTTATAAATGCGTATCCAAAATTGCCTGACTTTAGAGCATGTCCACCATGCATGATATATTGTGCCTTCTTTACCACAACCCCTGAAACATAGTGGGGAGGTGCCTGGGACGTATGTCGCTACTCTCGCTGGTACCATGTACCACCGTAATAGGACTTTATAATTCGTCTCTATTAGTGAGGTATTAATATATGATTTTGAGGCAGATTGTGCCATTTTAATCCATGTATCCATTTCCATCGTTACCTCTATATCCTGTTCCCACTTGTGCATTTAAAATCATTTTTCCTTCTTTGAGGTCAAGATACTATATATTTTCGAAATGTGACCAGTATGCTTATTGAAGGACCTGCACAGGTATTCCATTGGGGTGCAACAAGTTTTTCACACCTGGATTTGGGGATCCTCTGCCATTACTCCTTGCCCAAATCCAGATGTGAAAAACTTGTTGCATCTTTCCTAAAAAGACTCATGGCTGTATTAGATCAAAAGGGTGCTTCTACTAAAAACTAAGCAAAAGGTCTGAATACTTAGGACCATGTGATATTTCAGTTTTTCTTTTTTAATAAATCTGCAAAAATGTCAACAATTCTGTGTTTCTCTGTCAATATGGGGTGCTGTGTGTACATTAATGAGTAAAAAAATGAACTTAAATGATTTTAGCAAATGGCTGCACTATAACAAAGAGTGAAAAATTTAAGGGGGTCTGAATACTTTCTGTCCCCACTGTATTTCAGGACTTGTGCATATATGAACACAGAACAAGATAAAAGAAGGTAAATTAAAGTTTAGATTTTTTCAATAAAAATATTTTATAAACTCCTAGCGGAGTTCCAAGAAATTCTTCGAGGGGAGTACGCTGGCCAAAAAAGTTACAATTTTGTATTTGAGGTTCTTTTGGGAGACAATCAGTGTGGGAGATGTAGATTGTATTTCAGCTTCCTGAAACTATTGTGACTACTATTGAATGTGACAAACCTATCGTTCCTCTACCCATCAAGCTGAACTCTCACCTCATACCAGAACATCTGCATTGAAGACAACAGAGCAACTCGCTGTCAACCCAAGCCAAACCAGAACCACTTCATTAGGATGGTGATAAACTTTTTTGTATAAATGCCTTTGCCACTTTACACTTTCCTAAGCCACCCTGCTCTGACGTGTCAGACTTTGCCATATACATTCTGGGTACTGAATTTTTATATGCATTTCTGAACATCAGTTACACTGTGACTAAGTGGTGCTCACTTTACCACATGCATTTTTTGTGGTATAGATTGGAAATAACATTGGAGCAAATGCCTTTGCTGTATTATACTTGATGTGATATGAAATACTTGGATATTTGTAACCTATTGTATAATTATGCTTATATGATGAATACAACTTTATTTCAAAAACCTTATTGCTATATAGTTTGCTTACTCTGTATATTTAAAATTATTTTACTAGCAGGTTGATACATTGTGGATGGGTTTAAGCACCCAAAAATCTTTTATTGTTGGTTGCAAAATAGTGTAATAGAGGTTTGCTAATAACATGTGTTTCCAGAATCAAATGTTTTTCCTTTGTTCAGCCTGCAGGCTGAATCATAGAAAATCTAGTCATGTGTATCTAGCTTTAGAGAGTACATTGCCCAGAGCATAGATGTAAAAACACCAACTAATCTTTATATAAAGAATTATTTTGCTTTTACTGCATACAGGTAATGACATCAACTTAAGACTTAGCTACAAAGTGAGTAATACAGAAAACAAGAAGAGGATTCCTTTGGTTAATCCGAGATGACACAATGAACCTAAGCAAGAGCAAACTTAGGAATGTTATTTTTAAGAAGCAAAAACTTAGTATGCTTTGTGGCACTATACCATGGGCCAATACAACAATGATTTTCTCTGTCAGTCATTTTACTTTAGGCTATGGTTAACCCTCATACTTTGTAAAAATCTCTAGAATTGTACCCTGAGGGGTTCAGACTTTTACCTGAAATATTAATTTTTTTCTCTAAAATACTAACATTTTGGCAGTGGTGAAATAACTAGCAGCTAGACAGATTTAATAGGTGGATATTAACCCTTTCATGACTAAGCCTATTTTTGAAATTTGGTGTTTACAAGTTAAAATCCATATTTTTTGCTAGAAAATTACTTAGAACCCCCAAACATTATATATATATTTTTTTAGCAGAGAATCTAGAGAATAAAATGGAGATTGTTACAATATTTTATATCACACGGTATTTGTGCAGCTGTGTTTTAAACGCAAATTTTTGGAAAAGGGACACTTCCATGAATTTTAAAAAATCCAAACAGTAAAGTTACCCCAATTTTTTTGTAGAATGTGAAAGATGATGTTACGCCGAGTAAATAGATACCAAACATGTCACGCTTTATAATTGCATGCACTTGTGGAATGGCGACAAACTATGGTAGCTATGAATTTCCGATCGCACGGGAGGCCCGGTAACAGTGGCGGGAGGCGGCGGAAGGGGGGGTCCCCTCCCGCTCCTCCGGTATAACAGCCGAGCGGCTTTTAGCCACATCGGTTGTTATATACGGATAGCCGTATATATCGCCCGCTAGAAACGGTACCGGGATGATGCCTGCAGCTGCGGGCATCATCCCGGTATAACCCCCGAAAGCCGAGTACGCACATCTGCGTACGGTCGGTGGGAAGGGGTTAAGTTGCTATACTATATTATAAAACTATATATTATAAAACTGAAGACCTAATACTATACAAGCATGGTATTATATAATATTAGAAAAATATGAATATATCTGACAAACATTAGCTTTTCCTAAGGGAATCTTAGCTTGTTTGAACAGCCAAAAATTGCAAGATACAACTATATACTTTGGCTTTGACCAAGTCTACACTACTACCAATTAGATACTGCTGACACCTTTTTCGTCTATAACCCCATCTTGTTTTGCTCTATTTCTTTAGAACATGAAAGGTGAAATTCGCACCTTGGTATGATTAAGCAAAAGAAAAAAGTCTTAAAGAGGAAGTAAACTTCCACCACTTTAAAAGTGGAAGTCCCCTGACATGCCACATTTGGCATGTCATTTTTTGGGCTGGAGTGTGTACCCTCTTTTTAGTGGGACTTCCTGTCCCACTTCCTTCTTCCTGTTCTCGGCCGCCTAGGCGACTCCTCCTCTCGCCCTAGGCGACCCCTCCCTGCCAGCAATCTTCTGGAACACAACACAGGTCCCAGAAGATCAGCTGGCCAATAGCAGAGTGCAGCGCAACTCGCGCATGCACAGTGCGTGCCTGGCCGTGAAGCCGTGAAGCCGTAAGCTGTCACAGCTGGGTACCCATAGTGGCTATGACGGTGCGGGCGGAGAGGAGGGGGAGAGGAGCTAGGCTCTGGGCGGCCGCTTTGCTGGACCGTGGGGCAGGGGAGTGTCAGTTTATTAAAAGTCAGCAGCTATGCTTTTTGTAGCTGCTGATTTTTAATAAACTAAAATACGTGTGTAACTCCGCTTTCGGTTTTACCCTTAGGTAAGCCTATATTAAGGCTTACCTATAGGTAGTGTAAATATCTCCTAAACGTTTAGGAGATATTTACTGTCCTAGCAGCCAGTTACGCCGCTGGTGCATGCGCTCTGAAGGAACATCCACCTGTGCCGTTTCTTCAGAGCAGTGTGCCGTGACTGACGTCATCCTGGCTCTGGCCAGCCACAAAGCTGGAGCTGCGAATCTGCAAGGAAAACCGGTTATATATGGATGCCGTCTCCAGTGATGACATCTCATCGCTGGAAGGCTTAGTTTTGAGGTAAGTTTAACATAATGTGCTAGTATGCAATGCATACTAGCACATTATGCCTTTGCCTTGCAGGTAAGCCAAAAAAAAAAGTGCAGCAGTTTACAACCGCTTTAAAGAATCTGTGTGATGGACTTATCATTCTTAGGAACTGAATAACAACAACATACAATCAACTAAACAGAAGATATGATAATACTTGTTCTATTAAAAACCTAGGTTTGAAGAAGCAATACAGGGGTCCTCTATATTTAAAGACTATGTAAAATTAGTCATGTAGACAGTTATATTAATAAGGTAAACTCAAGCTACTTACAGTAAACAGCGTTGTAATCTCCTGGACAAAAGTCGTTACAAAAACTACATATATTAGAATTTTATTATCAAACAGTGAAATATTAGGAAATAGTAAAATATAAATAATTAAACCTGAAATGCCCAGCCATGTTGAAACACCATAACACAGAATATAGGTGATGAAAGAAAATTTTCAAACATATACCATAAACAGGATCCAACAAAAAAAATACTTATAATAGGTCATAAGTTGTGTGTCACGATTTCACTGCAGCCATTGTCGTCGAACATCAAATTCCAAAGTAACCAACTTTATGTTTTTTATTTCAGGTACTTATATAGTGCTGTCAATTTATGCAGCGCTATACATATATTTTATTTTGTACATTCACATAACCAATAATGATTTTAGATCATAAACATTCAAGTGGTATAGGATTCATCCAAGATGATGGCCCTTGAAACCAATATATAGAAGTACCCATCACATTAACAAAGACCTCAGATCCTTGAATTAAAAAAACAAAAACAACACATTCAGTGTGACACAGTTAATACCATATTCATCATCAGGAAAGTATATATAGAGATAAATGCTGTGCACAATGGTAACAAAGCCACCAGCCATTCGCACTGCAGAAGCACATGTAGTGTGAAGCAGTTCATATGCGGTTTGCCTGAGAAAATGTAAGCACACAAACTGAAAATTATTTAGTGCACTCTAGAACAGCATACACAAAGAAGTGCTGGGAACTTTCAGACGTGAAAGTATAGTTAGATGAAGGAAAACTCAATAGCACTGGCGTGACGACTCCCACACAGCAAGTTTTCCTTATATGTGGACCCAACAGTAACTGAAACCATAGAAATACAGAAAGGTGCACCAGGCCAAAATCAGATTAAAGAGTCCAATATATTTTTTATTGTTGGTAAAAAAAGTCATATAAAACCATCCAATGCATTTAATGGGAAACACCACCCCCCCTTAATTAGTGATCAACACAGGATAAAACTTGCATGGACTAAAAAAAAAAAAACAGGTACTACAGTCATGGAGTAACAAACCGACCGCAGTTACTGAGCAGCAAAGGAGCCTCCATTGCGATTCAGCAACTGCTTTCAAGTTGTTACTCCATTAGGAGAGTTCAATATTGGTTCCAATATAGATCTATAAAGTCACTGTTTTCTCTTAGTCCTTCCAAGTTTTATCCTGTATTGAGCCCAGATGAAAGGGGATTGGCGTTGCACCTGAAACAGATTGGTTGTGTTTATATGATTTTTTTTTTTTACCAAAACTGAAAATGATTTGGAGCTCTTTCCTCTGGTTTTGTCCTGCCTCTCTTTTCTATTTTTATGTAATTATGTGAGGTCCTCTCTAGGCATGCTGATCCTGTATATATTTGTATAGGGTCAGCCTTACATAATTTCAGTTGGTAATACTGTGATAATGCAAATCACCATATAAAAAGCATAATGCACACTGGGAGGTTGATTTACTAAACCTGGAGAGTGAAAAATCTGGTGCAGTTCTGCATAGAAACCACTCAGGTTCCAGATTTTATTGTTAAAGCTTTATTGAACAAGCTGAAGTTAGAAGCTGATTGGCTACCATGCACAACTGCACCAGATTCTGAGTTCTCCAGTTTTAGTAAATCTCTCCCATAGAGTCTTTTGTAAAGCAAGTATATCTACACAGTTCTTGGAAACAAGGAATTTGTTTTGCAGGCAAATCCTGTGCTTAGTTAGTCTGGTTTTCATATGAATGCATGCATACAGGTATTATACAGTTAGTTCTGCACAAAGTAGTCAATAATACTGTGTGAACAGAACACCCTAACCAGAATGCCCCAACATTCCTAGTCACATGAATGACTAAGATGAGTGTATTAAAATATTTGTGGCAAGTAACTAAGCTTTGACTATACAGTAATAAGTGCTCAGTGAGACAAGCACATGAGGACTGCATTATTATAGTTGGCTAATTAGTAAAAAAAAAGTTTAGCCAACTATAAAATACTGCTGCTTAGCTTATGTTTCCAATCATGCACATAGTTTAGCAACACAGTGGAGTTGATTTACTAAAACTGGAGCATGCGAAATCTGGTGCAGCTCTGCATAGAAACCAATCAGCTTCCAATTTTTTTGTCAAAGCTTAATTAACTGGTTGCCAAACAGCCACCGCAGTTTTACTGCGGCAGAATGGCACGGCAGGGCGAAGCGACATTACCTTACGTCGCTTCGTCTTTTGGCCACTAGGGGTGCGCACATGCCCAGAGTCGATGCAAGTGCCTCGCGGGCGTATTGACCGCTGGGCACCCGTGATCGCTCGTGACAGAGCGAGAACCGGAATCTGTGTGTGTAAACACACAGATCCCGGTTCTCTCAGGGGAGAGGAGACAGATAGTGTGTTCATACTATTTATGAACACCGATCTCTCTCTCCTCCTAGACAGTCCCATCCCTCCCACAGTTAACCCCTTGATCGCCCCCTAGTGTTAACCCCTTCCCTGCCAGTGACATTTATACAGTAATCAGTTCATTTTTATAGCACTGATCACTGTATAATTGTCAATGGTCCCAAAAATGTGTCAGAAGTGTCCAATTTGTCTGCCGCAATATCGCAGTCCCGATAAAAATCGCAGATCGCCTCCATTACTAGTCAAAAAAAAAATAATGATAAAAATGCCACAAATTTATCCCCTATTTTGTAGACGTTATAATTTTTGCGCAAATCAATCAATAAACACTTATTGCAATTTTTTTTTACCAAAAATATGTAAAAGAATACATATCGGCCAAAACTGAGGAAAAAATAATAATAAAAAAAAAAATGTGGGATATTTATAAAAGATATTGGGGGTTATTTATGAAAGGCAAATCAACTTTGCACTACAAGTGCAAACTACAAGTGCAAAGTGCAGTTGAGATTGCACTGAAAGTGCACTTGGAAGAGCAGTCGCTGTAGATCCGAGGGGGACATTCAAGGAAAATAGAAAACAGCATTTTAGCTTGCACATGATTGGATGATAATCAGATCTACCCCTCAGATTTACAGCGATTGCACTTCCAAGTGCACTTTCAGTGCAATTTCAAGTGCACTTTGCACTTGTAGTTTGCACTTGTAGTGCAAAGCGGATTTGACTTTCGTAAATAACCGCCATTGTGTTTTTTTTTCAAAATGGTCTCTCTTCTTTTGTTTATAATGCAAAAAATAAAAACTGCAGAGGCGATCAAATACCACCAAAAGAAAGCTATATTTATGGGGAAAAAAAAGGAAGTCAATTTTGTTTGGGTACAACGTCGCACGACCGCGCAATTGTCAGTTAGAGCGACGCAGTGCCGTATAGCAAAAAATGGCCTGGTCATTGAGCAGCCAAATCTCCTGGGGCTGGAGTGGGTGGTTAAACAAGCTGAAGTTTTTTACACATTCCAGTTTTAGTAAATAAACCCCAATACTACCTATAAAACTACAGGAAATCATGGGTATTACTCATTAAAGTAAATATATAGTTGTTTTGAATATATTACTTATTATGGTCAGGACTAAAATAACAAGGTTAACATTCTTATTTTTTTGTTTTAGTCAACTTTAGTTACTGCATTTGCGTAACCTATGTAGCCAATAGGAGCTCTATACACCTTTTCGCATATTCTCTGCTGTCTCCCATACTCTTTTGGTGTAAAAAAAATATTGTTACAGAGCTCTATAGCTTTGGCTGAACTTAACACACACAATTGCAGGGCTAATTCTATATTGGATGGCTGTGCGCGAGAATTCAGTCAGACGAGGCAATTGTCAAAGCAGTATGGTATTGTACTGTCTCTTTAGATAATTTATAGTACTACGGGGATCCCTCATTTCAGGATACTTGCAAAGTCATTGAAATCATTCTTTTTTTGCTGCTGTGTCAACTGTGTATCCAAAGGCACTACTTGTTAAAACAGTCTATTATTATAACCATTTATTGCAAACAACCAGCTGTTTCTGGTTTGATTCTATCATCATTGCAGTATATGGGGAACCATGGCTGGAAAAGGGCTTGGGACCAACCAGACAGTATAACCATACAGGTTAGGATGAGGTGATTGCTCTTTGAAATTAATAGTTTATTATCAAACTATATTATTAAGCTGCACTTTTTCTGTACAAAAATCACTTCTGCATGTGCAGTTGGCCCAGGGGCAAAAAGAATGATTTGCAAGGTCCTGTTCACTATTCCAAACAAGTGTTTAGAATTTCTTATTTCTAGTATTTGTGATGGATGTGAGACAAACAGATACCTTCTCTTTTATAAAGACCCTGTTGTGCTGAACAATCTTATTGGAAATATGCCTGACTATGCCATGTTTCCATGATATAGTAAAGGGGTGGACACACAAAATACAAAATATATACAACATAAAAAATGAAAGTCAAATACTAAAGAAAATATTAGCTGCATTTCGATTGCAAGAAAAGATGGCCACAGAATGTAATTGCAAAATCTTCTTTAGATTTACCAGAAAAACCTGAGTAGATTTAAATGAATTTGATTGTTAAAGTAGGCCCTTGATGAATTTATTTGCACAGTAATTGTAAGGTGTTGGCAACTTAGTTTGGTGACTTTAGTACTTTCGGTAGCTATTATTTGAAAACACCAGTTTACTTTTCATTTGGATTGAAGTTTTTTTTTTTCTATTTGACTGTCTGCTGCTTTTCTTCAAGTACTATTATTTTCTTGGTGGATAAATTGAGCTGATCCCATCACTTGGTTGCATGAGCATTATGAAAGTCACTTACACTTATACACTTGAAGCGCTCTTTTTCATTTTTTTTATCAGGATTTTCCATTATAACTCATTGTTCTGAAGTTATTTCACTAATAAAATAAAACATGCCAAATCCCACTGTTATTGAAAAACAGGTAACAAGTGCTATGTGCTACAAGTGACTTACTCCTCTAATATAAACAGTAAGTTCAATTCACTAAGCTAATAAAAGGGTGCTTATTTTCAAGCATGTAATTGTTATTCCTAACACTCATTGTAGAAAATAATAATTGTTACGTCAAATAGTGATCACTTTAGCTTAGTGTACTGAACCTATTTAACCATGCTTGCTAATAGAGCTAAGCTGTACAGTATATTGATTTATTGAGTCAAGAATAACACATGGTAAGTACCTGGATAAACTTAATGTATCCAGAATTTTTTCTAATGAAACCAATAGATATATTGTCATATTACTTAGAGTTTAAAAATCATATGGATTTCAGTAGTGAAAATGTATTTACGATTTGTTTATAAATATAGTCAGGCTGCTTGCTTATTACATACTTTTCCTATGTAAACTGTATAACAAAATCTATGCAGCCTGTTCATAGGCTTTGCACCATCCATGTTTTTAGATGTTTAATGCTCTTGTGTTAACTTATATTTAGGAACAATAAGTTCTTCAAAAGAAATCCACAGTCGTTTCTAGAAAATGAACAGCTCCATTAAGTTTCCGCTTTTTATCCCATACAATGTACCTATTGTTAAAGCTGAATATCTAAAAACAGATTTTAAATTACTTAATTATATACTTTCAGATTTGTCTTTGGGGCTTTATTATTCTGACAGCAAAATTTAGTTTTGTGGCATTTTGGAACATGTTTTGGAAGCTTATTGTCTATTCAAAAGTCTATTGACAGATATTGAAAAAAGTAAGCTTTTATAATAACATCTATATTTTATTGTCATTTCACTTGATTAGTAAAATGAGTAAACCATTATACTCTAACAATATTCCTAACTTGTGATCCTTTAATGTTCTAGGTCATGCACCTCCTTTTTACAAAAGAAAATATGAGAATATTCAGGTTTCTGCCTCAAACCAACCTATTGATAAGGTGAGGATATAAACATATAGGAGAATCTATACTTGGAGTAGCGGAATGTTAGGGGCTAATAAATAGTTATCATAGAATTTTGAGTTTATGTATAATAATGTTGTATTGCACCCATATTAAATACCCCCCATCAATTTTTTTTCCATATGCATTCTTAGGTACGTTATGAAAACAAGAAGCATAAAGATAATTATGGCTGCTATACGGGGGGGGGCAGCCCATACTCATGTAGAATACCGGGGCGTACCGAGGGGTCTGGGCATCCCAAGGGGCCTGGGCATCCCAAGCAGTGTTGCGAACAGTTTGCAAAAACCAGGTACTTTGCTTTCAAGTGGGCAAAGAATTGTTCTCTCATGTCTACGTTTGGTGGAACTGCCCTGTCGTACGCACCTTCTGGTCTGAAGTTTTTAGTATACTATCGACCATCTTCGATACTCCCCTGACACTTGATTCGACTGTGGCGCTCCTGAATCTCAAATCCTTGGAATTGACCCACTGTCAGTTTAAACTCTTACTTTTCATTACCACTGCAGCAAAACAGACTATTGCAAAAGCATGGAAATCCCCCTTGCTGTGTATCCTAGCAATGAAACATAGAATTACTCAAGCAATGATCCATGCCAAAATAGAGGCAATCATTCCACAGTGCCATCTTATGAAAAGTTGGGGAGGCCTTGGATTACTCATTATCTACCACCGGACTTCGATGCCTTTCTCCTGCTTCCATAATTGATGAGCTGAGTCTTTCCACCTGTCAACGATTTTGGGTTGATCCGTCACAGCGGCAATGGTCCTCTTTAGGGGCTTCCCCTTCCTCCCTACCTACTCCTCCCCCACTTACCTTTTCCTGAACTGTCTGAACCCTCTTTTCCCACAGGAATTCACCTTCTCTATACTCCCCCCGGACATCTCGGGTACACATAATCCCTGTTGGAGACACTGGCCTAGACCAATTCTGTCTATGGTCCCCAAGTACCTCCCAGGGTTGTCATTAGCAGATACTATAATATGTGACACCAATGAGCAGTTCTGATTCCCATAGCCGTAACCCCTGATAAATCCCACTTTTGAGCAGGTCCCCTCAAATTCCCAGGATAGCTACTCCCACTATATCTAGGCTGTATACTGACTTTAACCTGCTCTAATTGAGACCTTTTGTCCCATGTCTTATATATGTGCTTTGTATACCTGTACAACTGTTCCCAGTTATGTTTTTATGGCTCCAGATCTGCTAATGACATACATTTGACATGTTTATAATTTTATTTTGCCTAATACTTCTGTATCACATTTTGTTATGCCTCAATAAAATCTTTGAACAAGAAAAAACAGGCACTTTTCTCCTGCCTGTGTCAGGAAAAGAGCGCCTCTTAAAAATATGGTTGTGCTTGGTCTACTCGGCTCGGAACTTTGACAACAGCACACGCACAGCCTCTTACAGTTTTGCCTCCTTCCCCCCTTTATGTGTCTCATCTATTGGTCTCCCCTAGATGCCCAGGTCCCGTGCACGAAGGTGATTGGTCAGCGCAGGTGACAGTCATGGGCCCCAGGACCAAGAAGGACTGTACACTGATCACCTGGATCAGGGCTGTACTGAGGGCGTAGGAGGGATAGAAGGACTACAGAGGGAGGACACTGCAAGAGAGGACTGAAACAGCATGGAGATGAGACTGGAGGAGGATGACATGGGATGGAGGAGGACATGGAATGGAGGAGGACATGCGATGGGGAAGAAAAGACTAGAAGAGAGGTGTGGGATGAGGAAGATGAGACTGGAGATGGAAAATATGGGATGGAGAAGATGGGACTGGAGGAGGAAGAGGACATGGGATGGAGGAGGAGGAGGAAATGGGATTGGGGAAAAAAGACTGGAAGAGGAGGACATGGGATGGAAGAGATGAGACTGGAAGAGGACATGGGATAGGGGAGATGAAACTGGAAGATGAGGACATGGGATAGCTGGTTGGCGGTCCTTGGGGAATGTTGGTGGCCAGGCCGGGGGTGGGGGTGTCAGGCCTCAAGCCTTATAAGGAGTCCCAAAACAAAATTTCCGGTTGCTGCCCTGAAGGTAATAATAATACTCCATGGTTTGTGATCACACATGTTAGCAAAGGTCCACATGTGTGTGCAGGCATGCAATGTAAATGTACTCTTTCAGTTTATCCCTGCCCTTGTTTATTTTAATAAATAAACCTCACAACCTTTTTTATCAGCCATAAAAGTAAGATAAGAGTTCATCAATTCCCTTTATTCTGAGATGAAATTCCTTATTACTGACTGTTTTAATTTAGCAGATATGTGAATATGTGATTAAAATATATACAGATTGTTGCTTCAATTGACTCAGGCTCTAAAGAATGTAAGGAAATTGTATTTTGTTAACAAATTACAGAATATACGAATGAATGAATAAATATGGCACTTTATAACCGAATAGCGCATTTAGGATCTTTTATTATATGAAAATAATTTATTTATTTCAATATTGATATGAAATATGAAAAAGAAATAAAATCCACATTTACATTTGATAAGTAATATTGTTCCAATAGAAAGAAACAACCAGACTCAAAAAAGTTTTTTTGCATGTCAAAAGCCTTTACTCACAAAAATATACTATTATAGTTTCCTTACTTCTTTACATTAAAGGAAATGTACAGTATATTTAACACTACAACTATTATGCTGGCAGAGTCACTAACTTTTAAACAAGAACCCAGTCATTAGTCATCAGTTACATTTTGACAGTGAGTCATTGGCTTCTAGTATAAGTAATTTAGCTCTACACAAGAGAGAAGGTATCGCCCCTTGCCTGACCCACCCTGGCCAAGTGTCCTGGGCACATCTGTGTCTCCTGGGTTTCCAGGACCAACAGGATGTCAGGATTAGGAGCAGCAGGAGATCAGTGAACGTCTGTTCATTGATCTTCCCTGGGAACACTCAGCTCTGAGAACGTCTGGATTGATAGCTGTCAATCACTGGTCACTCTGAGTGGTGAAGAAGCTGATGGACGCGGGAGTACCCTTCACACGGAGCATGCTCATCAATGCCCTGGACCAGGCAGAGACTTCTGTCATGTGAAAATTCTAACATTAAGGCAGTCCCCTAACTTAGAGATGAACCCTCACTGTGTGCAGTAATTAAAGTGGTTGTAAAGGCAGAAGGTTTTTTATCTTAATGCATTCCAGCAGCTGCACTCCCTAATACTTACCTGAGCCCCATCTTCCTCCAGCGATGTCTACGAGTGCCTCGGACATCCGTGATTCTCCCTCCCAATTTGCTGAGACCCAGCAGCAGCACCATTGGCTCCCGCTGTTGTCAAAGTCTGTTAGCCAATCAGGAGAGAGGGGGGCTGAACCAAGGCACTCTGTCTGAATGAACACACAGAGCTGTAGCTCGGCTTTGGTGCCCTCATAGCAAGCTGCTTGCTTTGAGGGCACTCCACAGGAGGTAGGCGCCAGGAGAGCCAAAGAGGGACCCAAGAAAAGGAGGATCCAGGCTGCTCTGTGCAAAACCACAGGGCAGGTAAGTATAACATGTTTGTTATTTTTATAGAAAAAAAAGATGAGACTTTACAATCACTTTAAAATACAGAGTTTCTCTTAAAAGTGCTGTCCCATGTCATTACACACTGTAACTTTGTATGCTGCATTAGGAGCGACATGCTGAGCCTGCGCCCATTCCACCAGTCCACTATACCTCCACCACTCCCAGTAACATAATGGGGTCATGCCGAGCACTTAGTGTGGACCTCATGCATGCTCTCACTTAACTTCCTCCTTCCCGTACCTTGTGACCAGGCGATAGATCTCTATAATGTGGATTTATTCTGGTTGCTGTTGGGTACCAAATGCTAGGAGGGAAGACAGACAACAACCCACTTGCTACCGAAGAACCTGCCTCTCTTACAGGTACCATGCCTAACAACTGGTTGCTTGTAGTTTGTACCTTACTTAGAAACCCGCAGCAACAACTTTCATCTTCTTGACTTGCCGAGTTAACCTTTTGTAGCGATATTACTTCTCATAGTGCATTTACAGATTCAAGTTCTTTTGATGTGCCAGTACCCATATGCTCCCCTTTGAATAACACCAGACCAGGCTCATAACGATTAATTTAATATTACTGAACAAGTTGCCGCACACGGTTTAATATGAAGAACGTTCTTACCCTAATCCTAACTACAGTAGTGTGATGGCCCAGGCTTACCCTGCAGGGTTGCCAACGTCCCGCAGCATTTTTTACTGACAAAACATGGAAAATTTACTGGCGGAGCACATTTTTTACTGGCAACCTGAGAAATTGCATTACTCCAATCGAAAACTAACACAGTAAATATTTGAACAGTATAAACATGATATGGAAACACTGACAATACCTACAACAAAGTCATTTGCTTGATTTACACTTAAAAAGTCAACACAGCATGAAATGATCAGCCCCCGATATTTACTGGTAGTTGTAAAAAAATCGCAGATTTTTACAAACTGTCAGTAAATTTACTGGTGGTTGGCAACCCTGTTACCCTGGTGAGGTGAGAGTCCACAATGGCATTGTCAATGGCTGGATGTCTTTCGAAAACCACGATTGCACTCCCAGGTAATAGAGGCATGTTCACTTTGTAAAGTGAATGCTAGTGGATACTCTACTAATACTAATAAACAATCATGTATTTGCAAAAATGTCCTAAACTCATGGTAAGACACTCCTGCACTGTGCTAGAGTATCTTCAGAGATTTTCCATTTTCCAGGATCTTTGCTGGAAAGCCAGTGACACCACCCTCACCTGGGCACTGCTTGCAGAAGCCAGGGTGAAAGGTGAGGAAGTGAGAGTCTAAAAGATAAACAGAATTTCTCTGTTCTTCCAAGGTTCCCTTTAAACATTCTTTTTATCTTTCAATAATTTTTATTGCAGAGTTTCAAACATCATGTACAAACATATACAATATAAAAAATAAATGTCAACAAGAGGATGCACCCTCTGAAGTGATAAATGGCCTTATCGTAAAACCAGAATACATGTAAGACAATAAAGTCAGGTCTAACATGCAGGCTCTATCCAATATAGCAACCTTATGTCTAGGGCAGTAAGGCCCGCAGTATCAGCAGCCTGTTACAAAACTTCAGGAAATGGGAAAAGTAGTGTTAAGATAAGCTGTAGGTCACACATACAGTATCTCAATTACATGGAGAAGTAGGGAAACATTATTTTCCAAGGATTATTTCAGTGCCTCATAACACGGCTAAGAGGCTTCATAGTTTCTCATCAGCATCCACTTACAATCTAGAAGGGAGGGTCAAGTGGAAACAAAAAGGTAATAGCTGTGGGGGATGAGCTGATGGAAAAAATGAAAATACATTATGTCAGGTGTGGGTAGGGTAGGCTTCTCTGAGGAGAAGGGTTTTCAGGGATCGTCTAAAAGCTAATAAAGTAGGAGATAAGCGGACAGATTGGGGTAGGGCATTCCATAGGATTGGAGAGGCTTTGGAAAAGTCCTGGAGGCGAGCATGGGAGGAGGTGACGAGGGAGCTAGAGAGCAGGAGGCCTTGAGAGGAACGAAGAGAACGAGTAGGTTGGTATTTAGAGACTAGGCTAGTGATGTAGCTGGGGGCGAAATTGTGGATGCCTTTGTACGTAGTTGTTAGAATTTTGAATTTAATTTTTTGGAGGGATTGACAGAGAGGAGTGGCAGACACAGAGCGATTGGTAAGGTGGATGAGTCTGGCAGCGGCATTCATGATGGATTGAAGAGGTGATAGACTATGTAGAGGTAAGCCAACGAAAAGGGAGTTGCCATAGTTGAGGCAAGAGATGACCAGCGAGTAAATTAACAGCTTTGTTGTGTCATTGGTTAGAAAGGGGCGTATTTTGGAGATGTTGCGGAGGTCGAGGCGGCAGGATTTGGACAGTGATTGGATGTGTTGCTTGAAGGAGAGTTCAGAGTCTAGGACTACACCTAGAACCTTGGCATGTGGGGATGGGCTTATAGTTGTGCCATCGATTTTGACAGAGAGAACAGGGGAAGGGGCATATGGGGAGGAAAAATTATAAGTTCGGTTTTGGATAGATTGAGTTTGAGGAAGTGGTGTGACATCCAGACTGATATATCTGATAGTAAATTAGTGATACGTGAGGAGACAGAGGGAGTGAGCTGAGGGGTAGAGAAATAGATTTGGGTGTCGTCAGCGTAGAGGTGGTATTGGAAGCCACGGAAGGCTATCAGTTGACCCAGGGAGGCGGTGTAGATTAAAAATAGGAGAGGTCCAAGAACAAAACCCTGGGGGACCACAACAGAGAAAGGAAAAGGAGAGGAGGAAGTAGACTTGTAAGAAATGCTAAAGGTGGGGTTGGATAAGTAGGAAGAGAACCAGCGAAGTGTACAGTCACGGAGACCAAAGGCGTGTAGTTTTTTGAGGAGGGGGTGGTCAACCATATCAAAGGCAGCAGAGAGGTCCAGGAGTAGGCGTACAGAATAGTGTCGATTGATTTTGACCGTTAGTAGATCGTTTGTTAGTTTCCTGTGGAGTGTTGAGGACAAAATCCAGGCTGAAGGGGATCAAGAAGGTTATTATCAGCGAGGTGGACGCTCAGTCGGTTGTAGACCAGATGTTCGAGGAGTTTGGATAAAAAGGGGAGCAAGGAGATGGGGCGTAGGTTGTTAAGATTGGATGGGTCCAGTGAGGGCTTTTTAAGTATGGGTCTGACAAGTGCATGTTTTAGAGAGTTGGGGAAGATGCCAGAAGAGAGGGAGAGATTGAAGATGTGGGTTAGAGAGTGTAGCATAGGGCCAGAGGGTGAACGTAGCATTTGTGAGGGAGCAGGATCCAGAGGGCAGGTGGTAAGGTGGACATTAGCAAGTAGTTTAGCAACTTCGTCTGTAGTGGTGGGGTTGAAAGAGGGAAGTAATGATTGTGCCTGTGGGCATGAAGTGTAAAGCGTGGAGGGTATCAGAACAGTAGAGATCTCAGCGAGAATTGTATAAATCTTCTGTTTGAAGTGATTGGCAATCTCCTGGGCAGTGAGTGAGTTAGTGGGTGGAGGCGGTGGAGGACGAAGTAGAGAGTTGAAGGTGGAGAAGAGTTGATGGGGACGGGATGATAAGTTGCTAATGAGAGTGGTAAAATAGGTCTGCTTGGCAGAGAGGAGGCTGGAATTGTATTTTTGGAGGGCAGATTTATATTGGTTGAAATCTCTCTGAGACTTGGTCTTACGCCACAGGCGCTCAAGGGCATGACTACGTTTTTTCAGACTTCTAGTATCATCTGTTTGCCAAGGTTGAAGGGGTCGGGCTTGATTATGTGTGTAGTGAGGGGGTCCAGTGAGTCCAGTGAGGCTAGAAGTGAAGCGTTGTAGATATAAGTGGCTAGGTTGGTGCAGGATAGGGGAGAGATTTTGCTGTAGAGGTTGTCGATAGCAGAGTAGAGAAGAGAAGGGTTGAGATGACGTAGGTTTCTGCAGGTAACTTTAAGGCGGTTGGAGGGAGCGGAGGTGAAGGAAAGGGAGAGAGTGAAACTAATAAGGTGGTGATCAGAGAGAGGCAATGGATAGTTAGAGAGGTTGCATGGAGTGCAAAGGTGAGAGAAATGAGGTCAAGGATATTGCCTTTGGAGTGATTAGTAGCATGTATCCACTGTTTCAGGTCAAAGGAGGAGGTTAGGCTGGGAAGTTTGGAAGGGGAAGGAGTGTTAGTATTAATAGGGATGTTGAAGTCCCCGAGAATGATTGTGGGAATTTCAGAGGAAAGAAAGTAGGGTAGCCAGGCAGAGAAGTCATCAAGAAAGGTTGATACTGGTCCAGGGGGCCTGTAGATCATGGCTATCCTTAGAGAAATTGGAGTGAAAAGATGAATACAGTGTGCTTCGAAAGAGGAGAGTGACAGAGAGGGAGGTGGCTGAAGTACCTGAAAGGTGCTATGTAGGGCTAGAAGGATTCCGACACCTCCCCCCTTACGTCCACTGGATCTGGGGGAGTGAGTCCAGAGAAGACCACCATGGGATAGGGCAGCAGAAGACGCAGTGTCAGATTCGTGGAGCCAGGTTTTGGTAATGGCGAGTAGGTTTAATGAGTTGGCGATAAAGAGGTCATGGAGAGAGGTGAGTTTGTTGCAGACAGAGCAGGAGTTCCAAAGGGCACAAGAGAAAGGGAGTCTGTTCTTGGGAAGAATAGAAATGGGAACTAAATTGTGTTGATTGCGGCTGCTGCCAGAGGGTGCAGGGTGATGGGTGAACGGGGTACAGTTAAATGATGGAGGCCCGGGGTTTTGGGGGATATATCTCCAGAGGTTAGGAGAAGCAAGAGGGTGAGGGAGGTAATATGGCAGTGAGATTTATATGAAGGGACATGGCCCAGGGTCTTGGAGATTTTTAGTGTGTGTGGATTTAGAATTAGCAGGAGTTGGTGGGTGCAGTAATAAGGAGAGGACAGAAGTAAGGGTGATATATATATATATATGCTGTGGGGGGGAGAAGAGGGGTGAAGGAGAGGTAGTTTTAGGATAGAGGAGAGAGCTGTCAAAAGGAGTGGTAGGGAATGCATGTTACAAGGAGAAAGGACTAAAGGAGTAAACAAGGTCACCTGATGTCTATGTGGTGTTTTTCAAAGTGTTTATCTTGTGTCCCTTCGCTTTGTGCATTTGCTGAAGTGCAGAGTCAGAAGTGCTTCCACTTATAGAAATCGCTACTTTGAGAAAGAGCCCAGTTGCAAATATGTGCCCCCTGCAAATGCTTCCCCCAAGAGAAGCTTATATTTATACTGATAGGGGTGGGGTGTAGGTGGATTTCAATTATCACTCAGGAGGTAATAAAGCTTGGCTGGTTAACAGGGCAAAATTCCTAATTCAGAAACAGACTAGCAAGAGGGCACTAAAGTTAAATGGGCCATAATTTTGGGTAAGACAAGGGAGATAATAAAGCATTGTAATGTGGACAGGTCTACAGATGGTTAAGTAAAAATAACATACCAGCATTATTAGAGACACAAAAAAAAGCAGATAGCAGCGTTTCAGTTTTTGGGTGGAGATGGTTCACTTAGCACATATCAGCATTATTAGAGACACATAAGAAAAGCAGATAGCAGCGTTTCCGTTTTTGGGTGGAGATGGTTCACTTAGCACATACCAGCATTATTAGAGACACATAAGAAAAGCAGATAGCAGCGTTTCAGTTTTTGGGTGGAGATAATGATCCCACACATGGGATATGAGCAGTAAGCATAACATGGTACAACTTAATAATACACATTGGGAATATGTTTGGTAGAAAGAACTGACGAATATCAATAACCCTCTGGCTAAGGCCAGGGGTTAACCTAGGGTGACTGAGCTTATTTGTTTAGGGGTTGGGGTGTGGAGTAGTCCACAAAAATTTTGAAATAAGTAAACTTGGATTGAGGTCATACGAGCAAACAAAAAAAAAAAGGGGGGGGGGCAGATGGCAAAGGAAGGACACAAGAGATGAGAAGGAAAGAAGAAGAAGGAAAAGGAGGCGCAGAATAGATAGGAAAGAGGGGGGCTGAGGTGGTCAGTTAGAGAGGCCTAGGCTGGTTGGATGCAAAGTAGGAAGAGCGTAGGACCACCACGGGCCCCATACCTTGAGGAATTTGGCATGGGGGTCATGGAGAATACTATACTTCTTCTCATTAATCATGAGAGTTGTTAAGATGCTCTTCACCTCTGCAAACAAGACAGCCGCCCTCTTCCAGGCCCTTGCTATTGCACACTTCGCAGCGATAAACAAATAGGTGGCCAATTTCTGCTGATAGGAAAAGAGGCCCGGGATCGGGCAGTGTAGTAAGGCCAACTTGGCATCCTTGCGGGTAGCCACATGGAAGAGAGTAAACAGAAGACCAAATACCCTTGACCAGAATCCCACTAAGCGGGGGCAGGACCACCAGATATGAAGTTCATTTCCACGCTGACCACAGCCCCTGAAGCATCTATCACTGTAGGATGGGTTTGATTTGGCAAAACAGTTTGGAACCCAGTACCAACGGAGGAGTAACTTATAGGCTGCCTCTAGGGTAGCTGTGTTAAAGGAGCATTTCGCAATATTAGACCAGGCTTTGCTCCAATCCGCCAAATCAATGGGGGATAAGTCCCGCTCCCATTTGGGGACATAAGATAAGGAGGTTGGAGTCCTGCTTTAGTTAAGGGAGGAGTAAATCAAAGATATGGTACCAGGAGATCGTGGAAAGTGTTGGCATGTTTGCTCAAAGGCTGTTTTCTGGTACGGAAAAGCGTCATTGCGTCTGAGAGAGGAAATCCGTGGTTTGTAATTGGAGATAGTGGAAGAATTCCACTGGGGGAGCTTCATGAGTCTCTTGGATTGAAGCCCACAAGGGTAAGGTCTGGGTTCCAAGAAAATGTCGGACCTGAGAGAATCTATGGGTTGGCCACCAGGAAAAAATATGAGGTTGTTCTAAGCCGGGGGGAAACATAGGGTTATTTAGAAGGGGGAGGAGCGGAAGGGATGAGGGATGGGGGCATGAGCCCACTGGAGTACCAAACAAAGCTTCAAGCTATGAGCCATCAGAGGGCTGAGTGAGGGGGGACACGTTTTAGGAGGAAACCATAAGAGGTCAGAGATGGGGACCAGTGCACAGTTGAGGATTTCCAGGAGAATCCAGAGTGGAATATTGGAGGTAGCCTGGAGCACTGCAAGCTGGGAGATTTAATAATTTAATAATGTAATATTTGGCAATATTTGGGACTCCAAGCCCACCTCTCAGCCTGGGAGTATACAGGGTAAAGCAGGAGACCCTGGAATTCTTGTTGGCCCAAATAAAGGAGAGAAGCCTTTCCTGGAGAAGATGCAAGAAAAATGCAGGAATTCGAACCAATAGAGTCTGAAAGAAATATAAGATCTTTGGAAGGACCATCATCTTGATGGCATGGATGCGGCCAATCCAAGACAAGGTGAGGAACTGCCAAAATGTCAAGAGCGCTGTGATAGTACGTAACAGAGGATAGTAGTTAGCAGAAAAAAGAGAACAATAAGAGGGAGTCAGCTTATGTCCAAATATTCTAAAGGGGAGCCGGTCCAGCGGTACAAGAAGGTGATTGGGGGTGCATAACCTGGAAGGGAAATATTGAGCGCAGTGGTTTTGTGGGGATTAATCTGGAGCCCTGAGATGGTGGCAAAGTGGGTCAGGAGGGAATGTAGATTGGGTAAGGAGACAATTGGGTTAGTAAGGGTCAAAAGTGCGTCGTCCGCAAACATATTTACCTTGTACCATTCGCCTGCGCATGGGATTCCATTAATATTTGGGTCAGCTCTAAGGGCCATGGCCAGAGGTTCAAGGGCAAGGATAAAGTGAACAGGAGACATGGGACAACCCTGCCATGTTCCTCTGGAGATGGGGAATGGGGGTGATAAGCAGCCCGCATAGCGGATGGCGGCAGAAGGGGAAGAGTAACGTGCGATCAGCCAGGTGAGAACCGAGTCTCCAAATCCCCACCATTGAAGCACATAGCGTAAGTAGTCCCACGAGACGGAGTCGAAAGCTTTGTATATGTCAAGCGAGAGAAGAAATCCTGGGATTTTGCGGTGGTGTAACAGGGAAATCAGATGAACCACCTTCCAAACATTGTCCCCTGCCTGGCGACCAGGCACAAAGCCTACCTGGTCCCTGCGGATCAGGAAATGTAGGTATTTATTAATGCGAGAACACAGGATCTTGCCCAATAGTTTCATATCCTCATTCAGCAGAGATATAGGGCGGAAGGCTTGGGGTTCATGGGCTTCCACAGTGATTTTCGAATCATGGATATGTGCGCTCGTAAGGAGTCAGGGGAAGGCAGTGCTCCCTGTTTCATGCTATTAAAGTATGCTGTCATATGGGGGAGTAGGAGGGAGGAAAATTTCCAGTAATATAGGCCGGAGAAGCCGTCTGGGCCCAGGGCCTTTGAAAGCCGAATGCCTTTGATGGCCTGGGCTACCTCCAGTTCAGAAATGCTTGCATAGAGGGCCATGTGAGCCGCAGATGAAAGGGGGGGAGATGGAGGTCACGGAAGAAGGCGTCTGCTAAATTCAGGGAGGAAGGGGAGTTTACTGTATAAAGTGGTCAGAAAATCAGGGAAGGCCGCTGAGACTTTGGTCAGGTCAGAGGTAAGGTCTCCTCCAGCCAAGCGAAGGCAAACTGGTTTTCTGGCCAGCATCGCACCCAGTTTGTTTGCACAGGTGTAAAATTTGTGCTTGGCCCATCGTAGGGCTTTTTCGGCTCTGTCCATGGACAGCAAATTCAGTTCCGCGACAATGGTGTCATGAGCCTTTTTATTGGCAGGGGTAGGGTTGGATTTCCATGACGCATTAGCGGATGCCAGGCATTCACGAGTTCTTGGATCTTATTTTTCCCTGTCCCACTTGCGAGACGAAGCAAGCTGAATGCAGTGGCCCCACATGGTAGCCTTGTGGGCTTCCCACAGAGAGATAGCCAACGTCACTGAGCCTACATTGTCTGTAAAAAGTTCTGGAGGCAGGAGTGGAGTTCAAGAAGGGCGTCCTGGGATGTTAGGAGAGAGTCATTCAGCCGCCATTGATAAGTCGAGCGAGTTAGTCAGTGAGTGTGAACAAGAAGACGATGGGAAGAAGATGGGATCATGATCTGACCATGGAGAGGCAGGGATAATTATCTTGTGTATGTTGGAAATTATTCGCAAGGTAATAAAGACATGGTCGATCCTGCAGAAGCTATCATGTGGATTGGAATAAAAAGTGAAGTCACGAGGGTGATGTTCCCTTCATGCGTCCACTAAGCCGTGCGATTGCAAGAGAGATCTCATTTGGGCTTCTACAACTGGGTCATGGGAGGGGGACACTCCTTGTGCATATTTCCTGTCAACTGAGGAATCTAAGGTTACTTTGAGTCACCCATAAGGATAAGAGACCCGAAACAGTGTTGGGAGACCACTTTAAGGAGGTGAGGGAAAAACTTGTAGTATACCAGAGTTACGTTGTGACCATTTAGAGAGCCTTGGAGCAACAAATATCTACCAGTCGGATCTGCGATTTTCTTAGTGCAAGATAATAAGAGGGTACGCCGAAAGGCGATTAGAACTCCTCTATGTTTTCCGGGTGCAGAGGCTACATAGAAGGTAGGGAAATGAGGAGAGAGGTATTTTCGAGTGAAGGAGGAGGAAAACCTGATCTCTTGTAGGTATACCACGTCAACATGACTGGATTTTAAGTGGTTTAATACCTTTGAGCGCTTCACTGGAGAATTGAACCCGTAGATATTGTGTGAATAGAACTTCAACGAGTCAAAGCCATAGCGAGGAGACGAAGTTAAGCTGAACTGAGGAGATCCCGCATGGCGAATCAAGGATTTGTGTCTTGGGCCATAATTGAGCACCGACCTGGGAGAACAGGAAGTAGAAAAGGCAGAGAAAAAGAAAAAAAGGGAAAGAAGGACCAGAAGAGGGGGGGACAAAACAAAAACAAAGTAGTAAAAGAGGGTGGGTAGTACGAAGTACATCACAGCAAGTGTGAACCACATCTAATGGTAAGATGTGTGAGGCAGGGGGGCTCTGCCGCCGGACACATGGCTGTGCTGGGCTTAAGTAGCCAGAATTGTTACATAGAGGGAGAGTCTTGGCCAGGAAAAAGAAAAAAAAAGGGGGGGATATATGGAAGATACAACAGGCGCCGCCAGGGGGGGCAAAGGTAACATTTAATGTGTGGTGGGCCAGCAAGGCAGGCGGCAACTTGTGGAGAGATAGGCAGCATAAACAATATTTACAGAGAATCATAAGAACATGCAATAGTGCAACAGTGCATCAACCCAATATTAACACTAGTGAATCACCCACAGGGTATGTTCTGGGTCAGCGGGGAGGGAATGGGGGCACGCTGCCCTGGACTGGCTGGTCAAGGGAGTCCAGTGTAAGATCCACCAGGGAGACCCACGGGGTCATTGTGCCCCCGCAAACCCAAGAGGGAGCAAATTCCCCTGGGGCCCCAGGGGGAACATATACAGGAGATGTGATGCCAAATTTTGTTCATCTGTGAGGCACACAGGCAGGGGCTCAACTGGCAGTATATCAAGGATTTGGGGAAGGAGGGGGTAGAGGGGGGGGGGGAGTGAGGGACTGGGTAGGGGAAACAAGTGAGGGAAGGGGGGTCATGTGAGCCTGCGGGCGAGCCCCTGCATTATTAACATCAAGGATTCAACATTAGCAGAGGGGAGAGGGTGAACAGAGCCCCGTATGCGGTAGAGAGGTTATTATGTCCATTACAGGTGTAGAAGCATCACAGGCTACCCCACGGCGTGATAGAAATGGGTTCCAGGTTTAAGATGGTAGTGATGGTGCAGCTAATAATAAAAAACAACAACAACAACAAAAACAACAAAAAAAAACGCTGCAGTCTTATGTCAACCATAGTTCGAATGTAGAAGATAGGACTTTATTGGTACCAGTGAAGGACAATCAAAGCAGAATAATACTAAATATCTTTATTACAAAATTGTTAAAACATTTTTACGGGTTATGAATAAAATCAGAACTATATGGCTCTGATCAATTTGATCAAACAATTATTATGTACTAGATCTCTGTTAGTACAGTGTCAAGAGGTTGATGCCTCTGAGACGCAGGTTACCTCTGCAAGCTCTATTTTCAAAGTCCTCCAGACAGAGGTGGGCATCTTCCAGTTTCTTTTTAAGATCAGTAATGTTCAGGTCATGGGTCTCCAGAACTGTGGCAGCCGCATCCATCTTGTCCTCGAGATTATTGGTGCAGGAGCCAAGCTCCCTGACCTCCTTGGTGAGGTGTTTTGCAAGTTTAGTGGTAGTAGAGAGTTCCAATTGCAGCATGATTTTAAAGCGTGCCAGAAGGTCAGCATCGCGGAGTACAGGCTGCTGGTGCGGGCCTACTTCCGGAGGCATCACTTACGGTGTCCTCAGGAGGGGATTGTTTGAAAAGGTCCTGGCTCGAGGTCAGAGCTTCCATGATGGAGTCGGGCAGGGAGGCCACAGGAGGATTCCGAATCAGCTGACTTAGCGCTGGAGGAATGGGTAGATCTTCTCTCCATGAGGTGTACAGAGCTGTGGGGAATCTGAGAGGCACAGGGGAAGCCAAGAGTGCCCCCAATATCGGTGCTAATGTGGCCGATGTGTCTGGGCGGCGAGGAGCGAGATTACCGAGCAGCCATCTTGGTTCACTGCTTGCGAGCACTCCTGTTTCACACTTTTTCAAACTTAGCTTGTTTATATTTGTGGATGCTGGTCAGTTTTTCATTAAACGCATCCGGACCACTCCACGTATATGTACTGCGGCAGGGCAGTCTTTCAGCTCGAAATCACATACCTGCAGGTGATTTAGATGTCCAGGTCTGGGACGCGTTCAATCACAGCGGGAGCCAATCAGCAGGTCCGGCAGAACCGATGTTCGCTGGCACCCGGCGATCGTTCCTGAGAGAGGCAGAACGGCGGCCATTTAATCAATTGCTTGTTCCTGATGTGTTAACATCCCTTTCCTTCCAGTGTCATTAGTATTAGTATTGGTGTCACTGGTACACAAAAAGTGTTACTTAGTGTCAGATTTGTCCGCTGCAATGTCGCAGTCCCACTAAAAATCACAGATTACCGCCATTACTAGTAAAAAAAATAACAATTCCATAAATCTATCCCATAGTTTGTAGATGCTATAACTTTTGTGCAAAGGCTATTAACAACTTCCCGACCGGCGCGCGCTGATGTACGTCGGCAGAATGGCACGGCTGGGCAAATGGGCGTACAGGTAAGTCCCATTGAATTTCCCATTGTGCCATTACGTGCGCGGGTCGGGTTGTGGGTCCCGCAGACTTGATCGCCGCGGGGATACCCGATATTGCCTCACGGAGAGAACAAACGGGGAGACCGTTCTGCCAGTGCCTAGTGACAGTGTCACTGATCTCTGCTCCCTGTCATTGGGAGCAGAGATCAGTGATGTGTCACAGCTAGCCCATCCCCCCTACAGTTAGAAAACACTCCCTAGTACTGACTTAACCCCTCCCTGCCATCTAGTCGTTAACCCCTTCATTGCCAGTGTCATTTACACAGGAATCAGTGCATTTTTATAGCACTGATTGCTGTATAAATGACAATGGTCCCAAAAATGTGTCAAAAATGTCCGATGTGTCCGCCATAATGTTGCAGTCATAATAAATATCTCTGATCGCCGCCATTACTAGTAAAAAAAAAAAAATATTAATAAAAATGCCATAAAACTATCCCCTATTTTGTAAACGCTATAACTTTTGCGCAAACCAATCAATAAACTCTTATTGCGATTTTTTTTTTTACCAAAAATATGTAGAAAAATATGTATCTGCCTAAACTGAGGAAAAAATGTTCTTTTAATAATTTTTTGGGGATATTTATTATAGCAAAAAGTAAAAAATACTGCTTTTTTTCCAAATTGTCGCTATTTTTTTGTTTATAGCGCAAAAAATAAAAAATGCAGAGGTGTTCAAATACCACCAAAAGAAAGCTCTATTTGTGAGAAAAAAAGGACATCAATTTTGTTTGGGAGCCAGGTCGCATGACCGCGCAATTGTCAGTTAAAGTGACGCAGTGCCGAATCACAAAAAACGCACTGGTCAGGAAAGGGGTAAATTCTTCCAGGGCTGAAGTGGTTAAATAGGGCATATAACTCTGTAATCCCTGTGAGTCAGGGCCACATATACATTTGTTCTCAAATAGAGTCCTGGTGGTTATATCAGTTTGGTCCTTATTTAGAGTCTGCAGAAAATGAGTAATTTGACACAGATGGTAAGTCTCCGTAGGGGGCATCTGTAATGTTTCCCTAAAATAAGATGGCTGACTAATCCCCTTGTGATTGACAAATTGCCCTAGGGAGTGGGGGGCCACCGCAGAGTGGGGGGATTTTAAAGGGTATAGCTTGCATGCCAAGTCCCAGAGAAGCAAGGAGTGCGATAATGAGGGATTCAAAACTGGCGCTCCTTCAAAGGGAGCCATTATAAGAGATCTAGGGGAAGCGTCTGTCTAGCCTGCAGGGCCGGTGCTACCACTAGGCAAACTAGGCATCCGTCTAGGGCGCACTGCTGCCTAGGGTGCCCATCCACTGGTGTTCCTACTCTCTTCTCTCTGCAGCAAGCAACTAATGCCGCGTACACACGAGCGGACTTTACGGCAGACTTTGCCCGGCGGACTTTTCAACGTACTTTACGACGGGCTTTCTGAATGAACGGACTTGCCTACACACAATCCACCAAAGTCCATCGAATTCGTACGTGATGACGTACGACCGGACTAAAACAAGGAAGTTCATAGCCAGTAGCCAATAGCTGCCCTAGCGTGGCTTTTTGTCCGTCGAACTAGCATACAGACGGCGGACTTTTCGACCGGACTCGATTTCAACGGATTAATTTAAAACATGTTTCAAATCTAAGTCCGTCCAACTTTTGAGAAAACAAAGTCCGCTGGAGCCCACACACGATCGAATTGTCCGACCAAATCCCGTCCGCCGGGCAAAGTCTGACGTAAAGTCCGCTCGTGTGTACGCGGCATTAGTCTCAGCATCAGCAGACAGCCACCACTCCGTCTGCACATAATGTCAGAGGCGCAGCGGTGGTGGAGGACTGTGTCTGTGTCCCGACACCCGAATGAATAAAAGCAAGCAAACATTCATTGATGGGCGCTGGTAGGCTGAATTTGATGGGTGCTGGTGAGGCTGCATTTCATGGGCACTGGTGAGGCTGCATTTGATGGGTGCTGGTCAGGCTGCATTTGATGGGCGCTGGTGGGCTGCATTTGATGAGAGCTTCAATAAAAAGGTGGGGTATAAATGGGCAGAGCAAGGGGGTTGGAGTCAGGGGTGGAGTCAAGGAGGCGGCCGCAAAATGAGGCTTCGCCTAGGGTGTCAAAAATCCCTGCACCAGCCTTGCTAGCCTGTGCCTCCAACCGAACTCAGTCAGGATGATATGTCGTAGCAAAGATTTCATATAGCTGGACCAATTGGGCAGCTCTATAATATTGCAAGAAGTGAGGGACTGCCAGTGCACCTCACCCTTTGGGTAAGTATAAAGTGGAGCAGGCCACCCGACATCCACCATTGTTCCAGATGAATTTATGGATCAAAGATAGCAGCTTTGGGAAAAACACTGATGGGACTGGAATCGGAAGAGACCGAAAGTAAAAGAGTATTAGAGGAAGCTATTCTACCCATCCAGGAAAGAGCATGGGTTTGCCAGTTCTTTAGGTCATGTTCGATAGAGTTATAAAGGGGAGTATAATTTACCCGGTACATCGTTGCAATGTCAGAGGTCAGTTTGACACCAAGACATGGGAGTGCCTGAGTGCTCCATTTAAAGAAGAAAGAAGTCTGAATCAAACCCAGGTTCACGTCTAACGCTTCCGATTTTGATTGACCCTTAAACCCATTATGGTTCCAAAATTGGACAATATGTCAAATAAATTAGGCAAGATCGTAATAGGATCTGTAACGAATAACAACAGATTATCAGTAAATAGAGCACATTTATGAGTTGTGCCACTACTCGAAATGCCATAAATATTAGGGCTAGACCTGATGGCTATTGCCAGTGTCTCAATTGCTATCACAAAGAGGAGAGAGAGAGAGAGCAGACGTGCGTTGTGAAGCTCCGGCTTCCAGTAGCTCCGGCCATCCGGCCACCTTTTAGCCTCCCCTCACCCAGGACTATCCCGGACCCCCAGCCACATAGTCACCGGGACCCCCCTTACCCAGCTACGTGACCGGGAACGGAACAGGATCCCGGCCCCTCCCGTCGCTCCGCCAGCCCACTCTCACTGCTCACCACGCCGTCATGATAGAACACTATCCCACTGATCACAGCTGTCAGCTGTCAGCCTCCGGAGCAGTCCCACAGGACACACCGCGGCTCCGGCCGGCCCCGCTAACGCGGCCCACCGCTCACCCCCAGCCTCCATCGGAAGCCGAGCACTCCACCCAACAGGGCCCAATCAGCAGACAGGACCACAACCATCCGGGAGCCGAGCATCAGGAAAGCCCGCGGCTCGGGCCTACCTCGGCGGCCATCTTGGTCCACCCAGGAGGCCGCAATCTCCACCCTTCTCCGGAGCTCAGCCAGATCGCCACCCAGCAGGTCAGTATCAGGACCCGCTCCCTCCCGACCCTCCTAGGTCTGCACCGACCTACCTCCAGGTAAGACCCATCATCCCTCGGACCCCCTCTGCCGATCCATGTCCCCCCCAGGGCACCACCGCAGCTGCAGCCGCCGTCCATTCGCCCCCACTGCTCTAAGTCACTAGACTCGGGGGACAGACCACGGCTGCGGCATAACCTCCAGCAAGAAAGCACCTCGCAACCCCCCCACACCTGTCCAGGGGGCTCCGTGCCCTATTCACCAGAACACCCCTGCAGGGACACAGTTTAACACCAGGGACCAGGATTCCACGGCTCTGGCCCGACTAGCGTCCTCCAGAGATCCTCCAAGACGCAGGCACCACCAGGCTAACCAGTAAGCCAACACCCCCCCTACAAATTGCCCCCTCCCCCTCTCCTCCGGATCTCCTGCTCAGGTAAGCCCACCGGGTACCCCAGTAGTTGATCCAGGCTCCTCGAGCTGATCGCCCTTCAGGGGGTCAGGAAGGAATTTTTTTCCTCTGCTGTAGCGATTGGCCAGCTCAGCTAGGGTTTTTTTGCCTTCCTCTGGATCAACAGGAGGGAGGTAGGCAGCCCCCCATCACCCCCAGTACTACACACCATCATTCAGCCGGCAACTATATATCCAGCAGCAGAAACAGCCTCCAACCCCTCCATCCCCCAGCAACTCCGCATCCTCCTTCAGCAACAGTCTTTACCATCATGTGCAATTTCAAGTACACTGCGGATTCCCTCCACAGGCTAAGAAACACCGCTATACCAACCGACACAAAAAAAGACTAAAAAAAGAAAAATTACTACGGACCAAACCACAGTCAACCATCAAATACAAGGAGACACCAATCCAACCACAGCAACTAGCATGCGCCCTGATCAACACCAGATCTGCATTCAAACACAGACTGGAAATCCATGACTTCATCACCAAAAACAACATGCCTCTTCATTACAGAAAGCTGGCTAACACCCGACTGCAACACCATCCTAACGGAACTGGTGCCTGAGAACTACAGCATCCAACTGAGCATAGAATAGGAAAAAAAGGAGGAGGCCTATCAGTGATCTTCAAATCGCACCTTGTGTTCACCAAACCAACTTCACAGAACTCAGTGCCTTTTATGGAAACACTCTCCCTGCGGCTTCAAACAACACCCCAAGACACCATTCACATACTACTATGCTACAGACCACCAGGACCAAAGACCAATCTCCTTACACCACTCACTGAACTCATTTCAATGCACACCCTGAAAAACAAAAATTTTCTGATACTTGGGGACTTCAACCTCTGGGCAAACTCTACCCAAGACCCTATTGCGACCGCCTGCATTAACCAACTGGAAGAACTAGGTCTTCAACAGCTGATAAATGCTCCCACGCATGGTTCAGGACACACTCTAGACCTCTTCTTCGAACAGAATATGGACATCAACATATTCGACAACACACTGCTTCCATGGACCACCATGCCATCAAGTTTAAAATCACCACCGACACCACCCTTCAAAAACAGAAACATATAACAACAACACATTGGAACAGATCTCAAAAGAAACTACACTCCGAACTCTTCAAAACCACTTTATCAAACAAAATACCATTGTTAAACTCAAACTTCTCAACGGAACAAACACTCAACTTCCTAAACAAGGCACTACTACAAACAGCAGACTTAGTGGCGCCAAAAACGCAGAACACTCATCCGCAAAAAAACTCCAGATGGTTTAATGACACACTCACACTACTGAAACAAGAACGTAGAAGAGCTGAAAGGGCATGGTGAAGAAATCCTACCAAGGAAAACCATACAAAATACAAAGTATTCACTGTGAAATACCACAAAGCAATCTTCCAAGCCAAAAAAGAACATTTTTCAAACACCATCTCAACTGCTTTAAACCGACCGCAGGAACTCTTCAAAATAGTCGCCCAATCAATGAACCCTACCTGCTTAGAGCCCCCAAATTTCTTCATCGACAAAATCGACAATATTCGGAAATCAATTCACCAAAAAAAACAACTCACCCAAAGCAAGAAGATGATATCGACACGAACATCACAAAACCACCAGATCTCTCTTTAACACCAATCTCCACTGACACGACTAGAAACATCATGAGAAGTCTTCGAGACAGCACATCTCCAAATGACATAATTCCCACAAAACTCCTGAAAGAGTGTTCCGACATTCTGGCCCCTACTATAACACACCTCATAAATCAGTCATTCAAAGAGGGGATTGTGCCAACCACTCTCAAGCAAGGTATCATCAAACCCCTACTAAAGAAACCCAATCTCGACCCTAAGGACCCCAACTACCACAGACCAATAACAAGCCTCAACACCATCTCCAAGATTATGGAGAAAGCGGTAGTACAACAGCTACAGCGCCACCTGGACACACACCAACTCCTGGATCCTCTGCAATCAGGCTTTTGCGCCGGGGCATGGCACAGAAACAGCACTTCTCAAAATATGGGATGATGCCCTCGAAGCAGCAGATGACGGAGAATCATGTCTCCTGGTACTATTAGACCTCAGTGCAGCATTTGACACAGTGGACCACAACACTCTACTCGCCTGCCTCACAGAAGTAGCAGGAGTCACAGACTCTGGTCTAAAATGGTTTGCATCCTTCTTAGAGAATCGCTCTCAGATAGTGAAACTTGGAGCATTCACCTCTGAAACCCGCACAATCTCCTGTGGAGTCCCGCAGGGTTCACCCTTATCACCAGTCCTATTCAACATCTACATCCGCCCACTCCTCAAAATCATCAGTAAATTGGACCACTCCTTCCACTAATATGCTGATGACACCCAACTGTACCTTCGCATCACCGGACAAAAAGACCACCATCAACAACTAGAAAAATGCCTCACTATGATAGATGACTGGATGACCATTAGCTCCCTCAAACTCAACGGTTCAAAAACAGAACTTCTTCGCCTACACGCCAACCAAAATGCCAAAAACAAGACTCTGTGGACACCTCCCACCATCTTAGAACAGACCATCTCTCCGAGCACCAAAGTCAAGAGTCTTGGAGTTATCTTTGACTCAGAAATGACAATGGATGCACAAATAGGATCGGTAGTCAATGGATCCCACCATCTCCTCCGCCTGTTACGTAGACTTATCCCCTTCATCCAAGAGGAGGACAAAGCAGCAGTAGTTGGAACAATCATCAATTCCCGACTCGATTACGCTAACTCGCTCTATATAGGATTACCCCAATATCAGCCTGCGCGCTTACAACTCATCCAAAATACGGCCGCAAGACTGTTAACAGGAAAAAAAACCTGGGAGTCAATCTCCCCATCCCTGAGGAGCCTACACTGGCTAACCGTAAAGAATCGGATCACATCCAAGACCCTCTGCCTCACCCACAAATGCATACAAGGAAACACGCCTCAATACCTTTGAGAGAAAATAAAACACTACACACCCAATCGCAATCTTCGATCATCTAACCAAAACCTCCTTCTCATTCCCAAATACCGCTACAAAGCAAAGGGAGAACGAAGGTTCGCAGTCCAAGGACCTCGACTATGGAACGCACTTCCGCCCCACATCCGCATGGAAGAAAACCATCTGGCTTTCAGGAAAAAACTCAAGACCTTCCTCTTCTAGAAGCTGACAACACCAACGCATTAGCGCCTTGAGGCGATTCAGTTCGCATTTGCAGCCCTCTATACATTTTTTATTCATTCATTCATTCATTCATTCATTCATTCATACCTCGCCGGGCGCCTACCCCATCCCAATTAGAACGCAATAAAGAGACCAAATCTATAGCCCGTAAAATCTGGTCTGCGGTCTGTCGCCCTGGGACAAATCCCACCTGATCTATGTATATATATTGTGCCAGGAATTTATCAAACCGATGTGCGTATATTTTTGTTAGACATTTTGGATCATTGTTAAGGATATTGGGTGTTAATTGGCCACATCACTATGATCCTTATCTGGTTTAGGTATCAAGCATATATGAGCTCTGTTAGAGTTTAAACATTCTTTTTCTGTGAGTGTTACATATTCAGAAATAAAATTTCATGGCTTGGTTTCAAACATTTGCCTTTTTCTAAAATCAAATTTTTGTAATACATAAAGTAATAGAAGAAACCTACATTAAATGTCACTTGAAATTTAAACAGTGTTGGTGTGTAGTGTCTGAACTCTCTCTGAGGACAAGGCACTGTTCTACAGATGAGAGAAAATAGTGAAAAATGACAAACAATAGTAGAGTAAAATGTTGCAGATTATAAATGTCAGAAACAATGTGCAGGAACAGTAAAAAAAGCAATTTTCAGCATGAAATGACTGATGTGCTAAAGTATCAGAAAAACATAATCCATGGACAAGAGACATCAAACATTTATATTCTGTTGTCTGTATGGGGATTACAGATCTTTTCTGTTCTGTTCTAGATACATAAAACTAAGCTGAACCAAAAGATCATCAGATTTCCAAACAAACTAGGCCTTATTTAAATAAAGTTTTATTCCAAACCCAAGAACAAAATGGAATCTCTTGCAGCTTAATAGATGTGGTGGTTACATTAATTTTGTTTTTTTTAGGCTGCATACATTTCTGCATGTACAGTAAAACTCTGTTAATGCTGCCTTAAATCCAACTGTGTTTATAGCTTTATGTGCACTGAACCAAACATCTCAAAGTCAGGTTGTACTTTTTGTCCCTGCTGGTTAGATTCACACTCTCTATTTGTCTCGGTGACCGGAACGTAAAAAGAAATACAAATTTTTGGAAAACAGTGGGTAAAGGATATCTACCAATGGAGACACCTGTTTTGGTAACAACTGTCTAAAAGGGATATACCTTCATTTTTGAGAGACTTCCTGTGGTCTCTCGGGAAAAAGTATTAGCTTTATATACTCTTTATGTCAAATTATTATAATAAATGCACATACTTCTTGTCAAATTTATTTATTGTTTTAAACAAAGTAAAGGTGAACAATCTTGAGTATGAAATATAAATAAAAAGTGGTGCATATTTGAAGAATAACATAACTGAGTGCATCAAATTAGAAAATGACATATAAAACTCAGGAGTAATATTACGATATGTAAAGTATCGAGTACACCATCTTAATCTGATGTCAAGAGTGTCAGATAGGTGAAATTTTTTTTTTTTTTTAAATGTTAAATGCACATACACTACTAAGCAGTACGCAACTCATGGGATTGACAAAATTCTCCAACTATAACCCTTGCATCAATACGTGAGGGTAGATGCTAGGTCTGTGGTTCTGATCCTCAAAATTCATCAGCATCGGTGTATACAAGAGAAAGGGCTACATACATTTTTTTCTCCTATTTTTCTAGATTTCAAAGTCAGAGCAGGAGGAGACATATAAACACACACAAAAACCATTGATTCTTATAAAGCAATGTAGCTCCCTGCACATACATTTTTAAAAATAATAACGAATGTCCCCTCCAGCAAAGTAGTAAACATCATACTTCCATTTCTTCAGAGTTATCTGTTTTTTTATAAATAGATGTTCCACAAAAAAAAGGAATGTAGAATACTAATTACCATGGAACAGGCCCTAAATTAAGCTACAGATGGTGCTTTAATACTTATACAATCTCTACTAAATTTGGGAGGATGCCAACTAGCCTACCAGTATATATGTTAAATTGTGAAATGTTGAACCCACACAGATATAGGGATAACATTCATACAAACTTCATGCAGGTAAAATCCTAGGTTGATAGGTGGGCCTGTCTGCTTCACTCTTTGTGGCTCCCTTCTCTAAACAGACTGCAATGTCTTACAGAAACCTCCCCTTTATCTTGTTGGTGATTGTGTTATAATTATTGGTAATAGCATGGCTAATAAAATGTGAAACAAAACCAAGGAAATTTCCAAAATTAACTTACTGACCAGAATGCGACCAACCGAATTGACCTGTCCAACAGTATGCATTAAAAACAGGGGTTTAGTTGCAAATACATGCGTAAGCCACAGAGCCCCAGCAAGGTGGGGACAGTGACCACTTGTTTGTATTGTAGTGAATTACATTGGCCAGGCAACACACCGACACCTTTGCTGCCCTAGTGCTTTGTGCTTGGTGTTGCCCCTGTGCCTTTAAGGAGGGGTGGGCTCCATCCAGGTATATCTCCCTGCCACCTGTCCATTAAAATGCATGTGCTTCCATTGTTGAAGACTCGCAGAAATTAGAATTAGGTCCACAGAAAAATGGGGTGCTTTGCCGGGGCTCTGTGGCTTATGCATGTATTTTCAGGTGTGTGCAACTAAACTCCTGTTTTTAACGCATACTGTTGGACAGGTCAATTCGGTTGGTCGCAGGCTGGTCAGTAAATTGAGCTTGGATATTTCCTTGGTTTTGTTTTACATGCATTGCCCTTTCAATGCTCCTTGCTGCAGTGACCAGTTATAGGTCGGGGCAGTGACTACTTGTTTGTAACAAAATGTGAGCCTAGTGATTAATATATTTGGGAAACTTTATTAATAGTGACAAATGAGCAGTAACAACCTCAAAAAACAATTCTAAAACATGGTAAACTAAAACATTTTTTTCTTTGTTGCCTACTCATCCCTTAAATCTAAACTCTGAACAGATATAAAAGACAAACAATAATGCAGCGTTGTAGTCATTCATACCCTATTAATTTATTTTTTAATGTGAGCTGTGTGAATACCCAAATCTGACTGGGAATCACCCTCATGCAGCCCCTGTAAAGGAATGTTACAGTGTGGAGGGAAAGAAGCAACGCAAAGAAATAATCAGTTCATGCACTAACTTGAAACATGCTGATAGGAAGAGAAAGAAGGGTGACACCTTTTAGTGTCTAGTCACAGCCTCAAGGAAGGCCAAGAATGATCTGGGCTCAGCGGAAGTAGTTTTTATGATATTGGCCATCAAACTGAGGACATCTAGTGATATTAAAAAGTACTGCAATAAGTTGGTTAGCAGAGAGGACCTTTTACTTTTTTCCTAGAGGAAAAAGTCGGTACTTATTAAATTCAGGACCTTTCTTGCAAACTGAAAACTGACCAAACCACTATAACTTAGTTTATATACTGTATCTGGCTAACCAATTAATATGCTAGAGCATATTTATACATATGAATCAATCTTGGTGTTTTTTTATTCGATCATTTCATTGTTTTTTCAATCATCAGCAAACTCCAGTTATGGAAATCTTAAGAATCTAATAAAATAATTATTTTAGCAATGAAATAATAGCCTGGCTTATCTTTTAAGTGCATTTAACAACCAAGATAGGGTATGGAAATAATGTTAGTTTTAAACTAAATGGTTTAACAAAGTATGCTGCATTTACGATTTGGTCACGCAATATTAAAAGTGTTTTAATAGACTGCTCATGCATTGCAGATGCCAGCATCCCTAGACAAGGCGTGTTGACACTTTGATTCTTGTTGCTTCATATTGCTGCAGAGAGACCCACTAGTTTTAATGACAAAGCTTATAACAAATTAATTTGTCATTTAACCCTTACTGAATACACAACCTTATACTTTGTGTTTGCTAAGTTACTACGTTTTTATTCAAAACAGCTATATTTCTTCCGAGGAGTGAGTGTGACAAAAATGTATTAATATTGCATGCCACAAGATGATGTATAATTCGCAAAAGGCCCAGGGATTTATAGGCTTTTTAGAATCTGGTAAATATGCAAAAGGCTGAGCAAGAAGACAAGAAGATTGATTTATTAAAGGCAAAAGGCCACCATTCCCTTAGCTTAGTAAATAAATTGCAGCTCTTCTGACTTCCATCTACCAATCATGTGCTAACAAAAATACAGTTTTTTTATTTTCCATACATGTGATTAGGTATTCTTTGCAAAGCAAAATTTCACCACATTCACCATGCCAAGGGAAAACAGGCTATTTTAGTGGCAGCCCGCCCATTAGGGGAGCCGTCCCCCTAATCCATGTGTCTGGCCCCTAACCTACATGCAGGGTGCCAGATTTTTTTTTATTTTTTGAAGCACGTGATTAGAGCCTGAGCCTCTAATTGGCTTAAAAAAGAGTGGGCTTGGGGCGCAGAGCACTGCGCCCTGAGCTCACCCAGTTGTGTAACAATTGCAAAATAATATTCAGTATTGTCTTCCTGATTCTCCTCCCGGACAATCGAGAAGCTGGTCCTGAGACCCAATTGGCCAGGGAGTCTCAGGACCCACTTCCTGTTTGGCCCTGAGCTCACCCAGTTGTGTAACAATTGCAAAATAATATTCACTATTGTCTTCCTGATTCTCCTCCCAGGCCAATCGGGAAGCTGGTCCTGAGACCCAATTGGCCATGGAGTCTCAGGATCCACTTCCTGTTTGGCCGGGAGGAGAAGCCCCGGCTCTTCCTTTGTCAAACTCATCTGTTCATCTTGGCTCGGCTCCTGGCTTGACTCGGACCCCATCTGCCTCCTTATGGTAAGGCCTCCGATCACAGCCTCCTGACCGTCTCCTGCTTGGTGGTGGGAGAGGGGTTGATGGTGATCTTCCGTCCATCTCCTGCAGGGGGAGGGGTGTTGGTGGTGGCGGCGGTGCGAGTGAGGAGGGGATGTTTGTTTGCCCCCCCAAAAATATTGAGCACCAGCCGCCACTGGGCTATTTGCTTTTAGTAAATCAACCCCAAGATGTCTGCAATTCTTGCTTTTGCAAAGATACATTTGAACTAAACAATGCATTTTAAAACTAATATCCCATGCGCAAAAAAAAACCCTAGTTGCAACTAACAACACTAACATATTGTGGTGATGGTGGAGGAGCAGTTATGATTTGGACTTATTCTGCTGTCAGAGAACCTGGATATCTTACCAACATTAAGTTACCTATAAACTCTCCCTGGATATTGGAGTATTCCAGAAGAAAAATATAAGATTGCTTCTCTGACAGCTAAATCTCAAATAAAAATGGAAATGTAGCAAGGCAAGTATTTTAAGGATTATTAAAACAGAATTACTGACAGAAAATATTCAAGTATATGAAAAGGTCAAGTCAAAATCGCCTTCCACAATGAGCGCTAGAAAAATCTATGTTTTAGACTCTTTTATTACCACCTATTCAGGGTGTAATACAGGCTCATCATTACAATAAAAGTATGTGACTCACATCATATGTCTGTCAGTAAGGTTGATTCTGGTGAAAGCAAACTGAGCACAAAAGTGGAGTTGCTGTGAATACCAACCGATCGGGTTTCACCTTTCTTTTTATGTAAAAAGGTAATAAGATTGTGAATGGTTGTTCATGAGTTATTAGCTTTAATGAATGTCTGTATAATGTCAAAAATAGGATATAACTACTTTGAGTTCTATCTTCTTTCTAGACAATGAAAGCACTCCATTCTCTTTTCTACTTGCTGTTATTCCCCAGTTGTATTAAATCATCCTATATATAAGCAAATTAAGCTGTAATGATATGTCAGTTTAATTACATGCCAGAATCCTTTTTGTTAGCTACAGTTTATATACTGGATTAAAGTCACTCACAAGTAGCACCCTGATTTAGTGCTGATGTTTGAGAAGTAACATTATCAGTGTAGTATTTCTGGTGCTAAGCATTTTAAAGGCAGGGACTACACTATGCTTTGCCCTGCTCACCCTTCAGCTTGCCAAAAAAAAAACAAAAAAAAAAACGTACGAACATCGTGGAATATATTCAGATGAAAACGACAGTTTTCCCTCCACTATATGCAATAATTGGTCATTTGTACTTTTCATTTGTGTATTTAAGGGTGCCAGTTCCTATCATGCCTTGCTGTGGAATTATAATATCACCTTTGATGGATCTCTGCTTTGATTTTTGCTGCTAAATTGTTTCCTGAGTTGATGAAAACCTCCTGTTCTGCCAAGTCCCCTATTTTGTAAAATGTTTATTAAGCTAAACCTGTCCTCTCCTACAACCATCTGTATTCCTTCAGTCTAGTGTTTGGGAGCCTCTGTTGTTTCTGTAGGCTCAGATTTGGACTTTCTTTCACTGTTAATAGAAACAACACATTTGCTCTACTGCATTTTTCTGAGCAACAGAAACTCATTTGTGCTCAGAAAGATTCCATTCAGCCCATATACATGGAAAAAGCGAAACAATCCGGCACACAGATATCAGTCCTTAAGCATGAGTTATTCAAAGCATGCAAAACGTCGGCAGTAGATCTAACGTGCTTCAGACTTTGAAGAGGCCTGAGTCATAGCTAACTGACAATACTTGATTAAAATACAGTTTCCCACGCAATATAGAATCCTGGAGCATCAGGTGTACTGGATACTTATATAGAGAATGTACATTATCTTAAAATACAAGATTGATTTTTTTGCTGTTATGATATGGACATATGTAATATTGTTTCTGTATGTTAATTGTACCTGATTGCTGCTTTTTATGTTGTTGTGATATGTTGTAATTTTGTATAGGTATTTTTTAATATGTCTCAACTTATTTATGCTACTCCCCTTACCTCTATGTGAGGAAGGGTATTGGAATCATTGTGGAATATTGGCAGTTAGCTATGACTAAGGCCTCCCTCACAGCTGAAACGCGTTAGTCATACTGCAGAGGTTTGCACATTTTAAATAATTATGCTTAAGGGCTGATTCCTGTATGTTAGGTAATTTTCCTTTCATTATTAGTTCCTCAATTCCTTGTCAGTGTTTTGTTTCCAGTGACCCAGCTCGCTGATACCTAGTTGTCTGCCTGTAGATTCCCAATATCTGTGTATAATGTGCCTTTCTGTCAGTCAGTGTCTCATCCAGTTTCTCCTGTGTTTCTACACCTGCTCATCTCTGGTAATCACATCTGACATGGAAGAAGGTGAACCAGTGGTAATTCCTGAGGGTTTCAGTGTATAGATGATGCATATATGAGTTGTATCAAAAGGTTTCAAAACTAGTTTTGTAACATGCCAACAGATGGAAGCACAAGTCTGCATGCACAGTCACAAAGAGCACCGAGCTTCATAAGTCAGTGTGCCAAAAAGACATCATCCTGTGTATATCGAGAGCTGTGTAACTGGTGCTATTCTGACCACGTGCGTATATAGTAGCTTTCCCAGAATGTAAATGTTTCCATATTTTGTGGATGGGTACCAGACTTTACTCCTTTCACTTGTGTTTTCACTGACTGACCTTTTTGACTTACCTTACCTGACTTCTACCTCTGGCTTTTGACCTTCAACCATTGACTGGCTGCCCATTGTGTCCAATCATGATTCTGTTAAATGTTTCCATCACCACATCAAAAGGCACCTTTAGCTCCCCTGACCTGCCTTGGCTCTTGCAACACAATGAATGGACTCTTCAAAACACAGAATTGAAGTTTTGGCTCTTCCATGTACAAGCAAAAGGCAATGAATTTGCTGATTTTTCTTGATACGTATAATCAGTAGGTTGATTTTTTTTTTCTACTAACACTGGATTACTGAAAGTTTCATACACACAAAGAACAAATGACAATCAAACCTTTATTTCCAAGGAGTTTGTGCTTTAGTTTGATAAATAGTTCATGCAAATTGATAATGTTTGGTTACTATTATAGTGTAGGGATGAGCCGAATACCCCCTGGTTAAACACTATTAAAGTATATAGGACACGAATGTGAAAAATCAAAAGTGTTAATTTTTAAGGCTCATACACAAGTTATTGCCATAAAAAGTGTTTGGGGACCCGGGTACTGCCCTGGAGGACATGTATCAATGCAAAAAATGGTTTTAAAACAGACATTTTTTCAGGAGCAGTGATTTTAATAATGCTTAAAGTGAAACAATAAAAATGAAATATTCCTTTAAATATGATGCCTGGGGGGTGTCCCCTTAGTCTGCCTGTATAGTTACGCATCTTTCTCATGTGTTTTACTGTACAGCAGAAAAATTAAATTTCTAAAGGAAAAAAATTTAAAATTGCTTGTGGCTGTAATGTATTGTCGGCTTCCGGTAATATTGATAAAAATAAACAGCGTGCTGCCCCCCCAGCCCATACCAGGCCCTTCAGGTCTGGTATGGATATTGAGGGGAACCTGAAAAAAAATGGCGTGGGGGTCCCCCCAAAATCCATAACAGACCCTTTTCCGAGCAAGCAGCCATGGCAGGCAAGGAAAGGGGGGGGACGAGTGAGAGTCCCCCCTCCTGAACCATACCAGGCCACTTGCCCTCAACATGGGGAGTGTTTTTTGGGGTCCCCCCAAAGCACCTTGTCCCCATGTTGATGGGAACAAGGGCCTTATCCCCACAACCCTTGTCCAGTGGTTGTGGGGGTCTGCGGGCGAGGGGCTTATTGGAATCTGGAAACCCCCTTTAACAAGGGGCCCCCAGATTGCAGCCCCCCCTCTATGTGAATGGGTACATACATTGTACCCCTACCCATTCACCAAAAAAGTGTCAAAAAAGTAAAAATGACAGGAGACAGCTTTTGACAATTCCTTTAAAAAAGTGGCCTGCGTTGCCCATCCAACTTCAATCAAGGCACCCGGACCCGAAAAATAGAAACTGCTGTCTTTTCGTGGTGATAGCTGTTAAGGGCGGGGCGGGGCCACCCGGTGATGTAAATTATGTAAATGGGGGACCCCGCCCCCTCTGACATTACGTAACATCACATAACAAGGGGGCTTCCAGATTCTGATAAGCCCCCCGCCTGCAGACCCCCACAACCACCGGGCAAGGGTTGTGGGGATGAGGCCCTTGTCCCCATCAACATGGGAACAAGGTGCTTTGGAGGGACCCCAAACCACCCCCCTATTTCCTGGCCTGCCATGGCTGCTTGCTCAGATAAGGGTCTGGTATGGACCCTAAAACTGAGCTGCAGCACAGTGGCCAAGACCATACAGCGGTTTAACAGGACAGGTTCCACTCAGAACAGGCTTTGCCATGGTCAACCGAAGAAGTTGAGTGCACGTGCTCAGTGTATCCATAGGCTATATCCAGAGGCTTTCTTTGGGAAATAGACATATGAGCGCTGCCAGCATTGCTGCAGAGGTTGAAGGGATGGGGTAAGCCTGTCAGTGCCCAGACCAAATGCCGCACACTGCATTAAATGGGTCTGCATGGCTGTCATACCAGAAGGAAGCCTCTTCTAAAGATGATGCACAAGAAAGCCCGCAAACAGTTTGCTGAAGACAAGCAGACTAAGGACATACATTACTGGAACCATGTCCTGTGGTCTGATGAGACCAAGATAAACTTATTTGGTTCAGATGGTGTCAAGCGTGTGTGGTGGCAACCAGGTGAGGAGTACAAAGACAAGTGTGTCTTGCCTACAGTCAAGCATGGTGGTGGGAGTGTCATGGTCTGGGGCTGCATAAGTGCTGCCAACACTGGGGAGCTACAGTTCATTGAGGGAATCATGAATGCCAACATGCACTGTGACATACTGAAGCAGAGCATGATCCCCTCCCTTTGGAGACTGGGTTGCAGGGCAGTATTCCAACATGATAACGACCCCAAACACACCTCCAAGATGACCACTGCCTTGCTAAAGAAGCTGAGGGTAAAGGTGATGGACTGGCCAAGCATGTCTCCAGACCTAAACCCTATTGAGCATCTACGGGGCATCCTCAAATGAAAGGTGGAGGAGCGCAAGGTCTCTAACAACCACCAGCTCTGTGATGTCATCATGGAGGAGTGGAAGAGGACTCCAGTGGCAACCTGTGAATCTCTGGTGAACTCCATGCCCAAGAGGGTTAAGGCAGTGCTGGAAAATAATGGTGACCACACAAAATATTCACACTTTGGGCCCAATTTGGACATTTTCACTTAGGGGTGTACTCACTCAGCTTCTAACTTCAGCTTGTTCAATTAAAGTGGTTGTAACCCCATTGTGTTCATTTCAGGCACTCACCTGTCTTCCTTTATGCTATGTGCCCAGTGTATCTGTTTTATTTAAAAAATGTCGTTCTATACTAAATTTCCTAGCGCCACTTGGTTCTACTGTGACTGGCCCCTACTCCCTCTTTTGATCTAACAGCTACAGTGGAAGGGGCCCAGAATCCCTCACTGATGTCAGCCGGGAGGAGGAGAGAGGCGGCCGGTCATATGAGCGCCAAGCGGCGCTTGGAAATACAGTATAGAATGGCATTTTTTTAATAAAACAGATACACTGGGCACATAGCATTAAGGAAGACAGGCGAGTGCCTGAAAATAACTGTTTTTTTGCAGGAGGGGAGCGGCAGGTACTGACACAACTGACAGGCAGAGGGGGGGCAGAGGAGAGCTGTGGATGACAGAGGCACGTAAACTGACCACGGTGTCAGGGCTCAGCAGCCATGATAAACCATGGTCAGTTTACAGATGGGAGGGCAGAACCAGTCAGGATCAGCCAGGTATTTTAGATGATACAGGGGGCCAAATGACATGGCACAAGCACTGTGCTGTTATTTGTGCTTTAAGGGAACAGGATCCATTTTTTTTCTTTTAGGGTAACAAACGCTTTAAGCTTTGACAAAAAAACCTGGAAGTTGATTGGTTTACACCCAGAGCTGCACCAGATTTTGCAATCTTCAGTTTTGGTAAATCAACCCCATTATGTCTAATAAAAATGATTGCATTGTAGTTTGTGCAGTAAAAGTTTCATCATTTAAATTTGATCTTTTAAAGATTTAGTTGGAGAAGTATTGTGAAACAGTTCAAGTATAGGGCAGGAATTCATTATGGCTACCGTTTGCTAAAGGACTAATGAGCCTGTTACAAATATCTGCTACACACTATGTGACACTAAATCATTTAAATATTGTAATTAAAACTATACTGTAGGGGGGACTCAGCTGTTAAATGCTCCTCTATATGTGCACAAACTGTCCATCCAGGCATCACATGTAAACATGTTCCTGTAACTATAAAAGATGTGTCCTGACGTTAGTCAACACATTTGTGATAACAGCCTAGCGTAAAAGGATGAGATATCCACTGTATGACCCAGAAATAAAAACAGTTACAGAATGATAAGGCAAATGCAGTGGTAAATGATGCATTTTATTTGCTGAGCCGACAACTGCAACCAATTTTGACAGCTCAAGTCTCTTCTGCAGTAATGGTGGAGTTCAGAAATATGACATTTCTCATCAGTTATAAACACTGTGATAAGAAAATTAACTTGTTATCAGTTTGACATTTACTGTATGTGTCGAACATATTAACCCATAGATATTAACTGGTCTTTCAGAATGTAAATTAATTGGTCAAAATACAAATAATTTAATAATTCACACCTTGTTTAAAGGAGACAACCAGTGATTTTTTTAAATGAAAGACTTATTATGGAATTGTTAGTAGTAGAGCTGTTAACTGCATTAGAGCTACCTGTGGGTTTCCCTTTCTTCCCAGATGGCTAAACCATATAACCCATTATTTTATGTTTGCCATACATCAGAAAGTTCACTAAAGACCCCCCACAAGCCAAATAATGATAAACCACTTCAATACAGGGCACTTTCCCCCCTTTCTGCCCAAGCCAATTTTCAGCTTTCAGCACTGTCGCTGTTTAAATGAAAATTGCGTGCTCATGCTGCGCTGTGCCCAAACCAAACTTTTAGCATTTTCTTCTCACAAATAGAGCTTTCTATTGGTGGTATTTGATCACCTCTGCGGTTTTTATTTTTTGCTAAACATATAAAAAAAGACCGAAAATGTAAAAAAAAATAAGTTTTTCTTCATTTCTGTTATAAAATTTTGTAAATAAGTATGTTTTCTCCTTTACTGATGGGCACTAATGAGGCTGCACTGCCGGGCACTGATAAGGTGGCACTGATACGCACAGATGAGGTGGCACCAATGAGGTGGCACTGATGGGCATGATATGCGACACTGATGGGCACTGATAGGCGGCACTGATGGGCACTGATAGGTGGCACTGATATGCAGCACTGGTGGGCCCTTATAGGCGGCACAGATGGGCACTAAAAGGCGGCACAGATGGGTACTTATGGATGGCACTGATAGGCGGCACTGATGGACATGGATGGGCAATGATAGGTGGCACTGATGGACACTGATGAGTGACACTGATTGACACTGATAGATAGCACTGATTGGCATCACTTATTAGGAGGCACTGGCAGGTATTGCTGGTGGGCGCTGATTGGCATCATGTGTGGGCACACATTGTCCCCATGTGTGGGCACACATTTCCACTCATGGCCACCAGGGATGCTATACCAAGTGGTCATCAGTGGTGGCCATCCCTGGTGGTCCTGATGGCATCCCTGGTGGTCCTGGGTGGGCATCCGAGGGGGACTGCTCTGATAAACAATCAGCGCAGACCCCCCCTGTTAGAGGAGCAGCTGATCGGCTCTCCTCTACTCGCGTCTGTCAGACGCAAGTGAGGAAAAGCCGATAAACGGCTCTTCCTGTTTACATCATGATCAGCCGTGATTGGACACGGCTGATCACGTGGTAAAGAGTCTCCATCAGAGACTCTTTACCTAGATCGGAGTTGCAGTGTGTCAGACTGATACACCGCAACAACGATCGCCGCAATGCGCGCCCCCAGGAGCACGCAGAGGCTTGTTATCATGACCACGCCATGTGACGTCCGGTCAGGATATCGCAACCACTTTGCCGATGTAATTTTGCTATATGGCGGGTGGCAAGTGGTGAAAAACAGATTATTTACAAAAGATAAGAAATATGTCCAAAAATGTGGAGAGCCATTGTAAAGATCCTATATAGTTCAGTAATTTGACTTCAGGGGCAGCGGTAAGGTAGACAGATTAGTATTGAATATTCTGGGTATTACTCACTCAAGAAACCTACGGAGATCCTTGTGGAGAATATGTCTCCATGCAGACTTTTCATGCTGTGATGGTTACTCACAATGCAATTTTGAGTTGTACAGATGCTCTAAGAGAGGAAAGATACTAGGAGGACGTAGTATCTGGATACTGTGGTAAAGCAGAGACACGTGTGTGGATGAAAAACAGGTTGATGCAGTTTTCAAGTATAAGAAAATTGTGGTATAACCATACATAAAGCCAAACCCTGTAACACATTTATGGCATTGAATAAGCCACTTCATCGGGATCAGTGTGCAAGAAATTATTTTTTAACATACAGTACCTCACAAAAGTGTGTACACCCCTCACATTTTTCTAAATATTTTATTAAATCTTTTCATGTGACAACTCTGAAGAAATGACACTTTGTTACAATGTAAAGTAGTGAGTGTACAGCTTGTATAACAATGTAAATTTGCTGTCCCCTCAAAATAACTCAACAGACAGCCATTAATATCTAAACCGCTGGCAACAAAAGTGAGTACACCCCTAAGTAAAAATGCCCAAATTGGCCCCTCAGGTGTGAATGGGGAGCAGGTGTGTAATATTTCGCTCTCACTCTCTCGTACTGGTCACTGGAAGTTCAACATGGCACCTCATGGCAAAGAACTCTCTGAGGATCTGAAAAAAGAATTGTTGCTCTACATAAAGATGGCCTAGGCTATAAGAAGAATGCCAAGACCCTGAAACTGTGCTGCAGTACAGTGGCCAAGACCATACTGGGTTTAACAGGACAGGTTCCACTCAAAACGGGCCTCACCATGGTGGACCAAAGAAGTTGAGTGCACGTGCTCAGCATAATATCCAGCAGTTGTCTTTGGGAAATAGACATATAAGTGACGCCCTTGTTGGATATTCATATCCCTGGGTTCTTTTGCATGACGAAAGGCTCATATAGGCTTCCTTGGGGAATTTTTGGTATGGAGGAATTTCCAATGATGATGTTTTTTTGACATGTAAGTTCTTTGAACAGATTGTTGGGCATTGAACGTTTACTTTGTGATATATTGGGGTTTTTTTTTCCATACAATATATTATGTATTTATACTCTGTTCTACATAACAGAAATGGAAAAATTGTCCCTGATGAAGATTGTATTTATATATTTCGAAACCCGTTGGTCTCTCACTCATGGATTATCAGCATTTATGCAGTGAGATTCTTACCATTTCTGTCAAATTGTGAATTTAGTATTATTGTTGCTCACATGACTGTGATTGTTGTTAAATTATGGTTTTATGAATTTTTTGTACTAATAAATTGTATACTTTTTATATATATATAAAACTTTTTCATATTTTTCAAATAATTGCCCGTAAAATCCCATCTTTGAGGTTTCTTCTTGTTCATAGACGTATGAGTGTTGCCAGCATTACTGCAGAGGTTGAAAGGGTGGGGGGGGCAGCAGGTGAGGAGTACAAAGTGTCTTGCCTACAGTTAAGTATGGTGGTGGGAGTGTCATGGTCTGGGGCTGCATGAGTGCTGCCGCCACTGGGGAGCTACAGTTCATTGAGGGAACCATGAATGCCAACATGTACTGTGACATACTGAAGCAGAGCATGATCCCTCCCCTTCAGAGACTGAGCCACAGGCCAGTATTCCAACATGACAACAACCCCAAACACACCTCCAAGATGACCACTGCCTTGCTAAAGAAGCTGAGGGTAAAGGTGATGGACTGGCCAAGCATGTCTCCAGATCTAAACTCTATTGAGCCTCTGTGGGGCATCCTCAAACGAAAGGTGGAGGTCTCTAACATCCACCAGCTCTGTGATGTCATCATGAAGGACTGGAAGAGGACTCCAGTGGCAACCTGTGAAACTCCGGTGAACTCCATGCCCAAGAGGGTTAAGGCAGTACTGGAAAATAATGGTGGCCACACAAACTATTGACACTTTGGGCCTAATTTGGATAGTTTCACTCAGGGGTGTACTCACTTTTGTTGTCAGCGGTTTAGATTAGATTAATGGCTGTGTGTTGAGTTATTTAGAGGGGACAGCACAATTACACTGTTATACAAGCTGTACACTCACTACTTTACATTGTAGCAAAGTGTCATTTCTTCAGTGTTGTCACATGAAAAGATATAATAAAATATTTACAAAAATGTGAGGGCCATTGAGAATAAAGTAATTGAAAAGGTAATTATAGCGACTGGTACACTTACTTAAAGGACAAAAAACAACAACATAGGTCCGCTCAGCCCTTTTGAGAACCTTTCCAATCCATAGTTTGCTCTCCAACTATATGTTGTTGTTTTTTGCCTTTTATGTAAGTATACCAGTAGCTATAATTACCTTTTTAATTACTTTATTCTCAATGGTCCTGCTCACACGATATGCTGCAGTGTGACTTTTAGTAAATCTATCTGTATTTCAGCAAATACAATCACCCAGAAATACAGTAACGTTTCCAAAGGATACCCTCTGCATTGACCACAGCGTGCCACAGGATACCCTCTGCATTGACCACAGCGTGACTCTGGCAGCTTATGGGAAAACCTGTACCAACTGGGTTTGATTGCAAAATCTTATTGTGCAATATATTTCATTTACATGTATGCTATGTTTTTAGAATCCAGGGCTATGTTTGCCCATTTTGTATATGCTATGTACTAATTAAATTGGCATCACTGCCTTTTAAATTTTCTATACTGTCTACTACTCACATTTCTGCCTTTAAAGTCCAAGGGAATTATTCCAGTGCATTGGACATGTTTTTCTACATAACTGGACATAAAACATATTCCAATACAAGCTGAAATTAAGGTTGAGAATTTCTGCCTGATAATTTACATTCTTTCTGCTCTTTTGGAATTGCACATTAGTACAGTGACCACAATATCCTCAATGCTCCGGTCACTGCTACAGAACTGTTCTGCCACAGAACATCTATTTTTCCATAAGCAATGTTAACCCTGTACAAGTTTATTCGCTGGCTTAGTGGTGCATCTCATACCCAGAAATAGGTAGAAAACAGTGAATGGTTTACAAGAGAATATTACCATTACCCAATGTTCCTGGTACCCAATTTGTCATGTAGATATATACATAGGATTAACACTATCACTGCAAGAAGAAAGATGTGCCATTTTCTACAGTCACTCAGGGAGCTTTGATTGTATGCATTTACCCCAGATATGAGAGTTTAATTAGAATAAAGCAGACACTGGTATTGTTTCCATTATGTTGTGCTTAAGGAGGTTATTCATGGTTGGGTTTATAGTTGTTTAAATCAGTCTGTATGTGCATTTTAAAGTAGATCTTTGTTTAATGGAACCGCTTCTGAGCTCTTGTACATTTGTACTGAAAATTTACTAATATATCAGCTGTGTGTCAGAACAAATATGACTGGCATGTTGTTAAAATTGAATGAAATTGCTGATTTGCCTAGCCAAATGTTTTGTGGTTATTGAATATGGTATGCAATGATTAAAGCCCCTGTTGGACTTTTTATGCTGCCTGTGTCCTGTTGGGAAATTACCCTTTACTTCCTGTCCCAGGTACCCAACAGGTAGTGGGGGAGATCTTAAAGATAGAGTGGGAATGTGCGTACTGCTTCTTTGACTACTGTAAAATTTTGGGTGCCTGATCACCTCCTTTCCCAAGGGTTATGGTCATGAGGACAAGCAAAAGTTGTAATCCCCCCCAGCAATTAAAACCTAATAGTAAGTCTAATATATCCATACTAAAAAAAAAAGTTTTGCTTAGAGTTGCATTATATTGATATCCTATTCTGCACAATGCATGAGTTTAGTGTAATGAGAATAATTTACTGGAAACATCAATTTCCCATAGAATTATTTGTTTATTTATTTATTATTATCTTTATTGGATTATTTGGATGTTGCTGTACAGAATATTTTTTTTCATTTTGAACATGAGTATTTTTTACAGCAACAAGACATGACTATGGGTCCCCTGTGCCCCCTTGTTTTGCCAGACTATTCTTTGTGGACATAGAAAAACAGATGTTTACTGAGAACAATAAGTACAGGTCACATATTTTAAGATATTTCAGGTTTATGGATGAGTTTATGCTGTTCTAGATAGAGCCACAAGAACATCTGAGCTAGATGGTTTCTAAAGTGAATCAGTCACATCATACTATTAGACTTAAAGTTGAATTGTCTGGAACGCATTTACATTTTTTAGATGTGACTATTTACAATGAGTCATAAAAATCATTACCGACTTGCTATATATTCTTAGCCAAAGGCTAGAAATAATTTCCTAGTAAATAGACAGCTTCCATGACCATGACTTGAAGCTAGGGATGAGCCGAACACCCCCCGGTTCGGTTCGCAGCAGAACATACGAACAGGCAAAAAATTTGTTCGAACACGCGAACACCGTTAAAGTCTACGGGACATGAACATGAATAATCAAAAGTGCTAATTTTAAAGGCTTATATGCAAGTTATTGCCATAAAAAGTGTTTGGGGATCTGGGTCCTGCCCCAGGGGACATGTATCAATGCAAAAAAAAGTTTTAAAAATGGCCATTTTTTCGGGAGTAGTGATTTTAATAATGTTTAAAGTGAAACAATAAAAGTGAAATATTCCTTTAAATGTCATACCTGGGGGGGTGTCTATAGTATGCCTGTATAGTGGTGCATGTTTCCCGTGTTTACAACAGTCCCTGCACAAAATGACATTTCTAAAGGAAAAAAAGTCATTTAAAAGTACTCGCGGCTATAATGAATTGTCGGTCCCGGCAATACACATAAAAGTCATTGAAAAAAACAGCATGGGATTCCCCCGCATTCCATTACCAGGCCCTTTAGGTCTGGTATGAATATTAAGGGGAACCCCGAACCACAATTTTAAAAAAAATTGCGTGGGGGTCCCCCCAAATTCCATACCAGGCTCTTCAGCTCTGGTATGGATTTTAAGGGGAACTCCACGCCAAAATTAACAAAAAAATGGTGTGGGGATCCCCCAAAAATCCATACCAGACCCTTATCCAATCACGCAACCTGGCAGGCCGCAGGAAAAGAGAGGGGGCCGAGAGAGAGGTGCCCCCCTCCTGAACCATACCAGGCCACATGCCCTCAACATGGGGAGGGTGCTGTGGGGTAGCCCCCCAAAGCACCGTGTCCCCATGTTGATGGGGACAAGGGCCTCATCCCCACAACCCTTGCCCGGTGGTTGTGGGGGTCTGCGGGCAGGGGGCTTATCGGAATCTGGAAACCCCCTTTAACAAGGGGACTCCAAGATCCCGCCCCCCCTATGTGAAATGGTAACGGGGTACAAATGTACCCCTACCATTTCACAAAAAAAGTGTGAAAATGGTAAAAATGACATGACACAGCTTGGGACAAGTCCTTTATTAAAAAATAAAAAAATAAAAATGTCCCACAAAGTCGTCTTCTTCTTCTCTTGCTCTGCCGATGGACCTAAAAAGAAAAAAAACGTGGCCGACCCGTCTCCGTGGCAGGCTCCCGCAGTATGACGCGTCTTCGCTTTAACAGTTCTTTTATAGCTGAGGGTGGGGCCACACTGTGATGTTCCCAGGTGACCCCGCCCCCCTCTGATGCACGGGGACTTCCCTATGGCTTCCCCGTAGTGTCAGAGGGGGCGCGACTTTTGTAAACACGGGAAACATGTGCCACTTTACAGGCATACTATAGACACCCCCAGGTATGAAGTTTAAAGGAATATTTCACTTTTATTGTTTCACTTTAAGCATTATTAAAATCACTGCTCCCGAAAAAACGGCCGTTTTTAAAACTTTTTTTTGCATTAATACATGTCCCCTGGGGCAAGACCCAGGTCCCCAAACACTTTTTATGAGAATACCATGCATATAAGCCTTAAAAATTAGCACTTTTGATTTCTCCCATAGAGTTTTAAAAGATGTTCCGCGGCTTACGAATTTGCCGCGAACACCCTAAATTGTTCATTATTCGGCGAACAGGCGAACACCCGATGTTCGAGTGGAACTTACGTTCCACTTGAACATTGGGCTCATCCCTACTTGAAGCAAGCAGTTATAAAGGGGCAGTTCCTGAGGGCATGCAAATTTGCCACTTCGGCTACTAAAAGGTATGATCCTTATAAAACAGCTGGGGCAGAACATTATTGAAAAAAAATATATATAAGTGTAAAGTCAATGTAGTAGAGAAGATTAAATTAAGTAAAGGAAGGTTTGAAAAAAAATCTGAAAGAAATCCGTCTTTGTCAACTATTTTCAAGCAATCATTTTTAAAAGATTAGGCAGTACAAATTAAAGTTTACATTCAAAATGTATGTAATGACAATCTTTGTTTTGGATAAAGTAGGACAGCATAATACCCATGCGCCCCATCTTTATTAGTGCAAAATTGTTATCACAAGATAAATGCGACATCACTCCTTGAATGATTCACCACAACTTCCTGCAATGTCACTCGACAGTACATTATACTCAGGAGCAAGGTCTTCACCCATGGTGCTTTAGTCCAAGCAATTGCCTTCCTGCATGTCTTCCTCTGAATTTAACCTCCAGCAGGAAGCTTCAAGCTTGGGCCCCTCTGCAACACAGGACACACTCTCCAGGCAGCAAGACTGGGAGGACCAGAAGAAGCAGAAGCAAAACACACTCTCTCTAGGAAGAGCTTGGGAAGCAAGAGAAACCCAAGCAGTAACACACACCCTCCTTAGGAAAAGCCTGGGAGGTAAGAGCCCTTTCCAAGGTTACTCCTGAATATTTATACCTTTTCCTAGCATCCACCACTGGCTTGAAAACATGTGCATTGCTTTGCTCGCGACTGCAGAGTTGCAACTAGGCACATGTTTGTGCAAATGCTTCCAAGCCTGTATGCAGATGCTTGTGCACATGATCATGCATCACCACCAAAGTGCCCAAAAGTGCCCAAGGTAGCTGTGTGTTACTCCCATACATTAAAATACATACTGCACCTTTAAGAGGAACTACAAGTGAAAAAACGTGTAGTGTAACATGAGCACTATATATATATATATATATATATATATATATATATATATATATATATATATACACACACACACATACATATCAAAGAAAAGAGGAAGTGCTTAAACAAATGTTTTTGTAACTCATATGAAATATCTTCAAATACATAACAGATGACATATATAATCAGTGTCAGCCCTTAGAAAGGTCTTTTTAATCTTGCTTCAATGCCACTCAGTGCATTCCAACCCACCATCTATGGAAAATGTCTTGGTGCTATGATATGACCCCTATTTCTAGGAAGGTCAATAAATGCTTGAAATCAGCAGCAATGTGACGCAAGATGTTAGAATTTTCGCCATGAGTAAGAACTTATCTGACACTTTGATTTATCCAGAAAGCATTTGTTGCAATATAGAAGAAGAAAGAAGAAAAAGCAAACTCATGGTTAAAGCCCTCAATGCATACTTTAGTTAAAAGATAAAATCCATAAACTCACATTAAATGGTGCCCATTAACATTATAATACGCAGATGGAAAACATATGGGAGTTGAATTTACTAAAACTGGAGAGTGCAAAATCTGGTGCAGCTCTGCGTAGAAACCAATCAGCTCCCAGTTTTTTTGGTCAAAGCCTAATTGAAGAAGCTGATTGGCTACCATGCACAGCTGCACCAGATTCTGCACTGTCTGGTTTAAGTACCGTAAATCAACCCCATGGTGTACAATGTGTCTCAGTTGTAACACCACTACCTGGAGACAGTTTGACAGACAGCCTAAGTAAACGTGACTCACTTTTCATCTGTGGAATTTCTCAGGGGATCCCATACTCCTATATCAGCCCTCCTGACTCCTGCCCCTCTGAAGCCTTTTCTTTTATGCCATTCATCAGAGACAGGGAATACTAAAGTATTACATGTTTTGATCACATTACCAGTCCAGCATTGCTTCATAATTAAATAAACAACAACAGACAGCTAAAGCATAAGTCCCAATGGTCCCAGATGCACCGGGACTGTCCCAGGACTTGAAGCAAGTTCAGACGTCCCAATGAATGAAGACTTTGTCCCAGAGTGGAGCCAAATGCTGGAACAAGTTCCAGCATTTGGCTCCAGTGGCTTGCCCACCCTGTGGCATGTGCAGGGTGTCCAGTGTCCCGCACGCCACAAGCATGGCTGTGTAAATGTGACAGGCAGCCTGTGGTGAGAGATGCCGGCTGCCTCACACATACACAGTGCAAAGCGACTTGCGGCTGAGCCCGGCTACCTATGCTGTTTTCCTATACACGGGAGAAGGAGATGGGGAGGTGTCGAGGCCGGGGGGGGGGGGGGCAAGATGGTAATTGCTTCCCGGCCGCTTTGATGCACGAAAATGGCCGCAGACATGCCTTCCAGGCACCTGTATAATTCCGGAGAGAACCAGCCAGCTCCCTCGCCCTCTTCCCTCACACTTTCTTGTTCATGGCGGAGAGCTCCACCCACTGATCGCTGGACACAAAGAGCGGAGAGCCAGCCTGCTGTCAGCCTGTAGGCTGAGTAAAGGGGGGAAAGATTGGGGGTATAAGGGTAAAGGGGATAGACTGGGGGATATTTGTGCTAGGAGGGGGTGGAGGGATTTTGGTTAAGAAGAGGAATGGGGGGCGGATTTGACCCCTATACTCTGCCCTACTGACCCCAGGTCCTTCCTCCTCCTTGACCACTGTACCCTGACCTACTGACCCCCGGTCCTCTGTCCTGCTGACCCCTGTACCCTGCTCTACTAACTCCCTGTCTTCTATCCTGCTGACCCCTGTACCCTGCCCTACTGACCCCCTGTCTTCTGTCCTGCTGACCCCTGTACCCTGCTTTATTAACCCCATGTCTTTTGTCCTGCTGACCCCTGTACCCTGCCCTACTGACCCTCTGTTTTTTGTCCTGCTGACCCCTGTACCCTGCTCTACTGACCCCCTGTCTTTCGTCCTGCTTACCCCTGTATGCTGCTCTACTGACCCCCAGTCTTTTGTCCTGCTGACCTTTTACCCTGCCCTACTGACCCCCGTTTCCTCTGTCCTGCTAACCCCTGTACCCTGCCCTACTGACCCCCTGTCTTCCATCCTGCTGACTCTTTTACACTGCCCTACTGACCCCCTATCAGAGAGTTAACCTGCTGTCAGCCTGAAGGCTGAGTAAAGGGGGGGAAAATTGGGGGGTGTAAGAGTAAAGGGGGATAGACTGGGGGGAATTGTGCTAATACGGGGTGGGGGTAATTTTGGTTAAGAAGAAGAATGGGGGGTGTTTTGACCCCCTATACCCTGCCCTACTGACCCGCGGTCCTCTGTCCTGCTTGACCCCTGTACCCTGACTTACTGACCCCGGTCCTTCGTCCTGCTGACGCCTGTACCCTGCTCTACTAACCCCCTGTTTTCTGTCCTGCTGACCCCTGTACTCTGCCCTACTGACCCCCTGTCTTCCGTCCTGCTGACCCCTTTACCCTGCTCTACTGACCCCCTGTCTTCCATCCTGCTGACCCCTGTATCATGCTCTACTGACCCCCTGTCTTCTGTCCTGCTGACCCCTGTACCCTGCTTTATTAACCCCATGTCTTTTGTCCTGCTGACCCCTGTACCCTGCCCTACTGATCCCCTGTTTTTTGTCCTGCTGACCCCTGTACCCTGCTCTACTGACCCCCTGACTTCCGTCCTGTTTACCCCTGTATGCTGCTCTACTGACCCCCAGTCTTTTGTCCTGCTGACCCCTTTACCCTGCCCTACTGACCCCCCTTTCCTCTGTCCTGCTAACCCCTGTACCCTGCCCTACTGACCCCGTGTATTCCATCCTGCTGCCCCCTGTACCCTGCCCTACTGACTCCCTGTCCTCTTTCCTGTCCCACGTACAATGCCCTACTTACCCCCTGTCTTCCATCCTGCTGACTCTTTTACACTGCCCTACTGACCCCCTATCAGAGAGTCAACATGCTATCACCCTGAAGGCTGAGTAAAGGGGGGAAAGATTGGGGGGTGTAAAAGTAAAGGGGGATAGACTGGGGGAATTGTGCTAGGAGGGGGTGGGGGAAATTTTGGTTAAGAAGAGGAATGGGGGGTGATTTGACCCCCTATACCCTGCTCTACTAACCCCCTGTTTTCTGTCCTGCTGACCCCTGTACCCTGCCCTACTGACCCCGTCTTCCGTTCTGCTGACCCCTCTACCCTGCTCTACTGACCCCCTGTCTTCCATTCTGCTGACCCCTGTATCCTGCTCTACTGACCCCCTGTCTTTTGTCCTGCTGACCCCTGTACCCTGCCCTACTGACCCCCTGTCTTCTGCCCTACTGACTCCCTGTCTTCTATCCTGCTGACCCCTTTACCCTGGCCTACTGACCCCCCTTTCCTCCATCCTGCTGACCTCTGTACCCTGCATTACTGACCCCTGTACGCTACCCTACCTACCCCCGGTCTTCCGTCCTGCTGACCCCTGTACTCTGCTCTACTGACCCCATGTCTTTTGTCCTGCTGACCCCTGTACACTGCCCTGCTGACACCCTGTCTTCTGCCCTTCTGACTCCCTGTCTTATGCCCTGCTGACCCCTTTACCCTGCCCTACTGACCCCCTTTTCCTCCGTCCTGCTGACCCCTGTACCCTGCCCTACTGACCCCCTGTTTTCTGTTCTGCTAACCCCTGTATGCTACCCTACTGACCCCCTGTCTTCCATCTTGCTGACACCTGTACCCTGCTCTACTGACCCCCTGTCTTTTGTCCTGCTGACCCCCTGTCTTCTGCACTACTAAATCCCTGTCTTCCATCCTGCTGACCCCTGTACCCTGCCCTACTGACCCCCCTTTCCTCTGTCCTGCTGACCCCTGCCCTACTGACCCCCTGTCTTCTATCCTGCTGACCCCTGTACCCTGCTCTACTGACCCCTCGTCTTTTGTCCTGCTGACCCCCTGTCTTCTGCACTACTGACTCCCTGTCTTCCATCCTGCTGACCCCTGTACCCTAGTCTTTGATAACGCCCTGGGGGAGGGGCGAAACGCGTCGACGTAACATCCTGCCTACGCCTGCTAACCACTACCAGTGACATCACTTCCTGTTTTGGTGGAACGCACGCCGATTAGCGGCGAACCGACCAACTATCTGAATGCCTGCTCTGCATGCCGGTCTTGTGAGTAGCGCTTTTATGCGCAGGTGACCTTATGCCATCCTAAGGTTTTATGCTATATATTTTTCCCTTCTTTTTTGGTGGAACGCGAGTTCTATGGTCCCGACCCCTGTACCCTGCCCTATTGACCCCCCTTTCCCTCGTCCTGCTGACCCCTGCCCCACTGACCCCTGTCTTCTATCCTGCTGATCCCTGTAGTCTACCCTACTGACCCCCTGTCTTCCATCCTGCTGACCCCTGTACCCTGCTCTACTGAGCCCCTGTCTTCTGTCCTGGTGACCCTTGTACCCTGCCCTACTGACTCCCTCTGTCTTCCGCCCTACTGACTCCATGTCTTCTGTCCTGCTGACCCATGTACCCTTCCCTACCGACCCCCTGTCTTTCATCCTGCTAACCCCTGTACCCTGCCCTACTGACTCCCTGTCCTCTTTCCTGATCCATGTACCCTGCCCTACTGTCCCCTACTGTCCCCTGTCTTCTGTCCTGCTGACTCTTTTACACTGCCATACTGACCTCCTAGCCTCTGTCCTCTGCCCTTGTGATAAATCTTCTCTGCCTTGCTGATCCCCGTACCCTTGTGATAAATCTCCTCTGCCATACTCATTCCTGTCCTCCACCCTGCTGACCCTTGACTTTTGCCCTGATAACCCCTGCCCTCCACCAAGTTGACTCCTGTATTCTGCCCTGATAACCCCTGCTCTCCACCTAGCTGACCCCTGCCCGGGTTTTGTTTAACCACGCACATTAAGCCTCTCCCCATTAAGAGTTTGGCTGCACCCACATTTTGCCACGGCACTCTATGTGTGACTCAAATTTCTTCCTCCCTCAAGTGTCTCTCATTCCAAAGTTCAAAAGTTAAGAGGTATGCTAAATGAGTGTTCTAAAACCACAGGTTTCCTCGCACCATTTAAAATAGTTCTTTGGTCCCCTTTACCACTTCTCCTGTCCCAGCTGTTGGCACTAAGGGGCCACTTGAAGAACATAATAAAAGAAATTATAAGTCATGTGAATCATCAAGTGTTAAAGTGTTATTAATCCTAAATTGTAAAACCTGGAAGATATATATTTAAACAGTATATATATATATATATATATATATATATATATATATATATATATATATACATATATATATATATATATATTATATTATATATATATACACACACACACATACACATACAGTATATATATATATACACACATACACACATAGAAGTGTGCTAAGAAGTGTGCTAAGAAATCACTTGCCACACTGCCTGCCACCAGATGAGGATGTCACTTGCCACGCTGCCTGCAACCAGATGCGGATGTCACTTGCCACGCTGCCTGCCACCAGATGGGGATGTCACTTGCCATGCTGCCTGCCACCAGATGGGGATGTCACTTGCCAAGCTGCCTGCCACCAGATGGGGATGTCACTTGCCACGCTGCCTGCCACCAGATGGGGATGTCACTTGCCACGCTGCCTGCCACCAGATGGGGATGTCACTTGCCACCATGCCTGCCACCAGATGGGGATGTCACTTGCCACGCTGCCTGCCACCAGATGGGGATGTCACTTGCCACCATGCCTGCCACCAGATGGGGATGTCACTTGCCACGCTGCCTGCCACCAGATGGGGATGTCACTTGCCACGCTGCCTGCCACCAGATGGAGATGTCACTTGCTACACTGCCTGCCACCAGATGGGGATGTCACTTGCCACCATGCCTGCCACCAGATGGGGATGTCACTTGCCACGCTGCCTGCCACCAGATGGGGATGTCACTTGCCACACTGCCTGCCACCAGATGGAGATGTCACTTGCCACGCTGCCTGCCACCAGATGGGGATGTCACTTGCCACGCTGCCTGCCACCAGATGGAGATGTCACTTGCCACACTGCCTGCCACCAGATGGAGATGTCACTTGTCACCATGCCTGCCACCAGATGGGGATGTCACTTGCCACGTTGCCTGCCACCAGATGGGGATGTCACTTGCCACACTGCCTTCCACCAGATGGAGATGTCACTTGCCACGCTGCCTGCCACCAGATGGGGATGTCACTTGCCACGCTGCCTGCCACCAGATGGAGATGTCACTTGCCACACTGCCTGCCACCAGATGGAGATGTCACTTGCCACCATGCCTGCCACCAGATGGGGATGTCACTTGCCACGCTGCCTGCCACCAGATGGGGATGTCACTTGCCACGCTGCCTGCCACCAGATGGAGATGTCACTTGCCACGCTGCCTGCCACCAGATGGGGATGTCACTTGCCACGCTGCCTGCCACCAGATGGAGATGTCACTTGCCACACTGCCTGCCACCAGATGGAGATGTCACTTGCTACACTGCCTGCCACCAGATGGAGATGTCACTTGCTACACTGCCTGCCACCAGATGGGGATGTCACTTGCCACGCTGCCTGCCACCAGATGGGGATGTCACTTGCCACGCTGCCTGCCACCAGATGGGGATGTCACTTGCCACCATGCCTGCCACCAGATGGGGATGTCACTTGCTACTCTGCCTGCCACGAGATGGGGATGTCACTTGCTACACTGCCTGCCACCAGATGGGGATGTCGCTTGCCACCAGATGGGGATGTCACTTGCCAATGTTGCCATGCTGCCTGCCATCAGGAGGAGGGCGGAACAGCGGTGCAAGCAATAGGAGATGTCATCTTTCTCCCACGCCGTCGCACCGCTGACACTACTAGCTAATCTCAATTTTTTTAAAAATGGCGCCGAGCGGCGCAATCACGCTACTGTGCATGCGCCGCCCGGCCGTGTGCTTACGAGCTTTCCCGAGCCCGGCCGTCTTCGGAACGGCGCATGCGCCGTTGCGTGGTGGGCTCGCGGCCATTTTTTCTATGGGCACTGGTGCCCATAATAGACTCTAATGGGCAGCACGGGGGGCGGTCGCGAAGTCGCTGCAGGAGCGGCACTGCCCCTACACCACTGCTGCCCCGAGGCCTGGCCTCGGTGGCCTTGTGGCTAATCCGGCCCTGACAATAGGGACACACTGTATTTATAGGATCACCCGGCATAAAATACAGCCAATTACAGACTAAGACGATATGTTTTCCCTTCCTGAACCCAAAGCCCTTTCACGGCAGATCGATGACCCTCACCAAACAGGATATTGTGCTAAACCTGTAGGTACATAAGAGAACTAGTACCTGGAAGAGTGGATTTGATACTAAGGTTGGCTGTCCCTCTCCCAGGACAAGGCCTCTGTAAACAGAGGGAATTCCCTTCCTGGGAGGTTAACCAGTAATCTAATTGTGGATAGAGAACCTCTTGCTAGGGTGTGTGTGTGTGGGGGGGGGGGTTTGGGTGAACTAAGTCTTTGACCCAGGTGAAAGAATGTCTAGCTTCACCACTAACAAAACTAACTAAGGGGGCTGAGGCCACTGCTGTGAAGGAGGACGGTGATGTGAAGTAGGGGACTGTGATGTGAAGGGGGACTGAGAACTCATATTAATGGGATTGTGATGTGAAGGATCTGAGGCTAGGTTTACATCATTGCATCATTGCAACCTGCGTTCTGCGTGTAGGCAACCTGTTTAATTAATGGGCTGTCTTACATGCAGAAACCAGAAAAAGAAGTTCCTGACCCTCTTTTTAACCAGTTCCTGCCCGGCCTATAGTACAATGATGGCTGGGCAGGACCGCTCTAGTTCTGAGTGGACTTCAAATGGCATCCTCCCTAGAGCGCGCACCTCGAGGGTGCCCCACAGGCCAAACTGCGGTGCAATCTGTCACCCGCTGTGTCACTGAGGATGACAGATCAGTGTACAGGCCTGTACCATATGATCACTGTGACCAATCACAGCAGGTCACATGGCAATTGTACACAATGGATGGCTGCTATTCATTGTGTACCACTGTGTTGGTCACAGTGATCACATGGTACAGACAGGGTTAATCGCAGCCCATCTGTACCCTGGACAATCACAGCTAATCACAATAGTAAACACTGAATGAATAAATTTAATTCAGTAAAAATAGGGTTTCACAAAACCAAAACCGTTATCGGTGCCGTTACTGAGAATTTGTATGAGTATCGGTACTCGTGCAAATTCTCCGATACCCAAAACCGATACCTTCGGCTCAGTTCTTTCAGCTGTCAGCAGGATTTCCCTGCTAAGAGCTGAAATGTAAAGTATGCAGGCAATTATTGGATGTTAAGGAGCAGGGCCGTCGCGTCCTTAACAACCAATGACATTCCAGATGTCCAGGGGATTCCCTTCCCTGCCTCCTTCTCCCCTTTCTCCAGCTGTCACTTCTGCCCCATCTCCACCCCCACTGCTCATACCACACCAGCCTTCAGCCCCCCTGTCCTGGCCCAACTCTGCAAACTCAGTGGAGGGTGGAGTAGAGCGGGCGGGGACTCGAAAATTCTGTGTACCAATGAGCTAATCCCCCGCTGTGTAGCTATTTTTAAAAAAAAAACTTCTCTGTGTCCCCCGAAAGCGGACTATTTAACCACTTTCGGGTTTAGGCGGATTAATCCGCAACAGGCTCTTCTATATCAGTACACTGGGGACAGTCGGGATCACGGTTGCGTATTAATCCGCCTAAATCCGAAAGTGGTTAAATAGTCCGCTTTCTGTCCCCTGGCACTCCCTGAATATAGGGGACCTGGAGAAGTTTTTTTTTTTTTTTTAATTCAAATTTTAATTCAATACCCCTTTACTTTAGAGAGAGAGACAAATTTTCAAACATGATTTTTAGGACCAAGGTATTTGAAAGCTGTTATTTACTACTAAATCTTGTACACTAAACCTTGGTTTACAAGTAATGCGGTATACGAGCACTTTGAAAGACGAGCAACATTTTTTGAAAAATGTTGTCTTTGTATACAAGTTCTGTCTTGATATACAAGCACTGGTTTTACAGTAAAAACAAAAGAATTACACTCACAATGTTAAGGAGTCTGGTGTTCATCCATGTAAATCCACTGTGTATATGTACAGTAAACCTGTCGGAGACACCCAGAGACACTCCCAGCTGGGTGGGGCGGGCGTAACGTGCGTGTGTAAAGTCACTGTGTATATGTACAGTAAACCTGTCGGAGACACACAGAGACACTCCCAGCTGGGTGGGGCGGGCGTAACGTGCGTTCGAAGCACCTGGAAGTGATGTCAATAGTTCCCGAGTGTTTCCGTGTTCTCCAGAAAGTGCTGGGAGCCAACCTCTGGCCACATATAGCGCTGTATACTGTACACCAGCAGTTTTACTGTAATATACACAGCGGCTTTACATGGAAGAGCTCCAGACTCCTTAACATTGTGAGTGTAATTCTTTTTTAATGTAAAAAAAACAAACACAAAACTGTGATTTTTTTTTCTACACAGAGGTACAGTACAGTATTCCTACTACAGTACTGTACAGTATCAATGTGAGCTTTTGTTCATATTTTGATCATTTTTATATGAATAAATGGTTGTGGAACAAATTATTTGAGTTTCCATTATTTCTTATGGGGAAATTTGCTTTGATATAAGAGTGCTTTGGGTTACAAGCATGCTTCTGGAACAAAGTATGCTCACAAACCAAGGTATTACTGTATTGGAATTCAATTCTGGTAGTCTGGTCATTATGAATGTTGCTGTATGCTAAAGGTCAGCCCCCTGTGCAATTATATAAAGTTACCAGGAAATCTCCTACCGTTTCAATTTACTCTAATTAGCTAAGTTGCACTACTTTTATTGAATCTAATTGCTGATTGATTGCAGTATGTCAAAGTATATTTGTGATGTGCTATAGCGAGGTTTAGTAAAGCAGCTGATACACAATATAAATAATGTGAAAATAAGTTAATCTGTAAACCAGCAACATTACATGAAGCGTGCCCGCACCTCTAAACTATATAAGGCCTGGTTCACACTATGCATTTTTAGTGCGTTTTAAGATTTGCAGAAACACACTACAGTCCATTTAACATGATTTCCTATGGATGTAGTTCACATCTGTGCATTTTACGGAAAGGGCCAGGGACTTTTTTTCTGCCTTTTGGTCCCATAGACTTCAATGGATAAAAAGTGTGTATTGAAAAATGCAAAATGCACCTGCAATATGCAAACTGCAACCTGCATAGGTGTGAATCAGGCCTAAAAGAGTTTAAAGAAAAGTAGAGTGAATTAGCATAGAACATTACCAGTTAGCTAACATAACACTGGACATATTCACAGCAATGACACCTAAATAAAAGTTTGACTATCTTTTCAAAACTTGTAATCAGTCCTTTTTGCTGTGGTTTGTATTACATCATGCGGTCGCCATTGTATTTCTATATGTTTTTAGTGATTTTACATAGATCCTGGCTGTTTCCCTTAATAGATGAAATCAAGACTTATGCCCTGTACACACGATCAGAAAATCATATGGAAAATACCGCTTCCAAAGCGATCGTTAGTACAGAGCTTTTGAGAGCCGATCATAACAGTTCATCTGATATTATCGGAAGTGCACGACATTTTTTTTCGTACGATGCCATATTGTATGATTTTCACTTAAAGTGGAGTTCCACCCACTTTTACAACTCTTCAGCATCCTTCACTAAACTGTGCACTGTAAACAAATTGGATATTTTTTAGTTTTTTTTCTCAGCACCTACTGTATATCTGCTGTATACGTTTTTCAGTTCCTCCTCCCTGGCCGCGGCCAATCGCATCATTTCCTGTTTGCAATGCCTTCTGGGAAGGGGCGGCAACTTCCTCTGAAACTGCCATTGCTATGGAAACCTGACCTGAAACCTATTACACTGCTTGTGCTGCACTGAGCATGTGCGAGATCTGCAAGGATGAGATCCAGGAAGAAATACAATCTGGCTTCAGATGCCCACACTTAAGATGGCCACGGCCTGCTGTAGGTTTATAAAATAACAAACTACTGCTATATACTAACAAAACAGACCTTAGTTTACAGACTAACTTTACTAGAATACATTAAGCTTGTGTATTATAGGGGTATTTTTATTCAAAAAGTAGAATTTCGGCCGGAACACCACTTTAATCAGTACAGCTATCGTTCGAAAATGCAATATCAATGCATTACAACACATGACTTCACTTCCGAATTTTTTTTTTCTGTCGCACTGGAATTTTCGTGACTTCAGTAAACTCATCAGATTTGATCTGAGATTAGCATGCAAAAAAAAAAAAAAAAACAGACGATCATTTGTCCGATAATCTCATCGTGTGTACGGGGCTTAAAACTGGCCATTGGGTATCAGAACACAGACAAACATTTTTGTTTATACCTACAGATAAAAGGTAGGTAAGTGCACAAAAATATCGTTGGCGCTGGCTTATCTGGGAAGAAAATATCAATCAAGCACAATTTTTTTTCTCTTAATTTGTTCAGTTGCTATTTACCTTTAAGAACTGACAGCAATGTTTGGATGCATCAATATATATCAAATTGTTAGCTAATCCAGCCAATTGCAGCTGTCATTTCATGGCTGAGAGATAGCTTAAGACAAGCCATACACTGAAACAAACTATCACATGATATGGAAGGTTTGAAGGTTCTGTATAGGCTTTATGGTGTATTAGGAACGATCTCTGAATACCAATATCATAAAATATGGATGCAATGAGAGAAAGAAAAGTCAGCTTATTCCTAGTCTTCTCTGCTTATAGTGCAGAAATAAATCAATAAAGTGTTAGTTCCTATGGGCCAATAGTCTACTATGTGCTAAAAATGTTTGTTTGTAATACAGTAGTATGAAATAAAGGTATAGTTAAAACACCAAGATCTTGCAGTTCTTGAATGATCTGTAAAGCTTAGTCTATTGGCAGTATATGGTTTGCCCATTTAAAGTATTTAAAGCACACTCACCGGCCACTTTATTAGATACACCTTGCTAGTACCGGTTTGGACCCCTTTTGCCTTCAGAAATGAATTAATCCTTCATGGCATAGATGCAACAAGCGGTTGGAAACATTCCCCTGAGATTTCGGTCTATCTGGACATGATAGCATCATGCAGTTGCTACAGATTTGTCAGCTGCACATCCATGATACGAATCTCCCTTTCCACCACATCCCAAAGGTGCTCTATTGCAATGTTTGTCAACATCAGTCTTCAAATATGCCCGACAGGTCATGTTTTCAGGCTTTCCAATATTTTCCAGAGGTGATTTGATTTGTTTCACTGCCTTAGTAATTACCACAGGTGTTTCATCTGAGGGAAATCCTGAAAACATGACCTGCTGGGGGTACTTGATTACCGGAGTTGAGAAACATTGCTCTATTGGATTGAGATCTGGTGACTGTAGAGGCCATTGGAGTACAATGACCTCATTGTCATGTTCAAGAAACCAGTTTGAGATTATTTGAGCTCTGTGACAAGGTGCATTATCCTGCTGGAAGGAGCCATCAGAAGATCAATACACTGTAGTCATAAAGGGATGGACATGGTCAGCAACAATACTCAGGTAAGTTGTGGCATTTAAACGATGCTCAATTGGTACTAAAGAGCCCAAAGTGTGCCAAGGAAATATCCCCTACACCATTACACCACCACCACCATCCTGAACCGTTGATACAAGGAAGGATGGATCCATGCTTTCTTGTTGTTTACGCCAAATTCTCAACCTACCATCTGAATGTCGCAGCTAAAATTGAGAGTCATCAGACCAGGCAACATTTTCCAATTTTCTATTGTCCAATTTTGGTGAGCCTGTGTGAATTGTAGCCTCAGTTTCCTGTTCTTAGCTGACAGGAGTGGCACCTGGTGTGGTCTTCTGCTGATGTAGCCCATCTGCTTCAAGGTTCGATTTTTTGTGCATTCAGAGATGGCATTCAGAATACATTGGTTGTAACGAGTGGGTATTTGAGTTATTGTTGCCTTTCTACTATCTCAAACCAGTCTGCCCATTCTCTTCTGACCTTTGACATCAACAAGGCATTTTCGTCCACACAACTTCCGCTCACTGGATATTTTCTCTTTTTCAGGCCATTTTCTGTAAACCCTAGAGATACTCCAATAAATCTTTTGGTAATACACTATTTGGAGCAATATATCCTTTTTGCATGACTTGCACTATTCGTGAACACTTGAGACACCTGCCATTATTGACCGTCTGGGACACAGAGGCTATTAACAAGTGACACCCGGGAGATCCAGGAAGCCCAGGAGATCCGGAATTCTATGGTGGGGATCTGTGATCCAATTTGCTTTTCTTGACCCCCCCCGAGTAAGGGCGGTCACAGGCGATTCGATAAGCCTTCCATTTTACTAGTGGTGATGGGTCTCACGAGGTCAAGCATTCACTTCAAGTCACATCATATATATGAAAATCACTTAGTCAGTTTATGGACTCTTTTTTCTGATAATAGAATATTTTTTCGCTATATTTCTTTGCATTTTTTGCACCTTATTGTAGCAATTCTTTATGTGATTTTTTTATTTGGTTTATTTTGTTTGATATACGCAAGTTTATCAATTGGCATTATCTCTGAAGCTGTTTCAGATGTGATTTATAGGAATATTGTTCAAAATTTAAGGTTATAAGTTTTGCACATTCCTTGTAAGTTGTCTACAACAACTTTCTTCATTTCACATTTAGCGCTGCACTTTTTTTTACACAAACCCTAGAGATGGTTGTGTGTGTGAAAATCCCAGTAGATTAGCAGTTTCAGTTTTTTTAAATACTCAGACCGGCCTGTCTGGCACCAACAACCATGCCACTTTCAAAGTCACTTAAATCCCCATTCTTACCCATTCTGATGCTCAATTTGAACTTCAGCAAGTCATCCTCACCATGTCTAGATGCCTAAATGCATTGAGTTGCTGCCATGTGATTGGCTGATAAGCAATTTGTGTTACCAAGCATATGAACCTAATAAAGTGGCTGGTGAGTGTAGATGGCCCATTTAAAGTACATGTGTCATGACTGAGATAAGTATAACAGCTGTCATTGCTGGGCACAACAGTATCTGGTAATGCCAGTTCCCTGGCTGTATCTTTTTAATATTTTTAAATCACAAGGAAACATGCTCAGTGAGTGTATGAAGAGTATCATAATTACTTATCTCTATATTTGTTCTAGTTTAGCAACTTAGAATTAATGAAGCCAAAGAATCAGCCTGACTGCCAAGGAACTAACATTGCTAGAAGAAAAAGTCAGCAATGGCAGCCTACATAATTCTCTTGTGACAAATGTGCATTAAAGCAAAGTGTGTCATTTCACTTGTGATAGTTAGGTCACTCAGAACTGTTAAACAAGCAAGAGCTTTTCCATGATGGAATATCTTTTTGCCATCAATAGTGGGTAATTCCCTTTTTCCTGCAGAGATCATGAAGATTTGCATAGAAACACAGAAGAGTGAAGGCATTAAAAGACCAAGTGGCCCAACTAGTCCGTATGTCATATATATATATATATATATATATATTTTTTTTTTTTAAATATATATATATATATATATATACAACAGTGAGTACACCCCTCACATTTTTGCAAATATTTTATTATATCTTTTCGTGTGACAACACTGAAGAAATGACACTTTGCTACAGTGTAAAGTAGTGAGTGTACAGATTTTATAACAGTGTAAATGTAATGTCCCCTCAAAATAACTCAACACACAGCCGTTAATGTCTAAACCGCTGGCAACAAAAGTGAGTACACCCCTAAGTGAAAATGTTCAAATTGGGCCCAATTAGCCATTTTCCCTCCCCAGTGTTATGCGACTCATTAATGTTACAAGGTCTCAGGTGTGAATGGGGAGCAGGTGTGCTAAATTTGGTGTTATCGCTCTCAATCTCTCATACTGGTCACTGGAAGTTCAACATGGCACCTAATGGCAAAGAACTCTCTGAGGATCTGAAAAAAATAATTGTTGCTCTAAATAAAGATGGCCTAGGCTATAAGAAGATTGCCAAGACCCTGAAACTGAGCTGCAGCACGGTGGCCAAGACCATACAGCGGTTTAACAGGACAGGTTCCACTCAGAACAGGCCTCGCCATGGTCGACCAAAGATGTTGAGTGCACGTGCTCAGCGCCATATCCAGAGATTGTCTTTGGGAAATAGACGTATGAGTGCTGCCAGCATTGCTGCAGAGGTTGAAGAGGTGGAGGGGTACAGCCTGTCAGTACTCAGACCATACGCCACACACTGAATACACCACACTCTTTCTTCTGGGATTGTCGTCCCAGAAGGAAGCCTCTTCTAAAGATGATGCACAAGAAAGCCTGCAAAGTTTGCTGAAGACATGAAGACTAAGGACATGGATTACTGGAATCATGTCCTGTGGTCTGATGAGACCAAGATAAACTTATTTGGTTCAGATGGTGTCAAGCGTGTGTGGCGGTAACCAGGTCAGGAGTACAAAGACAAGTGTGTCTTCCCTACAATCAAGCATGGTGGTGGGAGTGTCATGGTCTGAGGCTGCATGAGTGTTGCCAGCACTGGGGAGCTACAGTTCATTGAGGGAACCATGAATGCCAACATGTACTGTGACATACTGAAGCAGAGCATGATCTCCTCCCTTCAGGGACTGGGTCGCAGGGCAGTATTCCAACATGATAACAACCCCAAAGATACCTCCAAGATGACCACTGCCTTGCTAAAGAAGCTGAGGGTATAGGTGATGGACTGGCTAAGCATGTCTCCAGACCTAAAACCTATTGAGCATCTGTGGGGCATCCTCAAATGGAAGGCAGAGGAGTGCAAGGTCTCTAAAATCCACTAGCTCTGTGATGTCGTCATGGAGGAATGGAAAAGGACTCCAGTGGCAACCTGTGAAGCTCTGGTGAGCTCCATGCCTAAGAGGGTTAAGGCAGTGCTGGTGGTGGCCACACAAAATATTGACACTTTGGGCCCAATTTGGACATTTTTCACTTAGGGGTGTACTCACTTTTGTTGCCAGCGGTTTAAACATTAATGGCTGTGTGTTGAGTTATTTTGAGGGGAAAGCAAATTTACACTGTTATACAAGCTGTACACTCACTACTTTACATTGTAGCAAAGTGTAATTTCTTTACAAAAATGTGAGGGGTGTACTCACTTCTGTGAGATACTGTATATATATATATATATATATATATATATATATATATATATATTATATATTATATACTCGAGTATAAGTCGAGTTTTTCAGCACATTTTTTTGTGCTGAAATGCCCCCCTCACTTACTCGAGTCAAGAACTTTTCTGCAGCAAAAAATTTCATTTTCCGAACCGACTTTAGGGCCCCATATCTCAGGGCCACTTTGTGCTAGGAACCCCGAATTTGGTGTGCAAACCCAGTGGAACTGGTATCACAACATATCCTGGGGTTCCTAGCACTAAGTGGCCCCGAGATAGGGGGCCCCAAAATCGGTTCGGAAAATGTCATTCTCTGCTGCATAAAAGTGCTTGACATTTTCTGAACCGACTTTGCGGCCACGTATCTCAGGGCCACTAGGTGCTAGGAACCCCAAATTTGGTGTGCAAACCCAGTGGAATATCCAAAGCTGGGGTTCCTAGGACCAAGTGGCCCTGAGATACGGGGCCCCAAAGCCGGTTCAGAAAATGTCATTCTCTGCTGCAGAAAAGTGCTTGACATTTTCTGAACCGATTTTTGGGGCCCTGTATCTCGGGGACACTTGGTACTAGAAACCCCAGCTTTGGATATTTTTGGTGCTAGTTTCACTGAGTTTGCACACCAAAACTGCGGTTCCTAGCACTAAGTGGCCCTGAGATACGGGGCCCCAAAATCGGTCAACTGTGTCCATTTGCAGCAATGTCATTTCGGGACCCTTTGGGTTCAGAGACCCCAAATTTTTGCTGCAGCTAGGGGGCATCTAGGAACCCTTAACTACCGAGTTTGAAGTTCGGGGGACCTATGGCTGCAAATGGGCACAGTGAGGCATGCAAATGGGCACAGTGAGGCTGCAAATGGGCATTGTTGACCCTCTTTTCCACTTACAGTAGCTGTGCATTTCTCACCCTCGTCTTATACTCGGGTCACTAAGTTTTTCCAATTTTTTTGTGGTAAATTAGGGCCTCGACTTATACTCGGAACGACTTATACTCAAGTATATATGGTATATATGGTATATATATATATATATATATATATATATATATATATATATATATACACACACACACAGTATATCATCAACTACTCCACTACTACTTTCCTCCTCATAGATTTTTTTTGCATCCATCTATCTACCATATCATAGAGGTGATGTTGATCATGTCGATGATGATGACAATGTCCTTTTCAATGCCATTCTCTGTAACTTACCTGCTGATCTGTGGTCACCTCATCTACTCTTTGCAAATGTATCTCAACATTTTTAATTGTACACAGAATTATTAGCCTAGCCAGGAAATTCTCATCCATTTGATTCAGAATTACTTAGACTGACAAATCATTTGATTGTATTTCAGAACCCAATGGGAATACCACAATGTCAACATCTGACAGGCTGACCATACACACCAACACAGATGCTTAACATTATTATAGTTGAATCTGACACATCACTGTAATTACTTGTCCATAATCATATATGGAATGTTTCAACTATAGCACAAAGCCCCAAAACAAGCCATTAATCTTATGTGCAGCAAATGAACCATGTGTGCCAAATAATATGAATATATGGATTATAAGATGTTTCACCTATACAGCAGGGGCGTAAAGGATAAGTGCACTATTAAAGCAGCAAAACAGAGTACATATACCCCCACTGGAGCATATTTTCAAATATGACCATATTGCAAAGATTTGATTCAAATTACTATTACAATTTGCAGCAAAGAGGGAGGAGAATTAGTGGAATCCCCATTGTTACGCGAAAAGTATCCAAGCTTTGGTATTTACCATATAACTACTTTACTATAACTTCTGTACTAAACAGGGCAGATAAAACTGAAACACAATAGAAAATTGCTCATGAAGATAACTTTTTTATGATAATATATACTATATTACCAAAAGTATTGGGACACCTGCCTTTACACGCACATGACATTTAATGGCATCCCAGTCTTCGTCCGTAGGGTTCAATATTGCGTTGGTCCACCCTTTGCAGCTTCAACTCTTCTGGGAAGGCTGTCCACAAGGTTTGGGAGTGTGTCTATGGGATTGTTTGACCATTCTTCCAGAAGCACATTTGTGAGGTCTGGAACTGATGGACGAGAAGGCCTGGCTTGCAGTCTCCACTCTAAATTATCCCAATCTTCTATCAGGTTGAGGTCAGGATTATGTGCAGGCCAGTCAAGTTCCTCTACCCCAAATTTGCTCATCCATGTCTTTGTGGACCTTGCTTTGTACACTGGTCCAAATCATTTGGTGGAGGGGGGATTATGATGTGGGGTTGTTTTTCAGGGATTGGGCTTGGCTCCAGTGAAGGTAACTCTTAAGGCATCAGCATATCAAGTCATTGTGGACAATTTCATGCTCCCAACTTTGTAAGAACAGCTTGGGGATGGCCCCTTCCTTTTCCAATGTGACTGTGCAGCAGTGCACAAAGCAAGCTCCATAAAGACATGTATAAGTGAGTTTGGGGTGGAGGAACTTGACTGGCCTGCTCCTGGTCATGACCTCAACCAGATACAACACCTTTGGGATAAGTTAGAGTGGAGACTGCAAGCCAGTCCTTTGGGATGATTTAGAGCGGAGACTGCGAGCCAGGCCTTCTCGTCCACATCAATGCCTGACCTCACAAATGCGCTTCTGGAAGAATGGTCAAACATTCCTATAGACACACTCCTAAACCTTGTGGACAGCCTTCCCAGAAGAGTTGAAGCTGTTATAGCTGCAAAGTGTGGGCCAACTCAATAATGAACCCTACGGACTAAGACTGGGATGCCATTAAAGTTCCTGTGTGTGTAAAGGCAGGTGTCCCAAATAACTTATCTTGGTAATGTTTTATGTTTTATTTACTTTCATACATTATATTTTGTACTGTTTTCTATTTGAATTCGCAATATAAAATTATTAAACAATGATTATATATAAATGCATTCTGAATAGATTGAGCAAAGCTACTTGTTCATTGTAATCTATGGGATGCTTTCAGTTCATGATTTCTTTTCCCCTGGTACGAAAGGGAGTTACAACATGCTCTTAACATAAAGTAAGCGTTTACCAAAAACATTTTTTGGTTTGAAAGATCTGAGAAGCATTAGAACCTCCGTCAGATTTTTACTGATGTATGTGTAGCCATTGGGTGTATGATCACTCACGTTCTTATTAAGTGACTTATGCCGTGTACACACGGGCGGACTTTTCTGCATCAAAGGTCCGGCGGTTTTTCCGACGGACTTTCGACGGACTTTTGACTGACTTTCGACGGACTTTCGAACAAACGGACTTGCCTACACACGATCACACCAAAGTCCGACAGATTCGTACGTGATGACATACGACTGGACTAAACTAAGGAAGTTGACAGCCAGTAGCCAATAGCTGCCTAACGTCGGTTTTCATCCGTCGGACTAGCATACAGACGAGCTGATTTTTTGACCGGACTCGAGTCCGTCGGAAAGATTTGAAACATGTTCTAAATCTAAAGTCCGTCTGATTTTCGACAGAAAAAGTCCGCTGCAGGTCCGATGAAGCCCACACATGGCCGGATTGTCCGACGGATTCGTCCCGTCGGACCAGTCCGGTCGAAAAGTTCGTCCGTGTGTACACGGCATTAGATGACCTAAGATAGGACATGAAGAAAAAGTAACACCAACAGCATTAAAAGTGCTTGTTTTTAAAAAGGTGACACTTTTTGCTTTATTAGACTAAGATTGTGAAGATTTCACTCACTTCTTAAGCCAATAACTGATGCCTCCTAAGACAGAACTTAAAAGCTTTCCAGCAAGGACAATATAAACCTAACATTTTTTCCCCACTATATTCAAACTGAATAAAAAGGTTTTGGGTAAGCTTGTACTAATTTTACTGACTGGAACAAATGTAAACCTGGTGCTGACTGAACAGCTCCCGTATTCTGTGTTTTCAAGGCTCTGCACTCAACAGATGATTATATGTAATTCGGAAACATAAAATACTTTCCTGAGCCTGTGCTGGGAAAGTGCAATGTGGTGCAATCCTTTTTGCATTCTATAATCTTGCAGCTTCTGGACACATCTCGACACAGAGCTTTACTGACAACAAGTACAAAGAAACGAGGACATAAGCTGATAAAAAAGATTGCTCAATATGGAACCATGTAAAGCCAATAATGACCGTCCGCCCGCCTTTATTTTTATGGTCATTGATGGGGACCTTTCAGTTTCAGTAGAGAAAATGCTGAAACAGAGATGAACAGTTTTTACTGTTATGAAGACTTTAGTGAAGTGTACGGTTTACAGTATGCTCTAATTTGCTTGTTTGTATGCTTAACTTACAGGATATGATAGTTTCCTTGCTGTATTAAGTGTGATAAGTATAGAGATGTCAAATTTTCGGAAATTTTGAAGTAAAAAAAAGAAAGTTTTTTACCATTATTTTTCCAGAAAAGATAACATTTTGGAAAAAATAATTAAAAATTCAGTGTGGAGTAGTTTTACAAATGAAAGTCACTTTGTTACACTGGGAACATTCAGTGTATATAAAAGTATTATGCTTAAAATAAAAGTACAGTTTATTCAGTAAATAAACTAAACTTGATTTTAAACCACTTCAGCCCTGGAAGATTTGGCTGCAGAATGACCGGGCCATTTTTTTGCGATTCGGCACTGTATGACTTTAACTGACAATTGCGCGGTCGTGCGATGTTGCACCCAAACAAAATTGATCTCCCTTTTTCCCCCACAAATGGAGCTTTCTTTTGGTGGTATTTGATCGCCTCTGCGGTTTTTATTTTTTGCGCTATAAACAAAAAAAAAACAATATTTTGTACTTTTTGCTGTAATAAATATCCCCATTTTTTTTTTAAAAAGCTAATTTTTTCTCAGTTTAGGCCGATATGTATTCTTCTACATATTTTTTGGAAAAAAAAATCGCAATAAGCATATATTGATTGGTTTGTGCAAAAGTTATAGCGTCTACAAAATAGGGGATAGATTTATACCATTTTTTAAAATTATTTTTTTCTACTAGTAATGGCGGCAATCTGCGATTTTTATTGTGACTCCAACATTATGGCGGACACATCGGACAATTTTGACACATTTTTGGGACCATTGGCATTTATACAGAGATCAGTGCTATAAAAATGCATTGATTACTGTAAAAATATCACTGGAAGTTAAGGGGTTAACACTAGGGGGCGATCAAGGGGTTAACTGTGTTCCCTGGGAGGTGATTCTAACTGAAGGGGGAGTGGACTGACTAGAGGAAGTGACGGATCGTGGTTCCTAGCTAATTGGAACACTTGACCTGTCATTCCTCTCAGAACAAAACATGGATTTGTAAGTTTACACACACACTTCCGTTTTCTGTCCCTCGTGCTCGCGATCGCTCGTGGCCAGCGGTCGTCGCGACCGTCGGCCACGAGCATCGGCACCCCTGCTGTGCAGCAGGCGCGCACGCCTGCTATCCCGATCCCGCAAACCAAAGTATAGCTACGACGGTTCGTGGGATCGTGCGGACCTGCAGTATAATGATGGCAGCTGGTCGGCAAGCGGTTAAAATTGTGTTTCAACACTTCAACTATGCATGAGAATAGGTAACCCTGCCCCTTTCCCTCATAATAATTTAAAGGTTTCCAGCCAATATGCATTTGCAGTTATTGATGATGCTGATCCAGAAGCATATATTGCTATATGAAGACCTTGATCAATGTTCTCCAGATTTTCAAATGTAATTGTATCTATACATAAAGGTATTGTATATTTTTGGAAGGCCGTGGTTTGCAACACTTCTTTACTTGAAGATGCTGCTGATGAAGAAACACTTTATGATGATCCAGAAGCAGCAGAGTGTTTCTGTAGGGAGAACTCTAGAGGGGAAAGCTACTCGCACTTTCATTCTGGTCCTCATCGCTTAATTCCATAAAGTATTTTTTAATGTCTTTAGGGCATCTCTGGCATGCCAGGATGTGTTTTGTCGTCCTTGTAGCATTTGGAAAATAATATTTCTTCCCACAATATTTGTAAGTTGACTGCAACTCCCTTCTCATTGGCTTACCTTTAGATAGGCTACCCCCCCTTCAGTCCAGTTTGAATGCTGCTGCCAAGCTCATCCACCTTACCAACCGCTCAGTGTCTGCTACTCCCTTGTGTCAATCCCTCCATTGGCTCCCGCTCACCCAATGAGTTCAAAATACTAAAAACAACTTACAAAGCCATCCACAACTCTGCTTCCAGATACATCACTAACCTAGTCTCAAAATACCACCCTAATCGATCTCTTCATTCCTCCCAAGACCTCCTGCTCTCTAGCTCACTTGCCACCTACTCCCATTCTCGCCTCCAGAACTTTTCCCAAGCCTCTCCCATTCTATGGAACTACCTACCCCAATCTGTCGGATTATCTCCTACTCTGTTTGCTTTTAGACGATCCCTGAAAACCCATCTCTTTAGAGAAGCTCATCCTGCCTTCACCTAACAACTGTACTTTAATTTTCTCCATCAGCTCCTCTCCCACAGCTATTACCTTTTGTATCACTTGACCCTCCCTCCTAGATTGTAAGCTCTAACGAGCAGGGCCCTCTGATTCCTCCCATATTAAATTGTATTGTAACTGTACTGACTGCCTTCATGTTGTAAAGTGTTGCGCAAACTGTTGGGGCTATATAAATCCTGTATAATAATAATAATAAATTGCAGCTTTGCTCTTAGCCAAAATTGCACTGCGGAAATGTTTCCAAACTCTAGATATTGGTCTCAGCATTTTACTAAGGGGAGGAAAAAAAAACATTTTACTGACCAGACTATAGGTAAACATTATGCTGTGATGGTGAAAAACCTTAATAGGAATCATTTAAAGGTTATAAAGAAATTAATTTCTCAGACAAATGTACCCTCTTACCTGTCAATTAAGGCCTGAGGAGACAGAAACTATTGTCACTGTATCCCAACAATCACCCAACTGTAGGAGGTACAAGATGGAACCCACAAGTTAACTAAACTAGAGCCTTTTCCGCTGCAGTGCCCCCTAGTGGAGGACATGCATATGTATCTTGTTTGAGAACTGCATTGAAAAGTACAGTGTTATTTGCATTTTATTCCAGGATTTGTTTGTGTTCAGCTTAACTTGCATAATTTAAGACTTTACATAAAGTCTCAGAAATCTTTTATTAGGTCCTCATATTATATAGTTTGAATACCATGTCATAGATATATTATTTATTATTGTAAAAGAACATATTCCCCACTGCTTTTGTTTTTTTCCCCAATTTTTCTGTTGTTTTTTTTCCAGGCCTTCCCATCTCTAGATGAGCAGCATCAGTGTTCCTATAAAAAGCTGGTAGAAAGCGGAAGATATAGAGAAAAAAAACAGGCTTTGATTTTATATTTCTTATCATCTTTTTTTTCTATTTGATGTTTCTTTTGAAATACATTGTATTCAAGAAGGTTACAGCATGTAAATAATGGATAGAAGGGCTACATAAGACTCAGGTGGGGCTTAAAGATGAACTCCAGGCAGATGTAAAACATCACCACTTAATTAACCTATAAGTAGAAATTATTACATTGATTTTTGGATAAAGTTGGGAACACAGACAGCAATAAAAACTGACAGGTGTTTCCCTCTGCTGTCTATCCAAAACTAAAAGAGAAGTTTTGCCTTTTAGTTATTCTTCTATTTTGAAAGCAGCCTCCTATACTACCCTGTACGGTAGGACTCAGGCTGGAAGAGGATAGTAAGGCCCTGGTAGCCAGGAATTTCACAGTGCTGCCCATCTGTCCAAGCTTTCCTGTTCCCAGGAGAAGAGAGCAGAGCAAAATCTAATCAGTGTGTTGCTTCTCCTTTGGTGCTGAGGCTGGGACTAGTCAAGGCTTTATTGATCAGTTATGGTAAAGCCTGTGGGGAGGTCTAAGGCAGTGCATTGCCTTGCTGTGCAATTTTACTGCTGCCCCTCTACTACACAATCAAAAATCTTTTGGCAGGCAGCAATGTTCCCATATAAGTATTGCAACTGAATATATTTTACTTTACTAAAAAAACTATTTTTCAAATGTATTATTTAAATTTTTCCTTCCACGCCCTATTGGTTTGTGGCAGCATATTGGAGGATTTGCTTAATGCCGCGTACGCACGATTGGAATTTCTGACAACAAATGTTTGATGTAAGCTTGTTGTCGGAAATTCTGACCGTGTGTAGGCTCCATCAGACATTTTCTGTCGGAATTTCCGACAACAAAAATTTGAGAGCTGGATCTCAAATTTTCCGACAACAAAATCCATTGTTGGAAATTCCGATCGTGTGTACACAATTCCGACGCACAAAATTTCACGCATGCTCGGAATGAAGCAGAAGAGCCGCACTGGCTATTGAAATTCCTTTTTCTAGTCCCATCGTATGGTTTGTACGTCAGCGCTGAATTTCCGAAAACATTTGTGCGACCGTGTGTATGCAAGACAAGTTTCATGCAACATCCGTCGGAAATAAATCCACGGTTTGGTGGTCGGAAATTCCGATCGTCTGTACGTGGCATAATAGTTTTTGATACTTGTATGCTGAAAAATTAAGAAACATGTAGATTAAATACTTCGTAAGAATTAAAAATAAATAGTAAAAGTGAAAATGCAGAACTCAGAGTAAAGAATTTGTCTAAGAGTTATCTGCAAAACACTCTTATGCCACGTACACACGATCGGACATTCCGACTACGAAATCCTGGGATTTTTTTTCTATGGATGTTGGCTCAAGCATGTCTTGCATACACATGGTCGCACAAATGTTGTTGGAAATTCTGAACGTCAAGAACGCGGTGACATACAACACGTACGACGAGCCAAGAAAAATTAAGTTTAATAGCCAGTGCGGCTCTTCTGCTTGATTCCGAGCATGTGTGGAATTTTGTGCGTCGAATTGTGTACACACGATCGGAATTTCCGACAACGGATTTTGTTGTCGGAAAATTTGAGATCTAGTTCTCAAATTTATTGTTGTCGGAAATTCCGACAAAAAATGTTTGATGGAGCCTACACACGGTCGGAATTTCTGACAAAAGCTCTGTTGTCGGAAAATCCAATCGTGTGTACGCGGCGTTAGCCTGTAACATGAACACATCCTGATGTTTTCTTTCATCGATATTCATTACCAGTATTTATAGAATTTACAAATTGGAGAAGGTTATTGTAACACATTCTATGCTCATTGTGAAAACTCAAGGGACTTTGTAATTACTTTGTATTACAACACTTATATATGAACAACCCATCCAATTTACTGTTAAATTATCCAGCTGTGCATGCCAGTAGTACTTGTTGCCATCTTCTTTTGATAAAGTATTGCTGCTATAATGACTCTTATAATGCTATTATGTTTGCAATACAACTAGTTGCAGGTGCTTAATTAGAATGCCAGCAGATGAGCTTTTCATCCACTGTTTAGAGCAATGTAGTAATCATGATAATCTTTATATAACTGACTACAACCTGGGTTTTCAGAAGATTTCTCACAATGATTTTAGATGGAACTGTTCATCACATGAATTTTTACTCTGCGACATTTATACAGAAATGTATTATTTTCACAGGCTATGAGCCATGACTGTTAAAAAAAAACCCTAATAATGGCAGACATTAGAGTTAATAAACTAAAAGGATAAAAAAAAGTTTGCTTTTCAATGTGAATTTTCACTTAGCTCAGTGAATAATTTTAAGAGATGTTCGGTGTAGTCATGCAATTGTATGGAAGCAAAATTCATTATTTTCCCCCTAGTATATTATTGGGTATTGAAGCTGAACAAAGCTTCACCATATTACTTTAGCTAATTAGACATTCATTTTAAAAGATCACTCTACTTCTATAGTAGATAGCCTTGTTATATGTATTCAGAGCCATGGCCAGAGCCAAAGAATACTAAAACAGAATGTTGATTAGCACAATAATAATACAAATAATAATAATTCTACAATATTTAATATGTGTCGCCATGTTCAATATAGGCTGCACAAACACACTGCTGCCAAATAGGGAAAAGCCTGTTACACCTCTTTTTTGGCATTGACCTTGAATCCCAATGCCCGGCTTTGTTGCAAACTTTAATGAGTGTAATAAAAGATATGACTTCCTAGGAAAGGAGTCTCCTAAAGGCTCTGAAAAGTTGCCATGTTGTCATAAAAGTCTTGTGAGTAAGTACAGGGTTGCAAAACTTGTGAAGGCTTTTTGATGTTCACATTGTTTTACTTCTGATGATTTAAAAAAAATAGCCTGCTGGCTTCAGACTTGGCCATGCTGGGTTGTCTATTCTGTGACCATATTTACTTACACGCTTTTCAGAAAACATTTTCAAAAATTAACTGCAAAATTACTGCAGAAAATATAAAAGTTGTACCAATGGCCATAAAGAAGTTGTTTTGTTACACAAGATCCACAAGAGATATGTAACTTTGACATGCCTGTTGCTGAAATTCCATGCAACATTTTCTTTCTTTAATTCTTTCCCCAAAACATATGGGTAAGATAAGAATTTCAAACAATGAGGAATTTGATGATGGGCAGATGAAGGCAAAGTGCAATATTCTCATCTCTGACTGGAGTGTAATTTTAGGGGATTTTTATACTTTTTTATCCTGTAGTAAAACACTACATTAAAAGGCATTACACAGAAATCTCATTATCTCCTATGTAGCTGGTTAGCATCCATGCACTGCAGCTTAGTTTATTTTTAAATGGAAACTATAAGGTGCATTTACACCTACACGTTACTATGTGCTCTACAACACAAGCACATAGATAAGAATGCACCCTAAGTTACACACATTCATTTTGAAAGGCATGCCAAAGCATTAAGGCAGTGCACATGCATTGCAGGGCACTGCAACATCTATCAACCCAGGGAAATTTGTTTTGGTGCCATACGTTTAATAAAAGAGTCATGTTTGATTTTTAGCACATGAGGGTTTGTTGGTAGTCAATTTGTTTTGAATGGGCTGCCTTAAAGTGGTTGTATTCCCTTACGAGTACCCAGTGAAGTGACTGACCTCAGATAATAGAGATGAAACAAATCATCCTACATGAGTTGAACCTGTTTATCTGCAGTCTTCTTCTCTCTACATCTGTTCAAATTCTAGAACGTATAAAGCTGGTCTGAGCATTCAGAAAAAGGAAGACAAAAAGCTGAAGGTACATTCTGCAGAGCTCAGTGAGTAGAGCTCTGAGAGCTGATTGGAGGGAAGGGACACACCCCCTTCACATAGCACACAGGATTAGAGCTAAGGCTGTCAATTAGCTGGAGCTCCCGTCCCCTCACCTTTTTTTCTCTTGGTGTCAGGAAAACTTGCCAGAAGTGATTCATGCTGACAGCAGAGGAACAAGGCAGCAGACAGAAATGACGCTTAGTGCTCTTAATTGGGAAAAGTACTGTATAAATAGAAGAATATGCTTTGTTCATATTTCATGTCTGAGGTTTACAATCCATTTAACTCAACTCATGTTAATGCCGTATTAAGCACATTTTGGGCCCCCAAATATATCTATTAATTTCGCTTTATAAAATAGACACATGTTACCCTGATCCATGTGTGTTGGGAGGTGGAGGGGCAAGGGATTTAGCTATTCCCTAAGCTTACTCGCTATTTTTTCCTGAAGCTGAAATAAGATTGATAAATTGATCTATCAATAAGCCATTTAGCCAAGATAATTGTGAAGGATAATAGTGAACATATCTCCAAAATGAAGCGTTTTCATTGACATTCATGAAAAAAATACTGCAGGTCATAAAAGTGGAAAAGCTATAATATTTCTCTTGCACTGAAATTAAACTATTTGAATTTAGAGAGTGTTTAAGATTAGATCTTCATCTCTCCTTATCTTTAAAATCTTAATGTGCTTACATGTTCCACCAGGGAAAAATGAATGATTGATATTGTATACAATTCCTTTAGTGCATACAGTATATGGTACAATTCCAGAACACATTTCTTGAGAAATAAAAATTATATAGAAGATCCATTTTCCATGTTTATATAAACATTTTTACATTACAGTGTAGAATAATGAAAATATTAGACCAAGTCTTATGCCGCGTACACACGAGCGGACTTTTCGACCAGACTGGTACGACGGACTTTCGACGAACTTCCAATGGACTTTCCGAATTAACGGATTTGCCTACACACGATCAAGTCCGACGGATTTGTACGTGATGACGTACGACCGGACTAAAATAAGGAAGTTGATAGCCAGTAGCCAATAGCTGCCCTAGCGTCAGTTTTTGTCAGTCGGACTAGCATACAAACGAGTGGACTTTTCGATAGGAACTGGGTCCGGCGGAGTTCCGACGTAAAGATTTGAAACATGTTCCAAATCTAAAGTCCGTCAGATTTTCGACCAAAAAAGTCTGCTGCAGGTCCGATGAAGCCCACACATGGTCGAATTGTCCGCCTGACTCGGTTCAGTCCGTTCGAAAAGTCCACTCGTGTGTATGTGACATTACTTTTACCATAGATTAGTTTTAACATTAAAATAATGCATTTAACAGCTATTTACCTCAAACTTGCATACCAGGCACAACACTATAAAGTTTCTAAACTAAATACAACTGTTCAAGTGTAGGTGACTCTGTAAATCAAGAGATGCCAAAGGAACCTGGCAGGATAGATGTTGCACATTGCTGATTTGCCTTTCTAGGTCCAAGCTCAATTTCCGAAACCCTCATCCTTTTTTTCACTACTTTGTCAATCATTCACTTGGAACAAGCATGTAAATATCAGGTTTTTGGACCCCTTTCTATGCTTGCTTTGGGCCAGTAGTTCTCTACGTATTACATCTAGGATAAAAATCAGATATAGATTAGGGGAAAATGATGTCCTTGATAAGATAGGAACTTTGCTTGCACACAATCCCTTTTATTTAGTTTGATAAGGATTGAAATTGGTACATAGAAGGCACTCCATTTGCATTTATCTGTACTGGCATAGCGCCATCAGACACCAACATCCTACAAATGTACTTTTTGACATGACAGCAGTGCAGTTCTGACTAATTGCACTATCCCATTGGTATCTGGGTCCTCTAGACCTACACGAGTACAATTTTCAAAGACAAATCAGTAATTTCAGAGGCCTAAATTCAATCCTGATCCCTAACATAATCCCTAATACATATATCCCGAATATATTATATTATATTTAAATTAGATTTATATTTAAAGAGATTATTTGCTCATTTCTGCTCATATTAATTTACACTTAAAAGTGTTTTGTTACATTTGCTGAGAAAAAATACCTGGCATGTATGCCAGAAATTTAGAGCTGTCCTATGTCTTGTGTATACTGCCTGTCTTGAACTTCAGAACAAATAATCCATATGTTGTTTAGATGAAAACAGTGGGAAGGCATCAGTAATTTAATAAAAGTTAACTGAGCAGGGCTGACACCCTTTGGGTCACAAAAATGCTGTGTGTTGCCAGCCCACAACAGAACTTATAAACTAAGTGCATTTCTGGCAGATAAAATGTATTTTCTTACAGGGTCTTTAAAAAGATAAAGCACGGAAAAGGTGCATGCATTGCAAATACGTACTGCATATGTTGTTGTATTTTTCAAACAGAAGGGCAATGTCAGTCAATGCAAATGCTATTGGAACCAGAAGGTCAGGGTTCCAAGGTCAGTGGAGACTGTCAGCAGTGTTACTTGTCCAGTAGCATTTGTTTGATATGAAATTGCCAGACATTTTATTCACCACTTTCAGATTGCTGTATATAAATTAACATATTGCGCTATAATTATGGTTTTAAAAAGCCACAGGTCTTTGTAAACTGACAGCTTTTTGGTTAGGAAAAGTAATATGTTTTCACTGTCAGCTTCCAGATGAATATTGCAATTTAACCAATAACATTTCCAGCTTATGGGTAAATATTGAGAGCTCTTGGCTTTTTGTAACCTTTTTTTTAGAAGGCGCCAAATCCATCGCTCCCCCCCCCCCCGCCACAGTTCTTCTTCTTATCGCTAATACTAGCTGTAGGCATGTTTGCATTAGAGATAAGAATACTGGAAGGCTTTCAATTCACTGCTGGGAGAGGGGACCAGGATGAGATGAGCTGGCTTAGACAATACCTTCAGTGTTTCTGCTGTGAGCTTTCAGGATGCATTACTCTGCAGTGCCTGCAACTACAGATGTCAGTATGGGATCTAGTAGGAGCAGGGCACACTGCAAGGAAAGACCAGTCCAAATACAAGATCCACACACAGGTGCCCAGGCTCAGTGTGTCCATCCACACCCAAACAAGATAAATAGATAGATGGAGCCGGCAGCACTGTAGTCCGTGTAGCATATTTATTGGTTACATTAGAGTGATAATAAAAGACACCAACCAATAAAAGCTGATGTGTTTCAGCGAGAGCCTTATGCCGCGTACACACGGTCTGACTTTTCGGCTACAAAAGTCCGACGAACGCCGACGGACCAAGTCCGGCGAACAATACGATCATGTGTGGGCTTCCCCGGACTTTCAGCGGACTTTTCCAGCCGCAAATCTGACGGACTTTAGATTTGGAACATCCTTCAAATCTTTACATCGTAACTCCGCTCGTCTGTATGCTAGTCCGACGGACAAAATCCGACGCTAGCGCAGCTATTGGCTACTGGCTATCAACTTCCTTATTTTAGTCCGGTGTGCGTCATCACATATGAATCCATCGGACTTTTGTGTGATCGTGTGTAGGCAAGTCTGGTCCTTAAAAAGTCTGTTGAAAGTCCGCCAAAAGTCCGTCGAAAGTCTGTCGAAAGTCTGTCGGATGGGCTGTCGGACTTTTGTAGCTGAAAAGTCCGACCGTGTGTACGCGGCATTAGTCGTAGCACATTTAAAATTGTTATGGTAAAACATTTCTATCTGTACAAACTCCACCCAAAAGGAAATTCGCATATTAAATTAGTACAAATACCCAATTAAGAGGTTTATACAATGATATCAAAAGCAGGCAGAAAGATTAAACAAAGAAGTCATTAAATCCAGAAGCAGGTTAAGACAACCATATACTGTACAAGTATTCAGAAGATATGAAAAATAAAAATAGATCAATATAAAATCAGATAAAATAGTAACACAATATCTACAATACATAAACAGAGCTATTGCCATTGCCTCAAATAGGGACAGAAATAGCCTAATCTGTAAAAAGAGCAGGTCCTTCAATAGTAAGATAAAAGCAACCGCCCTGTCACATTTGTCACCATTTTCTCTAGGGATTTTAACATGACGAAACATATAATAAATATGTATCTCCTGGTTTTAGATAAAGATAAGGACCTAAATACAGTGCTTTCATATGGCTGTAATTTTTCCTATTTGTCAGTGTGGGCTTGCTTATTAAAATATCATTCACTGCTTGCTAAGAATATGCAAATACTTGAAAGTTGCAATCTCAAATCATTTTTTAATCTGATGAAAGATATTTAAAGCAAACAAGTCACGTGAGAGGCATGAAGGCTGCCATTGCTGTGTTTTCCTGAAAATGCTAGTTTCCCAGCTGTCATGCTACTCCTCTTGCTTCAGTGCTTCAGTACAACACTAACCCAAAACAAGCATGCAAAAAAACACTGCTATTTTCACTGACTTTCTGTGCTTGTTTCAATCAGTGGTTTAGAAAGTCTTGTTACATATAGTTACATAGTAGAGGAGGTTGAAAAAAGACACAAGTCCATCAAGTCCAACCTATGTGTGATTATGTGTCAGTATTACATTGTATATCCCTGTATGTTGCGTTCATTTAGGTGCTTATCTAATAGTTTCTTGAAACTATCGATGCTCCCCGCTGAGACCACCGCCTGTGGAAGGGAATTCCACATCCTTGCCGCTCTTACAGTAAAGAACCCTCTACATAGTTTAAGGTAAACCTCTTTTCTTCTAATTTTAATGAGTGGCCATGAGTCTTGTTAAACTCTCTTCTGCGAAAAAGTTTTATTTCTATTGTAGGGTCACCAGTATGGTATTTGTAAATTGAAATCATATCCCCTCTCAAGCGTCTCTTCTCCAGAGAGAATAAGTTCAGTGCTCGCAACCTTTCCTCATAACCAAGATCCTCCAGACCCTTTATTAGCTTTGTTGCCCTTCTTTGTACTCACTCCATTTCCAGTACATCCTTCCTGAGGACTGGTGCCCAGAACTGGACAGCATACTCTAGGTGCGGCCGGACCAGAGTCTTGTAGAGTGGGAGAATTATCATTTTGTCTCTGGAGTTGATCCCCTTTTTAATGCATGCCAATATTCTGTTTGCTCTTACAGTAAAGAACCCTCTACATAGTTTAAGGTAAACCTCTTTTCTTCTAATTTTAATGAGTGGCCATGAGTCTTGTTAAACTCTCTTCTGCGAAAAAGTTTTATTTCTATTGTAGGGTCACCAGTACAGTATTTGTATATTGAAATCATATCCCCTCTCAAGCGTCTCTTCTCCAGTTGATCCCCTTTTTAATGCATGCCAATATTCTGTTTGCTTTGTTAGCAGCAGATTGGCATTGCATGCCATTGCTGAGCCTATCATCTACTAGGACCCCCAGGTCCTTTTCCATCCTAGATTCCCCCAGAGGTTTTCCCCCAGTGAGTAGATTGCATTCATATTTTTGCCACCCAAATGCATTATTTTACATTTTTTTACATTGAACCTCATCTGCCATGTAGTTGCCCACCCCATTAATTTGTTCAGATCTTTTTGCAAGGTTTCCACATCCTGCGGAGAAGTTACTGCCCTGCTTAGCTTAGTATTGTCTGCAAATACAGAGATTGAACTGTTTGTAAACCTACTGGTTAGCAGGGTAGGCAATCATTTTGACATGGAGGTCAGCTATGGAAGCCACCATATTTCTCAGAGCACAAGTTTCCTTAAAGGACACATCAATACTATACACTGAAATATGATATTCTTTAAAGTACAGAGCTACCTGGTTACCTACTACAATAAGCTGTGATATACAGTAACCTTCTTTACAAATACTGGTTCCAAGCTCCATTGCTTGCAGAGTGCTTCTGTCTTGGCAGACCTGGGGTAAATATAGATTTTCCCTATGATGAAACTGGTCCTTTTGTATGGGTAGAAGCTATTACAGAGAAAATCCCCCCCCAAAAAACAATGCAGAGGGCTGAAACTCCTTGTTGTCCTTTGCTAACCCAAAGGTAAGCTGAAGCCATGGTTAGGTGGATGGAATTGTGCAAAAAACAAGTTTATGTGAGCTGTATTGTCTTTCAGTATCCTATAATGCAGGGGAAGGCAACCTTAAAGAGGTGGAGATCTACCTGAACAACATGGGAGAAGTCAAAAATCACACACAGTGTCGCCTCCTCACACCTGATTTATACCTCTAATTTCTGTACTATCATGTTGGAATCACATGCACTGCACGGCAATCATGGGTTTAAAACAGGTGGTGAGGAGGCAACATATCACCTCCTCACCACATGTCAAACACAGTTGGATCGCTTTGCAGAGGAGCAACAGTGCCTGCTGCACTTGTGAATGAGCCCTTAGTTGCATTCCACAGCAGCACCCTTAGGGCTGGTTCACACATAATGTTGGGGGGTGGTAAAATCCTGCGGTTGATTTATAGTTTTACCATCCCAATCTCTACCATCCTTATCTGCTGAGGCAGCAGCCAAAAGGCGTACACATGCCGCAGCAGGAATTAAACCCCCTATTGCTTTTGGTGGGCGCTACTGACATGACCCATTCAAGTAAATGGGGCCACTCTGCAAGCGCCCCCCAACTGCATGCTTTTGCGGGGTCCAAGGGGTTAAAGCAGGTGGTGAGAAAGCAAAACAAGGTTGCCTGCTTTAACTTGTTTGCTGTACTGCACAAGGTTGCAGGGCATTTGTAAAGTGACCTCATTCACTTGAATGGGTCATGCTTAGAAGGTGCTACACCCACCAACCATGACAGCGCATATAACTCTTGCTGTAGCTGTGACATGTGTACACCCCTGGCCACTGCAGCTAAAGGGGGTGTGATTGAGGTGGGAGTGGTAAAAACACATCTTAACTGTACGTTTTTGCCACCACCAAAAACTACAAATATAAAAGAACCCTTACTCTTCTAAGCCCCTATAAGGTTGTCTTTTAACACTGATGTGTTGCAGTTTACCTGCACTGCGGGTGCAGCGCAGTGCATCTGCGACTTTCCTGGGTTAGCTAGCTGTGCTTTGCCATAGACTTCTATTATATCCTGCAGGTGTGGTGAATTTCTGACTTTTCAGTTGATGCTTTTTAGCATCAATATCAGTAGCTGAGTGATGTTAAAATGCATTATGATTGTACTGTATAATTCTGTTTCACCATCTAGATACTATAAATGTTGCAAAATATTGTGAACCTGAGAAAAATCTGCAGGTACACTGCTCTGCACCCAGAGTATGGGTACACCGCAGCACATTAGTGTGAAAGCAACCCTATACTATTATGCCCAGTGTATTGCTTCACACTGACCTGCAGATCTCTTCTTTCCTGCTGCTGGCACCACTCTGGAGACCACTAGCCAGGATAAGAGGTGGAGTGCAGTTGGTATCACTCCACATAGGACAGGAGTCGGCACTACAGAGGAGGCATCGGCTTATGCGGATATTGCTCCCTACTACAGCTCCAACTTTACAAGTAGTCCCTCTACATTGCACGCTGATGCTCTGAGATGGCGGATCAGCAAGCCCAAACCGCTATCTACCAGTCACCTGTCTGCAATCTACTGGTAGATTGTGATCTATGGGTTACTGACTCTATAATGTGGCCAACAAAATCAGAGTTGGACAATTGCTGGTTTGTAATGTCATGAAGTTATAATCTCATGATTTCTTTTGATGCTTTTTAGCATCAATATCAGTAGCTGAATTGTGTGTTCAGTGATGGTAAAATGCATTATGATTGTACTGCATAATTCTGTTTCACCAGCTAGATATCATATAGTTTGCAAAATATTGAGAAAAGCAACAAAAACTGTAACAGGAAAATCATGATGTTTTTCAAGAGTGTAAGAGTACCTTCTAAGTTGGTTGCATCCTATGGGGATAGGTAGGCTCTTGCTTGCATGCAGACTGCTTGAGTGCCACAAAAATCAGTATTCAGCAATTGACTGATCTGCAGCCCAAAGTCTTCTAGAAATATCAGCATCAAGAACCCATGTATTCCTCGCCGTATTATATCATGTGAAGGCACACATTTTTTTCTGCCTAAAAGTAATTATGCCGTACCCTCCAAGTCATGTCAATGAATATCTTTATGTTGCTTTGCATAGCAATACTTTCTACATTGTCTAACTTGCCTCGAGAGCAACTAATTAAATGTATCATAAAAATTATTGTTTCCTTAACTGATTTACAGGAAATTATGAAAATGAAGTGCACCTCAGCAAATATTTGCATTTAAATAAACTTTGCCCTCTGATAAAGCAGAGCACACAGATAAATAACTGAAGGCACCTTTAAATAATAAAATAATACTTGCTGTTCGTAATAACAAATAAAAAAAAAAAAAATAATGCATCAACAGGTCACTATAAAATGAATGTGAATTTTTCACAGAAGACTTGTAAACCTTGGGAACAATGACCTTTACTACAATCAAAATGGTTTGCAATCACAGTATTAGTAGAGCTATCCTGTAATTATACAGAGACAATCAATATTAATGAACACAATGCTAAAAACAACAAGGATCAATATTACATTTAAAAGATAGATTCTGTAGACAGTGCACAGTAACTGATCAGAAGTGACACTATTTCTGTACTGTGCATTTAGTTTTTATATGAATAAGTGCAGATGTTTTATATATGGACAAAGAATATTTCATCAAATGCAGGAATGGTAAGATCAGTAGGACTGATTAACTGATCAGTAGAACTGATCAGAAGGACTAAGCACATCACATCTGTATGTTTTTGACACTTGTCCTTTATATTGCAGTTCATCACAGATTTAGCAACGCAGCCAAGACACATAGCTAAATGATGAGAGAGGGTAGAAAGTGGATGCAGCAGGTCCTTACCTCCAGCTCTGCCATGCTCCTGTCCATGAGACTAGTGGATGTGTTGTGAATGTGGCAGGTTAGCCCCTAGCGGTATTTGGGGGCTCCTGTCCTCTGAGCAGTTGTTGAGATCTGAGTAAAAGCGACTGCCTCAGCACATGGTGTTCAACAGCACAGCTGAGATCTCCTCTCTCCCCCCCCCTCTCATCAGCCTGCACACAGCCCTGTTCTTGTCTGTGGCTGCTATGAGACACATATACCACTCATGACTGAGCAGGAGGAGGAGTGGGATGGGAGACAGGTGGATTATTTTATATGTGCGCCTTTTTTCATTACTAACTCTACTAATTACAGATACTCGTTTAACGACTTACCTGTTTAACGACTGCCCAGACTTACAACCAGCTCTCCCCAACTGAAAGACGTGCTGTACATCATTGTATTGTACAGTACAGTACATAATTTTCATTTGTGTTCTGTACTTATTCAAATTAAAACAACATTATTGAGCTGGAGTTTTGTGTTTAGACCTTTTTTTTCACAATACAGTACAGTACGAATGTAAGAATGCTTAAAATATTGATTTCTTGTGGCTCCTCATTTAACAACCAATTCGTTTAACGACCTGGTCGTTGGAATGGAACCTGGTCGTTAAGTGAGGAGTGTCCTGTATACAGTTGTAATAGTTTGAATTTTATTTTCCTGATAAGTCATTGTTCAGAAATGTCTCATGTGGAGAGATTGACAAATTATTTGACATTTGCCCACCTTATCCACATAAGAATTATAATTAAATACATGTTTTAGAAGCCCAATCCAAGTAAATATTCCAAAGAAACCAGTTCTGTGAAAAAAATAATAATAATAATAATACAGGACATCTGGAACTTTTTCTAAAAATGTTTGTGCTTTGGCTGTCATGACTCAGAAAGTCAACTAGCATTTTCAGATGGGGAGGAGAGCAATGACAGCCTCTATTCTTCTCTATAGGATTCCTTTAATATATATCTAATAATCAATGACAGTAGGTAGTTGTGTACCACTGGGAGCTGCTGCACCACTGAAACTCAGACATTTTTTAAATGTTGCTGAGGCAAGGACCTGCTGCTGAAGCATTGAATGAAAATTGGGTTTGGTCCTTGAGATACTACAATCTATTATACAAACCTATTTACTATACTAGTGATTTAATTTACTGAGAAACAGTCAAAGATGAATATTTCTGATGTGTTTATTATTTATTTTATTTTTTATTCAATTTACGCAGCACTTTACAAATGTATTATACAATCACATCAGTCCCTGCCCTCGAAGAGCTTACAATCTATGGTCCCTAACTCACATTCATACAAACACTAGGGCCAATTTAGACAGGAGTCAAGTTACCTAACCAGCATGTCTTTGGAATACCCAGAGAAAACACATGCAGGCACAGGGAGAACATGCAATTCCATGCAGGTAGTGCCATGTTTGGGATTCGAAGCAATGGCCCTAGTGCCTCATTCTGTGCTTCAGGAGAGATGACAGTCATCTATGTATACTGGAAAAATATGCTACTACCCATATTTGTAATAAGTAGGGTTTCTCTCTAAATCATATATACTGCTATAATGTTAGAATTGTTTATATCAGTGGTCTCCAAACTGTGGCCCAAGGGTCTGATGTGGCCCTGTGCTTGCCTTTATCCTGCTCTTGGAACACTATTCCTCCCACTGATATGAGGCACTTTACCTCACACTGACATCAACGATAGGATACTATTCCTCCCACTTACACCAACAATAGGACACTATTCCTCCCATTGACACCTACAATGGGGCACCATTCCTTCCACTAATACCAAAGATGGGACATAATTTACTCCCACTGATGCCAGGGCATTTTCTACTCACATTGCCCCCCGCCCCAAGTCTGAAGGACAGTAAACTTGTCCTTTGTTTAGAAAGATTGAAGACCCCTAGCTTATATCAACTATTTTGCCTTATTCAAAACTTGTTAGGTTGCGTGTGTTTATGATCTTATTAAGTTTAGAATAAAATATATTTGATTTTAGAAAAGTGAAATGGTTAATATTTGGTAAAATCTGATTTTATTATAAGACCATGGGAACAAACATTAAAGCATTACAGGTTGTTAAGCATGAAACAGTTAGAGAGGTTTGTTCATATGAAATGGTTGATATTTAAATGGTCCCAATTCCCAGAAAATCTTATAATCCTTAAAAGCCCTTTCACACTGAAGCGCTTAAAAAATGCCTTAAAAACGCCTTAGTGCCAGTACCACGTTTTTACCCCATCTTTACCGCGTTTTTGGGGCGCTAGCGCTAAAATTAGCGCACGCTCTGGTGTTTTAAAGGTGTTTTGCAAGCGTTAATGAAGCATGGGCGTCAGGGAACAACCCCACCTCCCTACATCACTTCCTTTTAACTTCCTTGTATCTCTTGGAGGTGAGAGAGGGTACAGAGAGAAAATGGAGTTTATGGAGCTTTTTTTGTTGTTTGTGCTACTCTGTTGGGAGATTATCCACCAACAGAGGCAGCAAAGTCGCTATTGGGTTCATCCCATCCTCAAGAGGACAATTCATGTTGCTATATAAGGACTTGAGAGTGCAATCTGACAAGTTCAGAAATTACACTCAGATGAGCAATTACACTCGGATGAGTCCCAAATCCCTAACCCTAATCACATTCCCACTAGTCCCAAATCTCTAACCATAATCCCACTCCCACTAGTCCCAAATCCCTAACCCTAATCCTGCTCCCACTAGTCCCAAATCCCTAACCCTAATCCCGCTCCCATTAGTCCAAAATCCCTATCCCTAACCCTAATCCCACTCCCGCTAGTCCCAAATCCCTAACCCTAATCCCGCTCCTACTAGTCCCAAATCCCTAACCCTAATCCCGCACCCACTAGCCCAAATTCCTAACCCTAATCCCACTCCCTTTAATCCCAAATCCCTAACCCTAATCCCACTAGTTCCAAATCCCTAACCCCGCTCCCACTAGTTTCAAATCCCTAACCCTAGTCCCAAATCCTTAACCCTAACCTTAATCCCGCTCCCAATAGTCCCAAATCCATAACCCTAACCCCGCTCCCACTAGTCCCAAATACCTAACCCTAATCCCACTCCCACTTGTCCCAAATCCCTAATCCTAATCCGGCTCCCACTAGTCCCTAATCCCTAACCCTAACCCTAATCCCGCTCCCACTAGTCCCTAACCCTAATCCCGTTCCCACTAGTCCCAAATACCTAACCATAATCCCACTCCCACTAGTCCCAGATCCCTAATCTGGCTTCCACTAATCCCAAATCCATAACCCTAACCCTAATCCGGCTCCCACTAGTCCCAAATCCCTGACCCTAATCCCGCTCCCACTAGTCCCAAATCCCTAACCTAATCCCACTAGTCCCAAATCCCTAACCCTAATCCCACTCCCACTAGTCCCAAATCCCTAACCCTAATCCTAACCCTAATCCCCAATAGTGTAAACAAATTACCTATTTTCTGGCCCAGATTTGACTTCCTTCTTGATATGTTGTTGTCTGCCTTGTTGAGACAGGATACCAACTGCAGGGATGCAATACCTCTGTGTGAACATTTGCTTATAACACTCAGGTAAGTTTATAAAGGTATATAAGTAGATAAATCAACATTTTATCAAGTATTAAATAAAAGGCAACATATTTCCATATATATATATATATATATATATATATATATATATATATATATATATGTGCACTCAAAAATGAAAAAAAGTGGCAAATAACAATAAACACATAACAATGTTCTTTCACTACTTAATATTTTTTAATATAAAAACTTTATTATTTTAACATTTTTTTTTTAATTCCAAAAATGTGAAAAGAGAAAAGGCTGAGAAAAATAGTACAAATTAACAAATAAAAAATATATGCCTAAAATGAGCATACATTTTTTCAATGAATATTGTTTAAAAAATGTACAATTCAGAGGTCATGATATAAAGGAGGGGTGGAATGAGACTCCTCTCGAGGGGGGTGCGGGTGAGGTTGCTGGGGTCTATAAACTGGTAAGTCATATGCCCCTCACTGCATCCGTGCAGTGTTGAAGGTAGGAGGAGGCATATTATGATAAACTGACCTTGATAGTCCTGGGTACTGCACGGCTCTAAATGTAGGATCATAACATGATGGATAATTTGCAGTATTTTGATCATTTATTTCAGATCTGGAGGATGGATCTGATTTATTTTGAAAACATTCAATGACTCGTAACACCTCCATCCTCATAGCGCATTTTAATCTTTTGTCAACCATGTCCATTTGAGGGATGATGCTACGAGCAAAAGCAACATTTTCTCCCATATCCTGTCGTTGTGCTACCAACATTCTTTTGACTACATCAATAAAGTCCTCTGATTGCTGCTGTTTTGATCTTTTTTTATGGGTGTTCCCCACTGGCTCGGGTTCTGGATCGATTGGGCTTCCTGGTTCAGTGTCTTCAAAGAGGACTTGTGGGGGGCGTGGCTGGACCTCGTAGAGAATGGCCGCTTGATTTCAGAGCTCCGCTGACAGGGATAGAAATCTGCCTTCTACAGACGGTAACCGGCATCTCATACACCTGAAAAACAATGGTTACTGCCTCTAGAACATCGTCGACCTCCCGGTCACGTTCTCCCCGTGAATTACTGGCAAGATCCAGTCAAAACATCCCAGAGATGTTTCGGCCACAGATGGGAAGTTTGGCGCCAGCTCTCACCTCACAGAGCCAGCATCAGCACCCTCCTAACCCTAATGGAACTGCTTCTCCATCTCACAATGGACACAACGATGGGGGGATTCTCCTCGCCCCACATCAACAACCGAGCTTGAACGATCTTAGATCCATAGCTGAAGACATTAAGAACACCCTGACAGCAGCGATCTCGGATTTAAAAATTTAAATCCAGGCTATTACTGGCAGAGTCCAGGCAGTGGAACAAACAACTGCCCTCCATTCTTCAAAAATCCGTCACCAACATCTGGCGATTGACACACACACACACGGCAACTCAGAGATATCAATCGCCACTTGGAAGATTTGGATAACCGTGGCAGACGCCATAACCTCAGGCTGAGAGGTTTGCCTGAAGCCGTGGATGCGGAACACCTTCAAAGTGAAGTTACCCATATTTTTAATAATCTACTCAGCAGACCCAGAGATGTTCCCATTGCGATGGAAAGAATCCATCGTGCTCTGAGACCGAAAGGAAAAGACTCTGACCCTCCTAGGGATGTGGTATGCTGCATTATTGATTACCGCTTGAAAGAAGAAATTCTGAGGAGAGCACGAACCCTGACTCCTTTATTGCATAACGGCACAGAAATTTGCCTATTTCAAGATTTATCGAATATAACCTTACAGCGCAGAAGGGAACTGCAACCCCTTCTGGCAGTACCTCGGGCCAAGGGTATAATATACCGCTGGAAATTCCCCTTTGGTTTGGCGGCAATAGTACAAGGACGCTCAGCTCTCCTCAGAGTCCCTGAGGATCTACAATACTTCTGTGACACTCTCAGCATCCCTCTCACTGAAGTACCAGATTGGTAAGCGGAATTCCGTACATCTACATCACCTTCGGCACCTTCCAGAACTGAATCAATGGAGACCCAGAACCTTAGATACCGAAGACATCGTTCACCATTGGAACCAAGATTTCTACAACCCGATCCACATTCTCCTTCGATCTACAGTCCGACGAAACCCCCGCGCTCCAGAAGAGCTAGAAGGGATCGGTGATTACAGATGGCTTCTACAACACATACTGATAGCTATCCTCTGACTGTTCAATTTTCGTTTTTTCTAGCACTGTAAGTTCATGCCCCAGCTGGTAATGTTTTCCTTCAGTCTTTCATTCTTTAAAGCTTGTTTCGTGTAGGTCCTACTTTCTACATATATGCATAGCTTTGTGTTTCTAAGCGCTAACTAACCAACGCAGAGTCTTGCCTTCATGGCTTGTCTTCTCATAACACAGTAACAGATACGGCTCCATACTATCAGTATGCAGTCTTCATTAGGGCTAAGTTATACCTAAAATCTTATGCTGTTTTACTTTCCAATCTAATGGGGTAACTGATTATCAGAGAAGTCCACTCAAAAAACAAAAACCAAAAAGAATAAAGCCCTCCTTTAGCTGTACGTTATGCTGTCAGCCTGACACTGATACACCCTGCTCCTAATACACTAATTGATGACTCTAACTGAAAATATGCCCGGGACCCCTCATCTAAACATGACAGGTAGCTGGTAACATTATTTGCTATCCCCGTAATGATCCTGTTTATATTCACTGTATGTTCTAGCTGGCATATATCTTGACAGTTAACAGCTTAAGCTTAGACAAACCTTGTTACCATGACAACCAGCTTTACAGTACTCAATTGGTTGCCTTCTTTTGGCGCGAATAAATGGGAGGAGCCAAGGTCTGCTGTAACAAGATCTCCCTCATCATGACTCACGAAGCCGTTCATTATTCATTACACGGAGCGGGCTCAGACTTGTTACCTTGGTGATAAACCGCAGCCCTTCCTTTTCCTGTTTTCACACTTGCATCTCTCATATGACGGTGTATGAGGCCTTTCACCCCTATATAGTTAAGTACATGAATAGTGCTCTCAGCTGTTCTGACATCACACTCTATACAGAAAAATAAAACGATTAGGGTACTTGTCATCTTGTATGCTTAACCATACCTACCCCTCACGAATACCTTTCTCTGACTGGAATGCTATCTTATTGCCAAAACGGAACTGACAGGCTTTCCATACAAAAGTATACTAAGAGAAGCTCAAAAACGCTTACCATTCACTTATAGGACCTCCTCATATCCATTGTGATATGTTCCCTATTAGATTAATGATCTACAAAGATGTTTTGCTCTAATGTCGTTATAACAAGCTTCTTAATCGCCTTCAGGGGTAGTTAATTAATTAGTGGCTTCTGCCTGGTTTAACTCTCTTAAGAGGTATTGCTTTCTACCTATGATGAATAATCTGTTCTTCATACTGTTCAAGTTTTCTTGATAAATGTTTAATTGTTCCATCATATGGACATCTGCGACTCAGGAATCAGACCTTTCCCAGATGTCTAATATGATTGTTATTTATGGTTATTTTTTTGCGACCGCCCTCGGAATAAATTCAAAAATATGACATTTCCTTATTGATTTATTTTACCGTATACCAGGTTCTTTAACTACTCTTTGCACAATGATATACGCTCTTTTCAGCACCTACCTAGAACGTTACAGGGCAGTATTTACAGTACTCCCAGAACATCCATATCACACATGGACCGTCTTCAAGCCAAGCCATCTTCTTATCTCTATCCCACATGTCCGCGGACCTCGTCCCTTGCTGACAGGTTTTTCTATTCTCTACACTATGGTTTGGTCACCTTCCCACACAGTGGTTTTAATTGACTGCTTGATTTCCACACTCAACCTTTTTCTAAATCGCCATGGGACCCTTTCCGATACCATCTACCACGAGATTATACTCGTCTACAACCTAGCGAGCAGGTATCGCTAGGTCCCGGATCATTTCCCTTTACCTATACTCCCTATCAATACGACACATCTGACACCAAAGTACTCTCATCTTCACCTCCCCAGTTCCCCTCAACTCATCCCCTACTTTTAAAACAAACTACACTCATCCTGAGTAGACTTTCACTATTCTCCTAGATCGTAGCTTTCACACATAATAACATGCATCACAAGTCCCATTACCAATCTATCTCTCTCACTCATATATCTGGAACACGGAAGATATTCAGTGAACACCAATCCAGAATAATACACAACGTCTCCCAAATTACAGAATGTCGCCTGTCTCACACGATTCTACATCAACATCTAATCACAAAACTACTACTAAACTTGTCTCGCTAAACGCAAGGGGACTCAATGTTCCTGAAAAACGTGCACAAGTTCTCCTGTCTATGCGTAAACTTAAGGCAGATATTATATACATCCAAGAAACTCATTTCAAAACAGAATCTGCCCCCAAATTCTCCAACTTATACTACCCAACAGCTTATCGTGCTACCAACAAGCAATCAAAAACAAAAGGGGTCTCTATCCTTATCAAAACATTGTCCACTCATAATCACAGACACTTTAGCGGATGTTGACAGAAGATATCTATTTGTCAAGGGTTCACTCTTCGGTAAACGTTTAACCTTAGCAAACATATATGCCCCCAATATTAAACAAGTCCCCTTTTTCCGACGCACACTGCAATTGCTCGCATCGTTTCAAGAGGGTATTTTAGTAATGGGAGGAGATTTTAATGTTCCCCTAAATCCCTTACAAGATACCTCTTCGGGATCGTCCAATTTACCCTTTTCTGCGCTACGAGCAATTAAGAAATGTTTTCAAGAATTGACATTACATGATGCGTGGCGTACCTTAAACCCCACAACTAAAGATTATACTTTTTTCTCCAATCCCCATGGAAGCTACTCCAGATTTGACTATTTTTTTATCTCACAAAGAGACCTCACCATGCTCAAAAACACCTCCATCGAACCAATGTACATATCGGACCACCACCCGATAACCATAGCCATGGAATTCCTATCCAATCACACCCACTCACAAATATGGCGCCTTGATCCGTCACTACTTACAGACACTTCAATAGTGTCCACTATACACGACAGCCTCAAACTTTATTTCCAAGATAACAACTCTCCTGAAATATCCCCAATGATAAAATGGGAAGCTCACAAATATACCATAAGGGGGAAACTAATAGCTATAGCTTCCAAAAGAAGACGAGAAAGACAAGCACATATTTCCATCCTCTCCAAGCGTATACATGACTTAGAAAAAACACATAAGAAAACACAAGCTATCTCCACACTCAAAGAACTCACTCGGGTGAGGACAGAGTTGATAGAAGTGTTGTACAAACAAATAAAACGCAATTATATATTATCACAAAAAATATTCTACGAACATGGCAACAAATCCGGTAAAATTCTCGCCAGAGCCCTTCGTGCAAAAAAATCATCTACAACAATTCATTCTATCAATGACTCTTCAGGATCTAAAGTAACTTCCAATAAACAGATAGCAGACCAATTTGTAAACTATTATTCGCAACTATATAATATAAAACCACAAGATCCCGTGATAAACGGTGATCATAGAACACACTTGATTAAAGACTTCCAACACGGTCCTAAACCCATTTCTGATGCAGAAGCATCACACCTAGAACGTCCCATCTCGAAAGATGAATTAGATACTGTGCTCAAACAACTCAAAACAGGCAAAAGTCCAGGACCGGATGGTCTAACAGTAGGGTACTATAAGGAGTTCAGCGACACGCTTCATCCTCATTTCTTAAATGCTTTCAACTCCCTCTCATCCGATAATCCCCCTCCAAGAGATCTTCTCATGGCTCACGTTCTGGTTATACCAAAACCTGATAAAGATCCAATTTTAATTCCTAACTATAGACCAATATCTTTACTAAATGTTGACCTTAAAATCTACGCAAAAATTTTAGCTAATAGACTTTTACCCCTCCTCCCTGGCCTTATCTTCTTGGACCAGGTTGGTTTTATCCCGGGTAGAGAGGCTAGGGACAACACCCTAAAGGCAATCAGTATTCACAAATGGCTGACTTAAAGAAGCAACCGGGATTCCTTCTTTCCCTTGATGCGGAGAAGGCATTCGACAGGGTGGCTTGGGACTACCTCACGGAGGTCCTAACACACATAGGCATACGAGATCATATGCTACAATTTATACTTGCTTTGTACTCCACCCCAACAGCCAAAGTCCGGATAAATGGACACCTGTAGGATGCCTTCTCCATATCCAACGGTACATGGCAAGGATGCCCACTCTCTCCGCTTATTTTTGTATTGTCACTAGAACCAAGTCTTACACGTTTAAAAGACAATCAAGACATTAAAGGTATAACCATTACAAAATCTACCTACAAATTAGCGGCGTTTGCGGATGACATCCTATTATTTCTAAAAGAGCCGCACATTACTTTGTCCAAGCTCCTCAAAGAACTTACCCTGTTTAAAAATCTCACCAATCTTAAAATCAACTTTGCTAAATCAGAGGCCTTAAATATCACTCTTCCACCAGACATAATAATACAATGTCAAAATAATTTTCCATTCAAATGGAAACCAAATGCCATCAAATACCTTGGGATTTATATTCCGACCTCACTATCAGATTTATACAGCAAAAACTACACTCCCATTCTCCAAAATATCCAAAAAGACCTCAAAGCTTGGTCGACAGGTGTGTTCTCCTGGTTTGGTAGAATTTCTACTATAAAAATGACCATACTACCAAAATTTTTATACTTGCTTCAAACAGTTCCAGTGTCATTACCACGTACTTTTTGCAACTTATACCGCAAATCCTGTATGGAATTCATATGGACTGGTAAGCGAGCTAGAATGAGTTTCAACAGAATGACCATACCCAAAATGAAAGGTGGTTTAGGTTTACCTGATATTCGAAAATACTATTGGGCCTGTCAACTTTCCAGAATAGTTGATTGGAATGTACACGCTGAATGTACACGCTTGGATTGCCATTGAACAAGCCTTCTCACACCTACCGCTCCATAATCTACCCTGGACCCATCCTCGTCACATCTCACCACAATGCAAACAACATCCCCTTATCGGTAACACGCTGACTTCTTTCAATACGACATGTAAACAATTTCACATTTCATCCTCTCCAGGCCCTCTCACGCCAATCAAACATAACCCAGACTTTCTACCAGGCAATGACAATTCTTTCCTTCATGAAATGGGATCACAGACAAAACTGAAAGCGGGAGATTTCTTCGCTAAGGGGAAAATCATAACGCTTTCTACATTGAACTCCCAAGGAACGAACCGCCAGATCCCTTTCTGGTCATATATGCAACTCAGACATTTTCTCCTTGATCCCCTAATAAGTTCTGCTTTTTCAAGAAATCAATCACACTTTGAATCCCTTTGTTCTGCCGCTGATCCACAACGTCACCTGATATCCATCCTTTATTTGAACCTCTTTCATGAGCACACCCCCAAATCGAATATCGCCAGTACAAAGTGGGAAAAAGATCTTTCCATCAAACTCTCTGATACAGATTGGGGAAAGATATATTCTAATATTCACCAAGGCTCGATTAAAGTAACAACTCAGGAAAACAGATATAAACTTTTTTCCAGATGGTACAAAACACCTCTCAAGTTACACAAAATTAATCCGGAGATTCCACCCAATTGTTGGAGATGTAATAACAAAAACGGATCACTCCTTCACATATGGTGGGACTGTCCTGCGATCTCTACCTTCTGGACTAAAGTTTTTCACCTCACCTCCCAAATCACCTCACTTCATCTAGATTTCTCTCCAGCCCAAGCCCTCCTACACCACTCCTCCCTATCAATGAAAACATATCATAAATCTCTAGCTCTACATCTCATCAGTGCCGCCAAACTTTGTATCCCAGTTCTTTGGAGATCACCTAACCCACCCACAATCGCAGACTGGATCAAAAGAGTAAACAAAATAGCCGAAATGGAAGAACTTGTGCACCGAGCACACGACTCTTCCACCACATACAGGAACATATGGGCTAGTTGGCAACATTTCCACACAACATCTGAATATGCCCGATTACTCAGTTGAGTTCTCCTCCATTTAATCATAAGACTCATCATGCACCCCAACTGTCCCCCCCACGCCATAGTCTTTCATGAAACAAAAAATACAGGATGCGACAATATCAATATTCCTACAGATATTATTTTCATAATAGATTACGCTTACATTCCTGGGACATGGTTCTTCTGAAAAGATATTGCCCGTTAGACCCATGGCTGAGCCAGGGATGGGAAAGATCTCTCCCCTATATATTCTCATTTTTTACTGTACTTTGGTCCACATCTACCCAACACTTTCCTATGATAGGTATCAGTAGTTCTATGCTATGATTTTATCTCAGTTTACACATAATATCCTTCATCTGGGCAGCATACGCCAGGATTACTATTACATTTTAATACAGAAATAGTGATAAATTGTTATCCCAGATATAATCCAACGACAACCTTTGACCCATATAATATTGCTGTGAACAGATATTTTAGTATAATGTTTTTTTTCACAAAGATCACCATGCTTACAAACTATTTTACATGCTTTGATATATAATCTGAACATTTTACATTCTCACTCATCTGCAATCCCATAAGCCCACACTCAAGATGTATTGTGTTTTTCAACAACTCAAGTATATTATATTTCACTAACTGTTAAACTATACCGTTGTACTTTCTGGATTGTATCCTCTGTATAACGCTGTTATCTTCTTATCTATTACTATACTTTTCTGTATTACATTTCTGTATGGATTTAATAAAATAAAGATTTATTGGAAAAAAAAAAAGAGGACTTGTGACTCTTTGGCAGGATCAGCAACATCCCCCTGCTGATTGCCATCCTGTTCCTCCTCTGTTTCTGAGCGTAAATTACTTTCAGTCCTAAAAAAGAAATATAGAAAAAAAATCACTATATAATCCTTATTAATTACAATTAATAACTCTTCGAATTTTTATACTTACTCCCGCAACTCCATCACTGGGTTTAGAAATTTCAGCTCCTAATAGTGGCAGTACATTCTGACTTTTTTGGCACTGAACCCACTCTTAGCTTTCCTCTGCCTCTTCAACTCCCTCCTAAAATTAACCTTTAATGTCTTCCAACGTTTTTTGAGTTGTTCAACTGAAGGATATGAAATTATTTGATATTTTTATTTACAGATATCTTGCCACAGGAAATAGCTTCACATCACTACAGTATGAATATCACATAGGAATATCGACCATAAGTAAGATTGTGAAGCTAACGTGTGATGCTATATGGAATCTAAAGAATGAATTCATGCCAATTCCAAATAAAGAGAAGGGGGAAGATGTTGCCAACCGTTTCTGGAGTAAAACCAACTTTCCTAACTGCCTGGGAGCTATTGATGGCAAACACATTACCCCTGTGACAGTGGAAGCAGATATTTGAACTACAAAAAGTACTTTTCGATTGTTCTGATGGCTGTTGTAGATGCAGACTTCAAATTCCTATTTGTCAACATAGGAGCATTTGAAAGTTGTGCAGACTCAACTGTCTTCCAGAATTCTACATTTGGAAAGCAGCTAGCTGCAAATAACCTAGATTTACCTGAGAACAAACCATTACCTGGGACAGAAAATCCAGACATGCCTTTTGTGTTTGTGGCTGATGAGGCATTCGCTATCAATGAACACCTAATGAAGCCATACTCACAGAGGAATCTCAACCCCCATAAGAGAATATTCAATTACAGTCTCTGTCGGGCAAGAAGGCTAGTCGAATGTGCTTTTGAAATACTTGCCAACAAATGGCAAATTTTCCACAAACCAATAAATCTGAAGATAGAAAATGCAAGTAAAGTAATAAAAGCAGCATGTGTGCTACATAATCTGGTACGGGAGAGAGACGGCGTGAATTTTGAGGACACATTGGCACACAATTTAGAACCCGCTGATTTTGTTCATTTTCGTGGTCCGACAGTTGGTTTCACAATAAGGGACCAATTGGCTCAGTATTTTATGAGCCCTGCTGGTGAACTTAGTTGGAAAGGTGATATGATATAACCCTTTCCAAAATCCACAATTAACACCAATATTTCTTCTATTCTAAGATATTTTGGCAAGCTCTGGTAATATTTGTAAGTAGTAGTTTTTGTTTAACAACGTACGATTTTCAAATAGGATTAAACTTTAAAGAGTTCTGCGGTCACATTGATGTGGCCATGCTTATAACACTTTAATAACATGTTTCTTAGCTTCTTTTGGTAACTGTTTTGTATAATTCATTATTACATTGTTTTTAACTAGCATTGAAGTTATTAAACTTTCCGTCTCTTTGAAGTATCTTATTTTGTGTTGAGAACATACTTTGAACAAAAAGATATAAATATATTTGGTGATTATTATGTGTCATGTAATAAACATAATAAAATATGAGCAGTGTTTGTCTTTTATCTATGTAACATAGCTAGTGAGAGTGGGATTAGGGTTAAGGGATGGGGTTTTGGGACTAGTGGGAGTGGGATTAGGATTAAGGGTTAGGAATTTGGGACTAGTGGGAGTAGGATTAGGGTTAAGGGTTGGGGTTTTGGGACTAGAGGGAGTGGGATTAGGGTTAGGGTTTTAGGACTAGTGGGAGTGGGATTAGGGTTAGGGATTTGGGACTAGTGGGAATAAGGTTAGGTATTTGGGACTAGTGAGAGTGGAATTAGGGACTAGTGGGAGTGGGATTAGGGTTAGGGATTTGGGACTAGTGGGAGCAGGATTAGGGTTAGGGGTTTGGGACTAGTGGGAGCGGGATTAGGCTTAAGGGTTTGATGTTTTGGGACTAGTGGGAGTGGGACTAGGGTTAGGGATTTAGGACTAGTGGAAGTGGGATTAGGGTTAAGGGTTGGGGTTTTGGGACTAGTGGGAGTGGGGTTAGGGTTAGGGATTTGGGACTAGTGGGAGTGGAGTTAGGGTTAGGGACTTGAGACTAGTGGGAGTGGGATTAGGTTTAGGGTTAGGGATGTGGGACTAGTTGGAGTGGGATTAGGGTTAAGGTTAGGGATTTAGGACTAGTGAGAGTGGGATTAGGGTTAAGGATTGGGGTTTTGGGACTAGTGGGACTAAGGTTAGGGATTTAGGACTAGTGGGAGTGGCGTTAGTGTTAGGAATTTTAGACTAGTGGGAGTGGGATTGGGGTTAGGGTTAAGGATTTGGGACTAGTGGGAGTGGGATTAGGTTTAGGGTTAGGGATTTGGGACTAGTTGGAGTGGGGTTAGGGATGTGGGACTAGTGGGAGGGAATTAGGGTTAGGGATTTGGGACTAGTGGGAGTGGGATTAGGGTTAAGGGTTGGGGTTTAGGGACTAGTGGGAGTGGGGTTAGGGATTTGGGACTAGTGGGATTAGGGTTAGGGATTTGGGACTAGTGGGAGCAGGATTAGGGTTAGGGTTAGGGATTTGGGACTAGTGGGAGCGGGATTAGGTTTAAGGGTTGGGTTTTGGGACTAGTAGGAGTGGGACTAGGGTTAGGGTTAGGGATTTGGGACTTGTGGGAGTGGGATTAGGGTTAAGGGTTGGGTTTTGGGACTAGTGGCAGTGGGATTAGCATTAGGGTTAGGGTTTTGGGACTAGTGGGAGCAGGATTAGGCTTAAGGGTTGGGGTTTTGGGACTAGTGGGAGTGGGATTAGGAATAGGGTTAGGGATTTGGGACTAGTGGGAGCGGGATTAGGGTTAGGGATTTGAGAGTAGTGGGAGTGGGATTAGGGTTAAGGGTTGGGGTTTTGGGACTAGTGGGATTGATATTAGGGTTAAGGGTTTGGGGATTTGGGACTAGTGGGAGTGGGATCAGAGTTTGGGTTAGGGATTTGGGACTAGTGGGAGCAAGATTAGGGTTAGGGATTTGGGACTTCTGGTACTCGCGTTTGCTGCTTTTCTGCTTCTTGTTGAGGTTTTCCCACTCTGAGATATGTTTTTCAGCTATCTTGCTGCATGCCTTTGTCCTTTTGCTGCGGTTGGCATAATTATCATTATGCAGATCCAATACTTCAGGGTAGCCCCTCATAGTATGAATGAACTCTTCTGGTTCATATGCACTGTTTGCTCTGGGCAAATGTTCAGGCATGGCCTGCTGTTGTGGCTGCTCTCTTTCAGCTTGCATGTTTAGTCTGGCTCCTATCAACCTCTAAAAAATGGATTTCCTGATATCCCAGCATCCTACACTTCAGTGCGATCAGGTGACCTTCCCACAGCTTCAGGGCGGTTTATAGATGCTTTTAAAGTGCTTTCAATTCACTTCAATGGAGAGGGGCATTTTTGAGCGCTTTTTTCAGCACCCCAAAGATGCCCCAAAAATGCTGCTTGCAGGACTTTTCTCAACGCCCCACCAGCACAATGCCTCAGTGTGAAAGCATCCATTGAGATGCATGGGGAGTGTTTTAAAAGCGCTTTTCAGGAACTTTTTTTTAGCACTAAAACTCCTGAAAAAGAACCTCAATGTGAAAGGGGTCTTAGTCAGCTAATTAGCTCTTATTAGCTCCTTCCTTCTTTTCCTTATTTATGTTATTTTCTTATTCTCTTTCTACATTTGTTTTTTTTATTTGATGTTTTTTTTTTTATATTTTACTAACTTTTACCGCCCTGATAAAAGTGATAAATCGCAAATGTGGTTGCTTTGGCATCTTCTCCATGGATATTAGAGGACCTTCTCCTAGCACTGAATTCAGCGTTGGGCAACTGTTTTCTTCCAATACCCCAGATCTGAGATTATAACAGAGCTGTGCAATTTGTTATAGGTGCACTTTAATTTTTCCAAGGTAACTCCTATGGAAAAACACATATTTTACAGCAATCTTTTTACAGCCCTTCAACATTAAAGAAAATCTGTACTAATGGAGTATGTAGGCTCCCATTGCTGATGTCTAGTTCTTTGACTGTCATGATGTTTCAGTAAATCTGCTAAATTACTGACTTGGAACAACTATGCAGATTAGAAGTTCTCCCACTTCTTTCTCTGCACAGGTCCAGGTCAATGAATCTCATACTTAAACCAAAAACATCCAGAAAGCCACTTATTTTCAGAAAAAAAAAAAAAACCATGACAGCCTATATAGTTCTCTCAGCATAGTTTTTTTATGGCTCTTACTGGTATCAAAGTTAAAATAATGAATTATTAATGTTACCGCCTAAAATTTTATGCTTGTTTGTGTATGTTTAGTGTGCTCGGGTGCTTTCTGTACTCCTGTGTTCCATCTGAACAAAGTTCTGTTCTTAACAAGCAAACCCTACTGAGAGACTGCAGAGCAGAACAGGAAACATCTACTGTCAACACGAAACAGTAGGCAATAGAACATATCCTACAATATTCCATTTGGAAATAACTTTAAATGTCTGTCTACTATATGGTGGCTATTTGCAACTCAAGGTATGTGTCACTGTGTAATGACAACCAGGGGAAACAAAGTGCTTTGAAAAACAAGTAAAAAGAAAATTTAGGAAAAAAAAAATAACCAAAAAAAAAAGATATCCAATCTGTAAATAACTGAATGAAAAACAGAATAGAAAATATAATTATTTCATTTTACCCTTTTTTCCATTCCAAATCAGTATACAAAGTCCTTGTCACAGTATTACCTTTTTTTTATAAACATTTACCCATAAATATATACAATGCCACCATTTCGAAATTTTCAACAGTTAAAACATAAGGCTAGACATTAGCATTTTATTTTATGATTGGAACAGTGTTAAAAGGTAACTCCAATTTCATCAACAAAAATCAGCAAATAAAAGAAAAACAATAGAGCATATACAATTGCTACAAAAGCCATATTGCAATTCAGTGTTATTTAAAAAAAAAAAAAACCTTTCCATTCCAATCTACAGTTGCTGTAATTTTTAAAATACAATACAATATGGCAACCAGGGGGGGTGTTTTGCACACAGCTCTTGTACAGAAAGCACCCAGAAATGTAATTTCATGCATGTGTAATTGGCTCACTGATTTTCCTGGAAGTCTATACTAAGATGCAAGTCAAATTTTAGGTATCTGCTGTAACTGAAATTTTAGTGAGATACTCCCTTAAGGTTAAAGTGGATGTAGTGGCGTAGCGTGGGTTGTCAGCACCCGGGGCAAGGCAAGTCATTTGCACCCCCTAACCTGTGGACTTTTAGCACCTAAGAATGGGGGCCCAGGGACTTATCTGCTGCTGCTTACATGCTGTAGCTGTCAAAATGCAAAGGGTTCCTCTACTCACAGCCTAAACCTCTGATTGGCTGCCTGTAGCCTTTTATTATTGGTTAGATCTGCGATATCTCTTTGACTACAGTAGTCAAAGAGATATCTTCTCATTATCAACCAATATTAAAAGGCTGCAGGTAGCCAATCAGATGCTCAGGTTGTATATAAGGAGGAGCACTTATATACAGCAGAGCAGGCCCGGCCAATAATAACCCCGACTTAAGGGTTGTGCATAATATTTAGTGCTAGACATACTACAGGAGACAGTCAGAGGCTGCAGACATATTACAGGAGACAGTCAGAGACTGCAGACATACTACAGGAGATGGTGAGACTGCAGACATACTACAGGAGATGGTGAGAGACTGCAGACATGATACAGGAGATGATCAGAGACTGCAGACATGATACAGGAGATGGTCAGAGACTGCAGACATGATACAGGAGATGGTCAGAGACTGCAGACATGATACAGGAGATAGTCAGAGACTGCAGACATAATACAGGAGATGGTGAGACTGCAGACATACTACAGGAGATGGTGAGACTGCAGACATGATACAGGAGATGGTGAGAGACTGCAGACATGATACAGGAGATGGTCAGAGACTGCAGACATGATACAGGAGATGATCAGAGACTGCAGACATGATACAGGAGATGGTCAGAGACTGCAGACATGATACAGGAGATGGTGAGAGACTGCAGACATACTACAAGAGACAGTGAAAGACTGCAGACATACTATAGGCAGGGCTATTTTTCTCAGATAATAGGTGCAGGAACTTAACCATGCCACCACCGCCTAACAGTGGGAGAGTCTTAATGGGGTATTGTTAAATACCATTTGTGCATTCTGCACAGAGTGCAGAGTTCAGGAGTTTGCTACATACAGAATGCAAAGATCAGGAGTGTGCTATATACAAAATGCAAAGATCAAGATTGCACTACGTATATGGTGCAGAGTTCAGGAGTGTGCTATGCAGAGAGAACAGAGTTCAGGAATGCATATCTCACAGGGCAGTTTACAACCCCCCTCCTAGTACAGAGCTCTCCTCCCACTCACAAGTCTTCTTTTCACCACCTACATTGTATCAGAGAGAGGGGCTGCTACAGAAAAGCAACTATAACTTATAGTAGGCGTGCAATGTCAAGTGGAGAGAGGGGGCATTAGTGCAAAGAGAGGGGATAGAGGATGACATTGGTGCTAAGTTAATGGAGCATTGGTGCTAAATGGGGGGGGGGGGGCAATGTGCTAATTTCTAACTTGGGGAAGAGTTGGAACATTGTTGCTAAGTGGGTCGAGGGAGCATTGGTGCTAAGTGGGGGGGAATGAGGGACATTTGGGATAAGTGGGAGAAGCGGGACATTGGGGATAAGTAGAAGAAGAAGGGGGACATTGGAGATAAGTGGGGGATATATGGGAGGAGAGGAGGGTACATTTGACATAAGTGGTGGGACTAGAGGGGTATTGTGGATAAATGGGGGAGAGGAGGAACATTTCGGATAAGTGGGGGGGGGGGACATTGGGGATAAGTGAGAGGAGAGGGGGGGATTTGGAATAAGTGGGTGGAGAGGAGTAAAATTTGGGATAAGTGAGAGGAGAGGGGGGACATTTGGGATAAGTGGGTGGAGAGAAGGGATATTGGGGATAAGTGGGGGAGAGAAGGAATATTGGGGATAAGTGGGGGGAGAGGAGGGACATTTGGGATAAGTGGGAGGAGAGGGGAGACATTTGGGATAAGTGGGAGGAGAGGGGGGGACATTTGGGATAAGTGGACTCATTGGACTGGAAGCAGCTCAGTGTCCCGAGTCTCACAGCCAATAGGAAGCCAGGAAAGTATGTATGCACTTCTTGTGAGGAGAGAGGCAAAACCCACAGTGCTGGCTTTTCCTTACAGAGGATGACTAGTTGCAGTAGCGGCTGCTCCCTCGTCTCACCTGCTTTTTTTGTCCACCATCGTTCTGACCTCTGTCTGCCACACTGCCAGACTCACTGGCTGCCTGCCACAACCAATGGTGAATGATGCGAGTCCCAGATCCGGCGGTCAGGTGGAGAGGAGGAGGAGAAGAAGATGGCAGAGGTGGGACTTTAGGGGCATCAAGGACAGGCCAGCCCCGCCACCTCACATGACCCTATTCACCCAATCACAGGGCACCAGCCACCCAGCTGACATTAAACATGGCAGCCGGATCGCAGGGGACACAGGAAATCATAATTAGGTCTACAGAGCCAGAGTGACACACACTGGTACAGGATTTCACCCCCCCAAATGTTGCACCCGGGGCCACGACCCCCCTCGCACCCCCCATGCTATGCCACTGAGTGGATGTAAACTTTTTACATATTTATTTGTAAAAAATTTGGAAAACCATTTGCCGTATATACTCGAGTATAAGTCGTTCCGAGTATAAGTCGAGGCCCTAATTTACCACAAAAAAATGGGAAAAACTTATTGACCCGAGTATAAGACGAGGGTGAGAAATGCACAGCTACTGTAAGTGGAAAAGAGGGTCAACAATGCCCATTTGCAGCATCATTGTGCCCATTTGCATGCCTCACTGTGCCCATTTGCAGCCATAGGTCCCCTGAACTTCAAACTCGGTAGTTAAGGGTTCCTAGATGCCCCCTAGCTGCAGCCAAAATTTGTGGTCTCTGAACCCAAAGGGTCCCGAAGTGACATTGCTGATGATGGACACAGTTGACCAAATTTGGGGCCCCCGTATCTCGGGGCCACCTAGTGCTAAGAACCCCAAATTTGGTGTGCAAACCCAGTGGAACTTGCACCATAAAATTTCCAAAGCTGGGGTTTCTAGCACCAAGTGGCCCCGAGATACAGGGCCCCAAAAATCAGTTCAGAAAATGTCAAGCACTTTTCTGCAGCAGAGAATGACATTTTCCGAACCAATTTTGGGGCCCCGTATCTCAGGGCCACTTAGTGCTAGGAACTTCAGCTTTGGATATGTTCTCGTACTAGTTCCACTGGGTTTGCACACCAAATTTGGGGTTCCTAGCACCAAGTGGCCCTGAGATATGGGGCCCCAAATTCGGTTTGGAAAATGAAATTTTTTGCTGCAGAAAAGTGCATGACTCGAGTATAAGTCGAGGGGGGCACTTTCAGCACAAAAAAATGTGCTGAAAAACTCGACTTATACTCGAGTATATACGGTATCATTTTTCTTCCACTTCACAATTATGCACCACTTTGTGTTAGTCTTACACAAAAATTCCCAATAAAATACATTTATGTTTTTGGTCAAAACATGACAAAATGTGGAAAATTACAAAGGGTATGAATACTTTTTTCAAGGCACTGTATCTACAGTGTTTTCTTATCTCTCTTCAAAGCCCTAAGTCCCGTGGCTTTCACCTGATCCATTCTTCTGTTATCAGCATGATAACTTCTGACAAGTTCTCTGTCAACTGTGATAAAACCAGGTTGAATTTTTTGTCAGGTGGGTGCTATAAATAGATTAGCAGAGAGCTGGTCTATTCACAGCACAGCTCTAAAAGTATCTGACTATGTGGAGGGCGGTGTGTGCCTTTCCTCCAATCAGCTGTCTCCCAGTGTAAGCAAAGAATCCACACCCACAGGTGAATCAGGAAGAGAAAATTCTAACAGGACGTGCACTTTCTAAGCAGTATATAAAGCTAAAGATAGCAGATATACATGTAAAACGTATGTAGGGAGATTTGTTTCATCTCTGTGTATCATATGAAGCTCTTCACTTCACTAAGTATATGTGAGGGTTTACATCCACTGTAAATACTTAAAGGGATGCAGACACTGCAACATTTCTCAGTAGAACACGAAGAGTGACCCATTTGATTGTAATAAATTAGTCACTCCCATTCAGGAGTACGTGCGTGTCAGACCACAACTTTTATTTAGGCTTGGATAGAGTGAGTGAGATTTGGAATCCCTGTTGGTTTTAACCGCTTTCCAGGGCTTTGTTAGAGAGATAAATATAACCATAAATAAACACACTTTTTTATTAGAGTAAAAGGAAGGCTAAAACACCTGTCAAATTAGTATTTTTCTCTGTATCCCTGGTATGGATTTTCTATCTGATTCTCTCTAGAATAATCATTGTCATTGGGATAGAAAGTATGGGGAAATACCTCTATCAGAGCCCTGGATAGCAATATAAACCCAACAGAGTTCGGTTTCCAATCTATTCAAAACTAAAAAAAAAATGTTTTGGCTGGACACATGCTTGACACGAGAAACATGTGCTTAATATGTCCTTCACAGGTCACTGAACAACAATTACACAGAGCAGGAATTTTTACTTTTAACAGTTGCATACTCATGCAGGGTTAGTTACTCAGAAATTAAATCCAGAGAAAAGAATCATGCATCTAGCTTTTCCCTTACAGGTTAGCAGTGGCAGCCTCAATATTTCTTTCATGATATGTGTTTCATAGATAGGTGGAGACAAAGGAGAAAATGGATAAATCATAATACTTGAAAATGTACTAGCACAATAAAAATTGTGATGTGGACACCATTCAAAAATGACAACCATGCACTACACTACACACTACACTGCTTCCTGACTTATTCTAGTCTTTGCTCTCCAGAAGACTAGTACCTAGGTTTTTATAAACTAATATATTGCTTTCTCCAGTAGTTTGGAAGTCAGACACAGATATCACTCAATATATTCCCATTACGTGCTGTCCCGGACTGAGACTGTAGCGAAGAGTGCTGTAGAAACTATTATCAGGTAGACTGGTGTTAGCATAGAAGGGAACATGTGCAGGGAACAGCATACCATGGATTCATAGTCAATAGCCCAAACACTTACTTAAAGCAATCACATAAATAAAGATGCAGTGTTTTCAAGCCACGTATGACCTCCTATTGAGGCATGTGATAAGTGCAAGGTGCAATGACCAAATTAAAAAACAGTCCAAATCTTACCCCTGACCTCTGATGTCATAGTGACATCATAAAACCCATCAACATTATGTAAACAATAATGCAAGATAAAAAAGGAACATGTAAATAAAATGCATGCCCTTGCGACATTACGTGCATTGAACGTGCACTTGGAAGTGCAGTCGCTGTAGATCTGAGGGGAAGCTCTGAAATCAGGGGAAGCTCTGCTAATGTTATCATCCAATCATATACAAGCAAAAATGCTGTTTTTTATTTTCCTTGCATGACAGTGGATTTGCCTTTAGTAAATAAACCCCCCCGCCTACATTTCCAAATGTTCCGCCTTACTGACAGACCTAAAAACACAAATATCAGACCCGTTATAGTCCATCAGACACCTGAAATAACTAGCACAGCCTTTTCAGGAAACGTTTACTCTCTTTTGAAATTGGTAGGTGCAACCAATCTTTTCTACAACTAAGTAATTCTGTGTGATTCAAGGTATGGAAGTTATGAGTCACTAAACTTTTTGGAACTGTAGATTACTTTTGCATATAAAGATCACAGTAAGAAATGCAAACAATTTTATACAGCCACATAAATGAGAGAAAGCACTCCTTAAACAAGTTGTTGCACAGCAATTATCAAAAGTTTGTTTATTTGTAGCTACCTCAGAGACAAGTGCTAGTCACCTATTGTGTACATGTACTGCAAAACAGTTTTATTTTGCAAAGCAGACATATTTAACTTATATTATTTTTCACAAACTGTTCTCTAGCCATCTGTACAAATGAACTACAGGATATGACTGTATGTAGGTATAGTACAGACAGAGAACTCAACCCCCCAGAGACAGGGTGAGTTAGCATTTAACTCAGGGATTAGGATCAAGCACAAAGGCTTTCTATGCCACATGTCTAACTGGGTCAGGAACACTATGCACACACCCTCCCCAAACCAAAGCCCTGGGGGAAGAGAGCTTGTTCAAGGACAGCCACAAATGTGTATACCGTCCCCCATAATGCACCACTGGCAATAAAACTTATAGTGGTTGGCCAGAGAAAGTAAATATAATACTTATAAATATAAGTATAAATATTCATAACCGAGTATTACTGGAACCTCTCGTTTTATTACCAGAGGTACCAGTGACAGATGCGACAGCATCCCTGGGCTTAGGGTAAAGAACAAAGTATCATGTGGTGGTAACTGTCAAAGTGTCAAGTGGTAGAGGCTGAGCTGACGAGAGGACTTCCCTTATACCTCCTGTCCAGTACCAGTGAGTCAGCAACAACTGGGCATAAGAGGTAACGAATTGGAAGGCAGAAGCAGGGTGAGAAGCCAGGTAAGAGTCAATATCAAATGGGCAGAAAAAGTACAAAACAACAAGAAGAGGACAGAGTTAGAGCACAAGCCAAGGTCAATAACAGGAGGCCAGAATAAAGTGAAGTGAGAAGGCAAGCCAGATCAAAGAACAGGATAATCCGGATACTGGTCTGGTCGCTGAAGCTGATGACCACTGAGAATTTCCCTTTAGATCTGTTATGTCTTCAATACATCACTGGGCACAGCCAGTTCCGGATGTGCATGCTAATTCACGCCAATGCGTCACTGATAAATGCAAAGCCTTACTGGTCCATGATCTGCTCTGTGTGCACTCACAGATCTTCCAGCATGGCCATGCACTTGAACTTCTTGACACAAAGAAAGGGAGAAGATTATTCAGTTGGACTGTTTACCAATTACCACTAGATTTAGACAGTCACTCCTACTTAGGGCAAGGTAGCTACACAAGCTACAAGGTAGCTGCAACTCTGGGTAAAAACATGATTACTTGTAAAGACGTAGGCCTCTGGGTGCAGACAGTCTGTGTCCAGGGGCATATGTCTGTATGTGTACTTATGTATGTTTACACTCAAAGCTGTGTATCTACAGTTGCATACAATCGTATCCTGTCATTTATTTGTAAGGGCAACTGTAAGCAACACCAAAGGCTCCAAGATGCTGAAATATGGCCGTATGTCTGTCTGCATGAGATCTAAGAGGACTAAGGAGAGCTGACTGTTTCTTTGTCAGTGCCACATGGTCTCTGCAAAGAAGTTCCTTTTGTTCCAGTGACTGTTACTAAGATTTCTAGAAATGCATAACTCTGCTGCAACATAGTACTCCCATTTCTTCATTTATCTGTTCACAATATCATGTTATAGACTGCATTTTTGTAGTCAAGGTAAAGCTCTCAGCTGAATACAGAGGATAAAAATGGACCCATAATTACAGTAGTGTTGGCTGGATAAAGTATACCGATTGAGAAAAGATATTGCTTTTAAGGTGAAGCATCTTGAAGGGACTGCACAACTGTTGTTTCTTTCAGTGTGTAGCATTCTAAAAACACATCAGTTGCTATTTTATTATTATATATTGGAAAGACATTTGTTATCGCAGAATTGTTCAGGGCCCAAACAAAGAACTGTGAGCTCACTAATGGACAGATTTAGAACTTATATTATAGTGAACGTGAATGTTGGTTTGATTGTCAATGTTGATATTGCTTTCACTAAGATCTTCTACAAACCTTGTTTCACTGATGTAAGTATTACAGAGGCAGGTAACTGTTTACTGAGGTTATACCATAATACTTTGTCTTTAAAGTATAACACACACACGTATAAGCGAGCCCTAGTATTGCAGCCTGTCACAGTTCTCTGATCGCCACCACACCAGCCACAGTGTTCCCAGACCAGTGTAGCTAGAATTAGGGTTCCTGATTTGCCTGTTTATTGACTTTGTTTCTGCCTGTTACCTGGACCGATCTTTTGACCTTATGCTCACCATGTCTCTGCCTGCGCCTAAACTGACCCATCTACACTGACTATGTTCCTCCAAAACACCAGTCCCAGTCATCCCCTGTGGACAAGACAACTGCCCTCGGGAAACCACAGGAACTCCTTTGTTCCATTATTTAGCCTCCTGTACTTCCTGGCCAGTGAATGTGGCATTCCTGGGGGAATCTAGGTACCAGTGGGCTAGGCTTGCTTGGCTTTTAGGAATTGTGACTGCTATAGTTGATGCTACACCAATCTATATTCCATGGCCTCTTGTATAGAAGCGACCATTACAGTACTTGGTTTGGATACAATTGGTTAGATTGTGTGATACACAAGATGCAATGAAGTTGATTTACTAAAGGCAATTAGACTGTGCACTTTGCAAAGTGCAGTTGCACTCTGCAAGAGCAGTTGCTCCAGAGCTTAGTAAATGAGCAGACGCTCTGCTGACTTCCATCATCCAAACATAAGCAAGCAAAAAAGCATTTTTTTTAAATTTCCTTGCATATGATTGGGTATTCTTTGCAAAGTGAAGCATTACCTCATTTACTAAGCTCTGGAGCAACTGCCCTTGCCAAGTGCACAGTCTATTTTCCTTTAGCAAATTAAAACCAATGTCTGGTACATAATCAGTCCAGGCACAAAAATAGTGTTGCCATACTGAAAAGGAGTAGTAGAATGTGTTTTGGGTTGTAATTCTAACTATGCCCATGCTGTATGTGTGAAATATATTATTAAATTAACAACTTTATGTAAAAAAATTATAATAGCAAAAATTGATGCGTTGCTATATTTAGTAGATGGTTAAGCAATGCATGGGGGGTTATTTACTAACGATAAATCCACTTTGCACTATGAGTGCACTGCAAGTGCACTTGGAAGTGCAGTCGATGTAGATCTGAGGGGGACATGCAAGGGAAATAAAATACAGAATTTTGCTTGCACATGATTGGATGATAAAATCAGCAGAGCTTCACCTCATTTCAGAGCTTCCCCTCAGATCTACAGTGATCTACAGTGACTGCACTTCCAAGTGCACTTGTAGTGCAAATGGGATTTGCCTTCAGTAAATCAACCCCATGGTGTTCATAATAAATAAAGTGGTAAAAAAATGTGTATCCCAATCATTAATTAATTAGTTGCATCACAGTCATGTGACTTTCTCAAGGGCCCTGCGATGTATCGCGTCGGGAGGAGCCGGGTGACATCACTTCCAGTCACGGCTGAGACCTGAAGTTCAGATTCTTTAGCGTTCCCTTCTGTATGAGACCATGTGGCTGCTGAGCTGCATGCAGGAAGCAGGCCACTGCTGTCTGAGAGAGCTGCTGGACCACTTTCTGAAGCATGACAGGGCTATAGAAAACTTTGCTGCTGAGAGCCAAGTGGCTGCTATGTTGCATCTGGGGTGAGTGTGCTAAAGAAAATCCAGGTCCACGTGTTGCTGTTCCTTTGCTACTGCTGCATCCTTCAGACACTGTCGTACTATTCAGAGTTGCTACTGATCCAGATTTGCCACTGTGCCAAAGTCACTATGGTCCCAGTGGATGCATCAAGACCTTTACAGGTGGTGAGAGCATCTTGAAATGTTTATTTGCTATTGTCGCTATTGTTTCTGGTTTCACTTACTTGGGATTACAAACACTCCAAGTTGCTATTGAGCTCTCTTACAAGAAATCCTAGGGCCCTGATACCGGAAGTTCATACTGGCTAGTGGCTTAGACAGGGATTCTTGCACTCATGCCTCATGATTTTCATACATTTATAAGTAATTCTGTCTGATTTTTCAAACTGCTATCCTGCATTGTCATCTATTTGTGGCTTATTATTGTATCAACTGTATACCCTGCTCATTTTCTTTTCCAGGTCTACTACTTCAATACAGTCCACTCTAAAAGTTCCAGGTGTGTATGTGTCACTCAGAAAACAGATCCTATATTCAGTATACTGATATACTGTGTGTGTGCACGTGTAATATATACTGGTGCATCTCATAAAGTTAGAATATCATCAAAAAGTTAATTTATTTCAGTAATTCCTTTCAAAAAGTGAAACTCATATACAGTATCTCACAAAAGTGAGTACACCCCTCACATTTTTGTAAATATTTTATTATATATTTTCATGTGACAACACTGAAGAAATTACACAATGTAATGTAGTGAGTGTACAGCTTGTATAACAGTGGAAATTTGCTGTTCCACTACCACTTCCCTCTTTCTGTATCCCCTTCTCCCATGCTGAGACATAGTGTTTACCTACAATTTACACTATCTATTTACATCTTTAGATACCCACATCCACTTCTGATGAGTGGAGATATTCCATGAAACACAACGAGCAACTGGATGTTAGTCACGTTGTTACCATCTAGGAATAATTTGCAATCCTACTGTACTATGCTGAAGTTATGTGTATGTTTTACATTCTTGTCATTCATATGGAACAAAAGAGTCTGGCAATACTATGCACTACTATTTTATTATGCTATTATACTTGTATGTATTACTGTATGGAATAAATATTTTATTTCTATATAAAATCCCTTGTTTACAATTTACTATTATATAGCAGTTTGCATATTACCAGTTATTAGTCAGCCATATTTGTACCCATTTACCTTATATGCTTCATATAAAGCCCCACTGTTCTCCCCTCTAGCTAGTCTTGCAATTTAGGGATGGAGGCTATGAACTTTAATTTTTATTGCCTCATATAAAGTCCCACATGTTTTTATCCTTTATCAGGTATGAAAATTTGAAAATTTATAAACACGTATTTCTGTTTTCCCTTCCATTTAAACCATGTTATTACTCTCCCTAATTTTAAAAGAACATTGGCTTATCAAGCTTATCAAACATCTTCTGTAACCTGTTGCCTTTAGATCATGGCAAACATTTTTAAAGACTCATTTAGCCAGTAGTACATATTAATTCAGGTGAAAGTGCCAAACGTAAGGATGAATAGGTCAAACATTCTTTATCAAGACAATAATAGATGACAATTATGGCTTGTCCTTAAAAACGTTGCTGCTACTATGTATGAAACACTTCAATAATATCAAACAGATGTTTTTTGCACTGTGTATACCTCTGATCTTTTTGACTTTGTTGTCCCTTGAAACTCAACATAGGCGACCACAGACAGATGGTATCTTACTGTGCTTGCACAATTTAGCTGTGGAGGTTTGCTCTAATAAACATGAAAATATACCTCTACAAACTCACATGGTTGTGCCTATGGAGGAGATCAGAAGTGGGATTGATAAAGAGACCTGCTTGCATCCAGGCAAAAGAATTGTGCTTGGCCAGAAAAGTCAGATCTGATTTATCAATTTTTACTTATAGCAGGCTTGGCTAGAGGACAATATTCCAACAACATATACTATGTCTACATGTACCTTAGTATTCTAAAGCATCAGTGACCATTCACTTGCTATTTGAAATGTTTATGCCTTTTAATAATTCAACAGGATCACATTGGAAACTCAAGGCGTTACCTTCTTATTGCTATTTGTTTTTTCCTGGATAGAGTAGGGAAAAGTCAGACTTTTTGTCAGGTTTAATTCCTGTTTGTGTTCCCACTGGGGAAATTCACTTCTCTTTTTGTCCTGGTGACCATTGTCCCTGAAACGGAAATTGTTTCAAGGACAATGATAAAGAGACCTACTTGCATCTGGGCAAAAAAAATGTGCTCGGCCAGAAAAGTCAGTTCTGATTTATCAATTTTTCCTTAGAGCAGGCTTGGCTAGAGGACATTAGGCAAGACCAACAGACCTGCTAATATTCCAACAACATATACTATGTCTACAGGTACCTTAAAGTGGAGTTCCACCCACTTTTACAACTCTTCAGCATCTCTCACTAAACTGTGCACTGTAAACAAATTGGATATTTTTAATTTTTTTTCTCAACACCTACTGTATTCATTTTTCACTTCCTTCTCCCTGGCCGCGGCCCATCACATTATTTCCTGTTTGCAATGCCTTCTGGGAAGTGGCGGCAAGTTCCTCTGAAACTGCCGTTGCTATGGAAACCTGACCTGAAACCTATTACACTGCTTGTGCTGCACTGAGCATGTGCGAGATCTGCAAGGATGAGATCCAGGGAGAAATACAGTCTGGCTTCAGATGCCCACACTTAAGATGGCCACGGCCTGCTGGAATTTTAAAAAATAACCAACTACTGCTATAAACTAACAAAACAGACCTTCGTTTACTGACTAACTTTACTAGAATACATTAAGCTTGTGTATTATAGGGGTATTTTTATTTAAAAAGTATAATTTCGGCCGGAACACCACTTTAAGATTCTAAAGCATCAGTGACCATTCACTTGCTAATTGAACTGTTTATGCCCTTTAATAATTCAATTACCTTCTTATTGCTATTTGTTTATACCAATTATAATAATTACCTTCTTATTGCTATTTGTTTTTTCAGGATAGAGTAGGAAAAAGTCACTTTTTGACAGGTTTTATTCCTGTCTGTGTTCCCACTGGGGAAATTCACTTTTTTTTTTGTCCTGGTGACCATTGTCCCTGAAACAAAAAGTGAGGGGAAATCCAAAAGGTTTAATTTGTGATTAGATCAAGAGGTGAGGGAAAATCCTTCAAAGGGAAAACCTGTTCCTGTGACAACTCCTTAAAATGGAAATTCAATTCACTTTGAAGAGATTTTCTTTTATGTCCTGCTGTGTGTGTCTTGGGCAGGAAGTCAAATGAAATCTCCCCAGCAGACCAAGAAGCAAAATATATAAAGCTCTTGATTGACATACACTTTAGCTTATCGTTGGTCAGACTGTTTCAAACAGATTACTAAATTATATTATCAATAGGTGCTGCAAATGGAAATTGTAGCTTATACTTTGGTAGTGGAGCTATTGTTCCTACATGCTGGACAACTATCCTCTCCTAAAAATGTTTAAGAGAATGTCTCTAAAAAAAAAAAGAAATATAAAATTGTATGTACAAATGTACTGGTATGCAAAAAATGTACGCAATAATATATAATTGCGCATAACTAAAAAAGACCATAATTTTTCCTCCAAATTATGATAATTATATAATTTTGGAACATTTTATAATTCAGAATAATTACATAGTATTATATCAACCACTAAATAGTCACTTTTACTGTACTTCTTCCAAGCCTATTTTCTTCATGCCCCATCAATTGGCTATTAACATAATACCCAGAAAAAACACCGCTGCCCTGACAGCATTGTTAATATTCTTTAGGAGATTCATCAACACATTTTATGCTTATATGAGAGCTTTATAAATAAACAGCAATAAAAACCTAGAAGCTGTCCCAGCATAAAAGAAAAAAAAAAAGAAATGAGCTTTATCATTACATGTTTGGCTGAAGGAAACACTGGTCAATTGGCTAAAAAAAACACTCTAGTTTAGTAAATAAGGCTCACAGAATTTAGTTTTAGTATCACGTGTAACCTATCCCTCTCAAAACATTTTCAACTGTGCAGTAAAAAGTCAGAGGAACAGATGTGCATTTAAGACTTTGGATTAACAAAATTATTGTCCCACTGCTGCATAAGTTAAAATACTTAACAATGTCTGCACAATATATTATAATAACATTTCCTAACTGGGTAATCTCCTGCTCAGCGGATTTGGAACTAAGTTCCAGCCAACACTAAGAATGTATAACCTGCTTGTCGTCATGTCGAGCCTTTCTTTGAGGGATGCATATTTTTTTTAAATAATCTTTATCCTGTATCTTTTAATTTTGCTTTAATTTGAACTTTATAAATAGGCCTCATATATAACAACTGAATTATAAAGCTTACTATGTTTAGGTGAAATTGTCAAAAATGATAGAGAAAGCGTGAATGCATAAAACAAATGGCAGAACCAGCAAGGTGAGATTACCCTCATGGAGTTGCTTACTCCCTGGTGCAGAATCATGCTTTTTTGGCTGCACTAATCCTAAAGGTTTCACACTTCCTCATATAATCAATCATTTACCCCAATCCTTCCCCCCTCCCATTTCCATTGGCCCATTACTATAAACCTTTTTTTGATTTTTTTTTTTTTACCTTTGGATAGAATGGGAAAGGTTAAAACATCTGCTAGGTTTTGATGGCTATTACCACGTACACACGAGTGGACTTTTCGACCGGACTGGTCCGACGGACTATTCAACGGACTTTCGGCAGACTTCCAATGGATTTTCCCAACGAACGGACTTGCCTACACACGATCACACCAAAGTCCGACGGATTCGTACGTGATGACGTACGACTGGACTAAAACAAGGAAGTTGATAGCCAGTAGCCAATAGCTGCCCTAGCGTCGGTTTTAGTCTGTCGAACTAGCATACAGAGGAGCGGATTTTTCGACCGGACTCGAGTCCGTCGGAAAGATTTGAAACATGTTTTATTGCTAGATCCATCAGACTTTTGTGGAAAAAAAGTTCGCTGGAGCCCACACACGGACCAAGTCTGACGGAAAGTCTGCTCGTGTGTACGCGGCATATCTATATCTGCATTAGGGAGATCTTTCCGCACTTCTTCTCACCGTGGACATGACAGCAGGTGAGAATAAATCTATACAAAGTGAAGAAAAATCCCATCTCTGACATTTGGCACTCGAACAGCCATAGCTTTTTTTCTGCATTACTCTTCATTGGCTAGATCTTTGACTGAGACCAGGGCCATTTTATTACCAGCCTACAAGGCCTAGCCATTATCTTGCACATTGGCCCTTTATTTTTTCTTCATGTGTGTTACTCCATTTTTTTGTCTCTTTTTTACTCAAAGGATAGTAGGGTGTGAGTCTTAAGGCCTATCCTGAAATCTAAGGGCCACACATCCTCCCACTAGATTTTTTCTGTCCTGCCTGTGAGGTCTCTCTTCAGGAGAGCCCCTAACCTAGTTCACCAGTGATTGGCTTCACCTGATCATGAGTAGAGGGGTCCCTTCGGCTTTTTGTCTAGGTGGACCAGAGTACCTTGCCCCTATCACCCTCTCGTGCCCCAGAGGGGTCAGGGAAGGGTCCATCCTCTTTTAGAGGGGGTCATATGGCACACCCTAGTATACTTTTTTGGTTCCCTTTGGTGTTTAATTTCCACACTGTACAACAGGCTTGAAAAAAAAAAGTTGGCATCAGAACAGGTGTCTTTATTGGAAAAAAAACCCTTCTACTTTTCTGCTGACGACTGTAAAAATTTTTCTCCCTCATTTTCCCTCCTTTTGACAGTTACTGGGACAAATAGTGAGGGTAGATTTCACCGGCAGGCATGATGACATCAAATAAAACTAGAGGAAAAAAAAGTTTTGACTGGAGAAAGAGCTCTACAAAGTTTCTGTGTCACTTATAGGTGCTCGCTATGAAAGACTACCTGCAGTCTAGGGAAACTACATTTAAAGTGGACCAGAACTCCAAAAATGCTATCTTATAGGAAACATCTAGAAATGGTAAATGTGCCTTAGCAGTACCCTGAAATATTTACCCCTTGTCTTGAATTCCTCCATAAAATAGCGGTGTACTTTCTAGTATATGATTGTGCCCAGGAACTCCCCTGCCTAAAGCTTCATAGCTGTATATCAGCCTTGCAAAACACACTTCTGTGTCTGACTGCTTTTCTAGATAAAGAGTATTGCTCACTGTTCTCAGTTCTACAGAAAAAGTTGAAAAGTAATGATTGCCTTTCTCCTTCTTGATCCAACCTGTGTTTCCTGCACCTCTTATGCTGTTTCTTGAATAATTCAACAACAATAATTAGCTCGCTAACCAGTAGGGGAGCAGCTCCAACATGAGGAAGTATTGCTATCGACCCAGTGGAGGTCACAAAGAATCAACCTGATGCTCAGACCAGAAGAAGAATCACTGCCAAAAGGAACGACTACCTTGAAGGATGCTGAGTCAGCACTAGCAGAAGCTGTGAGTCAAGAAACCCCTGAAGATGCCTACTTTTCGTTTTTCAAAGTTTTTATTGGTTTTCAGATAGAAAAATACAGTACGACATTAATATCAAGTAATGCAACACTATGCCTGATATACACGAACAATACATTCAACTTAGACAGTAACTTGCCTTGTGCAATGTATAAGGGGCGCTGAAAGAACCCTCATCTCCCAACACCCTCATTGGGTTCTTACTGTGTCGAGAGAGAAGAGGGTACCCCACCCCCCCTTGTGGTAACTTGTGAACCGGAGGCTTCCATCTAACCAATAATGAGACTGTAAATCTGTCCTGAGTGATTAGTATAACAGAACTGCCAGCCCCTCGATGGGGGTCTGAGTCGAACCTGGATAACAATTAGTACTAGCCTAATAGGCTACAAGGTGCCTGCTTTTCATTCCTGTGGCACTTACAATATCTATCCAATGCAAAGTAGCAAAAAGACTGGCTATTTTGACTGGTTGGATTATTGTTACATATGTATTTTAGATCTACTGACTGGTTGGATTATTGGTATATATGAATTTTAGATCTATTTAACTCTTTCCCTTTAGATCCGCTTCAAAGCCCACAAACAACTTTTGACTATAGACAGAAGTTGTCAAACAAATCTTTATGAGGAAGTAAGCAAAATCTTAGACAAAGGTGTGGCTGTGGATATAGTATACTTAGATTTTGCAAAAGCGTTTGACACAGTTCCCCACATGCAGCTAATGTGTAAGGTAAACTCTTCAGGCCTGGAAAAATCAGTTTGTAAATGGATAGAAAACTGGCTAAAAGACAGAATTCACAGAGTAGTGGTTAATGATTCATACTCTGAATGGTCTAAGGTTATCAGTAGTGTACCCCAAGGTTCAATGTTGAAACCCTTACTTTTTAATATATTTATAAAAAAGATGATATAGGATCTGGGATTAAAAGTACTATTTCAGTGTTTGCAGATGACATCAAGCTATGCAGTCAACCTCAATGCACTGTTTAATTGGGCAACTATGTGGCTAACGAGGTTTAATGTTGATCAATGTAAAGTTATACACTTGGGGGCCAAAAACATGCATGCATCTTACATATTAGGATGAGAACGGCTGGGGGAGTCAATGGTAGAGAAGGATCTGGGTGTTCTGGTAGATCATAAACGTAATAATAGTATGCAATGCTAATCTGCGGTTTCAAAAGCAAGCAAATCCTTTCTTGTGTTAAGAGCAGTATGGACTGAAAGAGGGATATCATTTTTTCCCCTGTACAAATCATTTGAAAGACCTCATCTAAAATATACAGTTCAGTTTTGGGCACCAGTTCACAAAAAGGATATCAAGCAACTGGAGAAAGTGCAGAGAAGGGCAACCAAATTGACAAGAGGCATGGAGGAGCTCAGCTATGAGGAACGATTACTGAATTAATTCTCTCTTGAGAAGAGGTGATTAAGGGGGGATATAATTGTGAGGGAACATCCCACACTCCGCTTGAATGCTTCTGTCATATACCCCGCTTCCTTCAGTCTGGAACACGAGGCCAGCAAATCTGGATATAGTTTCCCCAGGAAATAGGCAACACCAGTTTTGGAGTAAACCAGAATAAGAACACTTTATTTTAAATCTTGCACAAAATATATACACCAGGATGACATCCCCCTCCTAATCATATTACCCTAATGCCGCGTACACGCGGTCAGACTTTTCAGCTACAAAAGTCCGACAGCCAGTCCGACAGACTTTCAACAGACTTTTGACGGACTTTTGGCAAACTTTCAACAGACTTTCTAATGACCGGACTTGCCTACACAAGATCACACCAAAGTCAGACGGATTTGTACGTGGTGACGTACACCGGACTAAAATAAGGAAATTGATAGCCAGTAGCCAATAGCTGCCCTAGCGTGGGTTTTTGTCCGTCGGACTAGCATATAGACGAGCGGATTTCTGGGTCCAGCGGAGTTACGACGTAAAGATTTGAAGCATGTTCCAAATCTAAAGTCCGTCAGATTTGCGACTGGAAAAGTCCGCTGAAGGTCTGGTGAAGCCCACACACGATCTGATTGTCCGCCGGATTTGGTCCATCAGCGTCCGTCGGACAAGTCCGGTCGAAAAGTCCGACCGTGTGTATGCGGCATAACAATACAACTGTAACCAGAAACATAATTAACTAATCATTTAAACCAGTCTAGGTGCCTAGACTATTCGGCCCCTACAACAGTGAATACAAAGGACACATTATTACAAGTATAAACACAGCCCACAAGGGTAGTGTGCTAGTAGACAATGAATGAGTTAATTAGCACAAATAACAATGGGTGGAAGACCCTTGAGAGGCACACTAGACCTACTTGCAATAAACACATTATAGCAGACAACTTTAGACAGGTGGCTTGCTGATGACATCAGCATCTGCGATGAGTCCCATGGTGTGGAGCAGTCCTTGCTGGAAATGTGGCATATAGGCCCCTAACATGGATCCCAGAGTCTGTGTGTCTTTGGGAGACATGGATTTGAATCCAAAGTAACATCACTACAAGAGTACAAAGAGTAGTGTTCCCTTAAAAGCCAGGGCCCATAGTAAGTAGGCAATAGGCTAGCATTCAGTCCCCTCCAAAAGCCTCTGTCCCGGGAGTCTGTCACAATGATCAACATGTATAAATACATAAGCTGTCCATATAGTGAACTTGGTGTGGAGTTATTCACTTTAAGGTCATCACAGAGGACACTCTTTACATCTGGAGGAAAAGAGATTTAATCAAATATGGAAAGGCTTCTTCACAGTAAGAGCTGTGCAAATGTGGAATAGACTCCCTCAAGAGCTAGTTTTGGCTAGCTGAGTAGATGGGTTTTAAAAAGGCCTGGATTCTTTCCTAGATACACATAATATGACTGGATACTAATATCTATAAAGTAAAGTTAAACTAAGGAATATCAGATTGCTTCCTGGGGGATCAGGAAGATTTTTTTTCCCCTGCAAATTGGATCATGCTTTATTGGGATTTTTTGCCTTCTTCTGGATCAACTGTAGTATAGGATTGTGTAAATATATATTTTTTTCCCCTTCTATTGGTTGGACTGGGTGGACTTGTTCAACCAGACTAACTATGTAACTATATTCTACATTTAGCATAAGATTTGGTTTTCCTGTGACATACCACCAAAACACATACACAACTTGCTTGAGTAACACACCAATGAGAATTACAGGGTTCATCAATGGCATCACAATGCTCACTCACCTGTCAACTGGACCTAAAACTGTGTGTCTATCCCAACCTATCAAATTCCAGCTGTCATCTTGCTAGTGCAGGTTAAAAAATGGAAGGATTACTATGGCTACCATCTAGAACAAACACAGCTGTATAAAAAGCAGAGCAAGGACTTCTGAAAGAAAATTGGAAAATTTGAGTATAGAACAAAATCAGATTTCTTGTCCCTGGCAAATATAGGATAAATCAGGACTGGTTTCCACGAGTAACTGTGTCCCCTTTCTCCAATTTATATGCTCCAATTGTTATCTATTTTTTATGAACAACTGAAGCTAATATGGCAGGAGTACAAACTTAAAACCCCTGGAAAACCTTTCTGAATATACCCTGCTGGAAATACCCACATTTATCCAATGTAAATGTCAATCATTTTATTCATATTAGTTTATTATTATGCTGGGAGTCAAGGCCATAGGCTAATCTAATAGTGTCATAGTGACACTGTTTAAAATGGAATTAGGATTGCATTAGGGCACTTTGTGTTCCCTAATAAAATATGTAGATATTGACCTAAAGTGTCTGAAATATATTCTTGATTTTTTACACACATGAAAAAATGAAACACTTTGCTAAACATATTACTATAGAAAAGAACAGGAAAAGCTCTTGTTTGGTAAAGGATAGTTTGTGTTAACAGATAAAAACAATATATATTATAACATATATATTTGCTGTTGTAAACGTTTTCACGTTATTGTTAGTGTACAATGCATGTAGGATGAAGACACAACAATTTAATAGTCAAATTTGTAATTATAGTCTATTTTATTGTAGTTAGGGATGAGCTTCGAGTTCGAGTCGAACCCACGTTGATGATTGGCCAAGCATGCATTATGACCCACATGCTTGGCTAATCACAGCGCAGTCTGTACAGAGAGCCGTAATTGGCCAAAGCCAGGGTGGCTTTGGCCACTTATGGCTCAGGGGGTTTAGTACACGCCCCACACTATATAAGCCCACCTGCGTGGCGGCCTTGTGTAGTGTGTTGCAGCGGCGGAGAGAGATAGACAGAGAGACAGTGTCATTTGATTTAACTTTGATAGAGTAGGCAAGCGAGTCAGTTAGCTGCACTTACCATGTAGTGTGTATATATGCATCCTAGGTGTATATATATATATATATATATATATATATATATATATATATATATATATATATATATATATATATATATAAATAATATAATATGTATATACACACTGTATTCAGTTTATCTAGATCCGTTCCTGTTATTCTCTTCCTACTAACAGACAGGTATTTTTACAGTATTCCTTTGCACAGTGTGCACCTAAAGCTACCTGAACAAAATTGCTGGTGTTCATCTGATCCTATTAGTACCACAGGCAGGCAGCTTTAGGTGCACACTGTGCAGAGGACACAGTACACTAACTGTAAATACTGTAGCTGCCTGCCTGTGGTACTAATAGGATCAGAAGAACACCAGCAATTTTCTTCAGGTAGCTTTAGGTGCACACTGTGCAGAGGACACAGTACACTAACCTTTAATAAATGCAGCTGCCTGCCTGTGATATTAATAGCGTTCTTCTGATCCTATTAGTACCACATGCAGGCAGTTACAGTATTTACAGTTAGTGTACTGTGTCCTCTGCACAGTGTGCACCTAAAGCTACCTGAAGAAAATTGCTGGTGTTCTTCTGATCCTATTAGTACCACAGGCAGGCAGCTACAGTATTTACAGTTAGTGTACCGTTTCCTCTGCACAGTGTGCACCTAAAGCTACCTGAAGACAATTGCTGTTGTTCTGATCATATTAATACCACAGGCAGGCAGCTGCAGTATTTACAGTTAGTGTACTGTGTCCTCTGCACAGTGTGCACCTAAAGCTACCTGAAGAAAATTGGTGGTGTTCTTCTGATCCTATTAGTATCACAGGCAGGCAGCTGCAGTGTTTACAGTTAGTGTACTGTGTCCTCTGCACAGTGTGCACCTAAAGCTGCCTGAAGAAAATTGGTGGTGTTCTTTTGATCCTATTAGTACCACAGGCAGGCAGCTACAGTATTTACAGTTAGTGTACTGTGTCCTCTGCACAGTGTGCACCTAAAGCTACCTGAAGAAAATTGGTGGGGTTCTTCTGATCCTATTAGTACCACAGGCAGGCAGCTGCAGTATTTACAGTTAGTGTACTGTGTCCTCTGCACAGTGTGCACCTAAACCTACCTGAAGAAAATTGGTGGTGTTCTTCTGATCCTATTAGTACCACAGGCAGGCAGCTGCAGTATTTACAGTTAGTGTACTGTGTCCTCTGCACATTGTGTACCTAAAGCTGCCTGAAGAAAATTAGTGGTGTTCTTCTGATCCTATTAGTAGCACAGTGTAATGCTTCAGGCAGTGAACTATGTTGGATTGTGTGGATCACAGCTTCAGAAGTCTATGAGTACTATATTCTTAACAGTTAACTTTAACCTTAACAGCTATCAGGTAGGAAGACTCAGATAAGTTTGGAAATACAATCAGTTTTATTTAGAGTGGTAATACACACTAACGACGGGAAGCTTCAGAGGCAACTTAAGCTTAGTAGCACTACACAGGGATAAAGTTTATAGGAAACGTAAAGATACTTGCAGTGTTTGGATTCCTGGAGATGGGGTCACCCAGTGGCTTCTTGAGAGATGTACTGGTCTCCTATGTGGAAAGAAACAGGTAAGGTTTTCTTCAGGCAAAGTAAGTAGACTGTGGGTAGGGCAGAGGAGAGTCTCTGACTACTAGAGAGGAAGGGGCTCTGTCCGGCCCAACAAGTGGAAGTTGGAGGGGCTCTGTCCGGCCCAAAAGTGAGGTGGAAGACGGGCCTCTGTCCGGCCCAAAAGTAAGATGATAGTCGGGGCTCTGACCGGCCCAAAGGAGAGATGGTAGTCGGGGCTCTGACCGGCCCAAAAGAGAGATGATAGTCGGGGCTCTGACCGGCCCAATAGAGAGAGATGACGGCAGTCTTCTGTTGGAGATCTTTACCTGGCATCAGGTTCTTAGCACGAACGTCAAGCAAATGGCGTTGGCTGTTTAAGTAGGGACAAGAGGAGGAGCCGGGTGATGTCGTTGTGACGTCACCAATCTGCAACTGAGTTTGTGGAGATATCAGAGCTCCCAGTGGAAAGATAAGAATATTGCAGGAGAAATGTCGGAGCCTCCAGTGGAGGGATAAAGACATTACAAGAGAAATGTCGGAGCCTCCAGTGGAGAATTAAAGACATTACAGGAGAAATGTCAGAGCCTCCAGTGGAGGGATAAAGACATTACAGGAGAGATGTCGGAGACTCAAGTGGAGGGATAAGGACAATACACACAGGCAGGCAGCTGCAGTATTTACAGTTAGTGTACTGTGTCCTCTGCACAGTGTGCACCTAATACTACCTGAAGACAATTGCTATTGTTCTGATCCTATTAATACCCCAGGCAGGCAGCTGCAGTATTTAGGGTTAGTGTACTGTGTCCTCTGCACAGTGTGCACCTAAAGCTACCTGAAGAAAGTTGCTGTTGTTCTGATCCTATTAATACCCCAGGCAGGCAGCTGTAGTATTTACAGTTAGTGTACTGTGTCCTCTGCACAGTGTGCACCTAAAGCTACCTGAAGAAACTTGGCGGTGTTCTTCTGATCCTATTAGTACCACAGGCAGGCAGCTACAGTATTTACAGTTAGTGTACTGTGTCCTCTGCACGGTGTGCACCTAAAGCTACCTGAAGACAATTCCTCTCAAGGCCCTCTTTATCCAGACAGTGTTCCTGCATGCCCGCCGATCACACAGGTAGAGGAGGAGGAGGAGGATTGTGTCAGCATGGAGGTGGAGCCTGGCACTCAGCATCAGCAGCAGTCTTCAAAGGATCATTTACAGTCCCAAGAAACCCATGGACTTGTACGTGGCTGGGAGGAGGTGGCTGCGGATCATGTCGTCCTTAGTGACCCAGAGGACTCTGGACCGAATGCCTCAGCAACCCTACGCTGCATGGCCTCCCTGATCCTGCAAAGCCTGCGGAAGGATCCTCGTATTCGTGTTATCAAGGGGAGGGATCATTACTGGCTGGCAACCCTCCTTGATCCACATTACAAGGGTAAGGTTGCAGACCTTTTCTTGCTGTTGCAGAGGGAGCAGAGGATGAAACATCTTCGGGAGGCCTTGCAGAAAGGTTTTTGCAACGCGTTTCCAGAGCCTGGAATGTTACAATTTCCTGGTCCTCCTGGACAACCTGTTGCTGAGACTTTGGTCAGTCACAGAAGGAGCGGTGGAGAAGGCGGTCGTCTGACCGGTGCGTTCAGACAATTTTTTAGTCCGCAGCCTCAAGGTCTGATCGGTTCCAGCAACCATCGCCAGTGTCTGATTCACAGACAGCAAAACAAATGTTACAGGGGTGATAATCCTTCCCTATGTTTTCCAAAAAGCTTAAAAATAGATTTCTTGGCTGGAGCTACACTTTAAAAATGTACCAGTTCAAAATTACAAACATTCTACTTAACAACAAACCTACAGTCCCTGTCTTGTTTGCACCGCCTGTATACTGCTGTTCACAGTATATAGGGCCTGGGGGGGCCCACGACTTTCCTTTTTTTAATTTGGGTGTGGGGTTCCCCTAACATCCATACAAGACCCGAAGGGCCTGGTAATGGACTGGGGGGTACCCATGCCATTTGGCTCACTGATTTTCATCCATATTGCCGGGACCCGACATTACATTAAAGCCGCAAGCAATTTTAAATTACTTTTATTCCTTTAAAAATGTCATTTTGTGCAGGGACTGTTCTAAGCACGGGAAACACGCGCCACTTTACAGGCATACTGTAGACACCCCCCAGGTACGATATTTAAAGTAATATTTCACTTTTTTTTTTCACTTTAAGCATCATTAAAATCACTGCTCCCGAAAAAATGGCTGTTATTAAAACTTTTTTTGCATTGATACATGTCCCCTGGGGCAGGACCCGGGTCCCCAAACCCTTTTTAGGACAATAACTTACATATTAGCCTTTAAAATTATCACTTTTGATTCTGAACGTTCGAGTCCCATAGACTTTAATAGGGTTCTAAAATTTGCGCAAACTTTCGGTCCGTTGGCAGGTTCTGGTGCGAACCAAACCAAGGGTGTTCGGCTCATCCTTAATTGTAGTGCATGAAAAAAATTAGAGGATTTAAAAATGTACTACAGTGGAACATTGGTTAACGAGTAACGTGGTTAACGAGCGTTTTGAAAGACAAGCTACTTTTCTTAAAAACTCCTGACTCGGTTTGCGAGCATTGTCACGCAAAACGAGCAGAATTCAAGCTAATGTGGTGTGCAGTATGGCATTTGGCCAGAGGTGCGGGGGCGCTGGTGACACTCGGAACAGTTCGGAGGCAATCGGAGGCATTCGCAAATACTCGGAACCACTCGGTAATACTCGGAAACACTCGGAAATTTTCCGTTCCCAAGTGTTTCCGAGTTCAGCCAAGCTGTCCCCGAGTATTTCTGAAGCTCTCGGGCGCCCCCCACCACTGGCCACATGCGGTATTGCATGCAATAGAAGTCAGTCCGGATCAAATTATGTTTGTTTCCATTGACTTCTATGGGGAAACTCGCTTTGATATGCGAGTGCTTTGGATTACAAGCATTCTTCTGGAACGAATTATGCTCGTAATCCAAGGTTCCACTGCATTCCTTTGTTATATAAACCAGTGTTTCTCAACTCCAGTCCTCAAGGCGCCCCAACAGGTCACGTTTTCAGGATTTCCATTATTTTGAATAGATGATTTGATCAGTTGCACTGCCTTAGTAATTACCACAGCCTTTTCAAATCTGAGGGAAATCCTGAAAACATGACCTGATGGGGCGCCTTGAGGACTGGAGTTGAGAAACACTGATATAAAATGTAGGGCATATGTGACCAATAAAAAAAACAATCAAGTCAAGCTCCACCTATTGTTATTCTAGTGCTGAAAAATACCCATAGGAAACTAAAACTTTGGAGGCATAACTAAAGCCTTTTATTATTGGAAGGGTGGTGACACCATTAATCCTGATTTACTAAAGTCAAATCCAGGCTACCACAGAGGGTGAATTCTGTACACTCACCATCACTTGCAAAATCATGCTTGCTTGTCCATTTTTGTGTAAAATATGATATTATTCCACACTTTCATTATAATTATTATAAACTTCACATCACTTATATGATGTATAGATATAGTTTGTTTTAATGTCAAATATAAGAAACATTTCTCCAAACCAGTCATATACAATGTTTGTACACCAAATACAAAATGACTATAATCTTAATGCACAAGCCACATATAAAAAAGGCAGTGACAAGGGGTAGCAGAAATGTCAGCTGCCACAGGCACAGTATTCAAGAACTATAGTGATTCAGCGCCACACTTGCATACAAGTATGCACTGTTCCAAAAAACAAAAAGGCAAAAAAGTACAAGAAATACTACAGTGGCCCGCAGTCGTGACACGGAGAGGCAGAACGGGGAGATGCCTATGTAAACAAGGCATTTCCCTGTTCTGCCTAGTGACATGACAGGGATCTACTACTCCCAGTGATCGGGAGCAGTGATCTCTGTCATGTTCTAGTGAATACAACCCCCCCTACAGTTAGAACACACTGAGGGAACACACTTAACCCTTTGATCGCTCCCTAGTGTTTAACCCCTTCCCTGCCAGTGACATTTATACAGTAATCAGTGGCTATTTGTAGCTCTCATCACTGTATAAATGTTAAAAGTCCCAAAATAGTGCCAAAAGTGTACGATCTGTCCGCCTCAATGTCGCAGTTACGATAAAAATCGCAGATCGCAGCCATTACTAATAAAAAAAATTATAATAAAAATTCCAAAAATCTGTCCCCTATTTTGTAGACGCCTTAACTTTTGCACAAACCAATCAATATACGCTTATTGCGATTTTTTACCAAAAATATGTAGAGGAATATATATCTGCCTAAACTGAGGAAGAAATTTGTTTTTTAAAACTTTTTTGGGGACATTTATTATAGCAAAAAGTAAAAAATATTTTTTCAAAATTGTCGGTCTTTTTTTGTTTATAGTGCAAAAAATAAAAACCACAGAGTTGATCAAATACCACCAAAAGAAAGCTCTATTTGTGGGAAAAAAAAGGAAAAGGAATTTTGTTTGGGTACAACGTTGTACGACCGTGCAATTGTCAGTTAAAGCGTCACAGTGCTGTATCACAAAAAATGCTCTGGACATAAGGGGGTAAATTCTTCCGGGGCTGAAGTGGTTAAACACACTGCTCGATTACTTCTGTCTTACTTCCTGGACAGATTTTAGGTCATACTAAGATAGGCAAAGGGGTAAGGCCATGTCTTTCCATCCCTATCAATTGACAAAAAGAGAGCAAGCGAGCAACCAAGCAGGCAAGCAAACCACAAGGAGATGGGACTTTAGATGAAGCACATGCTTGCATTTCAATAAGTTGGTAGATTAATAAAATGTTTTAATAAATCATATACAATGTTTAGTAGATCATATACAATGAATAACATACAATTTACTAATGTCAATATTCAAAACAATTGAAAATGGTAATAACACTGGTAACATAGAATATTTCTTGATAAGTACAGGTCCACCAATATCATATAAAAATACACATACCGTATTTATCGGCGTATAACACGCGCCGGCGTATAACACGCACCCGAAGTTTAGGAGGGAATTATAAGGAAAAAAATGTTTTAAGGAAAAAAAGTTACATTTAAATGTCCATCAATGCAGCCTTGCACAGCGTCCATCTGCATGCTTGTCCAGTGTCATTTGCAGCCTTGCAGTCAGCAGCCTTGGTGTCATTTGCAGCCTTGGAGTCATTTGCAGCCTTGCAGTCAGCAGCCTTGGTGTCATTTACAGCCTTGCAGTCAGCAGCCTTGGTGTCATTTGCAGCCTTATCAGTGTCCATTTGCAGCCTTGCAGCTTTGCCAGTGCCGATCTGAAGCTTTTCTGTGTCCTTTTGCAGCCTTGCCCAGGCTGCAGTTAAACTGCAGTGACATGTCAGTGTCACTGCAGTTTGAAAATGGCTCCGAAATACAAAGAGCCGGTCCTCGGCTCTTCTCTGCGGCTCTCGTTCACTTTCAGCCACTTTCGGCTCCACTGGTAGTCCCGCCCGGGATGGGCGTGACTGTGAGCGGAGCTAGCCGAATCTAGCCGAGTACACTCGGCTAGGTCCGGACGGCGCTCGAGTGAAGCCGAAAGTGGCCGAGAAGACCCGAGGACCGGCTCTGCGTATTTCCACGCCGGCGGAGCCATTTTCAAATCGCGGTCGGCAATCGCTCCGCTCAGTCAGTGGGGGATCGCAGGGGATCGGCGTATAACACGCACCCGTAATTTTCCCCTGATTTTAAGTGGAAAAAAGTGCGTGTTATACGCCGATAAATATTGCAAGGTAGTGCCTGCATGATCTCTGGCCTCAATGTTCCTGTCATGGAGGGTAAATCATAGGATATGAAGGGTAGGTACATAAAGGGCGGCATCTAATAGCTTGACGCATTTAGTGGCTCTGTGCCACTCATCAGGAACAGGCTCGCAGTAATTCTGAAATTAGAAATATGTAAATGATCGAATATAAAGTCCCATTTCTTTGTTGTTTGCTTGCCTGCTTGGTTGCTCGCTTGCTCTCTTTTTGTCAGACTTTAGGTAATGACACAGGAAGGAGTTGACCAGCTGAGGATAGATGATGCAGGGTGTGTGCTAATGAGATCGGCTGGTCAACTCCTTCCTGTGCCATGACCTAAAGTCTGTCCAGGAAGTAAAGCACTTCATTTGGTTTCATTCTATTGTTTTCACATTGGTGTGTGCACTGGTTTCTTGTCACATGCACAGTACTTTCATGTGTGGGGGAGCTCATAACTGGCTAGTCATTAGGGATTGGCCGAACGGACCCCTGTTCGGTTTGCACCAGAACTTTTGAACACCGCAAACGTTCGGACCTGAATAACAAACTACATTAGAGTCAAAGGGACCCGAACGTCAAAAATCAAAAGTGCCCATTTTGAAGGCTTATATGGAAGTAATTATTATACATTCTTATACACGATTTATATAGCGCCAACAGTTTAAACAGTGCCAACAGTTTACACAGCGCTTTAGCTAATTTAGCTAATTGGGCATACAATGGTAATAGGGGTCCTAGTCCTGCCCTGGGGGACATGTATCAATAAAAAAAAAAAGTTTGTTAAAAATGTCATTTATAAATGAGCAGTGATTTTTTGATTTTTAAAGTAAAAGCATAAAAATAAAAAATTCCTTCCAATATAGTACCTGGGGGTTCCCTTAGTCTAAAGTAAAGTGGCAGATCTGTACCATGTCTAGAATCTGCTGCAGCAATAATTGCAACAATAATTGCATTTATAAAGCCAAAAAAAATTAAATTTTACCTACAAGCTGCCTTTATTGTGCTCAGCAACAAATGGGAGCCAGTGTGTATGATGAGGCTACAACGTAGTGCACTGGGAACATGATTTTGGATAGAAGTAACGGGTGCAGAACAATTGGTCTTTGGGTGTCAGTGGTACCTTCCCACTGTAACCCTATAGAGGTACTCTTGATAAAAGCAAGAATTGGCCTTGCTGTAAAAAATTGCAATGATATGCACCTGTAAAACAGGTGCAGAAAAATTACTCTTTGTGGACAAGGAGGCAGGTTTATCCACTCTGGCAACTGCAGAGGACTGCACACTTGTTTCTTGTTGCGTGACAGAGGATAAGGAGGATGAGGAAGGTTTAGTAAGCCAGTCCACCACCTCCACTGCATGCTGTGGCTGGACAGCACGGGCAAACTCACTAAACAGAGGAAATGATGCCCTGCCTGAGGACTGACCACCACGTCCACCTTTGCCTGTGGACACATTTGTTGCTGGCCCCCTTACAGTGCCAAGGGAACGTCTGCCTCTCCTTGTTATCCTCCCAGACATTATTGGGAGGGAGGGGGCAGTGCTTATAAACAAATGTAAAGAAGAAGTGGAAATCTGTAAGTAGATGCACTTTAATCAATGTAAAGTGGTGTTTGGTGCACTTTAATTTGAGTACTCACACTACACAGACACACGGATACACGATACTCCATGGATACACTATAATATACTGCAATATAATGCGCCAAACGTACAGTGATGCACAGAACTATATGACATTAAACTTGCAGTAACACACACAGAAGTAAATGGCGATAAACTTGCAGTAATAAACAAAACAATATGGCGTTAAACTGGCAGTAATGCACACAGAACTATATAGCGTTAAACTGGCAGTAATGTACAAAACGATATGGCGTTAAACTTGCACTAACGCACACAAAACTATATGGTGTTAAACTGGCAGTAACGCACACAAAACTATATGGTGTTAAACTGGCAGTAACGCTCACACAAGAGGTAAATGGCGTTAAACTTGCAGTAATGCACAAAACTATATGGCGTTAAACTGGCATTAACACACACAGAACTATGTGGCATTAAACTGGTAGTAACGCAATCAAATAGATGGTGCTCAAGCGTCACTACACTGACACTATCTGAACTGTCCCTACTCTAGCTATACACTAATGTAAAGATTACTGACAGGGACTCACTAAACTACACTGAAACTATCTGAGCTTTCCCTACTCTACACTAATGTATGTATGAATGACATGGTCTCACTACACAACAGTGAAACTATCTGAGCTGTCCCTACTCTAGCTGCACACTATGCAAAGCTGAATGATGGTCCTCCTCACTACACTCACACTATCCCTAGAATGACACTAAACTAATATTCTACACTATCAATTGAAGCAAAATAGCACAGTATAGAACACTAACTAACTAACTAACTAACTAACTAACTAACTAACTAACTAACTAACTAACTAACTAACTAACTAACTAATAGCTCTGAACAGAGCCCTGTTCTATCCCTCTCCACACCAAAATCACACTGAAAATGGCTACCATTGAAAGAATACTTTTATACTGTGGGGCGGGAATGAGCCATGATTGGATTAAGTCATCATGACAGTGTCCAATCATGACCCTACAGTGCTCTGTGCCCTGATTGGCTGAAGCTTTCACTGCTTCAGCCAATCAGGGCTTGCAATGCACTGTTCAGCGCCGCAATGCATTGTGGTGGGTTCGGTGGGGCGAACAAACGGTCGAACGACCCGTTTGTTTGGATGTTCGCCAAATATATACCCGATACACATTCACATAGGGGGGGCCGGGATCTGGGGTGTCCCCTTGTTAAAGGGGGCTTTTAGATTCCGATAAGCCCCCCACCCGCAGGCCCCCACAACCACCGGGCAAGGGTTCTGGGGATGCCATCAACATGGGGACAAGGTGCTTTGGGGGACCCCAAAGCATCCTCCCCATGTTAAGGGCATGTGGCCTGGTACAGTTCAGGAGGGGGGGCACTCTCTCATCTTCCTCTCTTTTCCTGTGGCCTGCCAGGTTGCGTGCTCGGATAAGGGTCTGGTATGGATTTTGGGGGGACCCCTACGCCATTTTTTATTTTGGTGCAGGGTTCCCCTTAAAATCCATACCAGACCTAAAGGGCCTGGTATGGTATTTGGGGGTCGCCTACGACATTTTTTTTAAAATTGGCGCAGGGTTCCCCTTAATATCCATACCAGACCTGAAAAGCCTGGTATGGATTTTGGGGGGACCCCCACGCATTTTTTTTTATTTTAGTGTGGGGTTCCCCTTAATATTCATACCAGACCCAAAGGGCCTGGTAATGGACTGGGGGGAACCCATGCAGTTTTTTTCAATGATTTTTATCTATATTGCTGGGATCCTACAATACATTACAGCCGTGAGCAGTTTTAAATGACTTTTTTCCTTTAGAAATGTCATGTTGTTGCAGTATTGTTCTAAACACGGATTCGCTACTTTACAAGCATACTAAGGACACCCCCAGGCACGATATTTAAAGGAATTGAAATTCCTTTAAAATCTCTGCTCCTGAAAAAACGTCAGTTTTTAAAACTTTTTTTTGCATTAATACATGTCCCCTGGGGCAGGACCCAGGTCCCCATACACTTTTTATGGCAATATCTTGCATATAAGCCTTTAAAATGAGCACTCTTGATTTTTCATGTTCGTGTTTGATAGACTTTAACAGTGTTTGCTTGTTCGTACAAATATTTTGCCTGTTTGCATGTTCTGGCGCGAACCGAACCGGGGAGTGTTCGGCTCGTTTCTACATGTTAAAAAGCAAGCTAAGCAGGAGCATGAAGCAAGATGAATCTGGTGGCTTCTGTCTAAAAATGGTATATTCCTCCGCTGCAAGTGCTAGCCCCACCACCTACAGTCTATGGCACTTCTTTTAAACAGACTATGATAAGTCTGGCAAGTAGTCTGTTGCAGCACAAAAGTAGGCACGGTCTAATTTATTTAAAGAGGCACAGCGGCTGAGCAGCATAGCACAGTTAGGAAACACAGAGGTGGTGTGGGTGGTGTGATGATAAATTAGAGTGCAGAGTAGACTCTGACTCTTAATGCATATCCTTTTGCACCAGCTAAATGTAATATCATCTCTGCAGTCCAGTCATATATAGCTATAATTTCTTGCCACTAGTTATGTGTCTCGCACCTGACACATATTAATTTAACTTCTGTGCCCCAGTCATAAATATATACTTTATACTCTCTCCCCACCAGTCAAATAAGTGGGAAGTCAAGCCGGAACTTTTAATTTTACTGGTATAAAAAGGGTTGCTGGCCTGGTGGGACTACACGCAGTAGTAAGTGGCAAGTGTATCCTATTTGTCCTGGTTCGACGTAAAGGTAACCTGCCTAATGCAAATATAAAATTTCCACACCAGTCATATCTCTTTTCACTACTCATTTAACAAAGGGTCTATGTACTCACCATGCACAGATTCAGGTGCTTGCCCCTTTAACTCCATTTCCTACAACTCCCTGGGTTCCTGGACATGCCCAAGTAGTATAAATTCCTCATATTCTTTTTTCAGGAGTTCACAGGCCACACCTGATGAGACAGAGGTAATTGGGTAATTTATCTGCAGCCAGGTGAGAGATCCTCCACTGTCAGAATCGGTGTTCAGGCAAACGGGACTGAGACCAATAGCATGCAGCTTCTCCAGAAGACCCAGCTACTGTGGGGATTAAAATGCCAATGGGTTGGCTATTTGTCCATGGGTCTTGGATCCCACACCTGTATACCTGTGTTACCAGAGCTACCTTGGACTTAATTTTGAGGGAGGGTGTTTATGAGGATACTCAAAAGTAGTTGTGTTATGAACTGTTTTACTGAAGTAACCTCTCATTGACACAGATATAATCCCTCTACACAAGTCAAAATGGATGCATTGGATTATATAGTAAATCAGGTTAAGAAAAGACACATGTCTATAGAGTTTAACCAACAGATAAATGAAAAAATAAATACAAAATCTGCATCCACAGAGCCCTAAACACACAGTTGATCCAGAAGAAGGCAAAAAGCCCATATAAAGCATGGTAAAATTTGCTACAACAGGGAAAAAAGTCCTTCCCTATTTTGTAACACAAAAGTATTTTGCCTGAAACAACAATCTACAATGGTATTACTCATAAATATTAATGTCCGGTTATATTCCGCATATTTGGACAGACATTCAGCTTTTTTTAAGAAAACAATCTATTGAGCTTGGTAGAAATAGCTCATCAGAATTCAGAAAATCTATGCCTTATTTTCACAGTTTCTAATGTAAAGAAACCTTCCTATATGCAAAAGTAGTAGTATAAAGTAGTATAAAAAACCCTCAGCATTTTTTAACAAATAACACGAGTATGACAATGTGTGTGTATGTGTATATTTATACTGTATATTTCTACATATAGAGATCTCTCTCTCTTTCTTTATATATATATATATATATATATATATATATATATATATATATATATATAAAACACTGTAATATGGATAGCCCACTTAAAGTAAATAGCCCTTTTTATTTTCAAAAAACAGGCAGTTCCCACCTGCCTCAGGGGTCCCAAAGAGGAGCTCCCCCCAGTTCAGCAACTGTGTCTCAAACACTAGCCAGTTCACATTGCTCACTTAAAGAGGAGCTCCACCTTAAAAAAATTATTAAAAGCTAGCAGCTAAAAATACTGCAGCTGCTGACTTTTAATAAATGGACACTTACCTGTCCCAGGGTCCAGCGATGTCGGCAGCAGAAGCCAATCAATCGCTCGGCTCTCGGCTGCCCCCACCGCCATCCTCGGTCAGGGAATCGGAAGTGAAGCGCTGCGGCTTCACTGCCCGGTTCCCTACTGCGCATGCAGGAGTCACGCTGCGCCTCTGCACTGGTCCCCGTTGTGTTCTGGGAACTGTGTGTTTCGCAGAACACAACGGGGAGGGGGGGGCAGGCATTTGCGGATATTCTGCGGCTGTCTAAGCCCGGAAGTGGTTGCAGATACCTGTATTAGAGAGGTATCTGCACCCCTCCCCCCTGAAAGGTGCCAATTGTGGCACCGGAGGGGGGGAGGAATCCGATGAGCGGAAGTTCCACTTTAGGGTGGAACTCCATGTGTGCTGATCTAATCTGCCTCAAAGACACCTGCTAGTTGTTTCCTTTTCTTCTTCTGGACTCCCTGCAGATGGGTTAACCCTTTTAGACCAAAGTCCCTGTAATCAGGGCTTGGAGGCTTATTTCCACCCAAAATCTCTACAAATTTCATGTCCCAAATGATGACTTTCCAAACCAGAGAGTACTGTAAATCAGTTCTCTCCTCTCCAGCTGGACTACCCCAGAACCCCTCACCCTGAATGGGTGAGTATGGGCCAAACACCCCCTGAACCTGAACAGTGAACCCCATTGAAGTCTATGAGAGCCGAACAGGGAAAATCAAAAGTGCCCATTTTGAAGGCTTATATGCAAGTAATTGGCCATGAAAGGGGTATGGGGGTCTGGGTACTGCCCTGGGGGACGTATCAATGCAAACATTTTTGTTTAAAACAATTGCTTTTTCAGTAGTAGTGATTTTAATTATGCTTAACCACTTCAGCCCTGGAGGATTTTACCCCCTTCCTGACCAGAGCACTTTTTGCGATTCGGCACTGCGTGGCTTTAACTGACAATTGCGCAGTAGTGCAACTTTGTACCCAAACAAAATTGATGTCCTTTTTTCCTACAAATAGAGCTTTCTTTTGGTGGTATTTGATCGCCTCTGCAGTTTTTATTTTTTGCGCTATAAACAAAAAAAAGCGACATTTAAAAAAAAAAAAAAAAACGCAGTATTTTTTAGTTTTTGCTATAATAAATATACCCCAAAAATATATAAAAAAACAATTTTTTTTCCTCAGTTCAGGCCAATATGTATTCTTCTACATATTTTTGATAAATAAAATCGCAATAAGCGCATATTGATGGGTTTGCGCAAAATTTATAGCGTCTACAAAAAAGGGGATAGTTTTATGATATTTTTATTTTTTATTTATTTTTTTATTAGTAATGACGGTGATCTGCAATTTTTTTTATTGGGACTGCAACATTATGGCGGACACATCAGACATTTTTAACACATTTTTTGGACCATTGTCATTTATACAGCAATCAGTGCTATACAAATGCATTGATTCCTGTGTAAATGACACTGGCAGTGAAGGGGTTAACCACTGGGGGGTGAAGGGGTTAAGTGTGTCCTAGGGAGTGATTCTAACTGTGAGGGGGCGTGGCTTGAACACACAGGACAGTGATCACTGCTCTCGATCACAGAGAGCAGTAGATCACTGTCCTGTCACTAGGCAGAACAGGGAATGCTTTGTTTATATAAGCATCTCCCCATTCTTCCTCTCCGTGACATGGTTGCAGGCACCTGGCGGACATCAAGTCCGCGGGACCTGCGGTCGTGGTCAAGGAGACCGAGGAGGGCGCTCACGTGACACCGCTTCTTAAAGGGGACGTACCTGTACGCCCTTTTGCCTGCCAGTGCCATTCTGCCAACTTACATCGGCGTGCGCAGGTCGGCAAGCGGTTAAAGTGCAACAATAAAAATGATAAAATCCTTTAAATATAGTGCCTGGGGGTCTTCTTAATGTGCCTGTAAAGTAGCACATCTGTAGCATGCATAGAACATGCTGCAGCAAAAATGAAATTTTTGATAAAGAAAAAAAAATGGGAGATGGGTGCTTTAGCGCAGGAGGGCTCTGCCCCGCCACCCCGAAGCACCTTGTCCCCATGTTGATAGGGACAAGGGCCTCATCCCCACTACCATGGCCAGTGGTTGTAGGAGTCTGCGAGCGGGGGGCTAATTAGAATCTGGAAGCCCCCTTTAACAAGGGGGACCCCAGATCCCGCCTCCTTAGTGAATGGGTATCAGGTACATAGTACCACTACCCATTCATAAAAAAAGTGTACAAAAAGTAAAAAAAACAAGAGACAAGTCTTTGACAAATCCTTTTCTTAAAAAATAAAAAAATAGTGTCCCTCGATGTAAATCCATCATCAATCATGCCACCCGCGGATCCGAAAAAAAACACAAACGCTCCCGCCTCCTGGAACGGCCTCCTACCGAATGCCTTCTCCTTGCTTTGACATTTCTTATATAGGTAATATATAGGTAAGGGGCAGGGCCATCTGGCTACGTCACCCGGTGGCCCTGCCCTCTTCTGACATCACCGACTGGTGCATGCTGGGCCTGTGACATCAGAAGGGGGCGGAGGCCACCAGGTGACGTTGCCAGGTGGCGCCGCCCCTTACCTGTATAAGAAGTGTCAAAGCGCAGAGGAGGCATTCGGCAGGAGGCTGTCCCAGGAGACGGAGCGTTTTTTTTTCCGGGGCGTGATTGACAATGGATTTACATCGAGGGATACTTTATTTTTTAATAAGGGATTTGTGAAAAACTTGTCTCTTGTTTTTATTACTTTTTGTACAATTTTTTGGTGAATGGGTAGGGGTACTATGTACACGACATCCGTTCACATCTGGGGGCCCCTTTTTATGGCCCCATACCCCAACAACCACCGGCCATGGTTGTGGGGATGAGGTCCTTGTCCCCATGGGCACAGCCCCCTGCCCCAATGCACCCACCCCTCCATTTTGAGGGCATGTGGCCTGGTATGGTTCAGGAGGGGTGCGATCGCTCATCCCCCCTTTCCTGACCTGTCAGGCTGCATGCCCAGCTAAGGGTCTGGTATGGCTTTTGGGGGGCTCCATGTTGTTTTTTTTTTTTTATGTTGGCGTGGGGTGCCTCTTCAAATCCATACCAGACCCGAATAGCCTGGTATGGACTGGGGGGTGGGGGCACGCCATTTCTTTCTTTTTTTAACCGGCACTTTTTTTTAATTATTATTATTCAGCTGTCAGCGGGGAAACCCATTGACAGCTGATGACTCATCGGCTGTTAAGGACACCTTGGCCGGCTTTCTGGCCCCGCTCCTTAACAACCAGCTTACACTGTGCCCTGATTGGGCAAAGTTTTGTCCAATCAGGGTGCAGAATGCACTGTATAGTGCTCAGTGCGTTGCAGGGTGTTTGTCTGGGCAAACCCCCAGGGAACACACTGCAAATTCGGGTGTTCGGCAAACTCATGCTTGGGCTGAACTGTTCCCCCATCCCTAGTGAGAATCCCTGAGTACTACAAATGTCTCCTGTTCACAACTCAAATAGTGGGGAAATTTATCTCCCATCTAGGACCCATCCCTAAAGTCCTGTACATATTCTCTGCCCCTGCCTCGACACAGACATGTCAGAGACATTTTGGGCCTCCCTACAGTGCACCCTAGAGAGGGCATCTGCATTCTGGTGTTGCTTTCTCAGCCTTTGTACCAGGTTGAACTTGAAAACACCGTAATGCCAGGAGCCATCTGGTTACTCTGGCATTCGTGTGTTTGTACTATCTCATCCAGGTCACTGGGGTCTGACACCAGATAAAACTTCCTGCCAAGGAGAAGATAGCTTAGTAAGTACTGGCTAGGCACTCCTGCTCTTCTATAGCATAGTTTTCTTGGCAGTCAATTTTCTGCCAAGAAAGAATGTGGGTTGTTCCTCCCCATTAACCTCAGAACGGCTCCTAATTCCTCGCTGGAGGCTTCTGTTTGGACAATAAACTCCTTAGAAAAATCCGAAGCATTCAGCACTGTACACTGGCATAAGGCTGTTTTAAGCTCCAGGAAAGCCTTTTTTGTCATTTCACATGACCATGACTGACTTCCTACCCTTTGTCAAGTCAGTCTGTGGTGCATCAATAGTGGCGAGGTTGGGGAAAAACTGATAGTAATACCCAAAAATCCCCAAAAAAGCTCAGACCTGTTTCCTGGTGATGGGGTGAATAGCCTGTACATTGTTCATCTGGGGTTTTTCTAAACCCCTACCCATAATATACCCCCAGGTATTTGGTCTCTTTCATGGCAATGTCACACTTCTCTGGATTAGCAGAAAACCCCCTCCTTCTTTAGAGATAGCCTGGGCTTGGGGAAGTTGGGACTCCCAGCCTGTAATAAAGATAATAATGTCGTTCAAATACACCAAGGTGTATTTGTGATGCGGGGGCAGGGTTTTATCCATCACCTTCTGAAAGTGCAGTGAGGGAAAAAAGTATTTGATCCCCTGCTGAATTTGTACGTTGGCCCACTTACAAAGAAATGATCAGTTTATAATTTTTATTTCAACAGTTTATTGGTAGGTTTATTTCAACAGTGAGAGACAGAATAACAACAAAAAATATCCAGAAAAACGCATTTCAAAAAAGTTATAAATTGATTTGCATTTTCATAAGTGAAATAAGTATTTGATCCCCTATCAGCAAGATTTCTGGCTCCCAGGTGTCTTCTATACAGGTAACGAGCTAAGATTAGGAGCACTCTCTTAAAGGGAGTGCTCCTAATTTCAGCTTGTTACCTGTATAAAAGACACCTGTCCACAGAGGCAATCAATCAGATTTCAATCTCTCCACCAAGGCCAGGACCAAGGAGCTGTCCAAGGATGTCAGGTACAAGATTGTAGACCTACACAAGGCTGGAATGGGCTACAAGACCATCGCCAAGCAGCTTGGTGAGAGGATGACAACAGTTGGTACGATTATTCGCAAATGTAAGAAACACAAAATAACTGTCAACCTCCCTCGGTCTGGGGCTCCATGCAAGATCTCACCTCGTGGAGTTTCAATGATCATGTGAACGGTAAGGAATCACGGGAGAGTCTGATCAATGATCTCAAGGCAGCTGGGACCATAGTCACTAAGAAAACAATTGGTAACACACTACGCCGTGAAGGATTAAAATCCTGCAGTGCCCGCAAGGTCTCTATCCTCAAGAAAGCACATGTACAGGCCTGCCTGAAGCTTGCTAATGAACATCTGAATGATTCAGAGGAGAACTTGATGAAAGTATTGTGGTCAGATGAGACCTTAGGCATTACCTCACCTTGCTGTGTTTGGAGGAATGCTGCCTATGACCCCAAGAACACTATCCCTACTGTCAAACATGGAGTTGGAAAGATTATGCTTTGGGGTGTTTTTCTGCTAAGGGGACAGGACAACTTCACCATATCAAAAGGGATGATGGACAGGGCCATCTTGGGTGAGAACCTCCTTCCCTCAGCCAAGGCATTGAAAATGGGTCGTGGATGGGTATTCAAGCATGACAATGACCCAAAACACAAGGCCAGGGCAACAGAGAGTGGCTCAAGAAGCACATTAAAGGGGTTGTAAACCCTCGAGGTTTAGTGTAGCAGCCCCCCATTACCCCATTTTACTTACCTGAACCCTCTCTTTCCCGCGCCGGGAACGAGCACACCAGCGCCAGCCGCTGTCTCATGTCCTGATTGGATAGATTGATAGCAGTGCAGCCATTGGCTCCCGCTGCTGTCAATCAAATCCAATAAAACAAACATATAAAAGATGACACAATGGCTTAATCCCAATTAACAAGACTAGGATAGGGCTTTATAAGTAAGAATAATCCCCATAGTATTCATGACATACCATCACCCCGAGGATTCAAAAATAATCAACCATGGGGGTGGGTTCCTCTGAATTAAAGTAGGCATACAAAAAACGGAGGTAAGAAGGAATCACACAGAATTCTTCAAGAAGGAACTGCTGGTATTTAAAAAATAAAAAATGATTTATTGAAAATTCCACATAATACTGACAACTAATGAATATATGAATATACCAACCTCCACCACATACATCTAAAAATAGACAATTGTCTTAGGGATACAGGTGGCCACCACAAATAGACATACAGCACTTATTTCCACTTGGGAGTCATCTATATGCATGTACACTCACCAGCACTCGTAAAAATCCACTAGCCCACTGCCAGCTGTTACCGACAAGTGGGCAGCTTACGCATACTTCCATAAATCAGGGGGATCCTCTAACAACAACTGAGTGTCTAATTTATGTGAACTGTATCATTAGGAAACCATATCTCTCATGTAAAGTGGGCATTACTAATCTCCAAGGTCACCTTACTGGAGTCAAAAGCATGTACTTTGTATACCAACAATTATCTAGTCTGGTTTATTGAGCCAACTGCTTTTAGCTTCCATTCAATTATGTCCGAGTCAGGACTCAATAAAGAGAACTAGTTATGCATGATACATGAGAGGCCTGTATGTCTGTTTGTGGTGGCCACCTGTGTCCCTAAGACAAATGTCTATTTTTAGACGTATGTGGTGGAGGTTGGTATATTTGTATATTCATTAGTTGTCAGTATTATATGGTATTTTCAATAAAGAATTTTTATTTTTAACCACTTGCTTACTGGGCACCCCCCTCCTGCCCAGACCAATTTTCAGCATTTAGCGCTGTCACTCTTTGAATGACAATTGTTCGGTCATACAACACTGTACCCAAATGAAATTTTTATCATTTTTTTCCCACAAATAGAGCTTTCTTTTGGTGGTATTTGATCACATCTGGGTTTTTTGATTTTTTGTTAAAAAAATTTAAAAAGACCACATTTTTCTTTAAAAAAATACAAAACTGTTTTATATTTTGTAAATAAATTTTGCAAACAGGTAATTTTTCTCCTTCATTGATGTACCCTGATGAGGCTACACTGATAGGCACCGATAGGCTGCATTGATGGGCACCGATAGGCTGCATTGATGGCCACTGATAAGGCGGCACTGATGGGTGGCATTGGTGGGCACTGAGAGGTGGCATTGATGGGTAGCACAGATGGGTGGCACTGATGGGTGGCACTAAAGGGCATTGATAGGTGGAATGGAAGGGCACTAATAGGTGGCACTGATAGATGGCACTGATGGGCACTGATGGATGGCAGTGATGGGCACTGATCGGCACTGGTAGGTGACACTGACAGGCAGCACTGCTAGGTGGCACTGATGAGGCACTGATTGGCACCACTGGTGGGCATTGATAGATGGCACTTGTGGGCATTGATAAGTGGCACTGATTGCTGGCACTTATGTACTGGTGGGCACTGATTGGTGGGCACTGTGGCCACTGATTCGTGGCACTGGCAGGTGGCACTGACAGGCAGTATTGGTGGGCACATATGAGACGGCTTCACCTCTTCCTCTTTGGGACCAATGTCCTTTCAACAGAAGCCGGTGATCAGCTTTTTTTTCCTCCTCACACTGCCAGTGTGAGAAGAAAAAAAGAGATTACGATCTTCTGTTTTCTTCACGTGATCAGCTGTCATTGGCTGACAGCTGATCACGTGGTAAGGGGTCGGGATCGACCCCTTACTCCGATCTGTGATCACCCGAGTCTCATTGACTCGGGTGATCACAGCGAGCTCCGCACGCGCCCTACAGGGGGGCGTGGTGAGCATGCAAAGGGAGGACCTCTATTGACGGCCTCCTGGCAAAGCAGATCTGTGCTGTAGCCATCATTCGGCTATAGCATGGATCTGAAGGGGTTAAATATCGTCAGTTCCTTCTTGAAGAATTCTTTGGGATTCCTTCTTCCCTCTGTTTTTTGTAATCAAATCCAATGACATGGGAGCTGGGGCAGGGCCGAGAAGACACGTGATCCTTGTGTCGAATACGCATAGGGGAGGGGCCAGGAAGGAGTAAGCAGCACGGAGTTCGATCGTGAGAGGCGCATACCATACCACACACCATACCGGCAGTTTTAACCACTTTGGAAGCTTGATATAGAGCGGTGCACTCAAGCACCGGTGTAATGCGAGTACCCCATTGTGGGGAGTGTGTTTTATAAATAAATATTTTTACGTTATCACACTATTTAGTTATTTCTGGTTTATGGTATGGAGCTGCATTGAACCAGGCTGGAGATCGGCACCTGAATATCAGTATAAAGCCCGGGGGTGGCTCCAAAGCGTGATTTGACACAGTTAGCTACTGTGTCACACGCTCTGAGGTGAGCACAACAACTTGGGGGGGGGGTCACCGAAGTGCACTGGAGCATGGTTTTGCAGCACCTAATATTGGATGAGCATGCTGGATGACACTATACATGGACACTGTTATATACACTTAATTTGGCATTTATTTTTAGGATTTTTTTCCACTTGCCACATAGGAATATTTGACAGGACTATCTGATATCTATGTTGAGCACTGGGCACTGTTATATACATATACATATTTAGCTTAAATTTAGACGTAGGTGTATATACATCAATTTGGTTTATTCTAGCGCAACGCACTTATTTCTCTATACTAATTTGCACGGTTATAAAACGTGATCTGCGTCTGCAGCTGGGTATTATTATTTTCCTCTTTATTGGCATTGGACTGTTGTGGCTCGCAAGGTCTTTTCTTTATTTGATATATGACGGTGCCTCCAAAATAACATTAATTATTACATATAATTACACTGACTCAATGAGTTACTCCCTAAATTCATGTTCTATTTAGATAATTTTGGAGCTCCATAAAATTGTGTGAAAGTATGGATTATGGAAATAGAAAAATAAATTAAGATGTATTTTACAATTACGTCACTAACAATCATGTATAGCAGCAATATTATTAGTATGACATAGACACATAACAGTTATATTTCACAACTAATCCCAAGAATTATAGGGCTAAAATGAACTGCCTAATAAAAGAATAGATTAGATGATTTACTGTCCACTCAAAGGCATTACAACTGAGGTACGGAGTACTAATAATCTAAACTAGCAGACAACTAGGTCCACATATATCAGACCATCCCCTTTGCTTCCTCTGCAGCAGGATAAAGGAGTTGAGTCTATCTACAGGCTGTGATGATACAGCTTGGATTTAATTACCTATCCCCTAGGAATTGTGATACTGTAAGTGGCAGATAACGTTAAAATCTGACACACAAACCAGGACATATATCTAGTTATATTCAGTTATCTAGTTATATTCAGGTGAAAGATGGAATATTTCAAGGTGATATAATCAAATTATACTTTACCCAGCAGGTTATTAGTGCTGAATTAGGAGCCACAACCCAGTAGGACCTTCAAATGGACTGAAAATCTCAGACAGAGATAGCATAATATATGAGAGCGTACTGATGATCTTTCTTAATAAGAGAGAGCATGATCTAAGGTGATGGTGATGATTCGAGATGGTTATAAAGAGCTGATGATAGATGGATCTCAAAATCCCTTTCTCCCTAAATTCTTTTTATTCCAAGAAATCCTATTATCTAGGGACTAGACCAGAGGGTGTTATTTACTTGTCTCTGATTGGGGAGTCATATAACTAATTGTTTGCACAGTCAGTGGTTTCCCTTATCCGCCAGATGACACCCCAATACTAGAAATCCCTTTATTAGGTCTTCTGGGAATAAAATTGGATTCAATTCAATCTTATAGGGGATATAATATTTTAATCCCTGGGTTAATATAGATATTTCATTTTACTTATAATTTGATTTATAATTTATAATATGTGTATTATATGGGATATTTCTCTTTAATGTACTATGATTTTAATCATGTGATGTTTGTGGTAGAGGTGTGATTTATCCAGAGATTAATTTCATGGATATTTATCAATCATTTAAGGATGTCTGGATAATATCACTTCTCATCATTTTCCACCGTAATCCTTTTTTTATAAAATATAACTGGAATAGATAGATTTGGAATAGCTTTTACTTCCCCATGGTGCACTTTATAATTTACCTCACCAATCCTTCCACCTTGAGTTGCCCTTGCCACTTAACCAGGAACTTACTGCCTACTGTAGGTAGAAGCACAGCCAGTCGGTCCCCAATCTGGAACTGTTTAAGCTTGATGGACCGGTTGTCAACCTTTCCTGTGGTTCTTGTGCTTTCTGCAAATGCTCTTTTACCACAGGCATCACTTTAGCAATTTTCTCTCACATTTAAGTTATATGCTCTACCACCATCCTGTGTGGAAAGGTTTCACTTTTACAGGTTTCTTTTACTAAGTCAAGCAGCCCCCGTGGTCTTCGCCTGTACACCAACTCAAACGGAGAGAACCCGGTAGATGCTTGAGGTACCTCTCTGATGGCAAACATGAGAGCTGGAAGTAAGCAGTACCAATCTTTTCGATCCTTTTGTACCACCCTCTTGAGCATGGATTTTAAGGTCTTATTGAATATTTTAACCAGCCCATTTGTCTGTGGGTGATCGACATATACAATTGTTTGATCTGGAACAGTTTGCATAGGTCTGCCTTGGCATGAACGGAGTGCCTTGGTCCATCAGAATTTCCATAGGGAACCCATTTTTTGAATATATATAAATAACACCCAGGCAATCGCTTTTGAGGAGGTCTTCCTCAGAGGGACCATTTGTGGTTACCTTGTTGTGTAATCAAGTACCACAAGGATACACTGGTGACCCTGAGTCAATTTTTTACTAAGGGGTCCACCATGTCCATCTCAATATGATCAAATGGTAACTTGATAATAAGCAGAGGCATGAAGAGGTTTGCAAATCGTGACACTCCTATACGTGGAACATGAACTACAATACCTTTATACCTCTGCAGTAACTCCAGACCAGAAGAACCAGTCTGTTTTCTGTGCCTCTGTTTTTTCAGCCTCCAGATGATCTCCCAATGCATTATTGTGAGCCAAGTCGAAAACCATACACATAAAAGGTTGGGGACCAGTAATTGGTCAACCACCTCACCCTGGCCTTTGGTGGCTTGCTATAGCAACTCACTATTGACCACAAAGTGGGAAAACCTTCTTTCAGCCATGGGCACTTTTGATACCCCATTAATCACAGTTGGGTGGCACCAAATGCACACCATGACACTTCCAGGTCAGGTTGCATGGGAGTAAATTGGATTAGAGGAATCTTCCCCCTTGGTCATAATCTATAGTCGAGGAGTTTCCTGTACATCCTCCCCAACCATTACTTGCATAGGAAGAGATTTCCCCCCTCCCATGGGTCTACTTAGCCTGTAGACCATCTACTACAGGTACAAAATTACCAACAATTTCTAAAGTCACAGTGTCTAGCCCTTCAAAGTGAAACAGAAATATCAGGTTGCTTCCCTGCTTACACTGTCCCACAGTTCAATGAACAAAGGGAAGTCCCATCCTACAATAATGTCAAGTATGAGGTTGGTTGCCACCCTGACTTCCTGGGTGCTACAGGTGATACAGGCTACAGGCAGAAGTGATAGTCATTTGCACCAGTGATAATTCTTTAGTGTTCCTATGTATACAGGGTCTTAGATACAGGGCCCACTCTTTCAGATACCCCAGTATAGACACGGGTCCAGCAGAGCCTGGGTGTGAAGTTGGCTTATCCAGATGTAACACTTAAATCGGCCAGATACAGGTGGGCATCACAGACCCTCTGAGTGTAGCAGGACATTCATCGTACCTCTCCGCACTTCATGGGCTCCTCTTGCAGGGGACACTGAGCCTTGATTTGACCCTGGGAATGACACTCTTGTTCTTTTGTGCCAGAGTAGTACTGTCAGGGAGCCGCCGGCGCCAGACCTGGGCGTTTGCATGCGCCTATGCGCCGGCGCGCTCCTGTGCAAGCTCCTCAGCAGAATCCTGATGTTCCCAGGCGTCAGCGCGGCGCTCGGGCGCGCGCGGGTACGCGGCGCTTGTGCGAATGCGCGTTCGCGCGCACGTTCGCGTTAGCGCCGTTTTGGCGCCAAAGGACGCATAAAGGTTCCCCTGTGCCTCTGGCACATTGCTGCTTCGTCTCAGCTCTGTGATCTCTGTAACCTGCATCTGATTGACTGATTGTTCCTGATTGACCCAGCTTGTCTGACCATCCGTCCTGCTCCAATCCGACCCGGCTTGCCTGACTATCCTACTGCTCCTGCCTGATACCGTTGCCGATCTCTGCCTGCCTACTGACTCTGCCTCTGCCTGCCGTTATTGCCTGTGTTTATCTACCTGCTGACCCGGACTGTTTGACCTTGCTTGTGCCTGCTGTTGTTCCTTGCTGTTGCACCTTCAGCTTCAGCTCCAGTACTTCCTGCATCTCCAGCATCCAGCCTGCTGTCTTCAAGTCTTCACAAGATCTGCAGTCCAGCCATCCCGGTGGGATCTCTCCCTCATCTCAGCATCAGAGACTTACCTCAAACAGGCACTCCTACCCCACTGTGCTCCGGAGACCACTGTTCCCATTCCAGTGGCTCCTGAACCAGCGCTGTATGAGAGGTCTTCTCCTACAAGTCAGGCTCTACTACCAGGTACCTAACTGTACGAAGCAGCCATGACTGAGCCTGCAGGAGATACCTCTCCAATGAAGGAGATATGTACACACCTGGCGGCCCTCACACAAGCAGTGCAATCCCTTCAGGATAACTACAACAGACTGGAAGGACAAGTCCAGAATCTTACAGGACCCAACCCTGCAGCTTCCTCTTCAGCTACAGCCCCAACACAGACTGTTTCAGCTCCTGCAGTTGTGATGCTTCCACCCGAACCAAGGGTTCCTACCCCTGAAAGATTCTCCGGAGACTAAATTCCGGGCTTTTCGCAATGCCTGCCAGCTCTTTTTTGCACTGCAACCCCGAACTTTCTCATTAGAGGTCACTAAGGTGGGATTTGTAATCTCCCTTCTACAAGGTGAACCTCAAACTTGGGCCCATCGGCTACTTGAAGGAGACTCTGTACTAACCCAATCTTTGTCATCTTTCTTTGAAGCCATGGCACAGCTATATGAAGATCCCCAGCAGACTGCTACAGCTGAATCAGCTCTGTTCGCACTCCAACAAGGCCGCAGACCTGCTGAGGACTATGTTACTGACTTCCGGCGTTGGAGTGCGGACACACAGTGGAATGATGTGGCCCTGCGCCACCAATTCCGCATGGGTCTATCTGAAGGATTAAAAGATGAGCTCGCTCGAGTTGGTGTTCCAAATACTCTTGAGGCCCTGATATCCTTAACCATTCAGATTGATCGTCGCCTCCGAGAGCGTCGATCTGAACGTTCTGTTCAACAAAACCGCCCGACCTGGATGACAGCACGAGCTCCGGTGCCTGCAGCACGCTACTTTCCTTCACCCAGTATGAGCACTGTTCCTGCCACGCCTGACACCTCCGAACCAATGCAGTTGTGACTGATGCGACCTGCCCTGTCTCCTGAAGAATGTGCTCGACGTCGGCAACTTAATCTGTGCCTCTATTGCGGAGGAACCGGGCACTATGTTCATAATTGTCCAGTTAAAATCAGTAAGTGTCCATCTCCTATGTATGCCAGTCTCTCTGCCTTATCTTCGAATTCAACCCACCTTGCCATTCCTCTCTCGTTACAGCTCCAAGAAGAGATAATTCCAGTCAACGCCATTATTGACTCCGGGGCATGCAGCTGCTTTATTGATCTAACTTTTGCCAGCCTACATAACATTCCGTTACGGACTAAAACCCATGGACTCTCTGTATTCCTGGCGGATGGCTCCCGCATCAAATCCGGACAAGTAACGCAAGAGACCCTGCCATTGCCTGCTACCACTTTCTCCCAACATAAGGAACTGCTGGTCCTTGATGCCATCACCTCTCCGATGTTTCCCATCATTCTGGGCATCCCCTGGCTGCAAGCACACAATCCGCACATCCATTGGGCACCTGGAGAGGTAAAATTTCTGTCAGCTTACTGTCAAGAACACTGCTTGATGAAAGATCCGGACTCCCCAGCCACTCTGCTTTGTCTGGACACCGACCAGAAAAATTGTCAGGCCATACCTAATCATTATCACGAATACATCGATGTTTTCAGCAAAAAGGGGGCAGATTCTCTTCCACCTCATCGCCCCTATGATTGCCCCATCGAGCTATTACCAGGATCCGAAATCCCTTTCATACGCATTTTTCCTCTGTCAGAAAAGGAACAAGAAGTGCTAAAGGCATACATAGATGAAAACCTGGCCAAGGGGTTCATTCGCCACTCTACCTCCCCAGCCGGTGCCGGGATATTCTTTGTTGCTAAAAAAGACAAGTCTCTCCGCCCATGTATAGACTACCGAGAACTGAATAAAATCACGGTCAAGAATCGGTATCCCTTACCCCTGATACCTGAATTATTTCAGAAATTGAGGACTGCCGTCATTTTTACAAAGCTTGATCTAGGAGGGGCCTATAATTTGATCCGCATCCGGGCAGGGCACGAATGGAAGACAGCCTTTCAGACCCGATTTGGGCATTATGAATACTTAGTCATGCCCTTCGGACTCTGCAATGCCCCTGCGACCTTCCAACACCTGATCAATGATGTTCTTAGAGACTTCCTAGATGTGTTTGTGATCGCATATCTGGACGATATCTTGATCTTTTCGGAATCTCTGGACCTACATCGAGAACATGTTCATCGGGTGTTGGGTCGCCTCCGCTTACACAGACTTTATGCAAAAGCGGAAAAATGTGAATTCGAGCAACAGAGCATTCAATTCCTGATAATTTCATCAACTGGTATGAAAATGGACCCACAGAAGGTTTCCGCTGTTCTGGACTGGCCGGTCCCTCTAGACAAAAAGGGGGTCCAACGATTTATCGGATTTGCAAACTTTTACAGGAAGTTTATCAAGGGATTTTCAGCCATAATTGCACCCATCACGCAGCTGACCAAACAGAATACCCGTTTCTCCTGGAATCAACTAGCCCAAGATGCTTTTGAAAACCTCAAGAGGTTGTTCACCTCGGCACCTATCCTCAGCCATCCTGAACCATCCCTACCATTCATTTTGGAAGTGGACGCTTCCGAGATAGCAGTAGGTGCAATACTTTCGCAACGCAGAGGTAGTAAAGATGTTATACATCCTGTGGGGTTCTTCTCCCGAAAACTCTCCCCTGCGGAGAAAAACTATGATGTCGGCGATCGAGAACTTCTCGCTATTAAAACTGCATTAGAAGAATGGAGGTATTTGCTGGAAGGGGCTATGCATCCAGTATTAATATATACTGACCATAAGAACCTGGAATATCTGCTATCTGCCAAACGTCTAAAGCCTCGACAAGCCCGCTGGGCCCTGTTTTTTTTCACGTTTTTCCTTCCACATTACGTATCGGCCAGGCTCAAAAAATGTTAAACCTGACGCATTGTCACGAATGCATGACAACCCTTAGGACTTATCTAACCCTGACACCATTCTGCCTGCAAACAATTTCCTTCTCCTGCAAACAGATCTTCTCTCCCAGATTAAGGAAGCATCCTCTGAATCAACCAGGCCTACAGGGATGACCTTGACTAACAGAGACGGGTTGTTCTGGAGAGGAAGTCAAATTTTTGTCCCTGAGGAGGTTCGGGTCAAGGTCTTGACGTTGCTTCATGATCATCCACTGGCAGGTCACTTTGGGGTTCGCAAGACCCTGGAATTGGTACAGCGTACCTTCTGGTGGCCCAATCTAAAAGACTTTTGCAAGAAGTATGTCAGCTCCTGCCCTATCTGTACCCAGAATAAGACATCCAGGAATCGAGCTTGGGGCTTGTTAAAACCTCTACCGGTACCCGATAGACCTTGGAAGATGATTTCCATGGACTTTATTGTAGAGCTGCCATGTTCTGAGGGGTGTTCTGCCATCTTTGTGGTGGTGGACCGTTTAACCAAGATGGCCCATTTTCTTCCGTTAAAAGGTACCCCATCGGCTATTGAAACAGCTCGTATATTCATTAAAGAGATCATCAGACTGCATGGAGTTCCTGTAAACATAATCTCCGATAGAGGGGTACAATTCACCTCACGTTTTTGGAAAGCCCTGTGTGAAATTCTAAAAATAAAACTGGCCTTGTCCTCGGCCTATCATCCTCAGACTAACGGACAGACGGAGAGGACCAATCAGACTCTTGAGCAGTACATTAGATGCTTTACATCCTTCTCACAGAATAATTGGGTGTCCCTGCTACCTTTGGCAGAATTTGCCTACAATAATGCTGAACATTCTGCCACCGGTCAATCCCCTTTTTTTGCCAATTATGGCTTCCATCTAACTTTTCTACCTGATTTCCTTCCAGAGTCTTCAGTTCCGGCAGTACAGAGTGCAGTGGATTTTCTCAGTCGCAACAACCAGATGTTGCAGGAAGCAGTGTCCAAGGCTCAGGCAGATGGTAAGAGAATCTTCGACCGGAAAAGAAGAGGGGAATTGAAGCTACAGCTTGGTGACCAGGTATGGCTTTCTACAACTAATATCAAATTAGCATGTCCCTCTAAGAAGTTGGCACCTAGATTTATGAGTCCTTTTCCGGTTAAGAGGAAAATTAATGAAGTGTCTTATGAACTGACTTTGCCTGATTCCCTTAAAATTCATCCAGTGTTCCACGTCTCATTGCTTAAACCTGCTGTACCTGATCCCTTCCCTGGTAGAGGAACTAGACCTCCTGAACCTGTTTTGATTGATGGCAGCGAGGAATTTGAAGTGGAGGCTATTCTTGATTGCAGGAGAAGACAGGGACAAACTCAATTTTTAATCAAATGGAAAGGCTACGGCCCAGAAAGTAACTCCTGGGAACCGGATGAGAATGTGCACGCTAGGCGGCTAGTCCGTGCTTATTTCTCTTCCCACCCTGAGAAGAGAAGGCTTGTGGGCATCCGGAGGCTGCCCCTTGGGGGGGGCAATGTCAGGGAGCCGCCGGCGCCAGACCTGGGCGTTTGCATGCGCCTATGCGCCGGCGCGCTCCTGTGCAAGCTCCTCAGCAGAATCCTGATGTTCCCAGGCGTCAGCGCAGCGCTCGGGCGTGCGCGGGTACGCGGCGCTTGTGCGCACGCGCAAATGCGCGTACGGGCGCGCGTTCGCGTTAGCGCCGTTTTTGGCGCCAAAGGACGCATAAAGGTTCCCCTGTGCCTCTGGCACATTGCTGCTTCATCTCAGCTCTGTGATCTCTGTAACCTGCATCTGATTGACTGATTGTTCCTGATTGACCCGGCTTGTCTGACTATCCGTCCTGCTCCAATCCGACCCGGCTTGCCTGACTATCCTACTGCTCCTGCCTGATACCGTTGCCGATCTCTGCCTGCCTACTGACTCTGCCTCTGCCTGCCGTTATTGCCTGTGTTTATCTACCTGCTGACCCGGACTGTTTGACCTTGCTTGTGCCTGCTGTTGTTCCTTGCTGTTGCACCTTCAGCTTCAGCTCCAGTACTTCCTGCATCTCCAGCATCCAGCCTGCTGTCTTCAAGTCTTCACAAGATCTGCAGTCCAGCCATCCAGGGATCTCTCTCTCATCTCAGCATCAGAGACTTACCTCAAACAGGCACTCCTACCCCACTGTGCTCCAGAGACCACTGTTCCCATTCCAGTGGCTCCTGAACCAGCGCTGTATGAGAGGTCTTCTCCTACAAGTCAGGCTCTACTACCAGGTACCTAACAAGTACTCTGGGACACCGGGGGTGGTTGTTTCCTGACCCTTCTGAATGCTGGTCCCTGGGTTAGGCGATAGATTTGTTTTCTGCACTGGCACAGTTCTTCGAGTCTTGACAGGCCTTGTATGTCTTCCACCACCATGTAATGCTCCACCATCTCCACCAGCCGGTCCATTGTCTAGGGTTCTCTGTGGCTTTCCCAACTCTGTAGCTCACTTAGAAATGCCCATAGGTAGTGATCCATGACACCCATTCCACGATCTGTGATCCCATTAGCTTCTCCGGCTGTAACCATTTTGTGGCCATCTACAACAGGTTGTGCATTTGAGACTGCAGTTAATGGCCAGCATAATATCTCTATTGATGCATCCAGTGTGCTCGGACAGCCACAGTCACCTCTAGGTGGGCTAAGATCTCCTACTTGAGGTTTGTATAATCTTTGGCGTCATCCACCAGCAGGTCTTAATAGACCTTTTGCTGTTCACTTGATAGGATTGGGATGATGAGGCTGGCCAACTTGTCCTGGAGCCACCTCTCTCTCAGCTGTACACTCAAACATGGTCCGGAAGGCTTTAAGGTAGTGAGTTTTGATAGAAAAAGGCTAGCTATCACTGTCATGGTGTTGCTAGGAGCAAGATCTCCCTTCAGACAGTCTGCTGGAGCTTCCAACTGGATCTGGATAGACTTCTTTTGCACCTCCAACTGTTCTGTCTGAGACTGCTGAGCCTGCCAGCACCAGCCAGCCACTTGTAAAAGTAAATAGTCCTTTTTTTTAAAAAAAAACGAAAAAAAAAAACAGGCAACCGGAAAATTTGCTTTGTTCTCAACATGGAAAAACAAACAAAAACAGTCCATCAGTTTCTAGCACACACAAAATAAAAACTTGAATCATCGTCCATAAACTGGTACCTTTAATAGGGTTTTTGAAAATTCCCACCTGCTCCAGGGATCCTAAATAGGAGCTCTTCACAGTTCAGCAACTGTGCATCAGTTACACACTCTCATTTAGCTATGTGCTGCTCTATTCCCCCTCACAGACTTCTAGTGGCTGTTTCCTGGACTCCCCTGCAGATGGATTAATCCTTTCGGGACCAAAGTCCCTGTAATCAGAGTTTGGAGGCTCTTTCCCACCCAAAGTCTCTCTAAGACTTCTAATTCCAGGTATCAAATGAGGCCTTTCCAGCCCAGACATTGCTGTAAATCTGTCCTCTCCCCTCTGACTGGACTACCCTGGAACCCCTCACCCTGCATGAATGAGATCTCTGAGTGCTAAAAATGTTCCCTGAACTTTCCCTTAAAGGGACCACAACCCAAATAGTGGGGAAATATATCTCCCATCCAGAACTCATCCCTGGTGTCCTATACTATACAGTACATACATGTTTTAGTGTAATTCTCTACAACATGGATCAACCATAAAAAACACAATAAATATATCCCTTACAATCAACCAACATTAAAACCACAGAAATCCAAGTAAGGGTGTTAGAAACCATGAACCAGACCGAGACAGAAGTACAGTAAAATCACACTTGTTTATTAATAAAAATAAAAAGGTAAATAGAGTAAGCGTAGTGAAAGCATAGCCAGAGTCCAGTAACCGGATCGAGTAGTCAGCCAAGCCAGAGTTCAGTAACCAGATTGGGTAATCAGCCAAGCCAGAGTTCAGTAACCAGATCGGGTAATCAGCCAGGCCAGAAGTCAGGGATCCAAGTAGAGGAACAGCAAACAGGATAAGGAGCCAGAAGGGATGTCAGAAAAGCCAGTCTTTAAACAGGAACACAGGAGATGGTTTCTTGTGATGTGACCAAGGCGAAGGCAGGAATGAAGTGAGCTGGAGATCTTTAAGTAGGCGGGACTGACGAGCAGATCCACAACAGCTGGTTAACTGTGGAGAGAGATGAGAGCTGGCAATTAGCCAACAGCTGAGTGGCCAGCTCAGAGAAGGAAGGGCTGAGCCAGCCCCGACAGTACCCCCCTCCTCAACGACCACTCCCCCTCGCAGGACAACTGGGCTTGAGGGGAAAATGTCTATGGAAATCACGGAGAAGGGCAGGTACGTCCGAGGATGAGACCCAGGAGCTAACCTCCGGACTGTACCCCTTCCAATGCACCAGGTACTGTATGCGCCCACAGAACCTACGGGAGTCAACAATGGATTGTACCTCCTACTCCTCATGGTTCTCAACCTGTATAGGGTAAGGACGTGGCACCGAGGTGGTAAAGCGGTTGCAGACCAATAGTTTCAATAAGGAGACATGAAACACATTTGAAATGCGCATACTAGGAGGAAGGTCCAACGCGTAAGCCACTGGGTTAATGCTGCGAAGGATACAGAAAGGCCCAATAAACTGAGGTGCGAACTTCAGTGAGGGAACACAAAGTCGGAGGTTGCAAGATGACAGCCAGACCCTGTCCCCAGCCTGGTAGGAAGGTGCAGGCAGGCGTCTGCGGTCAGCATGGAGTCTGTACCTCTCATTAGCATGACACAAAGCCTCCTGGACTTGTGCGCAAGTGGAACGAAGACCACGGAGATGCTCCTCTTGCGTAGGAATACTCTGTGGAACAAATGAGTCAGGCAACATGGAAGGTTGGAAACCATAATTCGCCATAAACGGAGACAATCGGGAAGCAGAATTCAAGACACTGTTGTAAGCAAACTCTGCCCATGGTAATAGGTCTGACCAGTTGTTGTGATGGTCAAAAATATAGCAACGTAGGAATTGCTCCAAGGACTGCTTGGCTTGTTCTGTGGCCCCATTAGACTGCGGGTGATAGGCAGAGGAGAAAGCAAGCTGAAATCTGAAAGCTGAATTCCCAGATGTGCAAAAAAGGCTCGCCAGAACCGGGACACAAAACTGACTACCCCTGTCTGAGACAATCACCTTGAGTAGCCCATGTAAGCAAAAGATCTCCCGAGCAAAAATGGAAGCCAGTTCCTTAGAAGTGGGCAACTTCTTAAGTGGAATACAATGGACATTTTCGAGAACCGGTCAACCACCATAAGGATAACTGTGTTGCCCTGAGAGTTGGGTAACTCCATAATGAAATCCATAGACAGGTGGGTCCAGGGCCTCTCTCCATTGGGTATGGGTTGTAGGAGGCCCACCGGAAGGTGTCGTGGAGTCTTACTCTGAGCACACACGGAACAGGCAGCTACGAAGGCAGTTACATCAGCACATAGACTAGGCCACCAGAATTGTTGGAAAATGGTCCAAACAAGTTAATTCTTACCAGGCTGGCCAGCTGCCTTGGGAGAATGGTAAGTCTGGAGCACGGCAGTACGGAGACACTCTGGGACAAAGTAGCGGTCACAAAGTTTCTCAGGAGGAGCATCGACCTGAGCAGCAAGAATTTTGTCACCCAAAGGAGAAGTAAGACTGGTGCGAACCGTAGCCAGAATATGATCAGGAGGAAACATAGGAACCGGAACCGACTCCAACTTGGAAGTGGAGGAAAATTGTCGTGACAAGGTGTCAGCCCTTACATTCTTAGTACCAGGTAAGAATGAGACAATGTAATTGAAACTTGACAAGAAAAGAGCTCACTGTGCCCTGGGAGAGAGGCGTTTAGCCTCAGACAAGAATGTGAGATTCTTATGGTCAGTAAGAATGAAAACCGGCACAGTGGTACCTTCGAGGAGATGCGTTACAAAGCCCAGAAGGCATTGCGAGATACTCATAATGGCCTGTTCTGGTATTAAACTCAGTTCTCCACTCGTCGCCCTCCTTAATCCTCACGAGATTGTAAGCCCCTCTCAGATCGATGTTAGTGAAAACCATTGCTCCCTTGAGGCGGTCAAATAACTCTGAAATCAATGGGATTGGGTAGGCATTAAGACCCCTAAAATCAATACAAGGTCTCAGTTCACCGCTCCTCTTCTTCACAAAGAAGAAACCAGCACCAGCAGGAGACGAGGATTTGCGGATGAAACCCCTATAAAGTGCATCTGCAACATACTCCTCTATGGCTTTATCCTCCAAGACTGACAAAGGGTAAACCCGGCCACGAGGGGGAGTGGCACTAGGTTGAAGGTCAATTTCGCAATCATAAGGCCAGTGTGGAGGCAAACTACCGGCTTGACCTTTGTCAAAGACATCACTAACATCACGGTACTCCTCTGGCAGGGAGGAGAGTGAAAAGGTACACAGGACCTTGGCTACCTTCTGGAAGCATGTTTTACTGCATTGTGGTGACCAGGAGAGAACCTCAGCATGGAGCCATTCAAAAGAGGGGTTGTGCCTTTGTAACCAAGGATAACCAATAACCAGCGGAAACTTAGGAGAGGAAATCACTTGGAATTGGATTATCTCATGGTGAAGAGCCCCTATGGCCATGGACAATGGAATTGTCTCATGAGTCACATGGGCAGGCTGTAGAGGTCAGAGGTCTCCCTCAATGGCAAGTGGAGTGTCACGCAGCTGCAGTGGAATCGAGTGCTTTGATACAAAGGCAGCATCAATGAACAGGCCTGCAGTCCCAGGGTCAATTAGAGCCTGTATCTCGATAGATAACTTAGCCCAAGAAAGGGTGACTGAAACCAGGGGCTTATCCTTCTGGATAACTGGGGACGACACAACACCACCTAAGGTCTGTCCATGACAGGACCTCAAGGTTCGGGTGTTCCCAGGACGGGTAGGACAAGACTTCAAAAAGCGACCTGCCTGACCAAAATAAAGGCACAATCTCTCCCACCTCCTAAAGGCTCTCTCATCCACAGAGAGACGCGTGAAGCCCAAGTGCATGGGTTCATCTTCACTGGGCGAATTGGTACCTGGAGGCATGGGAGTTGAGGGAGGCATGGGTGGGACTACAAAGCTCGGAGGCAAACGTACAGGAGGCTTCCGCAAACGCTCCTTAAAAGAGAGCCTTTCTCTGAGTCTGGAGTCAATGAGGATGGCAAACGTGATCAACCTCTCCAGCTCAGTGGGTATATCTCGGGCTGCTATCTTATCCTTGATGGAATCCGAGAGACCATGAGAAAAAACAGTCACAAGGGCCTCATTGTTCCAAGCAACCTCTGCTGCCAGAGTACGGAACTCAATGGTGTAGTCGGCAACAGTTCTCGTTCTCTGTTTGATGGACATGAGGCACTTGGCAGCAGAAGCGGCGTGTGCGGGAACGTCAAATACCCTTTTAAAGGAGGCCACCAACTCTGGGTAACTCAAGACAACAGGTTTTTGCGTCTTCCATAGAGGGTTAGCCCAGGCCAAGGCTCTCTCAGAAAGCAATAAATAAATGATCAAGGGGTTAATATGGCGCACAATGAATGTAGCCGAGTACATATAACTAAAAATGGTGGGGGGAAGGGGGTGGGTTGGGGGTTCCTGAGAGGGGGAACTTGGTGGTGGTAGTTAATGTTTCACAACAAGTTCAGGTATTAGTCCATGTAAGGATAAAATGATGCTGAATAAATGGAAGGCAGCCAGTTTATAAAAGCTAGAAGAAGCTCTGGAACAAAAAAAAAGAAGGAAGGACGGCCCCCTCTAAGTGCAGCATCTATGTTAAAAATATTACAATAGATAAAAACACTCACATTTGAGTTGCTAAAAACCAGCATGTAAAGTAGTTTCATCCACGTGCTCTCGGGGGGATGTGGCTCAGAGAAGGAAGGGCTGAGCCAGCCCTGACAAAGGGTCGATCTAGTAGCCCAGGAGCTTTGGAAAGCAAGGACCTCTGTACACAAAAGGGGGAGAAAAAAATCAAGGCAGGGAGAGGAACACCACAAAAGGCCCACGAGAGAGATCTTGGGCAGATGAACTCCTACAAAAAAGTATAATGGAAAGCATAAAGTATTTGTGCAAAAACATGTGTGGAGTTAGATAAAACTCTAAATATGCTTGAATTTGTCTAAGTATATTAGGCTAAATTTCCATATATTATCCAAAGTACTGAATGCTCAAAGATGGAGAAATTATTCATATGCAATTTACATACTGTATGTTTAACATAATACTAGGGACATACCAGTGGGAATACCTGCACTTGATCCAATTATCACGTATAAATTACTTAATAGATTTAGAAGAAACATAGCAATACTGTTCACATACAAATTTTTGAAAGTGACCACCCAGTTGGTTAAGCATGTCAACAAACAGCACAGGTGAGCATATATAAGATAACATATATATATATATATATATATATATATATATATGTGTGTTCACAGCTCACTTAGTGCCACTGGGACCGCCCTCACCATGCCACGTGCACCATGTAGACCAAACAGTTTTATCATGATGCACGTCACCGTGCCCTGGTTCCCCGCGGCCCCTGGGCTATTCCTCTTTTAGATTTCTGTGATTTTAATGTTGGCTGATTGTGAGGGATATATTTACTATGATTTTTGTGGTTGATCCACATTGTGAAAAATGACACTAAAACATGTATAAACACATTTTCATAGTCATGTTTTTTTTTTTACAATGTACTATTATTCTTGTAGATATAGTACCAATTAAATTCTGCTCCCAATGAAGTGAATTTCATCTTATGAAACACGTTGAGATTAAAACTTCCTGATCTGAAGAACTTGTATTAATGTCTTCTTAATGCTAATCCTGTGGAAGTAATACTAAGTGTAACTAATACTTATTTACATGCAGATAATGTTACAAATTGCGCTATACTGTGACTATATGCTATCAGCCATAAACTTTATATGTTTTGTTAGATTAGTGGGACATGCATTTGGACAACTTAAGCAGGTTCTCTTCTAGTAGTGGTAAGCCTTATAGAATTACTGTCATAGCTCCCGTTAAGGGGAATATTATGTTTCTTAATAATTGAATCAGTACTCCATCTTCCGTTTACCAGTATGATAAATTCTCTTATCAAGTTGGCATCCATACTAGATATCTTGGCTAATAATATTGTGACATATGTACCTGTCTACCTCTTGTTTAGTTTATTTGTCCATATTCCATTGTCAATACATTTTATGCATTGTCCCTTTCTGTAAACATTACTGGTTACATCAAAATAAAAATTATTGAAAGAAAACCTTTATATGTTTTTACTGTACTTTGTAATAAAATTTTTGACTTTTAAAGATACACAGGGTGTTATATTTTAGTGATGTCCCATGGGTTTGATCAATGTTTTTGCTTTTGTATAGTGATGGAAGTACATTATCCTATGTACCAGATCACAACAACAACAACAACACAGGAGACACAGCTGTAGACCCTGCATGCCGGTGTGACCACATAGGAAGCTGCTGTAGAAAGGAGCCACCCTGAAACAGGAAACCTGGAGCAGTGGTCATGGCACCAACCTAAACTGGAACATAGACAAGGGTTAAAAGATTAAGAATCTACATACTTTAATAGGTTTTACTGTCACTTTAAATCTATTTTCCTTCATTAAAGTCCTTCAAGTGAACAACTTTGCAACATGCTTACTATAGGGACTGTTTATGTATTTATACAAGGTGATCTTACCCCCTTAAATGCCCATTGTCAGGAGAATGCATTGAGTTCAATTCATGTTCCTTCATAGCTGAGGTCCAGCAAGCCTCTATTGAGTTTAGTTGGCCATCTCTTCAGGTTTGCAATAGTCTTATAAACTAATGCTGCATAAAAATAGATCAATTAACACCATTCATAAATATAATCTCCACCTATTAGATTTATATGGATATAAACCATTTTGCACCAACTACATATAAATATAATCTCTACCAACTAGCACCAAAAATTGCTATATCAGCTTCTATTTCCAACCCCAATCTGGTTTTAACTATTTAAACACTTCCATTTAATTGAAAACATAGATATTTTTCTTACAGTATAACCTTATGTTTAGCCAGCTGAATACGCATCCCCAGTATTCTGCACATTTACAGTAACCCCATCCTATGTACAGCTACTAAATTGTATTTAACCTATGGTAAATATAGCCAAATGAAAAATTGCCTATACATAAAGCTTTCCATTTGCCACCAGCAAAGGTTTGTAAAACTATGTTTGATGTGAATAAGGCCGTATGACAAAGTAGTTTCTTATTAAGTATGCTGCTAAACATAGGGTATTTTGCTGCATACTGAAATATACTACAGTACTCACAGTAGATGTAAACATAGGGAAAACCCCCATTGTGAAGAGAACGAGGCATTTTCAAAGCATTAAGTGCCTATTTGAACCGTTGATGCTCTGCAATATGAAACTGAATATTTAATTATAGTTTAATGCACTACTGGGGTTGTTATATAAAAATTGTGTCAACGAAAGCTAAGAGCCAAATGGCTGTTGCCTGCAGCAAATAATAATTTTTTAAGGGTCACTACTGTGTATAGAGTCAATGAGGTTGATTTACTAAAGAAATTAAGAATCCTCACTTAAACTGTTATGTGAATTCTCACTTAAATTAAATTAACCAATCATGTGAAAAGCATCTACACAAAACTGGGTATTTTAAGTGAACAAAATGTGCTTTTCACATGACTGGATAATTTGTGAATATCCATAGATTTTTTTAGAGAAGATTGTTCTTTAGAAAATCAGCCTCATTATTTACATTTTTCTGATTCAAAGTTTGAGAGAATGTTTCAACTGAAAAGTTTAAAGCTCAACATCAGCAAACAGCTGAATATAGAATTGAAAAACGTAAAATGTCTTTGCACCAAAGTATGTGTAATTTTGTTCTGCAGTTTCTCTGATCCAGGCACTATCTATCTATCTATCTATCTATCTATCTATCTATCTATCTATCTATCTATCTATCTATCTATCTATCTATCTATCTATCTATCTATCTATCTATCTATCTATCTATCTATCTATCTATCTATCTATCTATCTATCTATCTATCTATCTATCTATCTATCTAACCTTAGTTCAAAATATGTGATAAATAAATATGTGCTAAAAATCCAAAAAACATAAAGTATATATGCATTAAGTGAAAAGCAAATCCATATAAACATTGTACAACAGTAGTAGGGATGAGCTTCGAACATCGACTGTTCGACGAATTATGAACATTATGGGCCGTTCGCGCCAAATTCGAGTGGTGCCTCATAATTCACTGCGGAATCACAGTGCATTGCTGGCTGATGATTGGCCAAGCATGCACTATGACCATGCATGCATGCTTTGGCCAATCACAGCGCGGTAAGAACAGAGAGCCATAATTGGCGAAAGGCAGGCTTGGCCAATTATGCCTCAGGGGATTTAGTACACGCCCCACACTATATAAGGCCACCTGGTAGTCGGCCTTATGTAGTGTGTTCCGGTGTGCTGAGAGATAGAGAGAGAGAGAGAAAGAGAGAGAGAGACAGTGTCATTTCATTTAAGTTTGATAGAGCAGGCAGGTGAGTCAGTTAGTTGCAGTCAGTGTATTTAGTATATATATGCATCCCAGGTGTTGTATATGTGTGTATATATATATATATATATATATATATCTATATATATATATAGATCTATATATAGATATATATAGATATATATATATACACTGTATTCAGTTTAGCTGGATCCGTTCCTTATATTCTCTTCCTAATATACTTACAGGCAGGCAGCTGCAGTATTTTCAGTCAGTGTACTGTATCCTGTGCACAGTGTGCAACTAAAGCTAATTGAAGACAATTGCTGGTGTTCTCTTCCTAATAATATCTCAGGCAGGCAGCTGCAGTATTTTCAGTCAGTGTACCGTATTCTGTGCACAGTGTGCAACTAAAGCTAACTGCAGACAATTGCTGGTGTTCCCTTCCTAATAATACTACAGGCAGGCAGGCGATTCAGCTAGCTGCAGTATAATCAGTATATATATACATCCCAGCTTTGTGCAGCTACATCTCACTGCAGGCCATTCCTTGTGTACCTATTCCAATACATCAAAGACAGTATGTCTGGAAGGCCAACAAGGAGAGGCAGACAGTCACGGGCCAATAAAAAAGGGCAAGCAGGCTCTGTGTCTAGAGGCAACAGTGCTGGTCGTGGACATGGTGCATCCTCATCAGCACGTGGCCGCGGGGCACGCTTGTCCTTTTTCTCGGCAGCTGGCCGCGTTGAGCCACAACATGCCGAAGAATTGGTAGAGTGGATGACCAAGCCATCCTCATCCTCCTCATCCTCTGTCACCCGGGCTACCTTGGCTGCCAATGCAGGTGCCAAAGCGGCCTATTCCTTGGTCTTGAGGTCATCATCAGTTACTTTTTCCCTAGCCCCACCGGCAGGGTCCCCAGAACTGTTCGACCACAGTGTCGGGTACATGCTGCAGGAGGATGCGCAGTGTTTTGAAGGCTCTGATGATGGTACCCAGCTTGAGGAAGGCAGTAACGTGAGCCCAGAGAGAGGGGTTGCCCAAGAAGGACAACAAACTGGCAGTCATGTTCTCCCAGCTGCAGCATACTGCCAGGTTTGCTCGAGTGACGAGGAGGGAGGGGATGATGAGCTCACTGACTCTACGTGGGTGCCTGATAGGAGAGAGGAGGAGGAGGCACATCTCCAAAATGGCAGGATGCCCTCCAGGGGCCAGCTTAAGGGCAGCCAACCGACTGTATCACACCGCAGAGCTCCGCAAGTGCAGGGCACTGATGACTTTGCGCGTTATTCCAAAAGTTCTTTGGTGTGGGCCTTTTTTGAGACGTGTGCAGCAGATCACACCATTGCTATTTGCAACATATGTCTGAAGCGTATCAAGCGTGGACTAGACAGCAAGTGCTTGGGCACCACATGCTTAATCAGACATATGTCAAGCTCCCATGCAGCCCATTGGCAACACTACCTAATAGACCCACACAAAAGAACAAGGTGGACCTCTCCTTGCTCCTTCTCATCAGCTAGGATCTCCAACCCCACTATACCTTCAGTCCTTAGAAACCTGCACTGAGAGGAATGAAGGTGTAGAATTAGGTGTGTCACTGCCAAGTACTTGGGGCAATCTGCTATCAGTATACCAACGTCCGATTCTAGCAGGCAGATTTCCCTACCCCAGTTGCTCCACCGGCGAAAGAAGTTTGCTCCCAGCCATCCACATGCCCAGCGGTTGAATGCTAGCTTGGCTAAATTGCTAGCACTTCAACTGCTGCCTTTTCAGTTGGTAGACTCTGCCCCCCTCCTGTGGGTTTGTGGAATGTGAGGTACCTCAGTGGCACGTTCCCTAACGCCACTTTTTTCAAGGAAGGCGATTCCGGCTCTCTACCGGCATGTGGAAGGCAATGTCCATGCCTCGCTGGACAGGGCGGTCAGCAGTAAGGTGCATATTACCGGTGACTCATGGTCCAGCAGGCATGGACAGGGATGTTACCTATCTTTCACTGCGCACTGGGTGACTCTGCTGGCAGCTGGGAAGGATGCAGGACAGGGTGCAGTGTTGGAGGTTGTTCCGCCACCACGCCTCCAAAATTCTACTAGTGGTGATTCTGCCTCACCTCTCTCCTCCACTCCCTCCTCTTCTTCTTCATCCATGGCCTCTTCCTGTGCTGATTTGTCTTCGGAACAAGTGGTGCTCCATAGGGGTTCAAGGGGCTACACAAGCATGCAGGCAAAAAGATGCCATGCGGTGCTTGAGTTGGTGTGCTTGGGGGACAGGAGCCACACTGGGGCAGAGATTCTGTCAGCTCTGCAGGGGCAGGCTCAGAGGTGGTTGATGCCACATCAGCTTAAGCCAGGAATAGTGGTTTGCGACAATGGCACCAACCTCCTCTCCACCCTCCGACAGGGACAACTGACCCATGTGCCCTGTTTGGCTCTCGTCCTTAACTTGGTGGTGCAGCGGTTCTTGGGCAGGTACCCGGGCTTACAGGATGTCCTGAGGCAGGCCAGGAAAGTCTGTGTGCATTTCCGCCAGTCATATAATGCCAGTGCTCAGCTGGCTGACCTCCAAAAGAAATTTAACCTTCCCATGAACTGCCTAATCTGTGACATGCCCACCAGGTGGAAATCAACGTGGGTCATGCTGCAGTGGCTGCACATGCAGCAGAGGGCCATCAATGAGTACCTGTGCGACTATGGCACCAGGACAGGGTCAGGGGAGCTTTTTTTTTCCCCACGCCAGTGGGCCATGATCAGGGATGCACCATTTGAGGAGGCCACGAGGTGATGTTTTTACTCACTCTGCTTTCTCCTCCGTCAGCAAGCTTTCAGTGTTAGACTGTGCACTATGCAAGGAAGTATAACTCAATTGGCTGCCTTTTCACTGCTTATCTGTTTCCTGATGTGCAAGATATTAATGGAAGCTAACCACTTTAGGACCGCCCACCGCATATATACTGTGGCAGGGCGGCCCTATTGCGTGAAACGACGTGCCCGTACATTCTTTTGATACTGTTGAATATGTTCAGGTGTTTTTAACTAGCCTTGCAGGAAATGTCATTCTTGTATGTGTGCACTGTAAAATATTTTGTACTGTTTGTAGGTCTTATAGCAGCACCATCTTGAATTTAAACGCATTGTAGGGTGTGCCCCCCAAATATGTTCTTGTATATTGTAATAGACCCTGACCAGGTTTTTTGGGCTGGAGTACCCTTCCCCCTCCTCATTACCTCTTATTTAGTGGCTACCAGTGCAAAGGATGTATCCCTTTCAGTTCTCCCACATAGAGGAGTTCAGCTCCCATGGTTGAGACAAAGGATCTTCCATTATATTACTAGAGTAGGACCCACTAATTCGGGGTACTTTGTCACAGTAAGTGGGCTTAGCACTATATGACCATATAGTGTGACCAAACCCCCATATTTTTTGAATATGTTCAGGTGTTTTCAACTAGCCTTGCGGGGAATGTAATTCTTGTATGTGTGTGCTGTAAAATATTTTGTACTGTTTGTAGGTCTTATAGCAGCACCATCTTGAATTTAAAAGCATTGTAGGGTGTGCCCCCCAAATATGTTCTTGTATATTGTAATAGACCCTAAACGGGTTTTTTGAGCTGGAACACCCCTCCCCCTCCTCATTACCTCTAATTTAGTGGCTACCAGTGCATAGGATGTATCCCCTTCAGTTCTCCCACATAGAGGAGTTCAGCTCCCATGGTTGACATAAAGGATCTTCCATTATATTACTAGAGTAGGACCCACTAATTAGGGGTTCTTTGTCGCAGTAAGTGGGCTTAGCACTATATGACCATATAGTGTGACCAAACCCCCATATTTTTTGAATATGTTCAGGTGTTTTTAACTAGCCTTGCAGGAAATGTAATTCTTGTATGTGTGCTGTAAAATATTTTGTACTGTTTGAAGGTCTTATAGCAGCACCATCTTGAATTTAAAAGCATTGTAGGGTGTGCACCCCAAATATGTTCTTGTATATTGTAATAGACCCTGACCAGGTTTTTTGGGCTGGAACACCCCTCCCCCTCCTCATTACCTCTTTTTTAGTGGTTACCAGTGCATAGGATGTATCCCCTTCAGTTCTCCCACATAGAGGAGTTCAGCTCCCATGGTTGACAAAAAGGATCTTCCATTCCATTACTAGAGTAGGACCCACTAATTTGGGGTACTTTGTCGCAGTAAGTGGGCTTAGCACTATATGACCATATAGTGTGACCAAACCCCCGTATTTTTTGAATATGTTCAGGTGTTTTTAACTAGCCTTGCAGGAAATGTCATTCTTGTATGTGTGTGCTGTAAAATATTTTGTACAGGTTGAAAAAAGACACAAGTCCCTCCAGTTCAACCATAAAAAATAAATAAATAAATAAAATAAAAAATATCATACAATCTCATATACCCAATTGTATACCCACAGCTGATCCAGAGGAAGGCGAAAAACACCCCAGAAAACCAGGATCCAATTTGCTACAGCAGGGGAAAAAATTCCTTCCTGATCCCAGAGAGGCAATCGGATTTTCCCTGGATCAACTTTACCTATAAATGTTAGTACCCAGTTATATTATATACATTTAGGAAAGATTCCAGCTATAAGGATGTGAGTAACTAGGGGACTGTAGTGTGGTTGGCCACTCTGTTGTTCTACTCTCCAACCATACTTAAAGGATGTAAACCACCTGATCTACTCAGTCACAGGCTCATTTAACGGCACAAATGGCTCTGTTGGTGATAGGGTTAACCGAATGGACATCAATTTTATTTGGGTACAATGTCACACGACCGCGCAAATTGTCGGTTAAAGTAAAAAAGTGGCCTGGTCATGAAGGGGATAAAAACTTCCGATCCTTAAGTGGTTAAAGACACATTCAAGTACTTACACTGGATGCATTTAAAACATGTTTAAAATACAACTGGAATAAATGTTTGTTTTAATATCTACTTGCAGCGCTGAAGTTATCTGGCGCAACCCAAATTTGTGTCCACTAAGCAGCACAAACATCTCTTACAAATGACTTTTACATTCCTGAAATGTACCACTGAGACTAAAGATACCGTTTTAAAGACACATTCCTTGCATTGACATTAGAGACAGTTAAATTACCTGTGAGTAATGGCTGTTTATTTAGATGTTTATTTGACAGAATGATTGTGCTGTGGATAAGGTCTATCGTTAAATGATGGCACCAGCACTAAAGAGCAGTAATCCCTTTTCTCTTAAGACCTAAGCTTTCCATTTATTGAAATAGCCTGTCTTTCAATCAAGAAAAAAGACAAAGGCAGAAGACTGCTTTTATAACAATTGTAAAATATCTAATATCTCTGTGCAGACGTCTCTTTTCTATAGCATCATGTGAAAACACAACACACGAGTCTATGAATCATACTTTCATGATGGGACTTAATCATCAAACATTAAACATCACTATTAATTAAGACAGGCTTAAAAGATTGATTGAATTATACTGGAGGATGGTGCTATGAAAATAATCCTAGCTTCACTGCATAGCATATGTATTAGTGTAACTCCTGATTAAGAGATATATTGAGGTCTGCTATTCACAGCAGAAAACTAATTATTGTTAAAGAATTTGCTGTTATGTTAAAGCATGATCAACAGGGTCACCAGATGTCTAAGATAATTGAAACATTATAATTACTATTATTTCATCTGACACTGTAGAAAATGAGTCAGGGGAAATCAAAACAGCCCTAACAATTTCCTGGTGTTGTCCCCTAAGAACTAACTGCATTTAATTCAGGCAGCAATTATGCCGGTGTTGGAAATACTGCGCGTGGAAAATTCTGATAGCACTTACTACCACCACTACGGCAGTGACGAATTCTTAAAGAATTACTACCAGTTCTCAGTTTAGGAAACTGGTGATAATAAAGACCAAACTGAGCACCCTAAACTGAGCATTTTAGCATTCATGTAGTGTGAATGGGCCCTTAAAGTGTTACTAAACCCACAACAGTAAAATCAGTCTGTATATGAAGTAAAGCATGTTTGTTATACTCACCGTGGAACCTAAGGGATTAATCCTCTGTATTGTGTATTGTGTAAAAAAGCTGTTTGATCCTGTCTTCTCTGATCCTCCCCTTCTTCCACTGTCCCCAATCTATGTCCTGATAAGCCTTTGGAGACACTCTGCTCAGTTTGGTGTGTGGCTAGAAAGTTTTTTTTTCCCGGGGGAGTGCATATGATCAGCACAAGACCAATCAGTACTGTCAGGTAAGAGGTCCTGCAGCCTCATAGGACAGTCAGAGGGGAATGAAAACTCCTCCTACAAGCTTTAACCAGACACTCATAGAAGTCACAAGACTGCTCTAACTGCTGATGAGAAAAAGGTATTTAGCAATTTATATTTACTAAAATAATTGCATTTCCATGTTCTGTGTACTGCGGGAGACCAGATATAGTGAATTCAGGGTCCTGGGTCTAGTAACACTTTAAGGACACACAAAGTCACACTATTGGTAACACAGTGAAAATTGTTTATTGTGTTGTTGTTTATGCCATCTTTTTTGTTGTTTATGTTTGATATAAATCAAAACTCATGCAATCTGTGTCATTATTTTAGAAGGTAATAAAAAGGACCTAGATTGACAAATACTTTATGTGTATTTGATCTGGTAGTAGTAGAGCTTTAAAACATGCTACCCTTGACCTCCCTAGTTGCTTTTTAATGTGTTGTTATTCATTTTCAAAAGAGTATACTCACACTAGGTGATCCATACCTTGCTTGAGCACATTAGACCCCTGAAGTCCAGTTGGCTTGACAAGTGAAATTGCTTGTACTGTGCTCAGGCAACTTTCAGCGTACCGAGCCCTGGCAATCTTGAAGAGATGAGTTCGGACACAGTTCAGTTGTACTTGGGCAAGGGATCACTTTGGTCTAGGATGATGTAAAGCCATGCCTTTTTTCCTGGCACTTTCCCCCACCCAGGGAGCCACATGTGCTGTGTACATTCAAGTGAATGGCTGTACTCAGCCATGCTCTTGTAAATGTCAATGGTTCTTTGAGTTGTTAATTACCCTTGCATTTACCCAATGTATTTTCCAAACTTGAGACTTCTGCATCCCTACCCATTTGTGTACATGCAGCTGAAGGCAGGGAATGCTGGGCTCAAGCTCATCTCTACAAATTTTTTAATGTGATACTCTGTGTCTATGACTTAAACCTTATCTATATCATATAGATACCTATATCCTACTGAATGTGACAAATAAATGATACAACAGTGAATGAAAACATATAAAGTGCATATGGAGGACTACAGTGGGGACGGAAAGTATTCAGACCCCCTTAAATTTTTCACTCTTTGTTATATTGCAGCCATTTGCTAAAATCATTTAAGTTCATTTTTTTCCTTTATTAATGTACACACAGCACCCCATATTGACAGAAAAACACAGAACTGTTGACATTTTTGCAGATTTATTAAAAAACTGAAATATCACATGGTCCTAAGTATTCAGACCCTTTGCTGGGACACTCATATATTTAACTCAGGTGCTGTCCATTTCTTCTGATCATCCTTGAGATGGTTCTACACCTTCATTTGAGGCCAGCTGTGTTTGATTATACTGATTGGACTTGATTAGGAAAGCCACACACCTGTATATATAAGACCTTACAGCTCACAGTGCATGTCAGAGCAAATGAGAATCATGAGGTCAAAGGAATTGCCTGGAGAGCTCAGAGACAGAATTGTGGCAAGGCACAGATCTGGCCAAGGTTACAAAAAATTTTCTGCTGCACTTAAGGTTCCTAAGAGCACAGTGGCCTCCATAATCCTTAAATGGAAGACGTTTGGGACGACCAGAACCCTTCCTAGAGCTGGTCGTCCGGCCAAACTGAGCTATCAGGGGGAGAAGAGCCTTGGTGATAGAGGTAAAGAAGAACCCAAAGATCATTGATGCTGAGCTCCAGAGATGCAGTCGGGAGATGGGAGGAAGTTGTAGAAAGTCAACCATCACTGCAGCCCTCGACCAGTCAGGGCTTTATGGCAGAGTGGCCTGACAGAAGCCTCTCCTCAGTGCAAGACACATGAAAGCCTGCATGGAGTTTGCTAAAAAAACACCTGAAGGACTCCAAGATGGTGAGAAATAAGATTCTTTGGTCTGATGAGACCAAGATAGAACTTTTTGGCCTGAATTCTAAGTGTGGAGAAAACCAGGCACTGCTCATCAGCTGTCCAATACAGTCCCAACAGTGAAGCATGGTGGTGGCAGCATCATGCTGTGGGGTTGTTTTTCAGCTGCAGGGACAGGACGACTGGTTGCAATTGAGGGAAAGATGAATTCGGCCAAGTACAGGGATATCCTGGATGAAAACCTTCTCCAGAGTGCTCAGGACCTCAGACTGGGTCGAAGGTTTACCTTCCAACAAGACAATGACCATAAGCACACAGCTAAAATAACGAAGGAGTGGCTTCACAACAACTCCGTGACTGTTCTTGAATGGCCCAGCCAGAGCCCTGACTTAAACCCAATTGAGCATCTCTGGAGAGACCTAAAAATGGCTGTCCACCAATGTTTACCATCCAACCTGACAGAACTGGAGGGGATCTGCAAGGAGGAATGGCAGAGGATCCCCAAATCCAGGTGTGAAAAACTTGTTGCATCTTTCCCAAAAAGACTCATGGCTGTATTAGATCAAAAGGGGGCTTCTACTAAATACTGAGCAAAGGGTCTGAATACTTAGGACCATGTGATATTTCAGTTTTTCTTTTTTATTAATCTGCAAAAATGTCAACAATTCTGTGTTTTTCTGTCAATATGGGGTGCTGTGTGTACATTAATGAGGAAAAAAGGAACCTTAAGTGCAGCAGAAAATTTTTTATAACCTTGGCCAGATCTGTGCCTTGCCACAATTCTGTCTCTGAGCTCTCCAGGCAATTCCTTTGACCTCATGATACTCATTTGCTCAGACATGCACTGGGGGCTGTAAGATCTTATATAGACAGGTGTGTGGCTTTCCTAATCAAGTCCAATCAGTATAATCAAACACAGCTGGCTGGACTCAAATGAAGGTGTAGAACCATCTCAAGGATGATCAGAAGAAATGGACAGCACCTGAGTTAAATATATGAGTGTCACAGCAAAGGGTCTGAATACTTAGGACCATGTGATATTTCAGTTTTTCTTTTTTAATAAATCTGCAAAAATGTCAACAATTCTGTGTTTTTCTGTCAATATGGGGTGCTGTGTGTACATTAATAAAGGAAAAAAATGAACTGAAATTATTTTAGCAAATGGCTGCAATATAACAAAAAGTGAAAAATTGAAGGGGGTCTGAATACTTTCCGTCCCCACTGTATATGAACCAAAGTGAAAAATTTAAGGGGGTCTGAATACTTTCCGCCCCCACTGTATATGAACCAAAGTCCAATGTGAATAAATTCATCAGATGATACAATTCATTTAAAAAAAATATATAGTGACAATTTAAAGTGCATATAGTGATGGCTGTGCAAAAGTCTTTTTATTTGTAAACAGTGCTGTGGTGCTCTGTGTCCCATCAGTGTCAATGCATCCACCTCATGGGGACTGTAAAGATCCGCACTCATCAGATATGCTGGACTCCCTTGCCTTAAAGCAAAAGGAGTCTTCTGTGGTTGTAGGTCATTAGTGGTGCCAATCCCAGTACTATGTCCTCCGGTTGCTCCCTCTATGGTAGGTTACCTCCAATGGTGGTTCCGGGGCTCCAAGGACAAAATTGTGCAATGTGCAGTATGTGGAAAAGAAACCCCTCATAGAGTAAAATCCTGAGATGATTTAAAGTTAAAACAGCAGTATAAATAATAAAAAATTCATGCAAATGTTATAAAAACTGTCAATATGACAGAACTGGACATCACAAGACCAAAACATCAGCCCTACTCATGTTATTTACTGGCTTTTCTGCATGTAACTCTTCAGAACAAATAGGCTGTGATCACAGGGGAATATTTTAACTCCACTAAAATGCTGTTTATGTCAGACTGCTGCATTTCAATGTAGTAATGTTGCCTTGCAATTTCTGCACCACCATCGATTACCTTTTTCCTTTTTTATCTGCTGAAAAACGCTACAAAAAAAAAAGAAGCAAACAGCACACTTAAAATGAAACATTTTAGCTTTTGCAAGCTTTGCAAGGCAGATTTTCCTTCCTCTTTCGAGTCATGTGACATGTAACATGACAAGGGGAGTGAGGAAGAAGGGCAATCTGAACTCACTCCTCAGCAGCGCCTCGTTGAGATCTAGGCGAGTTCTCAGTCTCAGCTCCGGGTCTCTCTTCTGCCCCCTGCAGCCTTGAGGGAGGAGAAATTATCTCCAGCTGCAGCTGTTGGCTGCTGCTCGTTCTGACAGGAGTGACACTACAGTCAGGACAAGCAGTCACATTTCCAGTGTACCCACCTTAACACAGTGCCCGGAAGATGTTCCCCTTCTGACCCCCACCCCCCACTTGTCCCTGCCCTGTATCCAGGGCCAAGTCCACACACTTACTTTCAGGAATCTGGTCTGAGTTGAGAATATACACACAATACATTGTGTGGATATTCTCTTTAGTTATACAATCATGTGCATTTAAAAAGAGTAGATAATTGAAGCAAATATTATGCTAGAGCCATTTGATTAATTGCAAGTTCAAATTTTGTTCTTGCTCTTTAGCCTAGGTTTACATTGCTGCAGGTTTTTTATGCAAATGTGGCAACTGGGGAGTCCATTAACTGATAATATCCATTTTTCCATATAGCAAGTGGATTCATTTGTTCCTAATTAGATAGAAGTAGAGTAAATAGGCATTTACTCCAAATTGTAATTGACAAAGCTTTCTGATGAAAAAAGATATCACATAAGAACGGCTTCCACGTAACATAGCAGAATGGTTTCTGTGCGCCTCTGGTTTTAAAAAAGGGTCAGGGACCTTTTCCTGCATTCTCACAGATACAGCAGTCCACACAAATGCAGTCGCAGGGAACCATTAGGGAACCTAATCTTAAAGGGTAACTCCACTTTAGTGGGGAAAAAAAAATAGCAAATAAAGAAAAAATAATATTGCATATACAATTGCGACACAAGTCATATTGTGATTGAATGTTTTTAAAAAAGAACTTTCCTTTTCAATCTGTAGCTGTGTAATTTTCTGAAAATGCAATGCAATATGGCTACCTGGAGTTGTTCTGTACACAGAATGTGTACTGACCACCCCCAGAAACATAATTTCCTGCTTGTGTGATTGGCTCACCAATTTCCCCCGAAGTCTGCCTAGGATACAAGTCAGATTTCAGGCATCCCCTGCAACAAAAATGTCATTTTTGGTGAGATACTCCCAATAGGAAAACATCTGAAGGTATGCAGGCCCAGCAGAATTCCTCATTCGAGCTCTGCAGCTGAACAGCTGAATGATAATTATGAAACCACTCACATTAGACCCACTGAGCACAGAGGCACAGAGGAACACACAGGGATTTCTTCAGAATAACAAAAGTGGAGTTACGCTTCAAATAAGTCCACCTTTGGTAACATGTTACACCTGTATTTAGGGTGTAACATGCAACATATCATTGTTAAGCACCTCCCTTTGCCCCCCCTCACCCCCCCCCCCATAATTCTCTCTGAACCCACTGTCACTTTTTAAAAATGGTGTGGCTGTGCAGGGCTCCTCCCACACAATCACACCATTCATTCACAGAGATCTGTGAATGAAAATACTACAAGTACTATCTTTCACTGTGACAGACAGATTTGTAGTTTCAATAAACTTCTAATCAGCAGGCTCGTAGTTCATTCAGTCTTCCTCTAATTTTATAACAGAAAGCCTGTAGAAGATGCGGGCACAAAGCTGGAATAAGACAGGAGCCTGACATTGCATCCATGATCTGCTGATAATAGGTGTTATGTTCTGCAGGCTCCTGTAAAAAAATAAAGTAAATGCACATTTTTATACCTGTAAAATCATGTGCATTTATCATTTTCCTTATAAAGATGAACTTAGCCTTTAAACACAATGAAACAGCTGAGTTGCTATGGATGTCTTTTATTTTTGATTCTTTGTAACAGGATTGCAAGGCCAGAAGCTGATCAATGCTGGCAGTTCCTGCATTAACCACTTGCCGAGCGCCACACGCCGATATACGTCGGCACAATGGCAGCGGTGGGCAAATGGGCCAACCTGTACGTCCCCTTTAATTTGTGGGGCTAGTGGGCACGCGCACCGTGTACAGCGTGACCATGCCCACGGGTCCCGTGGACTTGACGTCCGCCATTGTCCCGCGATCATGTCACCGAGCGGCATGTAAACAAGCCATTTCCCTGTTCTGCCTACTGAGACATGACAGGGATCTACTGCTCCCTGTCATCGGGAGCAGTGATCATTGTCAGGTCTGTGTTAGCCCGTCCCCCCCACAGATAGAATCACTCCCTAGGATACACTTACACCCTTGATTGCCCCCTAGTGTTTAACCCCTTCCCTGCCAGTGTCATTTACACAGTAATCAGTACATTTTTATAGCACTGATCGCTGTATATATGACAATGGTCCCAAAATAGTGTCAAAAGTGTCTGATGTGTCCGCCATAATGTCGCAGTCATGATAAAAATCGCAGATTGCCACCATCGCTACTAAAAATTGTAAATGCTATAACTTTTGCGCAAACATATCATCTACGCTTATTGTGATTTTTTTTACCAAGAATATGTAGAAAAATACATATTGGCCTAAACTGAGGAAAAAATTTGTTTTTATATATATTTTTGGGGGATATTTATTATAGCAAAAAGTAAAAAATATTGCTTTTTTTCAAAATTGTCGCTCTTTTTTTGTTTATAGCGCAACAAATAAAAACCACAGAGGTGATTAAATACCACCAAAAGAAAGCTTTATTTGTGGGAAAAAAAGGACATCAATTTTGTTTTGGTATAATGTCGCATGGCCGCGCAATTGTCAGTTAAAGCGACGCAGTGCCGAATCACAAAAAATGCTCTGGTCAGGAAGGGGGTGAAATCTTCCGGGGCTGAAGCGCTTAAGTCAGAAACTGCCACAGTCACCAAGACTAGGCATCCTTTTTAAAACACTTAGGACGCTAGTGAATTAAATTTTAAAATGGGATATTTAGACTTCTGTGTCTAGCTCTCTTTATTCATTTTTATTATTATAGGGCTTACAGTAGGTTAACATTAATAAGTTAATAAAGATATCAACTAAACTTAAGTGCATCACTTACACAAACTGTGATAAATTTAAGAACATCAGACCTCATTTAAAATAAATGCCTGAATAGGTATATTGTTTTCTGTAATAACTGTTAAAGTAGAAATATGGTCTTCCATTAATACTAAGAAACACTAAATTGTATGTGCATGCATCTGCATTTACAGTTGCCAGAATTTCAGGAAAAATTCTAGGGACTCCTTTTTTTGTTGTGAGTCCAGCAAGCCAATGTAGGCGGACAATGTACTTTAATAAAGGGTGGAGCCAGAGGAATAACTGGAACATTAAAGGCCCCAGTGCAATAAAGCATGAAGGGCCCCTAATCCTTGACTGGGGGCCCTTTCCTCCAAGCCTGGTGTTCTTACCTCCGAGTCCAGTGGTGGAACGCCAGGGCCTGGTTGTAAGTGCGACCTTTGCAACCCCGGTAGTTCCGCCACTGGTGTCAATATTTTTTTTTTTTGTTTTTTTATTTATTACCATTTTATTTTATTTTTATTTTTTTACAATATTTATTATTTTTCATATTTTTTTAGAAGCCCCTTTGGTGAGATATCAGGAGTTTAAACAAACCTCTGATGTTTTACCTTTGAGACAGAGAGAGGAGATTTGAGGACACAGCCCTCAATCTCCATCGCTGTAGCCTCAGCTGCACAGAATGAATGGACAGGAAGAGCTCAGTACAGAGCTTCTCATTCATTCACAAACTTAAGCATAGTAATCACAGTTCACTACACTTCAGTTACTGTATGAATGATACCGGCACAGATCCCTGACTCTGTCAGACAAGAAAGGGGCCGGTAAATTACATATTTAGATTTATCATAATAAGGACAGAAAGAAATATAAGAAGGTATTATTTATTAGTAAAGATTATTTGGGTATATGCTTAGCTAGCTGGCCATACATGGCTCCTGCTGAATCAACCCAAATTTGAGTCTTGGGTGGCCTTGTTGGCATCGGCTCATCAAAAGCCACCTTCAAAATCAAAGGGGTTGAGTGGTAAATTATCAGCCAAAAAGTGACTGCATCCGATCAGATGTAACATCCAATCAAATGTATCACCCAGTCAAATGTATCATCCAATCAGATGCAGTCACTGTCTGGGCATTCAGACATGGCTGCTGCTGCAGTCTAAATAAAATAGCCACCAGAGGAGATTCCCCCATCCATTTTGTGTGGTTGGGAGAGTCCAGTGATGAGTCTGTACAATCTATTTAAAGTACCGGTATCCAACAATTCTTGCAGAGAATACAGCGATAAAAACGAAATACACTGCAGAAACATTTGGCATAAAATATTTAGAAAACATCATTTGATCATTTGACACTGACTGGTTTGCTGAGCACTGCAACATTTGTTGTTATTTCTAATGGGTTGTACACTTTTCCTGGGTAATACAACTTGTTAGGAAGCATTACACTGTGGCATATTTTGAATCATGTAGAGCAAAGCTGGAAATCTTTTGCATGTATGTAGTGGGGGATTCTATATGACTACCAATGTAATGGGGAATGTACACTGACCATCAATGTAAGCAAGGATTTATACTGACTCCCCATGTAACGTGGGATTTTACACAACCACCAATACTGTAAGGAGGTATTTACACTGACACCAATGTAATAGGAGCATTTACATCAACCACCCATATAAGGGGGAATTTACTCTAACAACCAAAAAGGTTGTAAAAGGGGGCCCTACACTGACCCCCCCAATGTAACAGGGACGTTTACACTGACCCCTAAAGAACAGGCGGATTTACACTAATCACCAATGTAACAGACATTTACACTGACCAGCGATGTAACTGTGACCCCGTCTCTATGTTAATCTCTGCAGCCTTATCCCTCCTCTCTCAGTACACTTTTGCATCCTAAATCCCACTGATAACCTCCGTACCCCAACCCTCCATTATATTAACCTATGCACCCCAAACCCCTCCTATACTGATCTCTGTACTTCAACCCCCTCTCTGCTAAACTCTGAACTAGAAAGCCCTTCTGTGTTCAACTCTGCACCCCAAACTCCTCCTCTGCTATCCTCTGTACCCAAACACCCCCTCTGCTAATCTCTGCACTGCAAACCTCTCTCTGTTCAACTCTGCACCCCCAAATTTCTCCTCTGCTAACCTCTGTACCCCAAGCACCCCACTGCTAACCTTTGCACCCCAAAGCCTCTATGTTCTGCACACCAAACTGCTCCTTTGCTAACTTCTGTACCCCCACATCTCCTTTGCTTACCTCTGCACTCCAAATCCCCCTTCTGTTCAATACTGCACCCCCAAACTCCCCTTCTACTAACCTCTGCAGCCCAAACCTCTTCTTTACTAACTTCTGCACCCCAAACCCTGCTTCTGCTAACCTCTGTGCTCCAAACCCCCCTCTGTTCCACTCTGCACCCCAAACTTCTCCTTTGCTCACCTCTGCACCCCAAACCCCTCTCTCTGTTTACCTCTACATGTCCCCTTTGCTCATATATGCACCCGAACCCCCCTCCCCCCCTTTAACTTTGTACCCTAAATGGTGGTCCCTCTGCAAGCCACCTGTTGACCATTGCATCCCACACATCCCCTTACATCCCTCCACTCACCTTTGTTGCAGCGCTGCATCACTCTTCATGACTTCCAAGACTGCTCCTGATTGTTTAGATTCCCTAGGTGGGGGCACATTCAGGTGAGAGGCCATGATTTGCATATGCAAACACATCCAGCCGTTGTTTAAATGCTGACCCGATTTGCATTAGAGGCAAATTTTAAGCTCAGCATTTAGAGGCAGGAAAAAAATCCTTCTGGTTTGCATTTTTGATTGGAGATTTCTGTTAGAACAAATGCTAAACTTTTATAAACTCACCTAAACTGTGTACAAAAATGCCCTACATGTGAGGAGTTTTTTTTCCCAAAGGGAGCTGCCATTTTTTTTAAGCCCAGTGTGCATGGAGCCTTACATATAAATAGCGAGAAGGTTTGGCAATAATGAAGCACTGTTGCTGAATTCAGAACAGAGTTGCCAAGCTCATGTAGGCCGTCCCTGCTTGCACTACAGTGGGATGAGAAGATGTTATAGAAGGTGTGACTATCAGCATTCTCGCTGTTAATTCAGAAGTCAAATTGTACCTGGCTATACATTATCTTGCCCACTGCTTTATAAAATTAGAGTACTGCCTCTGTTGCTGAATACCTCCCACAGTGGGCTGCAGTAGCTGGGAAGGGAAGTGTATGAGACACAAATGAATGAGGATTTGGCTCAGTCAGGAAAGTTAAAGGAAGTATTTTATTTATTTTTGTTGACATAGCAACTGGATATAATATTTATTTAGACTGTAATATGGGAACCAGACCCATACTGGTCATAGGTAACACCAGGCAGTTGCTTTCCTGACCTTCTCTTCATAGAGCCTGAGGGAAAAGCCACCTACTTGTAAGGGTCTATGGAGAAAGGGTGTGCATATGCAATCCCAGCCCCCCCAGCACTGCCACTGATCCTATTCCCCCCTACAACTGCCACTGACCCCATCCTCCCAGCACTACCACTGATCCCATCCCCCTCCAGCACTGCCACTGATTGCTTCTCACCCCAACACTGCCACTGATCCCATCCCCCTCGCATTGAGAACCCGGTAGATGTCATTATTAGTAATTTGATTTTGTTTGTTTTTTTAAAAAGGTTGCTCGGTCTAAAATGCCGGGCCTATTTTTTGTTCCAGTCCGGGCCTGACAAGAACCTTTAACCACCACCCGCCTGGCCTATAGCAAAATGATGGACGGGAAGTGGTTCAGTTATCCTGACTAGGCATCATATGATGTCAAGCAGAATAAGCCACAATCGCGCGCCCTAGGGGGGTGCGCAGCACGGCGATTGCTGTTATGGTGTCAGTCTGACACACCGCAACATGGATTTCGGTAAAGAGCCTCTGACGGAGGCTCTTTACCATGTAATCAACCTTGTCCAATCAGGGCTGATCACAGTGTAAACAGGAAAAGCCATTTATTGGGTTTTCCTCACTCACTTCTGACAGACTTGAGTAGAGGAGAGCTGATCGGCTGCTCTCCTGACAGGGGGGCTCTGTGCTGATTGTTTATCAGCATAGCCCCCCCCGGATGCCCGCCCAGGACCACCAGGGATGCACACAAGGGACGCCCACCAGGTATGCCACCCTGGACTACCAGGGATATGCCAGGCAGTGCCCAGGAAGATGCCAATCAGTGCCCATCAGTGATGCCTATCAGTGCTATCTATCAGTGCCAATATATGTTGTCTATTAGTGCCCATCAGTGCCACCTATGAGTGCCCATCAGTGCCACCTATCAATGCCCATCAGTGCTGCATATCAGTGCCACCTATCAGTGCCAGTCAGTGTCCATCAGTGCCACCTCATCGGTGCCACCTTATCAGTGCCCGTCAGTGCAACCTCATCAGTGTCCATCAGTGAAGGAGAAAACTTACTTATTTACAAAATTTTATAACAGAAACAAAGAAAAACTTTTTTTTTCAAAATTTTGGGTCTTTTTTTATTTGTTTAGCAAAAAATAAAAACCGCAGAGGTGATCAAATACCACCAAAAGAAAGCTCTATTCGTGGGAACAAAATGATAAAAATGTTGTTTGGGTACAGTGTAGCATGACTGCGCAATTGTCATTTAAAAAGTGACAGTGCTGCAGGCTGAAAAATTGGCTTGGGCAGGAAGGGGGAAAGTGCCCTGTATTGAAGTGGTTAAATTGTATCAGTCCTTTTCAGGTAGGTTGGAAAATGAAAACAAAATGTGTTTGGTTCCTGCTAACAACAAAGACGCTTTAAACGTTTTTCACAGACTTTATAACTCGAGAACCCATATGGCAAAATGCACTCATCTTATTTGTGTGGGTTCCCCTCCAGTGTGTCATAGTTGGCTTGACGTAATCTGTGATGCATAAATCAGTCTGCATCTGACAAACAAAACAGTTCAGTTCACCAGCATCTGTCAGATACACCTAATCAATAAGTTAGCATCTTCCAGACACTGGGGGAGATTTACTAAAACGGGCGCACTCAGAATCTGGTGCAGATGTGCATGGTAGCCAATCAGCTGCTAACTTCAGCTTTTTCAATTAAGTTTTGATAATAAAACCTGGATTGGTTTCTTCGCAGAGCTGCACCAGATTTTGCACTCTCCACTTTTAATAAATCTCCCCCTATAGTCACTAGTATCTGAACAAAGTAACCACAAATGTGTCTGTCAGTTAGCATCTGTCCAACAGAGTTGGTCAGCACAACGGTGTCTGCCCAGCATACATTTTTTGACAGTTTAAACTAATACATTGTATGTGCTATTACAATTTTAATAAAGTTGTCAGAATTGGTTGAAATCCTCAATCAACCCAACAGCATCCACATGACAGATCCATCAACTTGTCAGCAGCAAACCAGCAGTGTCTTCCTGACACTTTCACATCAGTCAGCCTCTGCCTGACCTAACCCATAAGCATGTCAGTGCCTATTTGACATAAAGATTTAGTGTTTAACATCCTGCTGGCTTTATTGCACAAAATATCAGCATCCACCCAACCTAATTGGTCAGTGTGTCAGCATCAGTACAGAATATTTAGCCAGCACATCATTGTCTGTCTGACATGATCAGTTGCCACAACTAGTACTTCTCAACAGCCTAAATAAACCAATCAGCATCTGTCCAACAGTTTCAAACAACTAGTCAGTATTTGCCTAATGCCACGTACACACGGTCGGAATTTCCATCAGAAATAGTCTGATGGGAGCTTTTCATCGTATATTCCGACCATGTGTATGCCCCATCTGACTTTTTCTGTCGAAAATTCTGACGGACTTACATAGAGAACATGTTCTATATTTTTCCGACAGAACAAATTACCATCGGAAAAAACGTATGCTGCTCCGACGAGACTAGCAGAAGGAGCCCAAAGGGTGACGCACTCGCTATTGAACTTCCTTTTTCTAGTGCCGTTGTACGTGTTGTACGTCACCGCGTTCTTGATGGTTGGAATTTGGTGTGACCGTGTGTATGCAAGACAGCTTGAGCGGAATTTCGTCGGAGGGCTGCCAGAGGTCATGCAGCATTCAATCAGACAACTGCAACCTCTTTAACAACTACGGAATCTCTCAAGGAACAATTTTCCACAAAAGGTACCACTCCATTGGTATAGCGGCACAGCGCCACCTACCAAATAAAGGCCAGGTTGCACCCGCCTACAAACTGTTTGGCATTCCATTCAGTAAAGAATTGTCTACCCAACATATTCACACATTATGCATATGACACATATAGCATGGTTGGTAAGCATGATAAAAATAACTTAATAAAGTTGTCTGTGTCCATCCAACAACAACACCCGTCAACTTGTAAGTGACCATCTGATAAATTAACTTGTCAGTCTCAGCCAGTCAGGCACTACCTAATGTAACCTTTAGAGATGGGCCAAACACCCCCCGGTTCAGTTTGCTTCAGAACTCTCGAGCATCGCAAAAGTTTGGCCCCGAACAGCGAACCCCATTAAAGTCTATGGGACCCAAACTTGAAAAATCCAAAGTCCCCATTTTGAAGGCTTATATGCAAGTTATTGGCCATAAAAAGGGTTACTGCCCTGGGGAACATGTACCAATGCAAAAACAAAAGATTTTTAAAGGAGCAGAAATTTTAACCACTTCAGCCCCGGAAGGATTTGACCCCTTCCTGACCAGACCATTTTTTGTGATACAGCACTACGTCGCTTTAACTGACGATTGTGTGGTCGTGCAACGTTGTACCCAAAGTTTATGTCCTTTTTTTCCCACAAATAGAGCTTTCTTTTGGTGGTATTTGATCACCTCTGGGGTTTTTATTTTTTGCGCTATAAACAAAAAAAGAGTGACAACTTTGAAAAGAAAACACAATATTTTTTACTTTTTGCTATAATAAATATACCAATTTAAAAAAAAAAAATGTCTTCCTCAGTTTAGGCCGATATATATTCTTCTACATATTTTTGGTAAAAAAAAAAAAACGCAATAAGGGTATATTGATTGGTTTGCATAAAAGTTATAGCATCTACAAAATAGGGGATAGATTTATGGCATTTTTATTATTTTTTTTTACTAGTAATGGTGTCGATCTGTGATTTTTATCGTGACTGCGACATTGCGGCAGACAGATCGGACACTTTTGACACTATTTTGGGACCATAGACATTTATACAGCGATGAGTGCTTTAAATAGCCACTGATTACTGTATAAATGTTATTGGCAGGGAAGGGGTTAACACTAGGGGGCGATCAAGGGGTGCGCCGGTGGACATCGCGGCTGCCGGGCACACGCATGGGCTCCTCAGTGACGCAGTGCGCATGCCCCCTAATCACCTTAAAGAGGCCGCCGTACAGCTACGGCAATTCGTGCAGGGGAGCCATTCTGCCACCATCAATCGACAGTGGGCGGTCTGGAAGCAGTTAATGATGCTTAATGTGAAACAATAAAAATTCCTTTAACCACTTGCCAGCCGTGCTATAGCCGATTGACAGCTACAACGCAGCTGCCTCGGTCTGGAAGGCTGTTATATGATGGCCTCCCATGCTTGCGAATCTTGAGCACCCCCTGGGGCGTGCACCCAGAAGTGTTTGTGATCCCGAGGACCCAGCGCATCACGGATCGGGGTAAAGGGCCAAACACAACAGCCCTTTAACACATGATCGCTCCGACCAATGATGGAGCGATCACTTTGTCAACAAACTGGGATCATGCCTGGTTCAGCTCGAGCTACTGCGGTGTTTCTTTCTACTTTTCTCACACGCTGTATCGATGTGATGAGAGGAGAGAGAAGCACAGCAGCAGTGTGAGTTGGCATGATTCTGAGTGCAACCACAGTGCTAATCGATGCCCTACAGTGCAATCACAGTGCCATCAGTGTCCCTGCAGTGTCATCAGTGTGCCCACAGTGCCATCAGTGTCCCCACAGTGCCATCAGTGTCCCCACAGTACCATGAGTGTCCCTGCAGTGACTTCACAGTGCCATCAGTGTCCCCACAGTGCCATCAGTGTCCCGTAAGTGCTATCACAGTGCCATTAGTGTCCCCACAGTGTCATTAGTGTCCCTAAAGTGCCATCAGTGTTCTTGCAGTACCATCACAGTGCCATCAGTGTCCCTACAGTGCCATCACAGTGCCATCAATGTCCCTGCAGTGCCCTCAGTGTCCCCACAGTGCCATCAGATCCCCTACAGTGCCATCACAGTGCCATCAGTGTCCCTGCAGTGCCACCAGTGTCCCTAAAGTGCTATCACAGTGCCATCAGTGTCCCCACAGTGCCATCAGTGTCCCTGCAGTGCCATCACAGTGCCATCAGTGTCCTTGCAGTGCCATCACAGTGCCATCAGTGTCCTTGCAGTGCCATCACAGTGCCATCAGTGTCCCTATAGTGCCATCACAGTGCCATCAGTGTCCCTGCAGTGCCCTCAGTGTCCCCACAGTGCCATAAGATCCCCTACAGTGCCATCACAGTGACATCAGTGTCCCCAAAGTGCCATCACAGTGCCATCAGTGTCCCCACAGTGCCATCAGATCCCCTACAGTGCCATCACAGTGACATCAGCATCCATGCAGTGGCCTCAGTATCTCTGAAGTGCCATCACAATTCCATACGTGTCCCCATAGTGCCATCAGTGTCCCTGCAGTGCCATTACAGTGCCATCAGTGTCCCTGCAGTGCCATCAGTGTCCCTGCAGTGCCATCACAGTGCCATCAGTGTCCTTGCAGTTCCATCAGTGCCCCCACAGTGCTATCAGTGTCCCTGCAGTGCCATTACAGAGCCATCACAGTGCCATCAGTGTCCATACAGTGCCATCGCAGTGACATCAGTGCCCCTACAGTGCCATCAGTGTCCCTACAGTGCCATGTGATTTGATCATCCTGACACCATATCAAGCATGGTGCTGGGATTATTTAAGTGCCAACACCACATGAGACTCATTCGCCTAAAAAATCACCCGCCACCAATTCCCCATCAACCCCGAGACTACGTTCCGCCCCTCATCTTTTTTGGGAAGGGGGTGTCCCTGAATGGAAGTTTGGAAATGTGGTCACCCTAGTGGAAAGGTTATTGTCAACTGGAATTAGGGGACCCAAACATCAGCGGTGAGCACTACAATCATAATGTACAGTTTTTATAGAGACTGGATGACATAGGTTCTGATTTAATTATATCATAATTTGGATACTTTTGTGGCATACTATGCTGTTAAATGTGTATCTATCCTTGTCAGTTAACTTGCAATTTTTTACCAGTGCAGTTTGCCCACATTTGCTTATGCTGTTAGACATTTAGAAACTGCTAGCTAGGACACATCCCACAGGTCTGGAGTTTTAGACTTGTGTTACTGCAATTTGGAAGTTATCTAGCCTCTTCGTTGTTGGGTTAAGCTGGCTGTTTATATTTCAGTGTTATTGTCTAATTTTTTCACAATCTACCTGTGACTTAACAAAACTATGTAATGTGGGAGACAACCTAAATAATCCATTCATATTGTATCCAACCTGACAGGTATTCCCACTACAAGGCTGTTGGCAGTTCTAAAAGACATTACACAATCAGATTGCATAGAGTCAGCTTTAGTTGTGCCTGTTGTTTTAAAAACTTGGGTATCAAAGTTCTAGTGGACATAGCTCTTTGATATCAGGGGGTATCGAAAAGTAATGCCTGTTAAGACATAGAATGTTTATTTATGCAGAGATGGAAACAATGAACATTCATAGAGTTAGCCTATAAATTGCCCCTTTTTACCATTGATTTATCCAGAAAAGTTCTATAAAGTCCTCTTGTTCTACTATTTCAGAGCTGTTTTATTACCTGCAGATCCACAAATTTCGTATCATGGATGCAGTCCTTCATTAGTCCAAAACAGGTAGAAGTCAGCAGTGGCTTCATAACGGTTGGTGTCACCTGGTGCAGTAAAACACGGTGTTTGAGAGTTTAAATTAATTTGGCCAACTCTTTATGTCAGCCTCATATAAATAAGTAAAATAAATGAATGAATGTTCTTTCTGTTATGTATATTTGGTACACAAAACAAACAAATGCAAAATTGCATTGCCTTGACACCATTGCACTGCAGGCAGTAGTGTTTGTTGCTTGCAGAACCCTGTGCATAACTCAAATCCAGAGTTTACAATTTACATGCTGTGTATCCAGGTCACTACAGTACATCAATTCTAATTAGGAGGGAAATCACAAGTTATGGTTATGCCCTCACAGAATGAGCACATATGCATTACTTGTGTAGTACTTTCTGTGTAGCTGCTGAATAATTGCTAGTACAGTACTGCAGATGACTGACATACAAAAAAGAAAAAAAAAAAGAGAAAAATGACATTCTGTTGCGATGTTTCATAATACAGCCATTTCTCAAGGCTTTGAAATTCTGCTGACATGAATCATTAAGTTATTAGGAAAATTCAAAAATACTGCCAGGCACAAATACTTAGGCAACTGCAAAAACAGGATATCCATGCACATTAGTTGGATGTCATTTGACAGAATCTAAACATAAACAACAGATAACCCCTGGCACTAAGTTTGATACAGACAATTTTCAGGCTTGAAATTTTGGGCCAAACCCTCACTAGTCTCTGTAGTCACTACAGACGTAAACTGTGCGCTATTGCTCACAGCTTATGTTAGGACTGCACAACATGCTCTAAGCGGTATTAGGGCCAAGCCACACTATCAAATTTGTAGCAGAGATTTGTAACAACTACACTGCTCAAAATAAAATGAAAGGAACACTTTGAAAACACATCAAATCTCAATGGTGAAAAATATCTTGCTGGATATCTATACTGATGGACTGGGTAATGTGTTAAGAACCAAAGAATGCCACATCGTTTGATGGAAATGAAAATTATCAACCTACAGAGGGCTGAATTCAAAGACACCCCAAAAATCAAAGAGAAAAAATGATGCCGCAGGCTAGTCCATTTTGCTGAAATTTCATTACAACAACTCAAAATGGTACTCAGTAGTTTGTATGGCCCCCATATGCTTGTATGCATGCCTGACAACATTGGGGCATGCTTCCAATTAGATGACAGATTGTGTCCTGGGGTATTTCCTCCCAGATCTGGACCAGGGAATCACTGAGCTCCTGAACAGACTGAGGTGCAACCTGGCGGCGTCGTCTAGACCGAAATCTAATGCCCTAAAGATGTTCTATTGGATTTAGGTCAGGCGAACGTGGGCGCCATATATATCCCGGCTTTATATATATATATATATATATATATATATATATATATATATATATATATATATATCCACTGTATCCAGTTTAGGTAGATCTCACTGCAGGCCATTCCTGCTGTACTGTTTCTAATATACTTCAGGCAGACAGTTGATTCAGTTAGCTGCGTGTATTTTATATATATATATATACAGTCAGACTGCTATATATATCATACCTCCCAACTTTTGAACTTCAGAATGAGGGACACTTATGGGAGGAAGCGACCGACGGCGCGCTACGTGCACTACGGCAAAAAGGAAGATTCTCATTGATGCATACAAAACCCCAGCACAGTCACTTAAAAATATAAGAATAAAAAGCTTCCATTACAAATGATTTTGTGTAAACTATGGAAGTGTGCGTTACTCAAAGTGTGGAAGGATTCAGGAGTGCGTTATGTACAGAGTGCAGGGTTCAGGAGAGGGCTAGATACAGGGTGCAGGGTTCTGGAGTGTGTTATGCACAGGGTGCAGGGTCCTGCAGTTACATATAGGATGCAGGGTATTGGTGTGTGTTATGTACAGAGTGCAGGAGAGTGTTAGGCACAGTGCATGGTTCTGGAGTGCGTTACGTACAGAGTGGAAGGGTTCAAGAGCGCTAGGTAGAGAGCGCAGTCATCCATCCACATCTTACTATTGCCCTTCTCCTCAACTATAACCTCTGAACCCTCCCCTACACAAACACACATACATATAATATACCACACCACACACACACACACACACATACACACATAACGCACACATGCATAACACACACACATACATAACACACACACACATACATAACACACATACATAACACACACATACCCCCCACACACACACATACATACACACACACATACATAACACACACATACATCACACACACACATACATACATAACACACACACATACATACATAACACACACACATACATAACACACACACACATACATAACACACACACACACATACCACACACACCACACACTTTTGTAAAAGTAGCACCTTTCTGTAGATGTCTTCTATCCAGTGCAGTCACAGCTTCCTTCTCCTTTCAGTGCACTGGGTATCTCCGGCTCCTGGACTCCTGGAGCAGGAAGGAGGTAATGATTAGGGGGCAGCTCACCCCCCTCCTCCCTCCTCCAACACGCTGCAGACAGCCTTTCACTTGTCCCGACTTTAGTGCAGACTGCAGAGCAGAGAGGCTGTTGAAGGAGCCGAGCTGTTACTTTCACTTTGAACTGCAGAAGCCAGGCTTCTGTGTTTAAGTGAAAGTGGGTAGCTACCTGTGAATGCAGGGCTAATGGAGGCTGAAAAAACCCTGGGGGAGAGGAATAGACAGCTGATCCTGGCCAGCAATGTATAAATGCCGGTGTTGTGTCACTGGCTCTTTCGCTATGCACTGGTTTGACAGAGGGGTGGGTCTGGGTAGCAGTGCCGCCCCTGCCCGACATCACACTCTCTTTTTGACAGGTGAAGTCTCTCATTGGGGCTGCACAGTGCACATCCAGCTGACTTGCTACCCAATCTCTGGCTGTACTGGATGTGCACACTGCTGGAGATCCTATTGAGAGAAAAATTAGCTTGTAGTCAACAGCATTATGCGAGACAAATCACCTGTATGGCGGGATAGCGGGACAAAGGTGTCAAAGTGGGAAAGTCCCACCCAATCCGGAACTGTTGGGAGGTATGTATATATATCCACGGTTTAGCTAGATCTCACTGCAGACTGTTCCTGGTGTACTGTTCCTAATATACTTCAGGAAGGCAGTTGATTCAGTTAGCAGCAGTGTATTTAGTATATATATACATCCCGGCTTTGTATATATATATATATATATCCACTGTATCCAGTTTAGCTAGATCTCACGGCAGACCGCTCCTGGTGTACTGTTCCTAATATACTTCAGGCAGGCAGTTGAGTCAGTTAGCTGCAGTGTATTTAGTATATATATACATCCTGGCCTTGTATATATATATATATATATATATATATATATATTGGTAAAGTGGATGACCAAGCCATCCTTATCCTCCCCATCCTCTGTCACCCATGCTCAGGGTACGTTGTCTGCCAATGCAGCTGCCAAAACAGGCTCTTCCATCGGCTCTATGTCATCAGTCACTCCTTCCCTAGGCCCACCATCATGCCCTGAGGAGTCCCCCGAACTGTTCGACCACAGTGTAGGGTAAGGTATGTAAAAGTTGGTGCTGCGCTGTTCTTTTAAAAAAAAAAAAAAATATGCTACTAGAGGTAGTAGTACAAAGGTAAATGAACACGTAAAATGATACAAATATATAAAAAACCAGAAACAATATAAGAAAGCACAATCAATATAGAGCACTTCTATACTGTGTGTGATATTCCACAATAATCGGTGGTAATAGCAAAGTGCAAAGTGCAAGAAAATCATTCAATAAAGACTTAAGGCCAGATGTGATAAGTATCTTACTGGAAACACTAAAATCAATATACAATCACTAAAAACCTCAATGGATCGTGCAAATAGGCAAAAAACATTGTGCAAAAAACAGAAATTAATAAATTAAATGTGCAACGTGCAATCAATATGTGCAATGATTGCAAATGCAGTGTATAATAAACATATAACCAAAATAAGTCCACTGTAGAACTTGTGGAAATTCAAACAAAGGCAAACGTGTGCAAAATATATAATGGGACTGGGAATGTAGTCCTCTTATTGTGGCTAATCAGAAAATGTGCAAAAAAGTGAAATAAGGTGCTGAGAGCATGGGGATGATCTCCTCTTCGTGCACAGGACACACAGTGGTGTGAAGTGGCCTCTTACCTTGCGGTAAAGAGGTAACCGCATAAAGTTGCTGGTAATGGCTGCTTCTCCCTTGTACTCCTAACTGCCTCTCACTTAGATTCCTGGGCTGGATGGAGCTCTTAGTGGGTCTTTGTCTCTCAGTGGAGCAGGAGGGGGATTAAAGGAAAGAAGGGGCCAAATAGTGTAGTATTTCAATCAGAGGTTGGTTTTTATTAAAACAATGGTGATGGTACTCACTTCACTTACAAGAAAAAAACACACAGAAAACTTAGGGAGAGAGAGGAGGGGGAGGGGGGAAGGGAAAAACACAGAGCACACTGAGAAGTAAAAAAAAATCTAAAAATCGCTAAAACCAGCATGGGGGGAAAGACGCATAATTAAAAGTTGCTAAGAAAGCAATTGAGGTCAAATTCGATATTGAGGCCTCTGGACAAGAAAGTATCTAATGTAAATATCCATTTTGATTCCAACTGGCTGAGGGTCCTAACTTTGTGTCCCCCTCGCCAATGTTTGATATATGGTTCTATTCCCCAAAATTTCAGATGGGTGGGATCTTTATTGTGGCATAAAAGGAAATGTTTAGATACACTATGTTTATCGTATCTACTCAGAATATTTTGAACATGCTCCTTAATGCGTACCTTCAAGGGTCTTTTTGTGCGGCCGACATATTGCAGGCCGCAACTGCACTCCAGGGCGTATACTGCATGTCCTCAGGCCCCATTTGGCAGCTTCACATGCTTGGTAGTAGAATATTATCGTGTAAAGAGATGATTATATTCATATATTATTCCACTACCAAGCATGTGAAGCTGCCAAATGGGGCCTGAGGACATACACGAAATTACCGTATATACTCGAGTATAAGTCGTTCCGAGTATAAGTCGAGGCCCTAATTTACCACAAAAAAATGGGAAAAACGTATTGACCCGAGTATAAGACGAGGGTGAGAAATGCACAGCTACTGTAAGTGGAAAAGAGGGTCAACAATGCCCATTTGCAGCCTCACTGTGCCCATTTGCATGCCTCACTGCGCCCATTTGCAGCCATAGGTCCCCCGAACTTCAAACTCTGTAGTTAAGGGTTCCTAGATGCCCCCTAGCTGCAGCCAAAATTTGGGGTCTCTGAACCCAAAGTGTCCCGAAATGACATTGCTACAGATGGACACAGTTGACCGATTTTGGGGCCCCGTATCTCGGGGCCACTTAGAGCTAGGAACCCCAAATTTGGTGTGCAAACCCAGTGGAACTAGCACAATAAAATATCCAAAGCTGGGATTTCTAGAACAAAGTGGCCCCGAGATACAGGACCCCAAAAATCGGTTCAGAAAATGTCAAGCACTTTTCTGCAGCAGAGAATGACATTTTCCGAACCTATTTTGGGGCCCCATATCTCGGGACCACTTGGTGCTAGGAACTCCAGCTTTGGATATGTTATAGTACCAGGTCCACTGGGTTTGCACACCAAATTTGGGATTCCTAGCACTAAGTGACCTTGAGATACAGGGCTCCAAATTCGGTTCAGAAAATGTCAAGCACTTTTCTGCAGCAGAGAATGACATTTTCCAAACCGATTTTGTGGCCCCGTATCTCAGGGTCACTTAGTGCTAGGAACTCCAGCTTTGGATATGTTATGGAACCAGGTCCACTGGGTTTGCACACCAATTTTGAGGTTTCTAGCACTACGTGGCCATGAGATACGGGGCCCCAAATTCGGTTCGGAAAATGAAATTTTTTGCTGCAGAAAAGTGCTTGACTCGAGTATAAGTCGAGGGGGGCACTTTCAGCACACAAAAAGGTGCTGAAAAATTCGACTTATACTCGAGTATATACGGTACCTTGTATAAAAAGAAAGTTCTTAATAAAATGTCTCAACTTTTGTTTAAAAAAGAACTACTTTTGGTCTGACAAAAATTATTACTATCAACAGAACGGGGTTGCGTTGGGGGCTAAATTCGCCCCAAGTGTGGCCGGCCTATTCATGGCCCAGTGGGAAGAGGAAAATGTGTTCAATAACAGACCTGATGAATTAGTAATATATAAAAGATATATAGATGATGTTTTTGTATTGTGGAAAGGACACCCTGATAGACTTACCCTATTCTTTGAGAAATTGAATAAGAATGACAGGAATATTACACTGTCTTGGGATATCAGTGAGAAGAGTGTGACTTTCCTAGATCTGGAGATTATACAAGAAGACTCCAAACTCTGGTCACAAACGCACTTTAAAAATGTGGATAGGAACAGTTACCTCCCAATAGAGAGTTGCCATCACAAAAATTGGCTTTATAATGTCCCTAAAAGACAACTTATGCGACTTCGACGCAATTGCACGAAACTTAACACTTTTTTAGACCAGGCAGAGAAGATAGGATAGAGATTCACCAGGAAAGGCTACGACCATTTATTTATTAAAAATAGGATAGTAGAAGTGACAGGAATGAATCGGGATGAACTGATCAAAGGTAAGAGTAAACAAGAACAATCTAAGACAGTAGCACCTTTAATCCTGGATTTCAACGTACAATATAAGAAAATAGAAAAAATTATCAAACGACACTGGCACATCCTTCTGGCAGACAAACAACTACAAGACACTCTACCCACTAACCCTAAGTTTAGTCAAGAACATAATAGATCCACCTAAGAGGAATTTTAACTTTTTTACCGGAAAAGGTTTCTATCCTTGCAAGAGATGTTTTGCATGCTTGAGAACTAGACGTCTGAACGAAAAGAAATTAAATTTTATATCCACAAGCACGGGAGACACGTATGTTATTAAAAACTTCATCTGTTGTAATACGGAAGGAGCAGTATACACCCAGGAGTGCAGTTGCGGCCTGCAATATGTCGGCAGCACAAAAAGACCCTTGAAGGTACGCATTAGGAAGCATGTTCAATATATTCAATATAGTGGATACGATAAACATAGTGTATCTAAACATTTCCTTTTATGCCACAATAAAGATCCCTCCCATCTGAAATTTTGGGGAATAGAACCATATATCAAACATTGGCGGGGGGGACACAAAGTTAGGACCCTCAGCCAGTTGGAATCAAAATGGATATTTACATTAGATACTTTCTCGCCCAGAGGCCTCAATATCGAATTTGACCTCAATTGCTTTCTTAGCGACTTTTAATTATGCATCTTTCCCCCCATGCTGGTTTTAGCGATTTTTAGATTTTTTTTTACTTCTCAGTGTGCTTTGTGTTTTTCCCTTCCCCCTCCCCCTCCTCTCCCCCCCCCTTTCCCATGCGGTCACCTATCCTGCTCTTTTTATTTTATTTTAATTTTATTTTTGTGAGACTTATTTGACCCTTATTTATTGTAGCAGGTTAAGTTTGAATCTTTTGCCTGTGTGATTTTACTTGTATTTTGCACATGTCAGTGCTGCAGTATATCCGGACCTGTTCGCCATAGATACACGTTTTTTTTTATATATTTTTTTTAATTAATAAAATTATTTTAACATATTTTTATTTTTAATTTTTAATTTTTTTATTTTTCAATACTGCTATTTTTTGTTCATTTCCGAAAATATATCATATTTTGTGAGATTGTTTTATTGCGTTTTTGTGATGTCAGTCCGTCATGTCAGCACCCTTAGTATGTATCTCAGCTTTTGATACTCTGCTGACAGTTCTCCCTTCTTTTAGATTAATTCCACACCCATCCAATGCAGGATCTGGGTATTGGCCATGCCCTTTCTGATATCAAACAGGCTGAGATTGGCGGCTGGATTATGTAGTAATAGACCACCTAGAAAATGAACATGAACTCCCGGAAAATGGCCGCCAATACTATTACTATATAGAGCTACGGGAAAATGGCCGCCCATTGAACTTAATAGGAGATACTATTTAAGGACACCTATGATGCCTCCCTTTATCCCCTGATGAAGTCACGTGACCATAACATCACGCGTAGGGACAGGATAGGCATCCAAAACTGATATATGCAAACGAGCTCGCCGCTCGTAGGAGATAAGTTTTCTGTGTGTTTTTTTCTTGTAAGTGAAGTGAGTACCATCACCATTGTTTTAATAAAAACCAACCTCTGATTGAAATACTACATTATTTGACCCCTTCTTTCCTTTAATCCCCCTCCTGCTCCACTGAGAGACAAAGACCCACTAACAGCTCCATCCAGCCCAGGAATCTAAGTGAGAGGCAGTTAGGAGTACAAGGGAGAAGCAGCCGTTACCAGCAACTTTATGCAGTTACCTCTTTGCCGCAAGGTAAGAGGCCACTTCGCACCACTGTGTGTCCTGTGCACGAAGAGAAGATCACCCCCATGCTCTCAGCACCTTATTGCACTTTTTTACACATTTTCTGATTAGCCACAATAAGAGGATTTAATTGCATTGGTCTACATTCCCAGTCCCATTATATATTTTGCACACGTTTGCCTTTGTTTGAATTTCCACAAGTTCTACAGTGGACTTATTTTGGTTATATGTTTATTATACACTGCGTTTGCAATCATTGCACATATTGATTGCACGTTGCACGTTTAATTTATTAATTGCTGTTTTTTGCACAATGTTTTTTGCCTATTTGCACGATCCATTGAGGTTTTTAGTGATTGTATATTGATTTTAGTGTTCCCAGTAAGATACTTATCACATCTGGCCTTAAGTCTTTATTGAATGATTTTCTTGCACTTTGCACTTTGCTATTACCACCGATTATTGTAGAATTTCACACTGCACTTATTGGGTATAGAAGTGCTCTATATTGATTGTACTTATTCTTTTATTTTTTCTGTTTTTTTTATATATTTATATTATTTTGCGTGTTCATTTACCTTTGTACTACTACCTCTAGCAGCATAGTTTTGTTTTTGCTTTTTTTTTTTTTTTTTTAAAGAACAGCGCGGCACCAACTTGTACATACCTTATTTCTATTGCTGTATGGGCTGAGTTTGACCTATATTCGGTGCTTGCAGCAGTTCAACGTTCATTGCCCTTCGTTTATATGGTAGCGCAGGAATAATTATACATTTCAGTATCACAGTGTAGGGTACATGTTGCAGGAGGATGCACAGCATTTTGAAAGCTCTGATGATGGTACCCAGGTTGAGGATGAAGGCAGTAATGTGAGCCCAGAGAGAGGGGGTGCCCAAGAAGGACAAGAAACTGGCAGTCATGTGACCCCAGCTGCAGCATACTGCCAGGTTTGCTCCAGTGGCGTGGAGGGAGGGACTGATGAGGTCACTGACGCTACATGGGTGCCAGATAGAAGAGAGGAGGAGGCACATCTCCAATGAGGCAGGATGCCCTCCAGGGGCCAGCTTAAGGGCAGGCAACCGACTGCATCACATCGCAGAGCTCCGCATGTGCAGGGCGCTGCTGACTCCGCACGTTTTTCCAAAAGTTCTTTGGTGTGGGCCTTTTTTGATACGTGTGCAGCAGATCGCACTGTTGCTATTTGCAACATATGTCTGAAGCGTATCAAGCTTGGCCAAAACAGCAGCCACTTGGGCACCACATGCTTGACCATACATATGTCGAGCCCCCATGCAGTCCGTTGGCAACAGTACTTAAAAGACCCACACCAAAGAACAAGGCGGACCTCCCCTTGCTCCTCATCAGCTGGGATCTCCAACCCCACTATAAATTCAGTCCTCTCAGAGACCTACACTGAGAGGATTGAAGGTGTAGAATTAGGTGTCCCAAGCACTTCTGGGCAATCCGCTAGCGGTACACCAGCATCCGATTGTAGCAGGCAAATTTCCCTACCCCACTTGCTAAACCGGCGAAAGAAATTCGGTCCCGGCCATCCACGCTCAGCGGCTGAATGCTAGTTTGGCTAAATTGCTAGCACTCCAACTGCTGCCTTTTCAGCTGGTAGTCTCTGCCCCTTTTCGAGAATTTGTGGAATGTGCAGGACCTCAGTGGCAGGTTCCCAATCGCCAATTTTTTTTCTCGGAAGGCCATTCCGGCTCTCTACCAACATGTGGAAGGCAATGTCTTGGCCTAGTTGGACAGGGCAGTCAGCAGTAAGGTGCATATTACAACTGACTCATGGTCCAGCAGGCATGGACAGGGACGTTACCTTTCTTTCATGGTGCACCTGGTAACCCTGCTGGCAGCTGGGAAGGATGCAGGACAGAGTGCAGTATTGTTGGAGCTTGTTCCGCCACCACGCCTCCAAAATGCTGGTAGTGGTGATTCTGCCACACCTCTCTCCTCCACCCCTGCGTTCAGACAATTTTTTAGTCCGCTGCCCCAAAGTCTGATCGGTTCCAACAACAGCTCGGTTGATCAGGTCACCTTCATAAAAATGAATCAGTCTTGAATCACCAGGTACCAAGCACCTGATGCTGATTATTTTTTTATGAACGTGAGATTCCTTCAAGACTGCCTATGCTGATGCTGAGTGACTATCCTGTTATGCTGAGTGACTATCCTATTCCTCGACAATATTCATGTTGATAGCTTCTAAGAACATTTTTGGTTCTGGGCACCACCACCAGTGGCTAAGGGGTTGCAGTGTTGTGGCACCACCACCACCACGGCCGCCTAAGGCTCAATTATTCTGTCCCTGTATAACAGGGGCACGTAATTACAATTTTTGCTGCAATATTTCACAGCAGGGCACGTTCTTGCACTCAACTAGAGTATCTGTGAGGTGTTGCAGTGTTGTGGCACCAGCACCAGTGCCTAAGGCCCAATTTTTCTGCCTCTGTTTAACAGGGGCACGTAATTACAATTTTTGATCTAATATTTCAAAGCAGGGCTCGTTCCTGCGCTCAACAACAAAATCTGTGAGGGGTTACAGTGTGGTGGCACCACCACACTTTATCAAGATAGTATTCCTGCAGGCCCGCCTATCACACAGGAAGAGGAGGAGGAGGAGGAGGATTGTGTCAGCATGGAGATGAAGCCTGGCACTCAGCATCAGTAGCAGTCTTCAAGGCATTGTTTCCAGTCCCCAGAAACCCATGGACTTGTACGTGGCTGGGAAGAGATGGCTGCGGATCAGGTCGTCCTTAGTGACCCAGAGGACTCCGGACCGAATGCCTCAGCAAACCTATGCTGCATGGCCTCCCTGATCCTGCAAAGCCTGCGAAAGGACCCTTGGATTCGTGGTATCAAGGAGAGGGATCAGTATTGGCTGGAAACCCTTCTTGATCTACGTTACAAGGGTAAGGTGGCGGAACTTATCCAGCCATCGCAGAGGGAGCAGAGGATGAAACATCTTCGGGAGGCCTTGCAGAAAGGTTTGTGCAATGCGTTTCCAGAGCCTGGGAGGTTACAATTTCCTAGTCCTCCTGGACAACATGTTGCTGAGGCTTCAGTCAGTCACAGAAGGAGCGGTGGAGAAGGTGGCTGTCTGACCGATGCGTTCAGACAATTTTTTAGACCGCAGCCCCAAGTTCTGATCGGTTCCAACAACAACTCGGTTGATCAGCTCACCTTCATAAAAATGAATCAGTCTTGGATCACCAGCTACCAAGCACCTGATGCTGATGTAACCGATTATTTTTTATGAACGTGAGATTCCTTCAAGACTGTCTATGCTGATGCTGAGTGACTATCCTGTTATGCTGAGTGACTATCCTATTCCTCCTCAATGTTCATGTTGATAGCTTCTAAGAACATTTTTGGTTCTGGGCACCACCACCAATGGCCAAGGCCCAATTTTTCTGCCCCTGTTTAACAGGGGCACATAATTACAATTTTTGCTGTAATACTTTGCAGCAGGACTCGTTCCTGCGCTCAACTAGAGTATCTGTGAGGGGTTGCAGTGTTGTGGCACCACCACCACCACCGCCGCCTAAGGCCCAATTATTCTGTTCCTGTTTAACAGGGGCACGTAATTACAATTTTTGCTGTAATATTTTGCAGCAGGGCACGTTCTTGCGCTCAACTAGATTTGTGAGGGTTAGCAGTGTTGTGGCACCAGCACCAGTGCCCAAGGCCCAATTTTTCTGCCCCTGTTTAACAGGGGCACGTAATTACAATTTTTGATCCAATATTTCAAAGCAGGGCTCGTTCCTGCGCTCAACAACAGAATCTGTGAGGGGTTACAGTGTTGTGGCACCACCACCACTGCCTAAGACCCAATTTTTCTTGCCCATGTTTAACAGGGGCATGTAATTACAATTTTTGATCTAATATTTCACAGCAGGGTCCGTTCCTGCGCCCACCAAGAGTAACTGTGAGGGCTTACAGTGTTGTGGCAACACCACCACACCACCACCAAAGGCCCAATTTTTCTGCCCCTGTTCAACAGGGGCATGTAATTACAATTCTTGATATAATATTTCACAGCAGGGCCCGTTCCAATGCCAACCAAGAGTAAATGTGAGGGCTTACAGTGGTCTGGTACCACCAACACCTAAGGCCCAATTTTCCGCAGAGTGTATAGGGCAGGCCACATAGTATATACAGGCGGTCCCCTACTTTCAAACATCCAACTTACAAATGACTCCTACTTACAAACGAAGGGAGACAACAGGAAGTGAGAGGAAATCTACCCCTAGGAAGGGAAATTCTCTCCTGTAAGAGTTAATATGGGAAAAAGGTTTCTCCTCCACTGATTTATCACCAATCCTTGTTTCCCTTAAAAACCCCAAATTTTCAAAATCCAATTGTCATTGGCACAGAAAGTGAGGTGAAATCTTCTGAACAGGGTCAGAGACAAGAAAACAAATGTTACAGGGGTGATAACCCTTTCCTATGTTTTCTAAAAAGCTTTAAAATAGATTTTTTGGCTGGAGCTACACTTACAAAATGTACCTGTTCCAAATTACAAACAGATTCTACATAAGAACTAACCTACAGCCCCTGTCTTGTTTGCACCGCCTGTATACTGCTGTTCAGAGTATATAGGGCCTGGGGGCCCAACGCCTTTTCTTTTTTTAATTTGGGTGCAGGGTTCCCCTTAATATTCATACAAGACCCAAAAGGCCTGGTAATGGGCTGGGGGGGGGGGTACCCATGCCATTTGTCTCACTGATTTTCATCCATATTGCCGGGACCCGACATTACATTAAAGCCTCAAGCCGTTTTAAATGACTTTTATTCCTTTAGAAATGTAATTTTGTGCAGGGACTGTTCTAAGCACGGGAAACACGCGCCACTTTACAGGCATACTACTGACACCCCCCAGGTACGATATTTAAAGGAATATTTCACTTTTATTTTTTTACTTTAACCACTTCAGCCCCGGAAGGATTTACCCCCTTCCTTACCAGAGCACTTTTTACAATTTGGCACTGCATCGCTTTAACTGCTAATTGCGCGGTCATGCAATGCTGTACCCAAACGAAATTTGCGTCCTTTTCTTCCCACAAATAGAGCTTTCTTTTGATGGTATTTGATCACATCTGCCGTTTTTATTTTTTGCGCTATACACGGAAAAAGACTGAAAATTTTGAAAAAAAATGATATTTTCTACTTTTTGTTCTAAAAAAAATCCAATAAACTCAATTTTAGTCATACATTTAGGCCAAAATGTATTCGGCCACATGTCTTTGGTAAAAAAAATGTCAATAAGTGTATATTTATTGGTTTGCGCAAAAGTTATAGCACCTACAAACTAGGGTATATTTTCTGGAATTTACACAGCTTTTAATTTATGACTGCCTATGTCGTTTCTTGAGGTGCTAAAATGGCAGGGCAGTACAAACCCCCCACAAATTACCCCATTTTGGAAAGTAGACACCCCAAGGAAATTGCTGAGAGGCATGTTGAGCCCATTGAATATTCATTTTTTTTGTCCCAAGTGATTGAATAATGACAAAAAAAAAAATTGATTGAATAATGACAAAACAAAAAGTTGTCACTAAATGATATATTGCTCACACAGGCCATGGGCATATGTGGAATTGCACCCCAAAAATAATTTAGCTGCTTCTCCTGAGTATGGGGATACCACAAGTGTGGGACTTTTTGGGAGCCTAGCCGCGTACGGGGCCCCGAAAACCAATCACCGCCTTTAGGATTTCTAAGGGTGTAAATTTTTGATTTCACTCTTCACTGCCTATCACAGTTTCGGAGGCCATGGAATGCCCAGGTGGCACAAAACCCCCCCAAATGACCCCATTTTCCCATTTTGGAAAGTAGACACCCCAAGCTATTTGCTGAGAGGCATGGTGAGTATTTTGCAGCTCTCATTTGTTTTTGAAAATGAAGAAAGACAAGAAAAATTTTTTTTTTCTTTTTTCAATTTTCAAAACTTTGTGACAAAAAGTGAGGTCTGCAAAATACTCACTATACCGCCCAGCAAATAGCTTGGGGTGTCTACTTTCATACATTTGGGGGGGGGGGGTTTGCCACCTGGGCATTCCATGGCCTCTGAAACTGTGATAGGCAGTGAAGAGTGAAATCAAAAATTTACGCCCTTAGAAAGCCTGAAGGCGGTGCTTGGTTTTCGGGGTCCCGTGCGCGGCTAGGCTCCCAAAAAGTCCCACACATGTGGTATCCCCATACTCAGGAGAAGCAACAGAATGTACTTTGGGGTGTAATTTCACATATTCCCATGGCATGTTTGAGCAATATATCATTTAGTGACAACTTTGTGCAAAAAAAAAAAAAATTGTCTCTTTCCCGCAACTTGTGTCACAATATAAAATATTCCATGGACTCGACATGCCTCTCAGCAAATAGCTTGGGGTGTCTACTTTCCAAAATGGGGTCATTTGGGGGGGGGTTTGTGCCATCTGGGCATTTTATGGCCTTCAAAACTGTAAAAGGTAGTGAGGAGTGAAATCAAAAATTTACGCCCTTAGAAATCCTGAAGGCGGTGATTGGTTTTCGGGGCCCCGTACGCGCCTAGGCTCCCAAAAAGTCCCACACATGTGGTATCCCTGTACTCAGGAGAAGCAGCTGAATGTATTTTGGGGTGCAATTCCACATAGGCCCATGGCCTGTGTGAGCAATATATCATTTAGTGATAACTTTTTGTAAATATTTTTTTTTTTTTGTCATTATTCAATCACTTGGTACAAAAAAAAAATATTCAATGGGTTCAACATGCCTCTCAGCAATTTCCTTGGGGTGTCTACTTTCCAAAATGGGGTCATTTGGGGGGGGTTTGTACTGCCCTGCCATTTTAGCACCTCAAGAAATGACATAGGCAGTCATAAACTAAAAGCTGTGTAAATTCCAGAAAATATACCCTAGTTTGTAGGTGCTATAACTTTTGCGCAAACCAATAAATATACGCCTATTGACATTTTTTTACCAAAGACATGTGGCCGAATACATTTTGGCCTAAATGTATGACTAAAATTGAGTTTATTGGATTTTTTTTATAACAAAAAGTAGAAAATATCATTTTTTTTCAAAATGTTCGGTCTTTTTCCGTTTATAGCGCAAAAAATAAAAACCGCAGAGGTGATCAAATACTATCAAAAGAAAGCTCTATTTATGGGAAGAAAAGGACGCAAATTTCGTTTGGGTACAGCATTGCATGACCGCGCAATTAGCAGTTAAAGCGACACAGTGCCAAATTGGAAAAAGACCTCTGGTCCTTAGGCAGCATAATGGTCCGGGGCTGAAGTGGTTAAAACATGCAACCAGTAAAAAAAATTTAAAGTGTCGCCTATGGGGATTTTTAGGTACCGAAGTTTGGCGCCATTCCCCGAGCGTGTGCAATTTTGAAGCGTGACATGTAAAGTATCTATTTACTCGGCGTAACATCGTCTTTCACATTTTGCAAAAAAGTTGGCCTAACTTTACTGTTATATATTTAATGTATGAAACAGTTTAAAAAAAAAAAATGAGCTTGACAAATTGCTACGCAAATACCATGCAAGATAAAAAGGTGCAACGACCGCCATTTTATTCTCTAGGGTCTCTGCTAAAAAACATATATAATGTTTGGGGGTTCTATGTAATTTTCTAGCAAAAAATGATTTTTACATGCAGGAGAGAAATGTCAGAATTGGCCTGGTAGGCAAGTGGTTAAAAAACCAACACTTCATTCAGAAATGGTGGGCCTGAAGAGATTTTGGGTGGTGATTCATTTCATGGCAGCAGAGTTTCGCTCAGGCACTTTTTGTTAGAAATGACAAAGCCCCAGGGGTGGGACAAACCGTGTCATGGGGCGTGGCTTTGGAGGAGTTGAAGCTGAGGCCGCATCTCACCCTTATTTCCCTTCGAGCTGTGGTTGTGTGAAGTCCTCACACTACATGCACAGTATGCTTTCTAGATGAGCATCTCAGATGCCATCACCCTTCAGAGTGGATCACTGGAGCAGTAATGTCTGGCACTTTGATACGTTTTTGCAACAGAGTCACTTTAAAGTAAAAGTGTCATGAAAAATACTGGTGTTGTTTTTTTGGTGAAAGTGTCAGTTACCTTGCTCTGATGCTAACCCTCTGACTACAGAAAAGGAAAATCAAAGAAAAGTCAAATGTCCATATTAATATTGTTTCATGTCAGAATTTCAAAGTATTAAAACAAAATGACCAGCATGATAGCCAGGCAAATAACATTGAAAGAAATTCAGCAATTGCAGCTTCCATGTTTTGTCTCATTACAGTTTTCTTTTGAATACTAGAAAAAATGCACACATGCACACACACACACACCTTCCTATAGTCAGAGATTTTTTCTTTTCCCTGTAAATGTAAAGGTTCATGTAATTTTCTACTTTATCTATATGCATTTAAATATTGCCTACACATTTGAGGAATATGCAAATTGGTTTTAAAATGTTTCAGGAGTGGATATCATTATAGCATTTTGCAATCATTATACTAAAATTATGCTACTTGACTTCATTTAAAAGCTTGAGATTGATATGAACTGCCTAGTACTCTTAAATGACACATGAAAGAAAAATTAGCATGATTATGTTGCAAGTTAGTTTATTATCAGTACTGTAAAAAGGTCAGATCACCTCTGCAGATTGTCATTTATTCAGTTTAATTAGGCAGGAGCTAAAGTAGGGAAAAAAGAAAAATGAATAGACCAGTAAAAGACAAAATAAAAAATATTTTGCTGCAATACTCGCATACCATCCAAAGCTGTCTGTTAGAATTTCTATGAGGAAAATCATATTTTTCTAATTTCTCTAGTTTGAAGCATGGACATTCTTTTTTGTTATCAAAGAAGCCCCAAGATCCAGGGTCATTTGTAGGTCTCAGGGCCCTCAGAGACACTCAACTCAACTTTTTTCAACTGAAACTGCTGGGGGTCTGTAAACAAGTTTGGACAATGGAGTTCCTGTTATTTACAGTATGCACACCTGAGACTTAGGGGAATTAGAAATGGACTCTGACAAACCTTGAGCACATGCAAACAGGGATCAGGAAAATAATACATACCGTATATACTCGAGTATAAGCCAAATTTTTCAGCCATTTTTTTTGGCTGAAAAAAGCCGCCTCGGCTTATACTCGAGTCAGTGAACAAAAATGCCTGAAATGGAGGAGAAAAAGGGGCGGGCCGTGCCGCTTGGTCACGCTCGTGAATGGCCCGGCGCCCCTGTGAATTTCCCCTCCCTTTAATGCTGTGTGAGATCGCCGTGCAGCCGCATAATGATGTCCCACCTCCTCTTGTGTCCTCAGGCCTGTGTTACGTTTCTTCTCCCTCCCATGCTGTGTCAGATCGCTGTGCAGCCAGCCACATAGCGACGTCCCGCCTCCTCTTGTGACAGATGGCACAGTGATCCAATGCTGTGTCATAGGAGGCGGGACATCACTACCACGGCTGCACAGTGATCTGACACAGCGGGACATCGATCTCACATGCGGTGAGTGAACTACCATTACCGTTCTGCTCCACTCTAATGACTGCCACATGTATGTGACTTTTGCAGAAATAAAATATTGATGTTATACCAGATTATTACACTGTATCTCTAGAAAGGCTTCTCCCATCTCTTATACCTACCTTTTGAACCACACTCTCTGCTGTTGAGTGAATATAATGGGCACTGGCAGACTATATACCGGTATAATGGACTCTGGAAGGCTGTATATAATGTACACTGGCAGGCTGTATATAATGGGCACTGGCAGGCTGTATATAATGGACACTGGCAGGCTGTATATAATGGACACTGGCAGGTTGTATATAATGGGCACTGGCAGGCTGTATATAATGGGCACTGGCAGGCTGTATATAATGGACACTGGCAGGCTGTATATAATGGACACTGGCAGGCTGCACTGGTATTATGAGCCCTAACACAGGCTGCTTTATGCAAACAGTCATGTCATCACATTCTGTAATATCATCAGCCTGCATTAGGCCTCAAACTATACAAGTCTTTTTTTTTATCCTGTTAGAAATGGATCCCAATACTTCTACCGGTAGTCTTGGACCAAAAGAAAAACGCAGGTCATACGAAGCTGGTTTCAAACTTAAGGTTGTGTCAAGAGCAGAAGAAAGCAATAACAGTATTGCAAGTAGGGAATTTTGTGATGATGAAAAACAAGTGAGGGAGTGGCGGACATGAAAGCTTGCTTGGAAAAGATTCCAAAGGAAAAATAAGCTCAACGTGGTTTAACAACTTCATATGGGGCTCTAGAGACTGAATTGCATAAATGGGTTATGGAGTGTCGTCAAAATGGTTACTGCGTAACACGCATGGGAATTTGCTTACGTGCCCTTCAAATGGCTAAAGATGACAAATTAAAAGCACGAGGCATTGAAAATTTTGTTGCGTCAGCAGGATGGTGTACCCGCTTCATGAACAGGTTTGGCCTATGTTTGAGGCAAAGAACAAAGATTTCACAGAAGTTGCCAAAAGACCTTGATGAAAAAGTGATGTCATTCCATTCATTCATCATAAAACAAAGAAGGATCCATAACTATGACCTGGGAGATATTGGAAATATGGCTGAAACACCTATGACCTTTGATCTTCCAAGCAACAGAACTGTGGCATGTTTGGGAGCCAAAACTATTTTTCTCAGGACCACAGGAAATGAAAAAAAACATTTCACAGTCGTTCTGTCATGTTTGGCTAATAGAACTAAGCTGCGGCCTGTCATTATTTTAACAAGAAATACCTTGCCTAAAAAGGTAAAATTCCCACCACGAATTACAGTGCGCGCACATATTAAAGGCTGGATGGAAAAATGGCTGGAAGAAATTTGGAACAGATGAGCAGTATCAGGCCTTGAAGAAAAAAACATCATTGCTAGTTTGGGATATGTTCAGAGCCCACACATCTGATGACATAAAAAAGTTGGCAAAATCTTCTTAAGTTACTTTGGCCGTTATTCCAGGTGGGCTTACATCTGTATTGCAGCCGCTAGATGTGCGAAAGATGTGGCATGAATGGATGTCATCTGGTCAAGCCCGACTGACAAAAGGTGGAAATCTGATGAAGCCATAGAATTGATAGCAAAGTGGGTTCGTGATGCACGGGAAGAGATTCCGGAGGACATGGTGCAACGCGCCTTCAAGAAATGTGGCATTAGTAATGCTATGGATGGCAGTGAAGAGAGAGCTTTGTTTGAGAAAGACAGAAGTGACGGTGATGACTGCGAACTCAGTGATGATGACAATGTCTATGCTGATAACCTCACACCAGCTAATGCTGAAGCTCTGTTTGGACATACAGATGATGATGAGGAGGAATCCAGTTTTGAAGGATTTTAACTTTTGTGTTTTAGCTTTGTTGCTGATTGAGCTAAGGTTTTTGTACTTTTAAAAGTTGTTTAAAAATTGTTGATACCATGTAATTTTATTGACCCTCTTTTCCACTTACAGAGCTAGTTTACCGTTTTTCTTTGAAATAAATATTCAAAAACATTATTGGTATCTATTTTAATTTTTGAAATTTTACCGGTAGCTGCTGCATTTCCCACTCTAGGCGTATACTCGAGTCAATACGTTTTTCCAGTTTTTTGTGGTAAAATTAGGTGCCTCGGCTTATATTCGGGTCGACCTATACTCGAGTATATACGGTATGTGTTAGGTTCTATTGACAAGAGACAATATACAGTAACTTGTCTACTCAGCCACCTGCCATTGTCTCAACACTGGGAAAATAAACACGAGAGTGAGACCCCCACTCAAAGATATGAGCTGCTTGTAAAAAATGTATTATTTCCCTAGCTCAAATGGTTCACGTAAAATAAGTCAGTTTGTGGATTATCTATTGCAAGTCATAAGGTCAAGATGTTCATAACACTGCATTATTACATACATCTATCTATGCCTGCTTACAAGACAATGGTTTATAAACTCTTTTACTGGAAAAAATACTATAATTATTGTGGACATATTATTGTGGTCATATCTATAATAGGGATGGGCCAAAAACACCCCCCTGTTCGGTTTGCAGCAGAACTCCTGAAATGTTCTAACCCGAACAGCGAACCCCATTGAAATCTATAGGAGCCAAACAGGAAAATTCAAACGGGTCCATGTTGAAGGCTTATATGTAAGTAATTGGGCATAAAAGGTGTATGGGGGTCTGGGTACTGCCCTGGGGGATATGTATCAAAAAAAATTTAAAAACGATAATTTTTTTCAGGAGCACTTATTTTAATTATGCTTAAAAACAATAAAAATGAAAAAAAAAAAGCTTTAAATATAGTGTTTAGGGGGTCCCCTTAATGTGCTTGTAAAGTGGTGCATCTGTAGCATGCATAAAAAACATGCTGCAGCAAAAATGACAAAAAAAAAACCAAGTCAAATCCCATTTAAAATGATTCACAGTTACAATTGTCGGCACCCAGCTATTGATAAAAAATGGCGTTAAAAGGCGTGGGTGTCCCCCCATAATTCATACCACACCAGGCCACATGCCCTCAACATGGTGGAGTGGGTGCCCCACCCCAAAGCACCTTGTGGAGTCTCTTTCTGACAACCCTGTGCTATGGTTGTCAGGGTCTGCGGGTGGGGGGCTTATCAGAATCTGGAAGCCCCTCTTTAACCGCTTCCCGACCAACCGCCGCAGTTATATTGCGGCAGGTTGGTTCCCCTGCGTGAGCCATTGTAGCTATACGACGGCTCGTGGGGTCGGGATAGCAGGGGTGCCGATGCTTTTGGCCGACGGTCGCGATGACCGCCAGCCACGAGCGATTGTGAGCAGGAGAGACAGAACGGGACGAGTGTGTGTAAATACACACTTCCGTGTTCTGTTCTGACAGGAGTGACAGATCGTGTGTTCCTATTAGCTAGGAACCACAATCCGTCACTTCCTCTAGTCAGTCTTTTCCCCCTTCAGTTACAATCACTTCCCAGGGAACACAGTTAACCCCTCGATCGCCCCCTAGTGTTAACCCCTTCACTGCCAGTGAAATTTTTACAGTAATCAATGCAATTTTATAGCATTGATCGCTGCATTAATGCCAATGGTCCCAAAAATGTGTCAAAATTGTCCGATGTGTCCGCCATAACGTTGCAGTCACAATAAAAATCGCAGATTGTCGCCATTACTAGTAAAAAAAAAAAAAAAAATTTAATAAAAATGCTATAAAGCTATCCCCTATTTTGTAGACGCTATAACTTTTGCGCAAACCAATCAATATACGCTTATTGCAATTTTTTTTACCAAAAATATATAGAAGAATGCATATCGGCCTAAACTGAGAAAAAAATAGCTTTTTTTTTTTTAAAAAATGGGGATATTTATTATAGCAAAAAGTACAAAATATTGAATTTTTTTCAAAATTGTCGCTCTTTTTTTGTTTATAGCGCAACAAATAAAAACTGCAGAGGCGATCAAATACCACCAAAAGAAAGCTCTATTTGTGGGGAAAAAAGGACGTCAATTTTGTTTGGGTGCAACGTCGCACGACCGCACAATTGTTTCTTATTGAGACAAAGTTATTACTTTTTGACACTTTTTTGGTGAATAGGTAGGGGTACTATGTACCCAATACCCATTCACATAGGGGGAGGGGTGGGATCTGGGGGCCCCCTTGTTAAAGGGGGCTTCCATATTCTGATAAGCCCCCCACCTGCAGTTTTGGGTTGTGGGGAAGAGACTCTTATTGCTATCAACATAGGAGCAGAGCCTCCCCCACCCCAAAGCACCCACCTCCCCATGTTAAGGGCATGTGGCCTGGTATGGTTGGGGGGGGGGGGCACTCGCTTTTCCTCCCTCTTTCCTGACCTGCCAGGCTGCATGCCTGTATAAGGGTCTGGTATGGATTTGGGGGGGACCCCACGCCTTTTTTTTTCTTTTGTTTTTATTCTGGTGTTGGGTTTTCCATCCAAAGGTATGGACTGGGAGGGGGACCACACGCCATTTTTTTCTTTATTTATTTAATTTTTTTTTCAGATGTCATCGGGCAAACCCATTGACAGCTGATGACTCATTGGTTGTTAAGGACGCCGCATCCAGCTTCCTTGTTCCACTCCTTATCAACCAGCTTATACTGCGCCATGAGTGGACAAAGCTTTGCTCAAACAGGGTGCAGAATGCACTGTGCAGCGTTCAGCCCATTCCAGGGTGTTCGTCAGGGTAAACACCTGGCAAACACCCTACAAATTTGGGTGTTTGGCGAGTAGTCAAACAGGCAAATGTTCGGCCTAAACTCATGCTCAGGCCGAACCGCTCGCCCATCTCTAATCTATAAATATAGGACTTTAGAGCGTAACACAATGTTGCAATGTATCTATGTTGATTGGATGCAAAAAGACCCCCTACAAAATAGTTGCATGTGTCAGGAAAAGAGTTCTTAATATCATCATGTGTTAATACAATTGTAATCAGTACTGTTAGGAATGTATGTGCGTGTTATACGTTACCATATTCAAATAACAGTTTATAGTGTGGGAAGTTTATGTATATCATTAATATTTGTTTATGAAATCATGCCATATTTGTAGTTAGAAATTAACATTTGAATTTAAAGATCATAAATTAGCAATTACCAGACTTTCCTAAGCATTCTATATATTTTAGATAAAATCACATGGTCCCTTGTTATAGTAAAATATGAATTGGTCCTATCACAAATTATTTTATAAGATTAATTTCCCAGATAATCTTAGAATAGACACTCCTTGTCCTGGAGTGCCACTTGGTGGCCAAGGGAGGTAATGCTTGAATAAACACATGTTGGATGATTATCCAGTCCAGCAATGAGAAGGAAGATGTTTGAATGTATTGTTTGCAACTGAATATATCCACTTGCTGACTGCCCCATAGCAGATTTACTGCTACAGGGCAGCCACGCTGCACAGGATCATGTATATATACATAGTTACATAGTTGGTAACGTTGAATAAAGACAGGGCCCTGGGTTACCCCACTAATCACTCTAGACCATTCTGAGTATACGTTATTTAGCACCATTCTTTGGACATGACCCAGAGACCAATTTTTTATCTAAGAACATGTCCACAGACCTCAGCTTGTAAATTAAGTGTTTGTGGGAGACTGAATCAAATGCTTTTGCAAAATCCAGATATACCACATCCACCGGCCTACCTTTTGTTTGCCGGTTACCCTTTCTTGGTCTGAGTCGTCCATTGAGACTTCGGCTCTAATCGACTCCGGGGCTGCAGGCCTGTTCATAGATAGTGCATTTGTGTCTAAGCACTAGATTCCACTGAGGCACAACCCCTGAGGGGGGCTGAGGGTCTTTCCTGGTCGCCACAATGCAGTAAGACATGTTTTTGGAAAGTGGCCAAGGTCTTGTGCACCTCTTCACTCACCTCCCTGACAGAGGAGTAACGTGAATTTGGCGATGTCTTTGACAAAGGTCAAGCCGGTAGTTTGTCTCCACACCGGTTGTATGATTGCGCAATTGACCTTCAATCTAGTGCCATGCCTCCTTGTGGCCGAACTACCCTTCGTCGATCTTGGAGGATAAAGCCATGGAGGACTATGTTGCCAACGCACTTTCTCAAGGGTTCATCTGCAAATCCTCGTCTCCTGCTGGTGCTGGCTTCTTCTTTCTGAAAAAGAAGAGTGGAGAACTGAGACCTTGTATCGATTATAGGGGTCTCAATCGCATCACGATAAAGGATGCGTATCTGATTCCGTTGGTTATGGAATTATTTTTCAAACATAGATACAAAAAGTCAGATGAGCAGCTGCTCATCTTTGAGTCTGCTGGAACTCTGTCCAAGTGGAACTAGTCTAAGTGACCAGGTGATACGTGACAACTGTATCTATTTCTGATGGAGTATGCCAACTGGATGTACTGATTGAGCCTTTGTTGTACACGCTTACTTCGCTTGTTTTTTACTTCTTTCTGGTAAGCAGATTGACAAGCACCTGGGTGTGGTGTGCTTTTCTCCTGCACACTGAAGTTTTGGTGGAAGTTTCAGCTCAGCTCTGCTCTTCATTGATCTATATGGACTATCTTATTTTATTTAGCGCTGCATTTATGACTTTTTGTATCTATGTTTGATGAATCAACAAACCATGCTGGCTGCTTATTTTACTCATTAATATTTAAGTTAGCACCGATATTTGGTTACCGTTTTATGGAATTATTTGACCACCTCAAGGGAGCAACGGTTTTCACAAAGTTCGATCTGAGAGGGGCATACAATCTTGTGAGGATCAAGGAGGGCAACGAATAGAAAACTGCATTTAATACTAGGACAGGACATTACAAATACCTCGAAATGCCATTTGGTCTTTGCAACCCCCCTGCAGTTTTTCAGGAATTCGTCAATGATGTCCTCCGAGATATGTTGCAGCAATGTGTGGTGGTTTATCTCAACGACATTCTTATATATTCTAATTCCCTAGAGAGCCACCACACAAATGTCTGCCGTGTGCTACAGAGGCTGCTGAGAGATAATAACCTGTATTGGAAGTTGGAAAAATGCGAGTTCCATCGTAAACAGGTTAAATTTCTGGGTTATGTAATTTCTAATGCTGGTTTTTCGATTGACTCAGAGAAACTATCTGCAGTTCTGCAGTGGCCTCAACCCATAGGTCTATGTCCGCTACAATGTTTTCTTGGTTTTGCCAATTATTATCTTATTAGTTTATTCATAACTTCTCTTCTCAAACCCCCGACTAATATGACCAGAAAGGACGGCAACTCACAGAATGGGTCTCTGGATTCCATTAAAGCCTTCGAGTCTCTCAAGGCTGCCTTTGTTTTAGCTTCTGTGTTGGCACAACCTGATCCCATGTTACCCTTCATTCTTGAGGTCAATGCACCCGAGACTGGAGTTGGTGCCCTTCTGTCTCAACGTCCTACCTCTGAGAGTGCTATGCATCCTTGTGGCTACTTTTCCAAGAAATTGTCTCCTGCAGAATGCAATTACGAGATTGGGGACAGAAAACTGTTAGAGATCATTTTAGCTCTAATGCCTCATACACACGATCGGATTTTCCGACAACAAATGTTGGATGTGAGGTTGTTGGCCGGATTTTCCGACAACAAATGTTGGATGTGAGGTTGTTGGCTGAAATTTCGACCGTGTGTATGCTCCATCATACATTTGTTGTTGAACTTTCCGCCAACAAATGTTGGCTAGCAGGTTCTCAAATTTCCGATCGTGTGTACACAAGTCTGATGCACAAAAGTTCACGCATGAATCAAGCAGAAGGAGCCACACTGGCTATTAAACTTCCTTTTTCTCGGCTCTTCGTACGTCTTGTAGGTCACCACATTCCAGCGTTACATAGTCTTGTTCTTACCCGGTACCAAGAATGTAAGGGCTGATGCATTGTCGTGACAGTTTTCCGCTGCTTCCAAGATGGTGTCTGTTCCTGTTCCTGTGATACCTCCTGATTGTATTCCACTTAAGAGCCTTCACTAATTGTGTGCAAATTATAATATATTAATTGCCCACAAGATGGCAGTATGCTGTTCCCATGGAATGTGCACTGTTTTTTCCAAAACTCCTCCTTGTTAGGGATTTAATTATCCACTTGCTGACCAGCCACCATTGTAGCAATACGACGGTCCCTTTAAGCGGGATAGCAGGCCACTTCACAGCGGGGGTGCCGATGCTTGTGACTGGCGGTCACGATGACCGCTGGCCATGAGTGATCACGGGCACGAGAGGCAGAACAGGGAAGTGTGTGTGTACACATACACATTCCAGTTCTGTGAGGAGAGGAGAGAGATCCTATCAGCTGGGAACCATGATCTCTCATCTCCTATAATCAGTCCCATCTCCCACATTTAGAACATACACATAGGGAACACAGTTAACCCCTTGATCACCCCCTAGTGTTAACCCCTTTCCTGTCAGTGACATTTATACAGTGATGAGTGCATTTTTATAGCACTGATCGCTGTATAATTGTCAATTGACCCAAAAATATGTCAAAAGTGTCCGATGTGTCCACCATAATGTCACAGTCTCGATAAAAATCGCAGATCGCCGCCATTATTAGTAAAAAAAATAATAATAATAAAAATGGCATAAATCTATCCTCAATTTTGTAGACACTATAACTTTTGGGCAAACCAATCAATATACGCTTTTTGCGATTTTTATTAACAAAAATATGTAGAAGAATACATACAGTGGGGACGGAAAGTATTCAGACCCCCTTAAATTTTTCACTCTTTGTTATATTGCAGCCATTTGCTAAAATCATTTAAGTTCATTTTTTTCCTCATTAATGTACATGGACATTTTTGCAGATTTATAAAAAAAGGAAAACTGAAATATCACATGGTCCTCGGTATTCAGACCCTTTGCTCGGTATTTAGTAGAAGCACCCTTTTGATCTAATACAGCCATGAATCTTTTTGGGAAAGATGCAACAAGTTTTTCACACCTGGATTTGGGGATCCTCTGCCATTCCTCCTTGCAGATCCTCTCCAGTTCTGTCAGGTTCGATGGTAAACGTTTAGGTCTCTCCAGAGATGCTCAATTGGGTTTAAGTCAGGGCTCTGCCTGGGCCATTCAAGAACAGTCATGGAGTTGTTGTGAAGCCACACCTTCGTTATTTTAGCTGTGTGCTTAGGGTCATTGTCTTGTTGGAAGGTAAACCTTCGGCCCAGTCTGAGGTCCTGAGCACTCTGGAGAAGGTTTTCCTCCAGGATATCCCTGTACTTGGCCACATTCATCTTTCCCTCGATTGCAACCAGTCGTTCTGTCCCTGCAGCTGAAAAACACCCCCACAGCATGATGCTGTCACCACCATGCTTCACTGTTTTGACTGTATTGGACAGGTGATGAGCAGTGCCTGGTTTTCTCCACACATACTGCTTAGAATTCAGGCCAAAAAGTTCTATCTTGGTTTCATCAGACCAGATAATCTTATTTCTTACCATCTTGGAGTCCTTCAGGTGTTTTTTAGCAAACTCCATTCGGGCTTTCATGTGTCTTGCACTGAGGAGAGGCTTCCGTCGGGCCACTCTGCCATAAAGCCCTGACTGGTGGAGAGCTGCAGTGATGGTTGACTTTCTACAACTTTCTCCCATCTCCCGACTGCATCTCTGGAGCTCAGCCACAGTGATCTTTGGGTTCTTCTTTACCTCTCTCACCAAGGCTCTTCTCCCCCGATAGCTCAGTTTGGCTGGACGACCAGCTCTAGGAAGGGTTCTGGTCGTCCCAAACATCTGCCATTTAAGGATAATGGAGGCCACTGTGCTCTTAGAAACCTTAAGCGCAGCAGAAATTTTTTTGTAACCTTGGCCAGATCTGTGCCTTGCCACAATTCTGTCTCTGAGCTCTTCAGACAGTTCCTTTGACCTCATGATTTTCATTTGCTCTGACATGCACTGTGAGCTGTAAGGTCTTATATAGACAGGTGTGTGGCTTTCATAATCAAGGCCAATCAGTATAATCAAACATAGCTGGACTCAAATGAAGGTGTAGAACCATCTTAAGGACGAACAGAAGAAATGGACAGCACCTGAGTTAAATATATGAGTGTCACAGCAAAGGGTCTGAATATTTAGGGCCATGTGATATTTCAGATTTTCTTTTTTAATAAACCTGCAAAAATGTCAACAATTCTGTGTTTTTCTGTCAATATGGGTGTTGTGTGTACATTAATGAGGAAAAAAATGAACTTAAATGATTTTAGCAAATGGCTGTAATATAACAAAGAGTGAAAAATTGAAGGGGGTCTGAATATTTCCCACTGTATTGGCCTAAACTGAAGAAAAAATGTGTTTTTTTTTTTTAAAAATGGAGCTATTTATTACAGCAAAAAGTACAAAATATTGTGTTTTTTTCAAAATTGTCGCTCTTTCTTTGTTTATAGCGCAAAAAATAAAAACCGCAGAGATTATCAAATACTGTACAACCAAAAGAAAGCTCTATTTGTGGGAAAAAAGGGACATCAATTTTGTTTGGGTACAGTGTCACATGACTGCGCAGTTGTCAGTTAAAACGATGCAGTGCCGTATCGCAAAAGATGGCTTGGTCATTGAGCAGCCAATTCTTCCGGGGCTGAAGTGGTTATACAAGTATTAGGATGAGACGTGCATATAAAAGATGCAGATCAATGTGGGCATGACACTCTAAAGAAGTCCACTCCACCTAGTGGACAAAATGCATCACGGCATCCTGCCTGCGCTCACTCCCAGCCCATCACCTGGTCTGTTGTCTCCCCTACACAACCTGTGCCTGACACTACCAGCCACCTTTGGATTCCAGCACGCTCTGCCTTGCAAGCCGACAGTGTTGCCTGGCCTCCCCCCACTCTTCCTGCGTTGGTCGGACAAAATTTCCATACTTGGACTGCCCTGACCCTCTAGGGCTGACTAGAGACCGTATCAGCGGGACTCGAGGCTATCACTGCAGAGCCTGAGGCTACCATCCGCCCGGCCATCAGTGGGAATTAAGGTTACCACTGCAGCGCCTAAGGCTACCACCCACCCAGCCTACATTGGGACCCTAGGCTACCACTGCAGCTCTTGAGGTGACCACCTACCCGGCCATCAGCGGGACTCAAGGCTACCACTGCAGCGCCTGAGGCTACCACTTACCCGGCCACCGGCGGGACTCGAGACTCTCATCGCAGTGTTTGAGGCTACCACAGACTCGCAGTACCACTTGGATACCACTCAACCACTGGATCGTTTCTTGAATCCCAAAGGGAACTATAGAGGAAAAGATTCCATATTCCCCTTCCTCCCTGAAATGAACTGTGACCAAGCACAGCACTTTGACATCCCCCACAGGGTACTACCTTACCCTTCTCTATTGTCACCCTCATCTGAGGGGACTGTCTGTGAATTAGGACACTGTGTGACCACTGGTCCAAACCCTGTGTCTTGTCTTCTACTAAGACTGCCAGCTTGCCCAGGGTCAAGGGAGATCTTCATATAACATCCTCAGTGTCCCACCAGTAGTTTCAGAATAGGCCTTAGGCTCATGGTGTGAGCAGAAGTTCACACTATTGTGTATCGCCTGTTACAGGCAGACATCATCATGGTTCCCTGCCTATATCACCTTGCCTGACTTCTTATTGTAAAAACTTCTGGTTCCTGATATCCAACTTACGTGAGTGGAGCCCAAGAGAAACAGATTCTTCCCCAATATCTTTTCAAAAGGAACTCTGAGCCAACACAGCATTGTGACTTGGTTTATAGGGGTTCCATACCTCCTTCCCCTCTGCCATCCCCACCTTGAGGGGATCTTGTGACACCCAGTACCCATCCTGATATTTGAAGTTGCCTACATCCAAAGAACTGGCGTCCATTTTTGCTCGGGAGATCTTTCGATTACATGGGCTACCCAAGGTTAACATCTAGGACAGGGTAGCCAGTTTGTCGCCAGATTTGGGTGAGCCTTTTGTGCACAGTTGGGAATTCAGCTTTCCTTCTCCTCTGCGTATCACCCGCAGTCAAATGGGGCCGCAGAACGAGCCAACCAAGCCTTGGAGTAGTTTCTATGCTGTTATATTTCTGACCACCATCATAGCAACTGGTCAGACCTCTTACCTTGGGCGGAGTTTGCTTACAATAGTGCCGTCAATGCCGCTTCCTGATTGTCTCCGTTTTGGCAAATTATGGTTTCCAACCATCCATGTTGCCCAACTCATTTGCCCCCCAAAGAATTCCTGCATTAAAGGAGCATCTCTATGGTCTTTGTTCCACTTGGGTACAGGTCCAAGATTCCTTGCAACGTGCCAGCGATAGGTACAGACTCCATGCTGACTGCAGACGCCTACCTGCGCCTTCCTACCAGGTTGGGGAGAGGGTCTGGCTGTCATCTCGCAACCTCTGACTCCGTGTTCCCTCACTAAAACTGGCACCACGGTTTATTGGGCCTTTCCGTAGTCTCCGTAAGAGCAACCCAGTGGCTTACGTATTAGACCTTCCTTCTAACATGAGTATTTCAAATGTATTTCATGTCTAAATCCCTTGGTGTACAACCGCGTCACCACCTCGGTACCACGTGCTTGCCTGGTTCAGGTTGAGAATCATGAGGAGTATGAGATACAATCAATCATTGACTCCCATAGGTTCATTGGAAAGGGTACGGTCCGGAGGAGCGCTCTTGGGCATCATCTTAGGATGTACATGCTACTGATCTCTGGCTTCCTGATTTACTGGCTTGCACTGACTACCCGCTTTGATTACTGAACCCTAGCTATGTTTTGACTACGTTTACTATTTGTACCATTTTTACCACTATATTAAAAGGTGTGATTTTTCCTGCATTTTCTGTCTCCGTCTGATTCATGGTTCCTGACACGTCTAAGTGTTCTTTTACTCCGATCGTGCCTCCCTTTCATATGATTTATGCAGAATGTAAATGATGCTGTGGTCCCTAGTTCCCAAGTTGTCCCTTATTTCCACATCTGCAAACAGATGTGTATCATTTGTAATTAAAAGATCTAGCAATGCATTACTTCTAGTCAGGGAATCCACCAATTGGGACATTAAGTTGTCCTGTAGAAAATTAAGGAAATGGCGGGCCTTTTATGAGCGGGCTGTCCCTTCCACCTAGTCAATGTTGGGATAGTTGAAGTCCCCCATTATGATGACATTTCCCTGTCTTGCTGCCATTTCTAACTGTGAGAGATCCAACTCTGCCTCTTCCCTCATGTAACATACCCCCACTAGTCATTTCCTGTTTACTTCTACCTTTTGGAGTTCCACCCATACGGACTCCATCTCCCCCCTTGCCCCATTACTGATGTTGTTCCGCTCTTCTACACATAAATCATTCCTGATGTATAGACACACCCCTTTTCTACCCTCCCTGTCCCTCCGATACAAGGAATACCCCTGGATGTTTGCCAGCCAGTCATGTGAGCTGTCAAAGTTTCTGTTATTCGCATGAAGTTCACATCCTCCTCGTGTAATAGCAGCTCAAGTTCATCAATTTTGTTGATTAGGCTCCTGGCATTTGTGCACATTCCGCTCAGTTTTTTATTGGTGCATATATTTTTGTTCCATATGATTTCCCTGACTTTGTTTTTGATTTGGCAACTCATTAACCCCAGGATTAGATGTCATGAATATAAACGCACTAGTGTCTCCAATATAACCCTCTGTCCTATGCTCACTGCTGGTTATTGCTACCTCTAAACTGTCCCCCCCAACACCTAGTTTAAAAGCCCCTGTAACATTGTGGCCATCTTTCTTCCCAATAGATCTGTACCATCCCTATTAAGTTGCAGTCCGTCCTTACTAAAGAGCCGGTAACCAACTGAGAAGTCAGCCCAGTTCTCTTTCCTACACCAGTTTCTCAGCCACTTGTTCAGTTCTCTAATCTGATGTCAATAGGCGTCAACTATGCCTCCCTATTCCACCCTTCCTGCTCTATTCATAGAAAGCATAATATCACTTCCTGCACTGAAAAGTAGTCTATGATTGGAGAAGGAAGACCTTTCATTCACCCTTTCACCCTCCATTCATAGAGCACTTTTCATTTGTTTTGAAGAAGTCAAAGCTAATACAGTATAATAATGTGCAACATTGTAAAAGTAAACTTGCATTTAAATGTAATATTTATTGGTCCGATGTTGCATCTGTCCCCTTGCGCCTCTACACTGAGAACCGAGTGATCAAACACCACGATCACTTGGTTTTCAGAGCTCAGTGAGCAGAGAGCTGTAGACTATCAGTCACAGCTCTCTGCTCTGCTCTCTCCTCGCTCACTGGACACTGAGCTGAGAAGGGGTGGGGGCGGCCGGCTCAGGCTCCTAGAGGCTCGCTGAGACTGGTGTCAGTCCAGGCACCTGGCAGATCCAGACTTTATTGTTGTGATGACGCGGTGCCTGGACTGACATCCGTGACGTCAGCAGAGAGCGGACTTCAGCCTGTTCTCTGCTGAAAACGGGTCACAGGAGTGCAAAACGGATCCAAACAAGCTTAGGCTATACCTCTCTTTTCAGATGTAATATTTAGATAGATACTGGATAAAGACAGGCAAAATTCCATTATTTAAATGACACAAGATAAGGCAATGAAAAATGTAGTATATGAACTTATTTATAGCAGCAGTACCTTTCACGTATTGTTAGGCTGTCATAACACCTATAATAATCAAAGGGTAGTTGGAAATGTAGATCTCTCTATATGTATGGAATAAAGCATAAAAGAGGTCAGTTTCTTTAACCTATAACCTCTGGAATTGAAAATAGATCATTGTTTGCATCAAATCTTAAATTGGGAACTGCCTCATTTAATGCAGGGTAATGGCAGTTCAGAAACCACATTTTACTGACAAGCACCGCTAATATCTGTGAAAAAAGGCCCTGAATTTGAAAAAGCTAAAGAATGAAAGTGGCTATGTACTCTTCCGCAAACTAATCAGACTGGCACAGTCATTCTTATGCAGGGTAAGCAATGTAATATGTGAAATAAATATGCATTATAGTATAGTGCCAGAAAAAAAATACTAACAAGATTGCTTATTTAAACAATAGTATTATAGTATAGTTACTATAATTTTTTTCTGTTATCCATACAATTTTGGTGGGTTTTGATTTCAATCAAAGTGGTTCTAAACCCCATAAAAACATTTAAAATTTCCTAATACATCTATTATTTATCTGTTCCCTAAGTTTTTAACATAAAGCTTTTCTCTAAAAGGCATTACTTGTTGATCCTGCAGTTTTTAGGCAGTCTTCCCTGTTGATTGCAAGGATCTGCAGATTCATAGAGCCTCTGCAGCATTGCCATCATAGTGTGCATGTAGGCAGGTGCAGTCTATTTTCTCCACTGCAGGTGGCGCTTGTCCTCAGTGGTAATGCAGGTGGAGGAGGAAGTTGAGAGAAACTTAGTTCCTTTATGGTTTCCTCGGTCACAGGGAGGCAGCTATCTGATTGGATGCTGGCACCCCATGCGGCTTTGGTGGCCATTTTGGGTCAGGCAGAGTGTATTTAAGCCGTTGGCTTCAAGGTTTGGCACCCATTTTGCGAGTAGCTGGAGTAGGGACAGGTTTAGAGTCAGGGAAAGGTTCCAGAGGAGTAGGGAAAGCACAGGAACACAACATACTTCCTAGAAGCCTTTTTGTTTGGGTGCGGGCTGGCCAGGTTGCATTCCACTCCTTGAGACAGATGCTGTCGGCACCTCTAGTTCTCCACTCTACTTCCGCTTTGCTGTTACAACTCTTGATCTGGTTGCCTTCCCGCGGGGCCAGTTTGTATTGCTGGACTTTTGTTGTAATATATTCCTGTTACTGTAATTGCATTTTACTATGCATGGATAACTTCCTATGTCGTACAATCACTGTTCTTACCTCATTGCAGCACAGATCTGTCAGTCACGTATGTGCTCTGCCCGGTAGGAGGCTCAGATGCTTAACTGACAGCACACTCTGCTCTGATTGGTCAGAAAGGGGGGAATGTAATACTTAACATGGACATTTTATGCACTTAGCCCCCTCCCAGTCCTTGCTGCAAGCCACTTGCTCAGATGGATGAACAAGTGGCTTGCACTTGTTCAGAAATAGTTACCACCACTGGTGCTGGCAATTGCTAGTATAGATGTTAATGAATGAGAAGATGGACAGCCGCACACTGGGATAAACAAATTAAATTCTTCTTTTTACTTGTACAACAGGAACATAGGATACATGAGACACCACTGGAGTGGTACAGCTCAACAGCTGACGCGTTTCACACTTATACAAAGTGCTTACGTAAGCACTTTGTATAAGTGTGAAACGCGTCAAATGGCATCAGAACTGTGCCTAGGAGCAATGGAAGCAGGTGTCCAGATCTGCTTAATTACATTTTCTCTTACATCAAGTGCATGGTGGGGTGTATGTGCATCATTTACCTGGGAAAAAGATGGCACCAGGATGCACTATGGGAAGAAGGAAAACCAAAGGTTTTATGCTTTCTGCTGGGAAACCTTGGGTACTGCCATTCATGTGGATGTTACTTGACATGTACCACCTTGTTGCTGACAAAGTACACTCCTTCATGAAAAGAGTATTCTCTGATGGTAGTGGCGAATTTCAGCAAAATAATGCTCCCTGCCACACTGCAAAAATAGTTTAAGAATGGTTTGAGAAAAACAAGGAGTTGAAGGTGTTGAATTGGCCTCCATATTATCCAGATTTCAATCTAATCAGGCATCTGTGGGATGTGCTGGAAAAACAAGTCTGATTCAAGGAGTGCCCTACCTCGCAACATAAAGGAGTTTAAGGATGCCCCGATGGGTACGGGCTGTTTTGCAAAAGGAGTTTTACTCAATATTAGATGGGTGATCATACAGTTACGAACTGGTCCTTACTACCAGTGTTGACCTCGTCAAAGGGCCGATTTGACTTAGACTTTTTGAGTGGCGCACAACTCTGACACTTTTTTAACACTCTCCCACCGTCGGACAGATTCCAACGACCACTGACCCCCCTAGAACAAACCTGCGAGGACATAGGCCCTGCTCCTATACACTATCACAAATGTATGCACTATTGATTGCCCCTTTAGAAGGGTATATCCCCCCGTTTATACGGAAATGGGAAAGGGAACTACAGACGACCTTTCATCCGATACAACAGAGGCGGATTATACGTCTGGCTTTAAAATCATCCATCTGTACTAGGACACAGGAAACTAACTTTAAATTATTGACGAGATGGTACCGTACACCTTCAATACTTCATAAATATTCCTCCTCGATTCCAGACAAATGTTGGAGATGTCCGGAAGACAGGGGGACTTTAATTCATATTTTCTGTTCCTGCCTGAAGTTAGAGCACTTTTGGAGGGAGGTACAGCGTATATCTCAGAAATTTACAGACTACATCCTCTCTGAGGACCCGGCCCTATTCTTATTACATGTTTCGAACATACCAGAAAAGACATATAATAATTCAGCTCTGGCTTACAAGAGTGGAAGAGGTAAATAGGATGGAAGACCTGATACTCTTGGCCCAAAATCGGCACAAGATGTACTCTAAAACCTGGGCTCAGTGGAACATATTTAAATTCTCAGAGGAGGGAAAAGCTCTTTTCGCTCCCTAAGATTGCTCAAATGGGGTGTGAATGTAATTGAATATGATCGAGGGCATCCAATCCCCTGCTGTCAGCTATATGTGTGTTGAATTTTTTTTTTCTTTTCTTTTTTTTTTTGTTATCCTTTACGGTATTTTTTTTTTGTCTATTTTATAAAGGTGTTTGGGCTTGGGTTTTTTATTTTTATGGTGTTTAAAAAATCATGTTATCCTTATAATCATGGTGACAATGACTAAATGAATTTTTTTTCAGTATAAGAACAGAGATGCTGAGACATTTGGGAGACCTGATAGGACCGCCTATATATGTATAGCTATAAGTTTTAATTTGATATACTCCTTTGCGGGGGTCAGTTCCCAAGCACTCTACTTATGTATTTTCCTAAATGAATATGTTGCCATGTGTATGATGGATATAAAAATAAAGAATTTAAAAAAATAAAGTTACGACTGATCGGTGTGGATTTATGGCTGATGGGTTGCCCTATTTATACAATGGGGAGAAGGAGATATCTAGGTTTAGAACCACTTTAATTCCTTGCTATGCATAACAACTCTTTACTTATCTCATCGTTCCTTTTATATAGAGATGGTAAATGCAACAATGAGTTTCCCCAAACTATCAAATGCATTGGTGAAGGTGCCCAAAAAATGGTTCTGACAGGAGTTCATGGGCTGCATATTCTTAGGGTAGTACATGCTACCCTCATACCTGCATTGCATTTTTTCCTTTAGTTTTTGCAGAATAGTCTTTTGAAGATCCAAGAATCAGCCTGTAACGGTACTTTCTCAGTTCAAAAGTTTCCAGGCGGTGGAAACATCTCCACAATTCAGCCCCCCCCTTCACTCTCTCCCTCTTGAGGATATGTGGGTGTTTGGTGCGGTGGTTTGCTGTGGTTTTATCATCTGACCCCTACAAAAACATAAGTGACATATAATGACATATATATGCTGGTCATCTCTCGCCTCAACTACTGCAGCTCCCTTCTCATTGGTTTACCTCTACCTAGTCTATCACCTCTTCAATCCATCATGAATGCTGCTGCCAGACTCATCCACCTTACCAATTGCTCTGTCTCTGTTACTCTTCTCTGTCAATCCCTCCACTGGCTTCCGGTCAGCCAAAGAATTACATTCAAAATACTAACAACTATGTACAAAGCCATCCACAATTTAGCCCCCAGCTACATCGCTAGCCTAGTCTCTAAATACCAACCTACACATTCTCTCAAGACCTTCTGCTCTCTAGCTCCCACATCACCTCCTGCCATGCTCGCCTCCAGGACTTTTCCAAAGCCTCTCCAATCCTATGGAATGCCCTACCCTAATCTGTCCACTTATCTCTTACTCTATTAGCTTTTAGACGATCCCTGAAAACCCTCTTCAGAGAAGCCTACCCTACCAACATCTAACAACTGTTTTTTAATTTTCTCCATCAGCTCACCCCCCACAGTTATTACCTTTTTTTTCCACTTGACATTCCCCTCTAGATTGTAAGCTCTAATGAGCAGGGTCCTCTGATTCCTCCTGTATTGGTTTGTATTGTAAGTGTACCGTCTGCCCTCATGTTGTAAAGCGCTGCGCAAACTGTTGGCGCTATATAAATCCTGTTTAATAATAATATAAGTTGAAGAGCCTGATAGAGGCTGCATTGCTGCAACAGAGGGCTAAGGGGTCTATTTATAAATACATTTGCTATGCTAATATTCTGACAAGCTTTCTCACAGGCATCATTAATAATGCCTGTGTTTTGTCTAATATGTTTATTTCCTATGATTGTCAGCTCCATCTATTGGCCATGATGCAGTGAAATACCACATTCAGGAAAATACTGAATTATGGTGACTAGATGGCGCTGCAGATCATAGGAAATGAACATATTAGACAAAATACGGGGATTATTCATGCTGTCTGTGCAAATGCTTGAGACATTCGCACAGTTAACTTTTTATAACTGGACCCCTAAGAATTCTTTTATTGTAGGCACCTTTCTTTAGGATTCTCCTTTAACATGACAGGGTCGCTTTATAGAAATCCCCAAAATGACTTCTTGCTACAACAAAAACACAGTGCAAAAAAACATTATGAAATGGGTATCCAACTGTGAGTAATACCTAGTATTGCCAGTTGTTCCATGTGTGGTTGGACTATTGGCTTTCAAGCACCACAGTATCTAATAATTAGCCAGTTTCTGTACCATGATCAAAGAGGTCATATCTATTAGTAAAGGTAGCTCCTACAGAATTTAATAATGTTAATTCTCCATAGCTGCATTCACTGATGATGAGGATTGATTTTATGTATTATTTATTTATTATTTGTGTTTGTGAAAAGCTTTTTTATAAGTGTTGCAAACCATTTTGAAATTGCTATATCAAAAGCTATTCTCTCTAGAAATATAATAGATCAGGTTATACAAGGCGCACAGTCAGTGGGATACCAAACCACTGTAGGCACTATGAAATCGCACATTATCAGAAAAGTCTTTTGTTATCTGTTTTCTAAGACTTCGTATAGGTGATCGTTGGCTGCTAGTGCATGCTTGTAATACAGACAAAAGGGGAAAATAAATAGGTGTTGAAATCATGGAATGGGAATTGTAATCCAACGCTGCAACTCTACCTTTAGTCTTTCAGCTCAGGATATTTTGCATTTTCACACAGAACCAAGACAGTAATATTAGAAGCAGTAATAACAGCTTTGCATGGTGTCTGCATATTTAGGTAATTTTTTGTATGTAGTGCTAACAACAATTTTTGCAATCATCTGTTACTGTCTCTGTCACAAAAATGCCTAATAATACCAGTCTTGCCTCAGATCACTATTATTATTATTATTTTATTTTTTTTGCAACAGAGTGGCTTACTGTAAACTGATATGCATGTTTTATTTATTTTATTTTTACATATTTCTTTTATATATTTACTTTAACCACTTCCAGACTGCCCGCCGTCATTATACTGCAGGTCTTTGAAGAGGGATATAGTTGTTATAGCAGCAGCTAGCTCCCATTATTATTATTATACGAGATTTATATAGTGCCAACAGTTTACGCAGCGCTTTATAATGTATAAGGGGGACAACACAATTACAGTACAGTTCAATACAAAAGGTACAGGAGGGCCCTGCTGTTAGAGCTTACATTCTAAAGGGAGGGGGGGTGGTACAAAAGGTAATAGCTGCAAAGAATGATTTGATGCCATAACCCCGGTAGTCTCTGTGACGGATTCACCACAAGATCACTTTTGTCAGCAGGGGGAGAGGCCCGCCTCCCCCCCCGCCTGTTCTCCGGTGCCCTTCGCCGCTTACCGGAGACACCGGTGATCATGTCCTGACCCCTATTAGGTATGGAGACGAGTGAGGGGAAGATGGCCCCCCACCCGTCTCCATACCATTGCAGGGCGGAAGCGACGTCAAAACGTTACTTCCGCCCATAGCTCTTAAAGCAACATTTTTTTTGTTTCAAAGAATTTTATTGAAGATCATAAAGTCTTTACAGCAATTGTGTTACAGTAAACAGTAAACATGGGATTGTTAAAGTAAACAATTTTTTCATTTCGGAGTATTCCCAGCCGTGCTACAGGAAAATAAACTTAATTAACCATGTAATAGGGGGATGTGTGCCCCACAGGTGTCCTTGGGTAGATCAATTCGGCCCTAAAACTGAGATTCCTTTTGAGGAATGCTCTACGATCCGTGATAAATTTTGTGTGTATTAAAAAGTTGATTTGCCACTTAAAGCAACATTTTATTTTTTTTTATTTTTTTCAAATTACATTTAATTTTTTTTTCCTTGTCAAAAGAAGTTTATTGAGTATACAATATTATAAAGATACATAAAGTAAGTTTACAAGGATCTATAAAGTAAGCTCATTGTTTTACAGTAGGGTTTATATAGGTAAATATCATGAAATTTCAAATATTAAACATTGGGTTCACGTAAACCTAAATTAAAATTTAATTTTTTTAAAATTATTATTGCATTTTTGTATAAATATGAGGTCTTTTTGACCCCAGAGCTCATATTTAAGGGGTCCTGTCATGCTTTTTTTTTCTATTACAAGGGATGTTTACAAAAAAAGCATGACAGGACCTCTTAAATATGAGATCTGGGGTCAAAAAGACCTCATATTTACACTAAAATGCAATTAAAAAATGAAAATAAATGTCATTTGAAAAATAAAATAAAATGTTGCTTTAAGAGCTATGGGCGGAAGTGACGTTTTGACGTTTACATCCCTTGTAATAGGAACAAAAGTGACACAATTTTTTTTAAAAAGAACAGTGTAAAAATTAAAAATAAAAGGAAAAATAAATAAGAAAAAAAAAAATTTTTTAAACGCGACCCATCCCACCGAGCTCACGTGCAGAAGTGAACACATACATGAGTAGTGCCCGCATATGAAAATGGTGTTCAAACCACACATGTGAGGTATCGCTGCAATCGTTAATGCAAGAGCAATAATTTTAGTCCTAGATCTCAGAAACGACAAAAACAAAAAATTGTGTACACCCAAAAGGATCGACATATGTTTAGTTCTGCCCCTGGAATTTCTTCAGGATCCATTTGGAGCAGCACCCCTCACACCCCCTGATGTACTGCATCCTGCATTGCCTGTTTACATAATACCACTTACCTGACCGACTAACCAGAGGCTTTTGGTGTGCTGTACTACGGGATCATCCCACTTCCCTACAGCCTGCTGCTCTGCACCTGTCCTTTGCTCTATAGGATGTCAGCAGCTGGGATTATCTACAGGAGATATTGAACACCCATACTATTCACACAGGACACCTGTAAGGACTTCCACTGTACTTGCCCACTGAACGAACTGGCTGTGAAGTTATCTGGCTATTTCCGCTACGGACTATGGACCATAGGAACAACATATAATGGCTGCTGAAAAGCCATGGAACAATGAGTAATCTATACACAGACAGACCGACCATATCGGCAGTATTCATGAGGTACCTAGAGGCTCTGGGGCACAGTGGTTTAGTACTGGCTGGATAAGATGTCTATTATGCTGTCAGATATGTTTGAGCTTATGTCCTTTGAAGCTAAGTCCTAGTAGTGACTATTTCTGTGCCATTCACCTTTGAAACCAAGTGGAGCAAGCAGTGAATATCACTTTTATTCCTTATGAGGTGTTCAATAACGATATATACCGTACTGTATATTGTGCGACTTTGGGGTCGCAATAGCGGAAACCGAGCCTAACATATGCAGACTTTCATAAACAATGCAGACAGTGTTGGGCTTTCCTAGTAGAAAGCCTAGCATTAAAAAAAAACAAAAAAAAAACATGTATTATCTGCAAAATAGTGATTTTATACAACTTAAAAAAAGAGATCGAAATTGTTGTCAGTTTATAAACCTGTACACGTACAAAAAATTTCAAACAACCAAATTATGCAAAATACCTGCTTTTATTTAGGTCCATTATATAGTCCCCTACCTTCTATACACGTGTATTGCAGACTGCTGCATCTCAGGTATTTAAAATTTCCACAGACTAATGTCAGACACTAGTGACAGTATGGTGGAATCTGCAACTTTTTACAGCTTAGGTTTCAGTTAGCTTGGCATGCTGACCCACTTCAATTGCAATTCCATATGTATACATATTATACACCCCTTTCTGATATATTATGCATTTTGAAAAAATGAAAAATAATATGACATGCTAATAATTCTAATCTGGGTCAAAGGTACATTTGTTTATTACTGTATGATTAATTTCCGATACAGTATATGATGCTTTCTCCAAATGCCAAACATTAGATATTGCAAGGTTTGAGCTTCTGAAGCTGTGCAAAAAATGTAAAACCACGTTTTCTCATTCAAGTTGTTATGTGAAATATCATGGGTCATTAGTTCCCTGACACACTCTGTTGACAGATACATTATGCATGAATTGTTCATATGCATTGCACATCTATTTTCTGTTGAATGGTAAAACACAATTAATGATGTTTTTTTCAGCATTTCCGCCTGCTACATTAAAAAAAGCAGAGATAGCCAAGGTAACAGTTTACTTACCTGTTATGCATTACTAAGTCAAATGTACTGTATATCCCAGCTTTATTTATGACAAATGGCTCAGTGTATTGAGAACAAAAGTGGAGATCAGACTGCTTAATTGTTGAACCAAAGGTATATTAAATGTTATATTTTTTTATTGTTTTCACTGAAAACAGGACCCATGGATGTGTTGTACGTCACCGCGTTCTTGACGTTCAGAATTTCCGACAAGATTTGTGTGACCGTGTGTATGCAAGACAAGTTTGTGCCAACATTCGTCTGAAAAAAAACATGGATTTTGTTGTCGGAATGTGCGATCGTGTGTACGCGGCATAAGGCACACTGCGCTTAAAAAGAGTCTGTTCTTTTGGCAGTAAAAACACGCTCATAGAGCATTTTTTGTACAAAGTCTAGACGAATTTAGGAAAGTTTTACATTTTTTTCTGCCAATGAGCACCAATCAGGAACGCAAACCAGAAGGGTTTTTTTCTGCCTCTAAACGTTGAGCTCAAAATATGCCTGTAATCGTCCTAATGTGCATGGTCACATAGGATAACACTGAGTAGCTTCTACAGGCAGAACACAAAACTCCTGTAGAAGCTACGTTTTTCAAGCCAATGTGCATGGAGCCTTAATATGCTGTTGATTGAAAAATCAATGGCACAAATTTGAAGTGATAGCTGCATTAGTTATACTCTCACATGCTACTTTTCTGTGAACTTTGTAGGTTTTTTTTTTTAGTTAGTTGCATTTGGTCTACTTACGGAGAATCTCTTTTGCCTACCTTCCTTTCATACATATAACACAAGCCCCATATGGATTGTTCCAGACCTAGTCTAGCTGCATAGCACACACATCTAAGAATATACAATTGAATTATTGTAACTTATTTACCATAAATCCATGGTAAGTAAGCCATCTATTTTACAGCATTGTCAAATTATGCAGGTTTCCTTTGTTAATTGATTCTGGGTGTGTTGAATGCCTGCTCCCCTGCTGCATGCTGTGGTTCCTCCTACTGGCTGGTAAATCACTACAGCAGTGGTTCTCAACACCTAAAGGCCCGTACACACGATACGAAAATCGAAAGTAAAATTTCGTCCGACGAACGATCTGCCGATTTTTGGATCGTTAGTATGGTGCTTTTATTCCACAGCCGATTCCTGTTTTTTTGTCAGACAAAAGCTGGATGTGCAGACTATAACATTTTTGTCGTAAGTGAACTCAATGTCTGATTTTCATTTAAATGGTATGGTTTTCGTGAGAAAAAAATCGCAAGCGGAAGACTACGCATGCTCAGAAACGAAAGAATACATACAAAACTATTCAACACATTACATCACTTCTGACGTTGTATTCTGTCGTACGAGAATTTTCGTATGGTGAGTTACCTCTTCACTTGCGACATGAGACTAGCATGCAAGAAAAAGGACGTTCGGTCGTCCGAAAATCTGATCGTGTGTACGAGGCTTTACAGGCCAGGTTTGCAAGATAACTGAAATACATCACAGGTGATCTCATTTGCTGCTCAGTGATTGCAGTATTCTAGTCTCTATCTCCCCAAGGTAATACTTAAAATCTGGCCTGTTAGTGGGTCCTTAAGACAGGAGTTGAGGGCCACTGCACTACAGGATGAACCACAGAGTGTGGTTATATTCAACACACCCAGAAGTGTCAAATAGCTTCTACAGCACCGGATAAGCACAGTTTGAAGACTAACAGAAAAATAAGTATATATGTTCTTCTTTTACAATGTAGGTTTTGTTTCCTTCCGACCCTAAAGTGAAAGCTGACAGAAAGGTAAGTATACATGTTCTTCTTTTACAATGTAGGTTTTGTTTACTTCCGACCCTAAAATGGCATTCTTACAGATCAACACGTAAAAAGATCTTATGGCACAACATATTTTTGTTTTTTATTTGTTTTGGGCTACTGCAATAACCAGTCCCCATTACCTATATAGAGTACACAGTCACATAGTTCATCTGGTTGAAAAAAGACACAAGTCAATCCAGTTCAACCTATATATAAAAAAACAAACACATAAATAGAAAACCTCCATATATACAATCCTATACCCACAGCTGATCCAGAGAACCAACACCCCCCCTCCCTGTTGGAGGATCGGGAAGGAAATAAATTCCTTCCCGATCTTCCAACAGGCAATCGGATATTCCCTGGATCAAATTTACCTTTAAATATTAGTATCCAGTTATACTATGTGCATTTAGGAAAGAATCCATTTAAAAAAAAAAAAACACTCTGCTGAGCTTATGTATTTATACATGTTAATCATATCACTCTTCATAAGTGTGTGCACAGGGTGTGCCGGATGGGCCTGGGCACACCCTAATCATCCTCTGTGGTGCAGATTCCCCCTGCTGCCCAACCCATTTACAGGCCCCTTCCATTTACTGGATTTCTTCAGTGTTGTCACATGAAAAGATAGAATAAAATATTTACAAAAATGTGAGGAGTCTACTGACTTTTGTGAGATACTGTATATATACAGAATCTCACAAAAGTCAGTAGACCCCCCACATTTTTGTAAATATTCTATCTTTCTTTTGATTTTTACAACACTGAAGAAATTACACTTTTCTACAATGTAAAGTAGTGAGTGTTACAGCTTGTATAACAGTGTAAATTTGCTGTCCCCTCAAAATAACTCAACACACAGCCATTAATGTCTAAACCGCTGGCAACAAAAGTGAGTACACCCCTAAGTGAAAATGTCCAAATTGGGCCCAAAGTGTCAATTTTTTGTGTGGCCATCATTATTTTCCAGCACTGCCTTAACCCTCTTGGGCATGGAGTTCATCAGAGCTTTACATGTTGCCAATGGAGTCCTCTTCCACTCATCCATGACGGCATTACGGATCTGGTAGATGTTAGAGACCTTGCACTCCTCCACCTTCCATTTGAGGATGCCCCACAGATGCTCAATGAGGTTTAGGTCTGGAGACATGCTTGGCCAGTCCATCACCTTTACCCTCAGCTTCTTTAGCAAGGCAGTGGTCATCTCAGAGGTGTGTTTGGGGTCATTATCATGTTGGAATACTGCCCTGCGGCCCAGTCTCCAAAGGGAGCGGATCATGCTCTACTTCAGTATGTCACAGTACATGTTGGCATTCATGGTTCCCTCAATGAACTGTAGCTCCCCAGTGCCAGCAGCACTCATGCAGCTCCATGACACTCCCACCACCATGCCTTACTGTAGGCAAGACACATTTGTCTTTGTACTCACTATACACGCTTGACACCATCTGAACCAAATAAGTTTATCTTGGTCTCATCAGACCACAGGACATGGTTCCAGTAATCCCTGTCCTTAGTCTGCTTGTCTTCAGCAAACTGTTTGTGGGCTTACTTGTGCATCATCTTTAAAAGAGGCTTTCCTCTGGGACGACAGCCACGCAGACCAATTTGATGCAGTGTGTCGCGTATGGTCCGAGTACTGACAGGCTGATCCCCACCCCTTCAACCTCTGCAGCAATCCTGGCAGCACTCATAAGTCTATTTCCCAAAAACAACCTCTGGATATGACGCTGAACACGTGCACTCAATCTCTTTGATCGACCATGGCGAGGCCTGTTCTGAGTGAAACCTGTCCTGTTAAACTGCTGTATGGTCTTTGCCACCGTGCTGCAGCTCAGTTTCAGGGTCTTGGCAATCTTCTTATCGCTTAGGCCATCTTTATATAGAGCAACAATTCTTTTTTTCAGATCCTCAGAGAGTTCTTTGCCTTGAGGTGCCATGTTGAACTTCCAGTGACCAGTATGAGAGAGTGAGAGCGATAACGCGAAATTTAACACACATGCTCCCAATTCACACCTGAGACCTTGTAACACTAACGAATCCCATGACACGGGGAGGGAAAATGGCTAATTGGGCCCAATTTGGACATTTTTATTTAGGGGTGTACTCACTTTTGTTGTCA